>CM058043.1:49810013-51010013 GCA_030169165.1 Centaurea solstitialis
TTTCCTGTCTTGAAATGGCACCTTGACAATGTCTTGAGTGCACAGAGTAAGCTGTATGTGATCAATAAACCACTTTCATGACCAAAGAGTAATTCTCCTGAAAAGGAATTTGCTGAGTATTTCAAATTCATGGCTGATGAATCTGATGTCATGTCTATTATGTCTTTCTCTACTTCGCCCAAGTTTACGGTCGATCTGAGAATTAAGTACTGCCATGAGGTCATGAAAAATATAGAGGACCAGGTTGGTTTCTATAAAAACTGTGGGAAGTATTTGATCATGAAAGAAATATTTTCACTGAAACTAAAAATGGTTTAATCAGTTAAAGATCATCTCCTAGAGATAAGGAGACTCTTTAAGTGTTTGTCATGACTGGGATACAAGATGACTCAGGAGGAGCTGGTGTATCTGATGTGGTTCTCTCACCCGAAAGAGATTCGTGTCACAGCTAGTGATTACATGGGAGAGCCCATAATGGACGTGGCAAAGGTTCATGAGGACATTTTGGACAGTTTAGAGCCAAAACTAGCAAGTGCTGAACTCATGGACACTGATTGGATTGATGAGCTGGGAGATCTAAGTTGCCCAGAATGCGGTAGCCAAGATATCTGTGTCCACTCATTCAACGCTGGCTAGATGGACATCGGTCTACCCGATGCACCAGGTATCTTTATGATAGATTGTTTGATCACTTCTTATGAATCATGGGTACTTGATACAGGAAGTGGTAACCACATTTGTAATCATTTACATGGATTCAATAGAAGGGAGACTTTGAGGAAGGATCGTTCGAACCTACGAGTCGGTGAAGGCACAATGCTTGTAGCTGAAGCCGTAGGATCTTACAGTCTTAGTTTACCCACGGGTCTAGTTTTGGAACTTGAAACTTGTTACTATGTTCCTAGAATGATCAAAAATATTATTTCTTTTGATTTATTGGTAGACCATGGTTTTTATTTTAAATATGATTATAAAATAATTTCTTGCTTTAAAAATGATATGTTTTATTTCAAAGCAACTCCTTCAAATGGTCTATATATATTAAATCTACAAGAAAATAATAATGAAATCTATCATATAAGTAAACGATCGAAAGATATCGAGGATCATACTTACCACTGGCATTGTCGGCTTGGACATATAAACAAGAAACGCATAGAACTTCTCCAGAAAGGAGGACTTTTAGGGACTTTTGATTTTAAGCCCTTTAGTAATTGATAATCTTGTTTGTCCGGCAAAATGACAAAGCAACCTTCAATAAGGACAATGAAAGGGCCAATGACCTGATAGAGATCATACACACATGATGTGTGTGGACCTTTTAGTCATGAGGCAAGAGGAGGATACCGGTACTTCATTACCTTTACTGATGACTTCAGTAAGTTTGGATATGTCTACCTGATGAGACATAAGTCTGAAGCTTTTGAGAAATTCAAAGAGTTTCAGAATGAAGTACAGAATCAACTTGATAGGAAGATCAAGTTTTTAAGGTCAGACCATGGTGGAGAATATCTTAGCCAGGAATTTGACAGGCATTTAAGCGAATGTGGGATTGTTTCACAACTCACACCTCCACATACGCCATTGATGAATGGTGTGTCAGAAAGGAGGAATCGTACCTTACTCGACATGGTACGATCAATGATGTGTCCGCATACGCCATAGATGAATGGTGTGTCAGAAAGAAGGAATCGTACCTTACTCGACATGGTACGATCAATGATGTGTCGTTCCACATTACCAGTATCATTTTGGGGACACGCGCTCGAAACAACAGCACATATACTGAACAAAGTGCCAACTAAGTCGGTAGAAAAGACTCCGTATGCAATATGGACGGGCAAGAAGCCTAAGTTGTCTTTTCTAAAGATTTGGGGTTGTGAGGTATACGTTAAACGTACAGTCTCAGAAAAACTCAAACCCAAATCAGATAAGTGAATCTCCGTAGGCTATCCCAAGAACACACTAGGATACTATTTCTACAATCCTGGCGAGAACAAAGTATTTGTGGCTCGAAATGGAGAATTTCTGGAGGAAAAGTTTCTCAATCTTGAGAATACCATAAATGGTGTAGACCTACAGATAGTAGAGGAAGATACCGCTTTACCAATTACTGAGCCAGTCACTCAACAAGAAAATGTTGAGACTCAACCGAAAACGGTTGAGGAAGTGCAAACACAGGACCTTTGCAGATCCACTAGGGCAAGGCAAAGAACTAGATAGGTATCTTGGATTTCTAGTCTCTCAAGACAGTGGAGATTTGAATGAACCTACATACTATGGAGAAGTTGTATCAGGTTGTGAGTCTGAGCAGTGGCAGGAAGCCATGAAGGTAGAGATGCAGTCCATGTACGACAACCTAGTCTGGGAGTTGACAGATTTACCCCAAAACTGTAAGGTTGTTGGACGTAAATGGTTTTCAAGAAAAAAACTGACATGGACGGAAATGTGCACACTTTTAAGGCTAGACTGGTCGCAAAAGGTTTCACACAAACTCATGGTATCGACTATGATGAAACTTTTTCGCCAGTAGCAATGTTAAAGTCCATTAGGATTCTGATGGCCATCTCAGCGTATTTTAACTATGAGATTTGGTAGATGGATGTTAAGACAGCCTTCCTTAACGGGAAGTTAACAGAAGATGTCTATATGCAATAACCGGAAGGTTTTGTAGATCCTAAGAATCCTAACAAAGGGTGCAAGTTGCTAAAATCCATATATGGATTAAAGCAGACATCTAGAAGCTGGAACTTACACTTTGATGAGCGAATCAAAGAGTTTGGTTTTACCAAAAGTGAGTTTGAGCCATGTGTTTGTTTATGTAAAAAATTACACAACTCGTTGTCGTAAGAAACTTGTGTGAGGCTTAACCGTCGAGAGAAAGAAATTACAATCAATGATAAGTGCGAGAAAGTAAAATGAGACAGATAATTTGAGTCTCAGGACTTTAAAGCAAACACATGCAAAAACAAAGGCTAAACCGCATGATATAAGCTAAAACGCACGATACAAGCTATAACGCATGATATAAAGCTAAAAACGCAACAATTGAAAGCTAAAAAACGCACGACAAACGATTACTGAATCAAAAGTTTTTTCATTAAAATTTTGCATGGTATCGTTCCTGCCCTTAGGAAACAACCCATAGCGGTTGTAGGGCAGTCTCGTCACGTTGTAAGCAGAAAGAAGGTCGTCCACTGAGAACGCACGACGGCCCCAATCCTTGGTCACCGTTCGATTACCAGGATGACACGCCAGAATTGAGGCATCAGTTGCCCAGGAGACAAGTTGAAACGGGACATGAAGGCTCGAGAAAGTGGGGAGTAAGGCCATCGAAATCCGATCTTAAACGGATATTCGAACAGGGCAAAGAACCCCGTCGGAGTATCCACAGGCCGAATCTCTCCGGCCACTCTTATTTGGGCACCCTCTGGCAACCCAACCAACTCTCTTAACTCCCCTACCTCTAAACTTTCTGTAATCGAACTCCTAACTTCCGACGACATAATGAATTCTAATCGACCTAAACTATTTCTCAATCGTGTGAACCTAGGATTGTCTAAACTTCTATTGCTCTTCTTTGCTAACGACTTCAAACGCATGAACACGAAAGAGAGGGGTACCTTATATAACTAGTCGCACGAAATCCTTGCCGAGAATAGAGTCGGATTACGATCTTGTGAATCAAAGCGAAAATTAGAGAAGATTTTGTGAAATCTTACTTTAATCTAAATACTTATATTTATAGCAACCAAGATTAAAGATGAATCATCACTCAAAGAGAAACACGCGTCGCCAATTAGCCGTTGGAAGACACGCGTCCAGAAGCTGTAGAACCCAGGTGTTGAGAAGAGTCAGAATCATCTGTCTTTAAACTGCTTTCTAGTTTAGTTTCCTTGTTATGTAAACAATTATGTTTTGTTAAGCCCCTGTTTGAGGTTTAGAACCTCGGGGGCCTTTATTGCCACTTTGTTGAACTTCCCTTTCCCTATAAAAGGAAAAGGATGTTTAGGGTTTTATTGTTGGATTCCATATTTTTACCAAATTGGGCAATGTATCACCATTGTTGAGTTATTCCAAGTTCTTCATTGATTTCATCTTATTGATAGGATTTCCATCCATTTCTTCCTTCATTTCATTGTTTTTGGGACAACAATTGGTATCAGAGCCAAACTTGTTGATTCCTTGGCTTTTGGTTTGATTTTTGAAAAGTTCTAAAGGTTTTTGAGTTTTGAGTTTTTTCAAAACTTTTGGGTTTTTAATCCAAAAGGTGTTTTTAAAGGGCTTAAATCAAGTGTTAAGTGTTTCCCCCATTGTTTTCTAAGCATTTTCCTACATTTTGGGGGTCTAAACACTGATTTTTAAGAGGTTTTTAAGTGGTTTCTTGAAATTTTTCGGAGCTTTCTGTGCAGGTTTTCCGCATCGGAAAACGAGAGCTGAAATATCAGCTAAAATTTTCCGAGTCGGAAATTGCTCATTCTCCGAATCGGAGAACTCTCCTTTTCCGAATCGGAAAACTCTGTTTTCCGAATCGGAAAACGAGTCTCTGACTCGGGTCTTGCTCTTGAGAAGTTTCTCTTTTCCGAATCCCTTTTCCGCACCCAACTTTTCCGAATCGGAAAAGCTCATTTTCCGAATCGGAAAAGCTGCTTTTCCGCACCCTGTTGTTTTGAGCCAAATCCGAATCGGAAAACATCTGTTTCCAAGTCGGATTTCGCTTCTTTGAGCCGAAACTCTTGCAGTTTTGTTTCTCAAATTCGACACTAAGCTTGCTTTCAAACCTTTTACTTTTTCCAAGCTTTCTGTGTCCCGAGGCGCTCGTAACACCAGCTTTTTCAAAACCTTTTCTGTGTTCAAGCCAAGTGAATCTTTCAAGGAGGTCTCATTCCTTTCTTAGAAATGTCGAAGGAAATCCTGGGGATTGGTTCCGAAACTCGCCCTCCCGTCCTGGTGATGGGCGAGTACCAGCAATGGAAGCGCCGGATGATACACTTCCTAGACATGCTCGATGGAAATCTCATGAAGTCAATCCGTGAAGGCCCAATCCGACCAACCGTCACGGTTGCCGCTGTTCCCAAAACCGATACGTGTCCCGAACTTCCGTCGTACGTAGTAGAAAAGCCTGTTGAGATGTTCAATCCAGAACAAAGAGCCCGGCACCTCGTTGACAAGCGTGCACTGACCCTTCTGATTATGGCTCTCCCTAATGATATGTACGCGAGAGTGGATAGTCTGAGAAACGCACGAGACGTTTGGTTAGAAATAGAGCAGCAGATGCAGGGAGGTGACACCGCCCTCGAGAGTCAAAAGGAGAGTGCCCTAAATGCTTACGAAGGCTTCAAAGCCAGGGAAACCGAATCCCTCAGCGAGTCTTATCAACGACTGAACGCCTTCGTGAATGACCTACGAAGACTCGGGGTGGAGAAGTCTAAATATGAGGTAAATGTTAAGTTCCTGAAGAACCTAACGCCGGCATGGCAAAATCTGGCGATCAACTTACAGCTGAGCCGAAATCTGGGGATTATGGGTCTACATGACCTTTTTAGCATGATGGTTCAGCATGAGGAATTCATCACTGGCGGCAAGTTCAAAAATGCTGTTGACCCTCTGGCACTCGCGGCAGTGCCATGTGCAGGATCAAACTCAGCTCCCTTCCAGCATCAGCAGTACAACAACTCATCTCCTCAGCAGTACAACCACTCACCACCTCAGCACTATCAGGAGAACTACAACCAGGAGTTCAACGGGAACTATGGTTCAAACTACCAAGAGTTCAACTCGAACTATGGTCCAAGCTATCAACATCCAGATGATCCGCTAATCATCTCCATCTCTGATAATGAACTCTTCCATGTGAATGAGTCTCTTGCCCTCATCACTAATAGCGTGCAGAAGCTGAACTCCAAACGTGGATACAGCAGACCTAGGGGATCTGGATACCCCAGTGGAGGAAGGATGGGGCAAGGCCGAGGTGGACACTATCAGCAGGAACGAGTTCAGTTTGGGAATCAAGGAAGAGGAGGATACCAGCAAGGGGACAGATATCAGAATCAGCATCCAGGAAGATACCGTGGTGATCAAGGCTAGTATAGGGAAGCGAGGGGAAACTACAGAGATAACACCTACCTGGACTATCAAGGAGGCCCTGGAGATCAGGGAGATTGGAGAGGACAGGTCTCTCATATCAACTATCGCCAAAACCAGAGAAACTACACTCCTGAATCAGGATACATTGATCGTCAAGGATACGGCAGCGGGTACGAAGGTGGCCAAGATGGAAGACGTGAAGATGGAAGATATGGAAGATTTGAAGGCGGTCAAGGTGGTCAGGGATATGGACAAGAACAAGAAAGGAACTACCGTGGATTTGAAGGACAAACTGATCACGGGAACAGAAACTATCCAGAAGGCAACCATCAGAGTGGTTCTTCTAGGCAAGCTCCGAGAGAAGGACATCAACAAGGTCCAGTTGAAATTGGTGATCAAAGGTTGAATGCTCCTCCAGCTCCGGTGAATAGTGGTGCACCTACCCCAGCTCCTCAAAAGACCGCTAGTGCCACTACATCCTGCTTCAAATGTGGCAAGCTGGGTCACTATGCGAACAACTGCCCTGCCAGATACAAGGATGCTGCATACTTTGAGAAGAAGGCAGCATTGATGAGGAAGAAAGAGAAGGGAGTTGCTCTGCTAGTCGATGAAGAAAACTGGGTGTGTGAGGAAGAAAGCTCAGACGAGGAAGATCATCTTGTTGGGGGTCCGTGTTTGATGGCAGACTTCGAAGGACCTGAAGCTGTTGGCCCCAGCACATATCGAGACCTCGACGCTTCTGAGGTATCCACTATTCCTGACTTAACTGATGATGTGACAATGTTAGAATCTAGAATTTGTGAACTTGAGAGATGTCTCCAATCGGAACGATCTCTCGTCACGAAATTTAGAATCGACAGTGCCATATACAAAAGCTCTCTTGAGGACTTGACCATAATGTACAATCGTGAGACTCTTGAGTCTAGCGTCAGAGAGTCCAATTTGTCCAACAAACTCAGTTGTCTTCAGAAAACCCATGAGGAACTTAACAGTGGCCATGGAGAGCTCCACATAAAATTCCAGTTGCTTTCAGAAGAAAGAACTAGACTGTTTTCCAAAATTCAAGAGCTTGAAGATAACAACTTTAAAAGAGGACAATCTGAACAGACCTTGAGCATTCTTACGCAGCATGCCAACAAAAATCCTTTCTATAAAGCCAGACCCGGACTTGGACTGTCTGAAAACCATGTTTTAGAAAAGGCACCTTCTAATCTATACAATTTTGAGGACATGGCAGCCTCCAAACCCAAACCTGCCTTTGTAGGAGGACACGTCACCGAAGAATTTGTTAGGCAGACGATCACTTACACGGAGGTAATTAATGGTGAAACCATTACCAGAACCATAAGTCCGCCCAATAGTTCTTCGAATAGTCCACCCTCAAGTCCCGCTCCTAACAAACCTATATTTGTCCCAGCCAGTGATCCAACAAACACTAAGTCCACATGGGAAGGCATCAAAGCTAGGACCCCTAGGGTAGCTATGCCTCCCATCAACTACTCAGACCTTAACACTAGTTATGACACTAGGAAGATGGATTTTTCAGAGGAGACCTTAGTTATCCCACCAGAGGATGTTTCCGCAACTAAGGGTCCCGACCTAGTCGAACTAGAGAAGGAAATGTTTGGACTTAGACTAAAAGCCATGGATCTGGATGCATGTCAACATCAGATACTGAATCTGAAAGTGCTTATTTCTGAAAAAGACAACTTGGTTCACACTTTGAAGAAAGACTTGATCGAGGCAAATGCCGAGAGAATTAGAATGTCTTCAGAGTGTGAGACCGCAGGCTCAACCTTTACTAATTCTCAACTCAAGGTTGCGGATCTTAAGGCACGATATGTTCTCCTAAATGTTCATTCAGAAATTACAAGAGAACTTGATCATGATGAAAAGATCAATTATCGTATGGCCTTAACCAACCAACGTGTGTCAAATTCCATTTTGAAAAGAAAAGTCATGTACTTTGAAAACCTTTCAGACTCAGTTAATGATAGGACTACTCCACTCCTCAACCATCCGATAGTTAATTCCCAAACCAAATCTGTTACGGATCCAGAGGACTATTACACCTTACTGTCAGATGATGATGAACCCGTCAACTCACACCACAGGATAACTGAACCAAAGACTATACCTTACTCCACTATCCATGATCCTAATGTTGAATACGATCTGAAGGTGTTCTTAGATGAAGGTGATGATCCTTCAGGCTTTATTCCAAAAGGGCCAAAATCTGTTTTTGTAAAACCTGAAAAGTCTGTTGAGTCACGAGCTCCTGTTTCTGAGAACAGTAACCCTAAGGGTGAAAAATGTGTTGGTACTGACAAGGGGAAGTCAGTTAAGCCTCACGCACCCAAAGGACTCCAGAAAAAGCATTCAAAGTCTAATGATGCTCGTAACTCAGCTAAACCCATTAAAAGTCTTGACCTTAATTCAAGCAGCTTTGAAGTGGGTGAGACCTCTCAGTTAAAACCAAAGCAACCTTTTTCTTCCACAAAACCTAAATTTTCAAAAACATCTTCTGGAAAGGGTGGCAACTCTTCTCCTATTAAACCGTCATCTAACTCACACCATGCTCTTAATGCAGATGGGAGGAAGAAGGATGGTGGACAGGAAGTGAAGCCACCAAGGAAGGATCACCGAGGAAGACCCAACTCTTTTCAAGCTTTCCCTAAGCAGCGTAGTCCTAACCGTGCGGGTCTTGGCTATGCTCCACCTAGCGTAGGAATTAATTCAAACATGTCTGTAAAACGTAATCAACATTTAACTCATGCTTTTGACTCTTTGCGTAATGACATGTGCTTTATGTTTGACAATTTTCTGCGCTATGGTGTTTATAATTCTTTTAATGCTGATGTGCCTAAAATCAAATCTCGAAAGAGAAGAGGGAGAAAAAGAGGAAAGGGAAAACCTTCCTCGTCAGTGCAGTCCCCTGAGCCTAAGGAGAAATCCGAAAAGGAGACTGCATCGACCAACTCAACTGTTTTCGACCCTAAGGAACCCATTTGGCAATGGGTCCCTAAACAAACCTAATTGTTTTGCAGATCAGTCATGTGTGGTACTTTGACTCGGGGGCTCACACACACATGACTGGGCAGCGGTCCTTCATCTTCGACTACGTTGAGAAGTTTGAGGGATACATAAAGACTGCCGATAGAACGCCGTTGCCGATATTAGGGTCGGGAAAAATTACCAATGGAAAGTACATCATCAAGGGTGTACGTTATGTGGAGGGATTGGGGTACAACATGTTTAGCTCCAGCCAGTTCTGTGATAACGGATACTGGGTGAAGACATTTCAGTACGGAAGTGACGTGAACGATGAAGACAACAACGCTATTCTCTCAGCCAGGCGAAATGGCAATCTCTACACAACCGTCTTCCGTTCAATCCCTCAAACACACCCCCTGTTTGAAGCCAAACCGAAGAATGCAATCTGTCTGCTCACAAAAGCATCAAAAGGGGACAGTTGGTTATGGCACCGCAGACTATGTCATCAGAACTTCAAAGATATGAACAAGCTGGTCTCTAAGGGTTTAGTCAGGGGACTACCTGAGCTTCGCCTTTCCAAGGACACTCTTTGTCCTGCGTGCGAACAGGGAAAGATGACCAGAAGCTCTCATCCACCGAGAATGGATACGACTTGCCAAAGTCCCCTCGACTTGATACATATGGATCTTTGTGGACCTATGAGAGTAGAAAGTCTTGCCAGAAAGAAGTATATGCTGGTTCTCGTAGACGAATTCTCTAGGTTCACTTGGCTTGAATTTCTTCGAGTCAAGTCAGAAGCTGCTGAACGAATCATAGCCTTCATCAAACGCACACAAGTTCTCTTGGGTCGTCGGGTGAGGAAAATACGTAGCGACAACGGTACTGAGTTCCGCAACGCAAAGCTGCAATCCTTTCTCGAAGAAGTGAGGATCACTCACAACTTCTCGGCAGTTCGCACACCTCAACAGAATGGGGTCGTAGAAAGGAAGAACCGGACGTTGGTCGAAGCAGCAAGATCCATGATGGCTCATTCTGGAGTTCCTCAACAGTTTTGGGCTGAAGCCGTTTCCACAGCATGCTACACACAAAACCGGACTCTGATCGTAAAGCGGACTGGTAAAACCGCTTACGAGATGGTTGAACAGCGTAAGCCAAACATTGACTTCTTTAGAGTTTTTGGTTGTAAATGTTATGTTCTTAATGACCGGGAGAATTTGGGTAAGTTTGACCCTAAGTCTGATGAGTCTATCTTCATCGGATATTCACATAACTCTAAGGCTTACAGGGTTTTCAACAAACGGACCCGAACTATCCTGGAAAGCTCAAACGTTGATTTCTCTGAATCTGAAACCTATCTGAATGCTAGTTCTAGTAGTGTGTCTGCATCTTTCCCTGAATTGTTCCCTTCACCACCGAGCACAGATCCGTCTTCTAACTTTTCTGCTTTAGACTTTTTAGATCTCGCGGAATACGATCTACACACTCTAACGAGTCCAATCGTAGTTCCCGCTCCAACAGGTTCGACCACAACCACAGTGACATCTGATGCCTTCGTCACGGAGCCCTCCTCCAGCACTTCAACTCACTCCGTGACACCTGAGTCCGCGGCTCCCCATCTGAATTTTCATCCGCAGCTTCACCGGCACCTGATCAAGAACAGACTCCGCACCCTGTTCTTACTCCAATTCCAGAAAAAGCTCCACTACCTTCCCGAGCACAGCCCAACGATCATATGCTCAGGTAGTCAGAGAGCCCCGGTTAGATGCTGCACCGCGGATTAACCAGGCTGAAGGCTCATCAAGTGGGAACCTAGAAGAGGTCTTTGCCGTGCAAGATGAGAACGACGCCACCAACAACCGACAGGCTTATGTCACTCACCCTCACACTCGCAGGTGGACAAAAGATCATCCCCCCTCCCAGATCATCGGAGATCCCTCACAACCTGTAAACACTCGATCTGCAAAGCACACTGAAAATCTGATCCTATTCGGTGGATTCTTGAGCGATTTTGAACCATCGGATGTTTGGCAAGCTCTCACCGATCCCGACTGGGTGATCGCCATGCAAGATGAGCTGGCCGAATTCGAGAGAAACAAGGTTTGGCGCTTGGTAGAACGACCATGGGGAAAGACAATCATTGGCCTCAAGTGGATACTCCGGAACAAAACCGACGAGAATAATCTCATCATCCGGAACAAAGCTCGCCTGGTCGCCAAGGGTTATCGCCAACAAGAGGGTATCGACTATGATGAGACGTACGCGCCAGTAGCCCGAATCGAAGCGATCCGAATCTTCCTCGCGTATGCTGCACACAAAAACATGACGGTCTATCAGATGGACGTCAAATGTGCTTTCCTGAATGGAGTCCTTCAAGAAGAAGTGTACGTTGAGCAACCGGAAGGGTTCGTCGATTCTCGATTCCCGAATCACGTCTACATTTTGGACAAGGCGCTTTACGGTCTAAAGCAAGCTCCGAGGGCATGGTATGAAACTCTCACTGACTACTTACTCGGAGTTGGCTACAAGAAAGGTACTATCGATCCCACTCTGTTTCTCAAGAGGTCAGGTAAAGATTTAATTATCGTTCAGATATACGTGGATGACATTATCTTTGCGTCTACAAAGCCTGAGATGTGCCAAGAGTTTGAGAACACCATGAAATCCCAATTCAAAATGAGCATGATGGGCGAGTTGACGTTCTTTTTAGGACTTCAAGTTCGACAACGCCCTGATGGCATTTTTATAAATCAAGCCAAATATGTTCAAGACCTTTTAAAACGATTTGATTTCGGTGGTTCAAACTCTGCGGCCACACCAATGCCCAGAAATTTTCAACTCTCTGCAGATACTTCTGGTAAACCGGTTGACCAGAAAACATATCGGGCAATCATTGGTTCCCTTTTATATCTCACGTCTAGTAGACCAGATATCGTCTTTTCCACGGGTGTCTGCGCTCGTTTTCAGTGTGACCCACGGGATTCACATCTGTCTGCAGTCAAGAGAATCCTTAGGTATCTGAAGGGCACACCGGATTTTGGCCTTTGGTACCCAAAGGATTCTGGCTTTGAACTAATTGCATATACAGACTCAGACCATGCAGGTTGTAAGCTAAACAGGAAAAGCACTTCTGGTGCCTGTCAATTTCTCGGGGACAAGTTGGTCAGTTGGTCATCCCGGAAGCAGACTTGCGTCTCTTTATCCACCGCGGAGGCAGAATATGTAGCCGCCGCCTGCTGCTGCTCGCAAGTTCTGTGGATGAAAACCCAACTAGCTGACTTTGGATACACCATGCATCGAATTCCCATCTACTGCGACTCCAAAAGTGCAATACAGATCATGGCAAATCCGGTTCAACATTCTCGGACGAAGCATATCGACATTCGATATCATTTCATCAAAGATCACGTCGAGAAAGGTAATATTGAACTATACTTTGTTGAAAGTGACTATCAGCTTGCTGATTTGTTCACCAAGCCGTTTGACGAGAAGCGTCACTTTTTCCTCCTAAGCAAGTTAGGAATGCTAGACCTCCCTGCCTGAGGTCTAGGGGGAGTCGGGAGTTCTTATTTTATATGCATGTGTGTAGGGGGAGTCTGTAGGAACTCTATAGATGTTGCATGAATCGAGGGGGGGTCCTAAGTCCTGTATTTACTGTTTGGTGTGCTCACTAACGTTCTCGGATCCACAACATCTTGGATACCATATTGTGCTCTATTCTGTAGGTGTGGATCCTCACTACGACTTCTGGTTACTTCAGACCAAGACTCGCTCTAAACCCAGTGAGACGCACCAGGTAAGTCTCTCTTCTCGAGAGTCGAGGGCTGAACTTGTAACTTTTTGTGAACTTGAAAGTTCAGGGGCGGTAGAGTACATGTCTTGAACTTACAAGTTCGGGGACTAATTTTGCCACTTTCTGCTTCTTAAAGTTCAGGGACTCGTTTTGCAAATCTTGTGAAACTTGTAGTCCAGGGTCTGTTTTGAAAATTTTCTGAAAATACAAGTTCAGGGACTTGTTTGTAAGTTTTCTCAAACTTCAAGTCCAGGGGTGGTTTTTGCCAAATGGTGAAAGTCGGGTTAAGAGAGCCAAAAGGAGAGCCAAACACAGTGTTTTTGACCCAAACACAGTGTAATTCGGTAAAAATATAAATACCGGTTTTCAAGAGTTACTTTTCACAAAATTCAAAATTTTCATCTTTTCTCTCTGAATTCTCACCCGAACCCACTTCGCGCTCGATTTCGGTTTTCGCTCGTTATTGCTCCGATCGTCGATCTTTTTACATATTCGGATTCCTGGTAAGTAAACGATCAACCCTTATATAGTTTTAACATCTAAATCATCTGTTTTAAGGCCTGGATCGAAGCCTAAAGTTTTAAAACTTACCCGAAACCCAAACTTCTTGGAATGGGATTTCGGGACGTTAAAACGATCCATTGTTGCTTATAATCTTGTTATGAACTGATTTAGGATGCATGTTGATAGTTTAGGGCCTTAGATCGACGGTTTTTGAGCGGTTTTTAAGTTGGAAACTCGAACAGTCACCGTTTTCCGACTCGGAAAACTTGAACATTCAAGTTTTCCGAATCGGAAAACTTGAATATTCAAGTTTTCCGCATCGGAAAACGATGATCCTTTATGTATGTTTTCCGATTCGGAAAACTATGTTTTCCGAATCGGACTTGGTCTCGGTTTTTCAAATGCATCTTTTCCGACTCGGAAAACGTGGAACTACCCTTATGGGTTTCCAAGGTTTTCCGACTCGATCGAGAGACCAAGTCTTGCCAAAACTTTTCTAAGTGTCGAGACATTTTCCGAATCGGAAAACCATGTTTTCCGACTCGGAAAACCTACAAGTTTTTACTCTCAAATTTTCTAAGTATAGGAGTTTCCCGATTCGGAAAACACCCTTTTCCGAATCGGAAAACTTGTCTCTTTTAATCTTGTGTTATCTTCTAAGTGTTGAGTTTTCCGAATCGGAAAACACCCTTTTCCGAATCGGAAAACTCCCCTCGTATAGTTTGCTCGTTTTTCGACTCGGAAAATACGAAACACTCTTTAATGGGTTTTCGAGGTTTTCCGACTCGCGTCTAGTCGAGGGTATAGTCTTTTCACGTTGTATTATTTCTAACACTTAATGTCTTGCAGAAATGGCTGATCAACAACCAATTGCTCCTACTTCACCCGTCGCCAATGCTGCTGATCTCGCACTAATCAACCCGGCTGACATCCGCGAGATCCACCAGAACAACCAGTTCGTTGACTTGGCGAACTTCACTGTCCAAGATGACGTTGTTCTCGAGATTCTCCGAGCTCATCCCCTTGCATACGCGATGCAAGCCACTGCTGACATCCCGATGATATATCTGCAGCAGTTCTGGAACACTTCCCGTGTCGAGAACCGGGACGGAGTGCCTACCATCATCGGCCGAGTAGACCAGACTGACCTGGTCTTCACTATGGAGGATCTTCGCAGAATCCTTCGTCTGCCTGCTGCAACTCCGGAGGCCCCATTTGATCCTCTCGTGTCTGGACCTGAGCTCTTCAGCGAAGTGCTCGCTCTCGGAGTCCACTACACCGAGAACAACAGGCCGAAAGGAATCTCCCAGATCACTCAGGGAATGCTGCCCCCGATCTGGTACTCCTTCTTCAACATACTCAACCGCACGATCTCTTCGAAGACTCACGGCGTGGACAAGGCATCCACCCAGTTCTGGCATATCATCCATGCGGTCGCCTACGGGAGGCGGATCGACTTTGCTCAACAAATTTGGGCAGACATCATCAATGATGCCAGAGCTGGGCCAGCACGTGCGAAACACAACTCCATCCCGTGGATGCGCTTCTTCAATCTGATCATCCGAGATCACATGACTCAGAACCGTGCTGTCCGACGCAGATCAAGGCATCTCCGCTTCGAAAGCCAGCAGATCGGCCGAGCCAACAAGAAGACTCTGAGGCCTGGTCAGGTAGAGATGCACATTCCGGCAAACGTGCTCAACTTGGCAGACCGTAGGTCAATGAGTGTTAGGATGTACCGTATATCCATAGGTTTAGAAGACACGTCTACGGACTCCTCAGAGCCGGGGAGCCCTGCCCAAGACGTGCAACCCGTCCTACCTAGAAGCCGTGCCTCTGGTACGGCGGGCCAGAGCTCCAGTGGGGGAGCTTCTGGCTCGGGAGTGATGAGAGTTGACGTTAGGGGAGGAGAGGGTAGAATTGTCGGTACGTCTGCCACTCCGCATACTTCTCGAGCCGGTGCATACCAGACCATGATCCAGAACAGAGCCACTCGTGCCCGCACTCCTACTATTGTGGAGGAATCTACTGATGTCATCCGCACACGCGAGTACACGAGTCATTTCAGGGTAAAGCAGTACATGGGCACCCTTCAGCAGTCTCCTATCCACTCGTCATCGGAAGAGCGCCGATCGCCGACGCCGCCGCAACAACCTACTGGGGAGGACGTGGAAGCTTCCCCACAAGAACAAGCACATGTTCCTCCACCACCTCACTCGGCGGCCGTCACTTCTCAGGGAGGCGAACCCTCAGGCGAACCATCTGGCGATGACTCCGACGGTCACGAGTCTTCCGAGCACACTCCTACGGACCGTCGTGAGCCCGATGACGAGGCAACTGAGTCAGAACAAGTTGACTACGGATCCGACTCCGAGTTTCAACTATCAGATCCACCAAAGGGCGGGAAGGCCCAAGTGATAGATTTGGATGAAGCCACCTCCTCCTTCAACGACGACCGGATCTCAGGTGATCCCACTCTTATTGCGGATTTGGCGTCGGATGACCGAACTGTCGGTCAGGAGGAAGAAGGTGAGGCCGAGGTTGCTACCGGCTGGGGACGAGAAGACAGCGAAGTAGAAGAAGAGAGAGAGAGGGGAGAAAAGGAGAGAGAGAGCAGAGAAAAAGAGACCGAAGACGTAGAGGTCCAGTTAAGCGAGCCTTGGGCTCAATTAGAGGAGGCAGACGTAGAAGTAGAGCCGCATAGGTTAGAATCGGATATTCCTATAACCCAGAGTCCAACCCCCATAGAGGCAACCCACATTCAGACCGGTCACCTAGTGACGACGGGTCAAGACGCTGGCAGCCAACCAGCGCATTTGCACGCCCAAACCAGCCACTCGGCCATCTCTCAACAGATGGTCGTTTCACATTCACACGGGGAAATAGCTCAACTTCCACCGGCCACTCAATCGGAGTCTGCCGGTGTTGAAATGAGAGAGGTTCTGCCCCGCCTCTCGACATCTTTCCGTGCACCAGTCGTCCTAGAGCCACTCACAGAGACCTTCAGGGTCGTTCATTTGACTAGGACACTTTTGGATGCATCATCTGCCCGCCCAAGTGGCGAGGCCGAAACGGGGAGAGTTGGTGCGTCATCAGACGCCCTTCGAGGATCCACCGGAAGCCCCGACACCGTCAGCATCATACCAGCGGTGACATCGGGCCGAGAGAGTACCTCTTTAGGACTCTTCTCGTCAACTGGAGCCCAAGTGGCACCGGGTTTAGCTCTTCCGGGACCGGGTCCGACAGACTCGAGCAAAGTCTATAAAGATGCTCACGCAACATCGGGGCTTTTGAGCCTGACGGATTCGGGCGGAATCCCTAAAACCGCCCCTGCACCAACGGGACTTATAGGTCCGACGGATTCGGACGACATCCTTAAAGTCGTCCAAAGCAGGTTATTAGCTGTGGAGCAAGCCAATCAGGCTCGTGATGCGCGGGTCGAGGCACTCGAGAAAGCCTTGGCCGAGACGGAGAGGAAGAGACTAGCCGATCTTGAGGCGTCGCGCAAGCTTCAAGAAGACCGGGATGCGGAGCTCTACGAGCTCAAAAGGAAGATCAAGGGCAAACACTCTGAGGCTGCCCCATCTACTGAAGCTCCCATTCCCAGGCCATCTGAAGACGTCCTCAGGCTTGCCCCTCCGACTTCGGGCGACCTTCCTCCGATCCCAGGCTACGTCACTAAGGTGGAACACTTGATGATGGTCACCTCCTACACCACTCAGAATGACCGCCTGTCTGCCCAGGTCAGAGAGCAACAGGCCCAGATCGAGCTGCTACAGCAGAGGATTAGAGAACTGGAGGCCGTGTGTCGGTCCCAGGCTCAGCCTTCGAAGAGGAGGCATGATGACACTGATGACTCCGCACCAGGTCCTCATGAGGGGGAGGTACAAGCTGCAAAACGGCTTCGCACCGACCTCCAACCTGGTTCCGGCTCCGGTTCATCAGCTCCAGCTCCAGGTTCCTCAGCTGCCCCTTCGAGTGCTCCCACAGACTTCGAGGCCGCCGAAGCTCCCTATGTCGACTCTGAGACAGAAGACATTCCGGACATGGGAAGTTGGCGATATGAGCGGATTCCGGAAGGGGAGTCAGTGCAGTTTCCTCAGATGACGGACACGGCTCAGATTGATGCCGTTCTCCCAGAAGCAGCGCCGACTGATCCCTCAGAGTTCCAGATTCCGGAAGCAGCCCGGAAGATCTTGCGGTCGCTCGCTCAGAGCCTAAGGGTCTATCAGAAGGGAGACGACCTCGTCAAGGATCCTGACTACGCCAACCTCCTCTCAGCGCTCAAGTTTCCTACTCCAGAAGCCCCACGGACCGTCCACTCGACTGATCCAGAAACCGCTGCTCCTACTGTCATCCAGCTCAACTGGAACCACTCCATCATCTTCCGCCCGTTCCTAGAAGAAACGTTCACCCGCATCTATCAACAAGAGAAGCTGCACGCCTGGTCCCGAAAAGTCTACTTCGGGATCTCTCACATCAAGAACAAGAGACAAAGGACAGCATACGTGCATCAGCGAATGTGCAACTGGGCCACTCATGGACGCCAGAGGATCAGACGTCGCTTTACCAAAGTAACTGCTATGCGCCCCTACAGACATGGCCATCAGTTATTCCTTGAATATGATGTTCGCATGTACGGCACCGGTGTCCCTCGAGGTGAACTGCAGAACTGGACATTCACGGAAGCTGACCTAGATCGGGTGCATCTGGAAGACCTTCTCACGATTATCAAGTACCTCCAAGGCCCGATCCTCCGACCAGAGCACTACAGAGATGGCACGGAGATACTGAAGAAATACGTCCGTCACGCAATCTCTCTCGCGAGAGTGACGGACTACCAGCTTGCCATAGAAAGCCGCCAGCCGAAGGTCAACCTGCTGAGACCAAACCTGCTCGTTCCTGGTATCGATGCCTACATTCCGTACATGCCAACCAGGATACCTGAGCATGGGGTTCTCTACATCACTCAGAAGAAGAAGGAGCGCCGGTTCATGAGGTTTGGAGAGCTCTCCAGGTTCTGCGACGGGACCCTTCTTTATGTCTACAATGGCATGCAGAGCAGACTGCTGGCGGATCAGGTACCAAGTCGGAGAATCATAGATGGAAAAGGAAAGCTGCTGGAGGCAATGAGGTTGATCGAGAAGAAGCTTAAGGAGCGGATGATGTACAGACGGGCAGAGGCTGCAATGCAGATGAGAGCGCGGATAATAGGCGAGTGGGAAGAGTACCTGCAGATGTCCAAGTGGGAGCCTGCACTGGAGCTTCCACCACCATTCTGACTTCTTCTCAAAGGGGGAGATTGTAGAACCCAGGTGTTGAGAAGAGTCAGAATCATCTATCTTTAAACTGCTTTCTAGTTTAGTTTCCTTGTTATGTAAACAATTATGTTTTGTTAAGCCCCTGTTTGAGGTTTAGAACCTCGGGGGCCTTTATTGCCACTTTGTTGAACTTCCCTTTCCCTATAAAAGGAAAAGGATGTTTAGGGTTTTATTGTTGGATTCCATATTTTTACCAAATTGGGCAATGTATCACCATTGTTGAGTTATTCCAAGTTCTTCATTGATTTCATCTTATTGATAGGATTTCCATCCATTTCTTCCTTCATTTCATTGCTTTTGGGACAACAGAAGCAACGGCTGAATAACGGCTATATTCCTAACTTTAACTCGACCGTTAATTAACATATTTTTACTCCTTATCCTGCGAACTAAAGATTTAGATAAAATTAGAATTATTTTCTAAATCTTGGGGGCAAATTGTTAGGGTAAAAATCCACAATCGCACGACGACCGACTATAATCGTAAGACAAACGTTAGGACAATAGTCCTGTATTAAGATATGGTCCTGAGATAAAACCTAAAAGAACTATCGAACAAAGATCATTGAACATCGAATGAGTACATCAACTAAGTCGAACGATGACTACAATGTCGTACGACGATACTAACGAATAAACATACAAAGTTTATGTCTTTGATGCAGGCAAGCTGATTATAATATCTAACAATTGTCCACCTTTGAGAAAGTCCGAGATTGAGTACTATGCTATGCTCGTTGGAGTTCATCATTACAACGAACACATCGTAAGTTATATATCGTTCGATGGAAACCGACGACATCAAGATCGACCGTTACAAGCAAGATTCTAGCAGCGGTTACAATCTGGACATTAACTCTCAGCAGTACCGTTGGACAGTTATAAACCAAGCATTAATAGTCAACAATACCGTTGGACAGTTACGATTTGGACATTAATGAACCACAATTCCGTTGGACGGTTATCCTGAAGTTGCTATAAAAGAAGGATCAAGCGAACATTTGAAGACACGAAGTCTCCCCGAAGCTTACAACTTCCATATTGGCTATTCTTGAGAATCAGTTGTAATTTACATTCGATTTCATCATTGTTTCATTTGTAATCGTACGATCAAAGCTGTATACTTGAAGGACATCACCTCTGTTTGGTGATCATAGTGCATTGTCGACTTACCTTCTAGGTCGACCGCAGGTTTTTTCCTCCGTCGTGAGGTTTTTCATGCGTCATCAAATTATCTGTCTCATTTTACTTTCTCGCACTTATCATTGATTGTAATTTCTTTCTCTCGACGGTTACGCCTCACACAAGTTTCTTACGACAACGAGTTGTGTAATTTTTTACATAAACAGTGTTTACCCTAAGTTCAGTGGGAGCATAGTAACCTTCTTGGTGTTGTATGTAGATGATATTCTACTAATTGGAAATGACATACCAACTTTACAGAGTGTGAAAGCTTGGTTATGAAAATGTTTCCAAATGAAAGACCTCGGAGAAGCCGCCTATATACTTGGTATAAAGATCTACAGAAATAGATCTACACGGCTTATTGGACTTAATCAAAGTACGTACATCGATAAAATCTTGAAGCAATTCAGGATGGATGAATCCAAGAAAGGATTTATCCCGATGAAACATAGCATAGTGCTAAGTAAAGCACAGTGTCCCGTATTTAGTCAAGATAAGGACATAATGAAATCGATTCCATATGCTTCTGCAATTGGATCGATCATGTATGCCATGTTATGTACTAGGCCCGATGTTGCTTACTCGGTAAGTGTTACGAGTAGATACCAGCAAAACCCAGGTGAAGCCCATTGGGTGGTTGTCAAGAACATTCTCAAATACTTGAGACAGACCAAAGAAATGTTCTTGGTCTTTGGAGGTTCTGAGGATGAAATTAGTGTCACTGGTTATACAGATGCTAGTTTCAAAGACCGACAGAGATGATTTCATATCACAGTCAGGGTACGTCTTTACCCTAAACGGAGGTGCGATCTCGTGGAAGAGCTCGAAGCAGGATACAATAGCGGACTCTACTAGGGAAGCAGAGTACATTGCGGCTTCAGACGCAGCAAAGGAAGCGGTCTGGCTCAGGAACTTTATCACGGATCTAAGAGTCGTAGCCAGTATCTCTAGACCCGTGGATATCTACTATGATAACTCTGGAGCCGTGGCGCAAGCTAAAGAACCCAGAGAACATCACAAGTCGAGGCATGTATTCATAAAGTTTCACCTCATCCGAGAGATCATTGGAAGAGGAGATGTAAGAATATGTAAAATTCCGACAGATGATAATGTAGTAGATCTGCTGACAAAGCCGCTAGCTAGAGTAAAACATGAGGTCCATGCTAATTCCATTGGGATGCAGTACCTGGATACTAGTAGCTAGTTTTTGTTTTTGATTATTACCGTGGATTAATTTTGAGACTTTATTATTTCACCGTGTGTTGGAAATAAGGAGGATTTTATTCATGATTGTCTCAAATTAACCAGTTTTAGCATACTTATTTTATCCATGATTTTACATACAAAGTTTTGTAATAAAAATCAGAAGTTCCGCAGCAACTTGTTGTGGTGGGAACCCCAACAGGGTTATAACGCTATTATGAATGTTTGATGATTTATTCAACGTAGAGAATAAAAGCACAAGTTATGTGACCAAACATTCATAGATGCTCATCAAAGTGTGAGTATTGGAAGTGACAAGTTTCAAGTCTATTCCATGGAGCCTAAGTCATGAACATTGACTTGATGATCGGTGTTCCTTAGACCTGAGATATTTGCTCTGGAAATGTGAGGACTATTGTACTCTTAGCACGTTCTAACGCTACGCCATAACAGGGTGGCCATACGGGGTGTGACTAGATGCAGTGGAAGCCATGTCACCAGATGCAGATAGTCAAGAAGGGATTTACACCTATTTTTAAAGAGAGATATTTCCGGGCCCCTTGAAGATTAAGATTGGCAGAAACGTGTGGCCACGCATGGATAGAATAACAGTTGTTATTTGGAAAGTTCCATTACTGCAGGCAATCGAAATCATAGTCAAGAAATGCTTGAGTTTAAGATTGAAGTCCTCCGCTCCATGTCTAAAACTCACTTTAGAAATATCGTGTGTAAAAGGAATGAACTTGTGTACAATTCTAGCGAGAATTGTATCTCTGGATATAAGAGATCTTATAACCTGGTTAACCTAAGTGTCTGGCTAGGGACCTCCTTAGGCTAATGGTAACAGTTGAGCTACTTGTTTGGCACAAGTGGGAGTCTGAAAGGATTATGTGCAAGACAGTAACTAGGTTTACCGTGTCCAATGTTATAAGACACTAGTGTGTCACACTGCTACACACCCAATTAGAGATATCCTGGATTTACCAGTTGTGTGTAAATAATTAATTAGTATAATTAATTATTATAGAGAAAAATAAATAATAGTTTATTATTTATTGATAATTATTTAATAGTTAGTTAATTAATTTTAAAGGGTTATTATTTAAATAATTAGTTTATTAATTAAATAAGTGTTTTAGTTTAATTATAAAGCTTGCGGGCTTTTTAATTAAGCGGACTTTTCAGTTATTGGGTAATTACCATAATTAACTTTATAAATATGGTAAACCTAATAGGTTTTCATTCATTCCATTCATTAGTAACTTATCAGAAAAGAAAAGCTAAAAACCCTCTGATTCTCTCTCTATTCTCTCTGTCGACGAACACACACACACATACGCAAATCAACTTGACTTGTGTATAGGGTAATCCTATAGGCGGTCTAGCAGCTATCTCCCGGTAGTGCAGTAGTGGTGTACTCCCCGTTAGCAGTCCAGACTGTTGTTCCTGATAAAAGTCTAAAGGTATAATATTTAACCTTCTCATAATTGTATTTGTCTGGTTTAGGTTGGATCCAGTATTTGGGAATTTGTTTTTATCCACTGTGCATGTTTGTTTTATCCACAAATTCCCAACATAAGAGTCATCATTTGCCATTCCACAGAACTCTGTCTCAGCTTCTGCTTCCTCAAAAGCCACCAGCCCCTTCTGTGGCTTATCCTCTCCAGAGGACTCACTGGTGACATGCTCACTTGTCTGAGCTAGAAGTACTTTCTTGTTGTAGAATTCTGCCTTCTTCTTGAAGTAGGCAGCATCATGTTTAGGCTTCTGTGGTAGCCTCTGTGGAGCAGATGGCTTCTGTAAAGCCATGGGGCTTGTTGCCCAACACTCTGCAGCAAAGTGAGCGGGCTTTCCGCATCTGTAACAACTCTCCACATCCCTTTGTGGTTCTCCTCTCAATTCTTCTGTCCTCTTCTCCTTTTCATTCCAATCTTTTCTCTCATAACTTCCTCTGTCATAATCTATTCTTCTCTCTGGTTCAAATCCTCTGCTACCCTCTCTTCTGCCAAAATCTTCTCTTCTCTCATACTCTCTAGATCTTCCTCTCCCTGCACAACCCTTTCGATAGTCTCTTGTGAATGAGACTAGTGTTTTCATCATGTCCCTCATGGATATCTCTTCCTCTGAGCTTATATCCTCTGCATCCTCATTCTCTATCACAAGTGCCTTCTTCTTCTTCTTCCTTTCCTCTGTTGGCTTAATTTCACCTTTTCCCTTTGATCCTTCAGCCACCAATTCCAGAGGTCCACCAATACTACTCTTTAGTTGCAAAACCTGAGGCACTTGACTTGCCAATGAACCATACAAATCTGCTAAGGACATGATTTCCAGATCTAGATTGGTCCTCATAGACATGGTCAGATGTCACCATTCATTTCCCAAGCTCTTCAAAAACAACATGTTGTTGTCCTCATTGGTTCTGATTACTCCAAATCTCTTGCACTTACTGATTAGAACATTGTATCTAGAGTAAGTATCCTTTAGGTTCTCTCTTTCTTTGGCCTTGAACTCATGGTATTCATTAATACACATGGTTCTGTTGTTTTTAAGTGTGGTTACACCTCCTTCAAGCTGCCTTAGAAGTTCACCCCATAGTTCTTTAGAGGTGACACAGTGATCCAATGACATGAAGATATCATTGGGCAAGGCCATGATCAGAAGCCTCTTACATTTGGGAGCAAGGCTGACTAACTCTTTGTCCTGATCATCCCAATCTGTTGGACTCTTGAGCTGGTAATGTTCAGGTACCTCAGTAGTGATAGCAGTAGCAGGTACTCTGCAAATTAACTTGACAGGAATGTATGGAGGATTGAGGTGGAATTCAGTGATTCTCGGATGGATCCCTTCAAGGAAGTTAACCATACGAATTTTCCATTGCTGGAATTCTTCACGCACAAGGGTAGGTGGTTTGGATTGAGATCCAATACTGATGAACACGTAATTGGAATTAACCGCCATGAGAGAAATATGATAAAGTGAAAGATAACTACTCAGAAATCAAAAACAGATCAATACCAAGAGCAATCGATTGAATACAAAGACTCAATTCTGCTCTGATACCAATTGTAGATCCCAGACAAGAAAGGTATTGATCTAAACTAAGATGAATTGTTAATAAGATGAATGTAAACAATGGAAGACTTAAACAATTCAAACTTAATTCAATTAAGAAGATGAATATCAATGGAATAGTGTAAACAGATTTAGACAATAAACACAGATGATAAGCTTCCAATTGATCTTTAATTCATGATCAAAGATGACATTAATTCAAAGAAACTTACAACCAGAATTCTCTCACACTATTCTCACCAAGAAAACACACAGATATCTAAATAGAATGAGTAATGCAAGTGATGCTCAAGTGATTCAGATTACAAAAGGAAATTCAGCTATTTATATTGCACTAAAACTAACCTAACTAACCCTCTAGGATCTTGACACGTGGCCCAATCCTGGACGTAGAAAGTAGGTCGGTTGAGGTAGTCACGTAATCTGCACGAGTTGAGATAACTGTTTTACAGAAGACAGGTTTTCACAGAGGTTCCTTCTGTAGAGCTTCTGTCAGGCTTCACAGAGGCTCTGCCAGTTTTGACTTGTGTGAACATTTTCCTTCTCCGACTTCAATTCTTTTGTGAGCATTCTGATGAAGATACCTTGCTTCTTTTATCTATACTTTTACATTTACAGAGGCTTGGAGCTAACATGGGTACTTAAATCTTCTATCTTGTGATTGCAGAAAAAGGCATGTGCCTACCTGGTATGTTGATTCAGGTTGCTCAAGACACATGACTGGTTTAATAGAGCTTCTTTCATCGTATGTTAATAAAGAAGGCAGTTCTATGGCTTTTGGAGGTAATCAAAAAGGAAAGATCAAAGTGTATGGGATGATAGTTAAGGGAGAAATCATAGTAAATCAAGTATCATATGTTGATGGTCTAAAACATAATCTGATAAGTGTGAGTCAGCACTGTGACAATGAGATGGATGTCATATTCAAGATCAAGTACTGCATCATGTATAAAGATGACACCCTCATCGAAGTAATGAGAGCCAACAGAAGAGGGGATCTATATCTGTTGTGTTTTGACACACTTGAGTCCAAAGAAAAAATATGCTTGATCTCCTTTGTGAAGAATGAAGAAGCATGGCTCTAGCACACCAGGTTCTGTCATTTGAACTTTCATACTCTTAATAAACTGGTAAGGCTTAAGCTTGTTAAAGGCCTACCTGAGATAAAAGTTGAAAAGGACCATCTATGCTCAGCGTGTGAAATGGGAAAACTCAAAAGGTCTTCGCATAAAACCAAGTTTGATCCTTCTTTTGACAAGCCTCTGCAGATGCTGCATGTGGACCTCTGTGGACCTATTGCAGTACAGAGTCTTAATGGGAAGAAGTATATTCTTGTACTTGTAGATAAATTTTCACGTTTTACCTGGGTATAATTTGTTAGAAAGAAATCTCATGTTCCTATGCTTCTAATCAATCCCTTAAAGAGATTGCAAGTTCTTCATGGTATGCATGTGAGAGTCGTCAGAAGTGATAATGGTACTGAATTTAAGAATTCCACCATTAAAGACTACTTAACCTCTATTGGTATCACACACAACATCTTTTCACCAAGGACACCTCAGCAAAATGGACTGGTGGAAAGAAAGAACAAAACTCTTGTAGAGGTTGCCAGAACTATGTTGAATGCCTCTGGATTATCACTTTCATTTTGGGCAGAAACTGTATCTACTACTTGTTACACTCAGAATAGCTCCTTGGTGGTGAAACGACATGAGAAAAGTCTTTATCAACTCTTGTACAACAAAAGGCCAAACATCAAGTTCTTTCATGTTTTTGGTTGCAAATGCTATGTATTAAATGATAGATATTGCAAGTTCTTCATGGTATGCATGTGAGAGTCATCAGAAGTGATAATGGTACTGAATTTAAGAATTCAACCATTGAAGACTACTTAACCTCTGTTGGTATCACACACAACTTCTTTGCACCAAGGACGCCTCAGCAAAATGGATTGGTGGAAAGAAAGAACAAAACTCTTGTAGAGGCTGCCAGAACTATGTTGAATGGCTCTGGATTATCACTTTCATTTTGGGCAGAAGCTGTATCTACTGCTTGTTACACTCAGAATAGATCCTTGGTGATGAAACGACATGAGAAAAATCCTTATCAACTCTTGTACAACAAAAGGCCAAACATCAAGTTCTTTCATGTTTTTGGTTGCAAATGCTATGTATTAAATGATAGAAAGCCTATTGGAAAGTTTGATCCAAAAGGGGATGATGCTATCTTCATTGGATATGCATGGGACTCTGTTGCTTATAGAGTCTATGTCCCCAGAACCAAGTTAGTGGTTGGTAGTACTAATGTCAAATTTGATGATTCTTCCAGGTTACTCAAGAAAAGTTCAAAAAGGAACTCAAAATACAAGCTGAAGCATCATCAAATGCAACCATAACAGAAGATCTTGAAAAGTTATTTCATGAGTGGTATGAAGACTTTGAAGATTCAAACAGAGCCTCTGTCGATGCTGTCAGAGCTTCTGCAAATGCTAGCAGAACTTCTGGGAATGTTGATAGAGACTCTGAAATTCCTACAGCAAGTCCAACTTCCACAAGTCTATCTGGACCATCCCAAACCATATCCTCTCCTAATGTTCCATCTTCAAGAACATCTCCTCCACCCACAGAACCTCCTGAACCTTTTGTTTCTACAGATTTTGTACATTCTGAACCACCTTCTGCAGATCTAGTACCACCTTCTGTAGAACATGAAATCATCCATGAAGATCTCACTTAATCTCAAACTCTACAAGAAATCTCCTCAAACCTCAACCTACCCCATGCTGTTAAATGGTCAAAAGACCATCCTCAATTCCAAATCATAGCAAATCCTTCTAAAGGTGTCAAGACTAGAGCAAATGTCAACTACTATTTATTTGCATGTTTTCTGAGCAAAATTGAACGTAAGAAAGTAATAGAAGCTCTGCATGATCCATTTTGGGTTGAAGCCATGCAAGAAGAACTTCTTCACCTTGAGAGGAACAATGTATGGACTTTGACACTTCTACCAATTGGAAAGAGTGCTATTGGCACTAAATGGGTTTTCAGAAACAAGAAAGATGAAAATGGGGTTGTGGTCAGAAACAAAGCTAGGTTGGTTGCTCAAGGTTTCTGTCAAGAGGAAGGCATTGATTATGAGAAAACTTTTGCCCCTGTGGCTAGGCTTGAAGCAATCAGAATATTCTTAGCATATGCATCTCACAGAGGATTCAAGGTTTACCAAATGGATGTCAAATCTGCATTTTTGAATGGCCAGCTTAAGGAAGACGTATATGTCAAGCAACCTCCAGGATTTCAAGTCAATCAATCTTCTGAAGGCATTTTCATCAATCAAGCAAAGTACATTCAAGAATTTCTGAAGAAGTACAAACTTACAGAAGTTTCTCCCATGAGAACCCCCATGGCTACTAGCCTCAAGCTTCATAAGGATTTGAGTGGAGCTTCTCTAGAGTGCAAACTTTTCAGAGGCATGATTGGTTCACTCTTATATCTCACTGCTAGTAGACCTGATATCATGTTTGCTACTTGTATTTGTCCCAGATATCAATCTGATCCCAAGGAGTCCCACTTAAGTGCAGTAAAGAGAATTTTGAGATACCTAAAGAAGACTCCAAGCCTTGGTTTATGGTACCCTCTGCACTCTGGCTTTGATCTTCTAGCATATACTGACTCTGACTATGGAGGATGTCAAGTGGATAGAAAGAGTACTTCTGGAAGCTGTCAGTTTCTTGGAGAAAATTTGGTAAGTTGGTCATCAAAGAAGCAAAATTGTGTGTCTACATCCACCGCAGAGACAGAGTATGTAGCTGCAGCAAGCTGTTGCTCTCAGGCTCTATGGATGCAGACCCAACTCAGAGATTATGGCTATACTTTCAATACGATCCCCATCCTTTATGATAACAAAAGTGCTATTGCCATCTCAACAAATCTAGTCCAACACTCAAAGACCAAACATATCGACATAAGGTACCTCTTTTTTAAACATCATGTTGAAGAAGGTAATGTTGAAATGTATTTTGTACCAAATGTACTTCTCTCCACCGAATAACAAAATGTACTGCTCTCCACCGAATAACAGGCCTCTATGGATCAAAGACATTAAACCAAACACTTTGGTTCAAGAACCGATGTATGGGTTTGTTTATGAAGACAAAGATGGCGTGAAGAGGTTTTTCAACCATCTGGAGGGCAACAAGTATATACATAAATCTTTGGTCTTCATTTACAAGGTTCTGGCAAAGGAAGTACAAGCTGGCAGACTTAACAGAGATCTCGCAGAGCCTTTCTACAAGAATATCGAAGCATCTTCCAAATTCCGAACTCTTATATTCAACATGTACACTACTCTAAGAAGTGTTGGGATTGATGACTTCCAAAATGCAAGAGTAAAGCAAAATTGGATAGGCTCTGTACTCGTGTTTTTTTGTAATTTCCAGAGGATGAGATTCTCTTTCCTCTTTGTTTTGTAAATCAATGAATCTAGCATCTTTTTCTTTTTATCATTACTTAGGGGGAGATTGTTGGTTCCTAGTTCTACAAGTGAAAAAGTAATTGATAAAAGAGGCAAGGTTCATTTGATAGAAGTCTGAAGACCGCATAAGTGATCTATCGCAGAAGTCTCAAGATCATTCAAGACATAACCGACAAAACCTATGTGACACTCGTCAGAGGTTCTGAAGTTCTAAAGAGCCAGAGTCTTACAAGTCCATCATACCAGAACCTCTGTGAAGCTCGCCAGAGGTTCTAATCTCTTCAACCTCTGTGAAGATCAACTCTCTGCAAAACGGTTATTTCTCCCATGTGGTGCTCAACCGAC
Organism: Centaurea solstitialis; assembly: GCA_030169165.1. NCBI lineage: Eukaryota > Viridiplantae > Streptophyta > Magnoliopsida > Asterales > Asteraceae > Centaurea > Centaurea solstitialis. The sequence goes on from CM058043.1 coordinate 49,838,985, forward strand.
TCTTCTTTCAACGATAGAGATCTTGACACGTGTCTCAATCTTAGAGGATCTGTTAGGTTTAGAGTAGTATAATTAGTCGTTTGTTCTTCGTTTCTCTTAGAGTGCTTACTTTACTGATTTGAGAGATTGTTCACTATTTCATTGAGAAATTGTAAGTACATTTTGCGTGTATCCTTAAAGTAATTTTCAATCCAATTGAGAATCATTTGAAGCAAGTTCATCATTTTCATCGTTGTGATCATATTGTTTATTTTCTGAATCATCTGAGATATTACATTCATTACAGTTTATCTATATATACTTCCGCTGCAAATTCATTCAAATTAAACTGTATTTGTTTGTAAATCAATTTCTGTATCAAATCTGGGACCAACAAATACCTATCCCCTTTCTTCATAAAAACCTTCCAAAACCCTTAAGAATTTTCCAGCGAATCCGTGACAAACCTGCAACTATTTTTTGTTCTTCCTGTTCCATAAGAATCATGTCTTCATCCGGTTCTGCTTCTAGAAATCAACATCAGCATGATGAGGAAGTCGATCAAACTCATGTGTCAACCTTGGCTGCTAAATTCTTGGGCAGTGGATTCGAAAAGGTAACCCTTATCAAGAAATCAAACAACCACTTTCTTGCACCCTGAATATATGAACAAATATGAAGTTTGTTTTCAAGATAGATCTGAGGCTTATGCCAAGATAAAACAATTGAAGGATCTTAATTATAAAACAGACCAGACTCAACAGACACTTAAGCTTTTGACAAATAATCCAAAAAATATTAGGTTTCACAATCTAAAAATGGGGTTAGGCTTACCTGTAATTGATGTTTTAAAGAAAGCCCCTAAAGGTCTTTATCAGTTTGATAAATTGAATTTTCCAAAATTAAATGAGAGCTTTGTGAAATCTGGTAGTTCATTGTCTGATTCTTCGGATAAAGGTAAACAAAAAGTAGTTAATGACTCAAGTGCTAGTTTTTCAGATTCAATAACAACAAGAAAGAATAACTTTTATTTTACATGTGATTTCCAATATGATGATTTAAATCAAAGTTATAAAACAAGAAAACCTGTGTTTTCTCATACTTAGTGTGTTTCTTTGTATTCTCAAGAAGAGAAGTCTATTTCTAATGAATCTGAATACTTTTCTAAAGAAATAGAGGGTGAGTCAAAAACTACCGAATCTGCTCCTAAATCTGACGAAAAGACAAGTGAACTTGAAAAGGAAAAGGATTGTGAAAATCTTTCTGATTTTATACAAGTTAATAATTTTTCAGAAAATAAAAGTGCTTCTGATTATGAGTCTGATTCTGATACTGATGAGACCAAACCATATTTTGATTCTGATAATGATGATGATATCGAAGAGGGTTTTGAAGAGAAAAAGATAAATTTTATTTCAAACCCCATGTTTGAGTCTCAAGATACTCAAAATTGTTCTGATCAAGGTATTAAGGCTGAAGTGGCTGATTTAAAAACACATGTTGTTATTGACAAAGATGGTTATCTTGTGTACAAAAGCTTAGATAGTATGGTTGAAGGAGATATCCTGAAATCAGAACTCAAACTACCAGATGTGGAATTTGGTGCTGTTTTTGAAAAACCAAAGTCTAGTACAGAAGTTAAACCAAATGTTTTCAATGTTTCAAGTGATAGTGGCATTTCCAAAGAAGTGAATCCTCATGTACTTTGACAAAGTCTGAAACTAGTTCAATTAATTTTGATGCAAGTACTTTTGAGGTAGGTAATACATCTTGTACTATACTTGAAACATCTTCTAAAGATTCATCTGATGTATGTTCAGTTCCTAAGACACCTATTAACTCAAGTTCTTTTGATTCTACAGATTTAAAAAGTTTTAAAAGGCATGGCCTAAGGTGGAAGAAGAAAGAATTAAAGAAGAAAGAATAGAGTTTTGCTACAAATGAGAGTTTTGTTAAAAAGTCGTCCTTTTATGATGCAAATAAATGTAATAAGAATGTTAGTTCTAATAAGTGTCAAAACTCTTTTAAGTCAGACTTGTTAGCTCTTGCTATGAATCTTTTGCATTGTACTCATTGTGGTGATAACTCGTTTTCTTTAAATTCTAGGCATGTTATAAAGAAGAGATCTAGAGGTTTTTCTCGTGATAAATCTCATGCTTACTCGTTTGATCATCATGCTAAAGTGTTTAGTGCTAAAAAGAAAAATCTTTTAAAAGCAAAAGATAAATCAGTTGATGTGAAGTTTGTGTGCAAATGGATTCTTAAAGATTTATTGAAAGCACAAATTTCAAAGTCTGGTATAAAGATGTATGAGACTAACAAGAAAGGACCCATTTGGATATGGGTTCCCAAGATGAACTAACTTGTTTCTACAGGCCAGGCATATGTGGTATGTTGACTCCGGTTGTTCAAGACATATGACTGGCTACAAGGAGTTGTTGCACAATTTTGTCGAACGACCAGGCGGAACAATTAGTTTTGGGAATAAGACGACAGGTGTCATCAAGGGTTACGGCATTCTTACAAATGGTAAGGTATCCATAAAGAAGGTACTTTATGTTGAGGGTTTAAGTCATAGTCTTTTTAGTGCAAGTCAGTTTTGGGATGATTATAACATTGTTCTATTTTCCATCATTAACTATCTTATCATTAATAGTGATGGTGTTGAGATTTTTGAAGGGAGAAGGTTTTACAATCTCTATGTGGTTGACTTTCCAGTGATAGATTCTTCGAAACCAGTTTGCTTGTTTTCCAAAGCAACAAAAGGTGAAAACTAGCTAATGGTGGATTGGTGAAAGGTCTTCCAAAGTTGACATTTGAGAGAGCTTCTTTATGTCCGGCTTGTCAAATGGGAAAGATGAAGAGAAGTTCTCACAAGTCAAAGACAGAATTTTCGTGTCAATCACCACTCGAAATGATCCACATGGACTTATGCGGACCGATGAGAATTCAATCAATTAGTGGAAAGAAGTACATTCTAGTTATGGTTGATGAATACTCATGGTACACGTGGCTAGAATTTCTGAGAATGAAATCTGAAGCTCCCGAGTTGATCATAAAGTTTATCAAGAGGATCCAAGTTCTTTTGCAACTTCCAGTTCAAAAGATTAGGAGTGATAATGGCACTGAATTTAAAAATGCTACCATAGATGCTTATCTAACATCTGTTGGTATTTCTCATAATTTTTCAGGTGCTTATACTCCACAAAAAATGGAGTTGTAGAAAGAAGAAACCGAACCTTAGTTGACGTGGCACGAACGATGCTAGCTTACTCCGGATTACCTCTTCCCTTCTGGGCCGAAGCTGTTTCAACAGCTTGTTTTACACAGAATCGAACTATCATCACTAAGCGCTTCAAGAAAACTTCTTATCATATTATCAACCATAGAGTTCCTAATGTCAAATTTTTTCATGTTTTTTGTTGTAGGTGTTACATTCTCAATAACCGTGACAATCTTCGTAAGTTTGACAAGAAAGCCGACGAGGGATACTTTCTTGGTTATTCGCTAACGGCGAAGACTTTCCGGGTCTACAACAAAAGAACCAAGATGGTTATGGAAACTGTTTATGTGACCTTTGATGAAACTGTGTTGATGACTTCTGAACATAGCAGTTCAGAACTTGGAATTAATAGTTGTTAGGGTAAAAATCCACAATCGCACGACGACCGACTATAATCGTAAGACAAATGTTAGGACAATGGTCCTGTATTAAGATAAGGTCCTGAAATATAACTTAAAAGAATTATCGAACAAAGATCATTAAACATCGAACATATACATCGAATAAGTCGAACGATGACTATAATATCGTACGACGTTACTAACGAATAGATATACAAAGTTTACATGTTTGATGCAGGCAAGCTGATTATAATATCCAACAATTGCCCACATTTGAGAAAGTCCGAGATTGAGTACTATGCCATGATTGTTGGAGTCCATCATTACAACGAGCAAGTCGTAAGTTATATATCGTTCGACAGCATCAAGATCGACCGTTACAAGCAAGATTCTCGCGACAGTTACAATCTAAGCATTAACTTCCAACAACACCGTTGGACGGTTATCAACCAAGCATTAATTCTCTACAAAGTCGTTGGACAGTTACAATTCGATCATTGATGAGCCACAATACCGTTGGACCGTTATTCTTAAGCTACTATAAAAGAAGAATCAAGCCAGCATTTCAAAGGAGGAAGTCTATCGGAAGCTCACAAGTTATATAGCAATTATTCTTGATAATCATCTGTAATTTACGTTCGATCTCGTTGTTATTTCACTTGTAATCGTACGATCAAAGCTGTATACTCGAAGGACGTCACCCCTGATTGGTGATCATAGTGCTCTGTCGACTTATCTTTTAGGTCGACCGCAGGTTTTTTCCTCCGTCGTGAGGTTTTTCCTACGTCATCAAATTGTTTGTCTCATTTTACTTTTTCGCACTTATCATTGATTGTAATTTCTTTCTCTCGACGGTTAAGCCTCACACAAGTTTTTTACGACATCGAGTTGTGTAAATTTTTACATAAACAGTTTGGCGCCCACCGTGGGGCTCCGTTTTGAGAAAAATTTCATTCGGTGAAAAGTGCGCCTTAGTACTAACCTTTTCTTTGAGTTCTCTTTGAGCTATTTGCGCAGGATAATGGATAACAGATTCATAGCATCTCTACAACAACAATTGCAAGAAGCTAATAACGAAATTCAACGTCTTCGAGCTTTGCCAGGACCATCGATGTCTATTCCGATGTCTTTTCCTTCTCCTTATCCTCCTCAACATCTAAGACCACCACCTCGACCACAGTTCAATGCCTCAGTGCCATTCTCGACTGTGAACCAACAGTACAACAACGTACGACCGTCTTTACCACAAGTCCCACCACCAATACCTCATGGCCCACCACCTATGCCTCGGGGTCCACCTCCTATGCCTCAAGGAGCACCTATGTTCACGTTCGAACCTTTCAATAACGTATCTCAACAGATTCCTATCCCTGGTCATATACCCACAGCTGCTAGTTCTACCGTTCATACGACAATACCGCCTAGTACCGGAATCTCTTCTAGTTGTATTCCAACAATCCCAATAACTATTGAAGATCCTCTGAACGTACGACTGAAATCCCTGGAAGAACAGAATCAAAAGCTGTTCGCACTACTCACAAAGCTACCCGGAGCAGCAGTACCTGTCGAAGTTGAACCTAAAACTGGATTTCAAGCCTCACCGTTCGTCGATGAATTAGCTCTTGTCGACGTTCCCAAGAAATATACCATTCCAGCTTTTGCAACAAAATATTCTGGAATCACAGATCCAGTCGAACATATAGCACAGTATAAGCAACTTATGTGGACAGTTCCTATACCGGCACAATATCAAGAAGTTTGCATGTGCAAAAGCTTTGGATCAACTCTAACAGGAGCAGCATTACAATGGCTTATCAACTTAAAGCCAAAGAGTATTGGATCCTTTGCAGAATTGGTGAACCAATTCACTCGACAATTTGCTACCAGCGACCTATACTATATTGTACAGAAGTCCAGAGAAACAATCCGCGACTACTTCAACAGATTCAACGCAGCAATGATTGAAATAAAGAATTGCGACGTAAAAACCGCAATCGAGGCGTACAAGCGCGGATTAGAAGACTCCTCTGGATTATATCTAGAATTGACGAAATATCCGCCAGAAAACTTCGACGACATACGAGCTAGAACACTAGCTTTCATGAGAATAGAGGACGATGCTCTCTTTCGACGAAAGCATTCTGCTGAAAAGAAACCTCTTGGTGCTCAAAAACATGACTTTAAGCACAAAAGAGTAAACAAGATTGGAAATCCTCGACATGAATCAAAAGCTCGACCAAGCAAAGGTACTATTAAAATACGATATCCAGAGTTGTCTACTTACAATTTTGCAGGTACATCAAAAGATCTGGTGGATTCGCTACGAAAGATCGATTCAAACGTACGATGGCCAAAGAAATCTGATAAACCAAGCAAGGACAAAGATCAGAACAGATGGTGCGATTTCCACGACGATCATGGTCATACGACGGATGAATGCATCAGCCTTAAGAAAAAGATCTCCTATTTGAAATCTAAGGGGCATTTAAAAGGCCTCATTCCCGAAGAGCAAGGACGACCAGCGTCACCGGTTCATACAAAAGTCGTAAACTGCATCACTGGAGGATCAGAAGTGTGCGGACTTACGTATTCGGCTGCCAAACGACATGCACGAGATGGTCCAGATGAACATCCTATCCCCGGAGAAGCCAAATCAAAGACGGAAAGAGAGCTCGATGCAATGACAATTACGTTCGATCAAGACGATACTCAGGGGGTCCATCATAAACATCATGACGCTCTAGTCATACAGTTGACAATCGGAAACTTTTCGACTAAGAATATTGATTGATGGAGGTAGTTCAGCTAATGTTATTTTTGTAGATACTCTTAAAGTCATGGGAATCGAACAATCAGAAATCGTGCGACGAAGTACTACTCTGATTGGATTCAATGGAGACCCGATGAACACTCTCGGAGACATCATCTTGCCTGTCTTTGCCAAAGGCATCAACAAACAAACAAAGTTCAATGTTGTGGACTGCCAATCAGCCTACAATGTTATTCTTGGAAGACCATGGATCCACGAGATGAAAACAATTCCTTCGACATACCACCAGAAGATTAAATTTCCTTCTCCATGGGGAATTCAAGAAATTGCTAGTGAGAACAAAGTCGCACGAGAATGCTACAAGATTACGATGAAGACAAAGTCGCAGGACATCTAGCAATTACAGAGCCAGGATGGGAAGAAATCGAACGACGATCTTCGACTAGAAGAAGTCGTCCTTGATCCTGAACATCCTGATCGAAAGGTCTTCATAGGAGCCTCGCTCCCCCCTGACATAAAAAATACGATTATATCTTTTTTGCAGGAACACTCAGACTGTTTTGCATGGTCGCACGAAGATATGGTTGGAATAGATCCAAGCATTATATCGCATAAATTGAACGTGGATCCTACTTTCAAGCCAATTAAGCAGAAACGTCGCAAGTTTGCACCCGAACGAAATAAAGTGATCAACGATGAAGTCGACAATCTGCTCAAAACAGGGAAGATCCGAGAAGTCAAATATCCAGAATGGTTGGCCAATGTGGTCGTCGTTCAAAAGAAGAACGGAAAATGGCGAGTCTGCATTGATTTCACGGATCTAAACAAAGCTTGTCCAAAAGATCCTTTCCCTTTACCTCATATCGACGCCATGGTTGACGCAACAGTAGGACATGAATTGTTAACATTCATGGACGCATATTCTGGATACAACCAAATATTGATGCACACGGACGACCAAGAAAAGACCGCATTCATGACAGACAAAGGCATATACTGTTACAAAGTTATGCCATTTGGTCTCAAAAATGCAGGATCGACGTATCAAAGATTGGTTAACATGATGTTCAAGGAACATCTTGGTCGAACAATGGAAGTTTATATCGACGACATGCTCGTGAAATCAGAACGTTCGATTGATCATGTTGCGCATTTAAAGCAATCGTTCGACATCCTACGACAATACAAGATGAAGCTCAATCCAACAAAATGTTCCTTCGGAGTACGAGCAGGAAAATTCTTGGGGTACTTGGTGACACAACGTGGAATCGAAGCAAGTCCGGAACAAGTCAAAGCTATCACCGAGATATAATCTCCAAGGAATGTCAAAGAAGTCCAGAAATTAACAGGACGGGTGGCAGCTTTAACCCGATTTATCTCACGATCGTCGGACAAATGCCATTTGTTCTATAATGTCCTACGAAAGAATCAAGGCTTCTTGTGGACGGACGAACATGAAAAAGCTTTGCAGGAGCTGAAGCAATATATGACATCACCTCCTCTGCTGACAAAACCAGTCGAAGGTGAAAGTCTACAGTTGTACTTGGCAGTAAGCAAAAATGCGACAAGTGTAGTACTTGTGCGAGAGGAAGATCAGCGACAACGACCAATTTATTATGTAAGCAAATCTTTCCTCGACGCAGAAACCAGATATACGTCAATGGAAAAATTGCTACTAGGTCTTATGACAGCAGCAAAGAAGCTAAGGCATTACTTCGAGTCGCATCATATCATTGTTGTGACCAATTATCCACTCAAGACGGTGCTTCGAAAACTAGAACTGACAGGACGTCTAGCCAAATGGAGCATCTATCTCTGTGGGTTCGACATTGAATTCAAACCCAAGACGGCAATTAAATCGCAAGTATTGGCGGATTTTGTAGCAGAGTTTTCTCCAGGACTGGAACCCACGACGTGCGACGAAATTGTGATGATTTCAGACAACAAACCTTGGATACTCTACGTTGATGGTTCTTCGAACGTACGAGGATGTGGATTAGGTATTGTCTTAAAATCATCACAAGGGGGAAATATAGTATACTCCGTACGATGCGAATTCAAAGCCACAAACAACGAAGCAGAATATGAAGCTTTGATCGTAGGACTGGATATTGCTCTTAGACTGGGGGCAAAACAATTGCACGTTCGAAGCGATTCTTTATTGGTGGTAAACCAAGTAAATGGAGATTTTCAAGCAAAAGATTCAAAAATAATGAGTTACCTCAAAGCCGTTAAAGATCGGATCATACGATTTGAGCAATTCTTGATCGAGCAAATACCAAGAGATCTAAATATGCAAGCTGACGTACTGGCCAATTTAGGATCTGCATTTCACGATCCATTCATGGAAAATATTCCAATACTTCATCTTACAACACCAACAATTGCGGCAAACGATGAAGTACAGATGAACGAAGAAATTTACAATTGGTCGCTCGACATATGAAACTACTTAAAGCACGACCAACTTCCTGAAGATAAAATGGAAGCACGAAAGACAAGGTCCAAAGCTTCGAGATATACAATTTTTGAAGACCAACTTTATCGAAGATCCACGACGGGGCTTCTCCTACGATGTGTCACAAGTAAGGTACAAATCAATCAAATTCTCCAAGAGATGCACGACGGAGAATGTGGGAATCATGCAGGGGGCAGAAGCCTTGCTAACCGAATCTCACGACAAGGTTACTATTGGCCTACTCTACGAGAGGACGCTATAACGTACGTCCAACGATGCGATGCATGCCAAAAACATTCGGGTATGATCCATCGACCTTCTGAACCTTTACATTCTGTTCTAGTTCCATGGCCCTTCATGCGATGGGGAATGGACATCGTGGGAAAATTACCTCCAGCCCCTGGACAAAAAGTCTATCTACTTGTGCTCACCGATTACTTCTCGAAGTGGATAGAAGCTGGTGCTTTCTCACAGGTCCGGGATAAAGAAGTCATATCTTTCATTCAGAAAAATATCATTTATAGATTCGGGGTACCACCTGAAATCATGTGCAACAACGGCTCACAATTTATAAGTGATAAGACTCGTACGTTCTGTGAAAAACGAGGAATCAAGTTAATCACTTCTACTCCGAGATATCCACAATCTAACGGATTAGCGGAATCAAGCAACAAAGTCATCATCAATTCCATCCGAAAAAGGTTGAAAGGAGCAAAAGGAAAATGGGTAGAAGAATTGCCATCTGTCCTATGGGCAAATCGTACGACACCAAGAGCATCAACTGGACAAACCCCATATTCTCTGGTATATGGATGTGAAGCGGTCTTACCAATCGAAGCTCAATTACCAATTGCCAGAAGTCGCACGTATGATCAAAATGCAATAAATCTATCTTACGACCTGGACGCTTTAGAAGAACTCCGAGAGAAAGCACTACGAACGATGGCTGCACAAAAAGGAATTGTTGAAAGACACTTCAACAAAAAGGTAAAGGCCAAAATTTTTCAAGTTGGAGATTATGTCTTACGACATGTGTTCCAAAACACGCAAGAGCCAAACGCTGGAAAACTTCCCATCAAATGGGAAGGACCATACATAATTTCCAAAGTCATTGGAAACGGAGCATACAGACTTACGACAATAGAAGGTATGGAAATCCCACGAAGTTGGAACGCCCATCACCTCAAAAGGTACTATTTCTAAACCTATTTACATATGATTTATTCTTCATTATCCATTACTGACTTAGGCATCGGAGCGCCGTTGGCTAAGCCAACGGCCACCCCTTAGTCATTCTTTTTCGCAGGTATCGCACGATAAATCGTATGAATCGCACGATCAACGCAAGTATCGCACGATTTAAACGCATGCTTATCGCAGGAATCGCACGACAAAAATCGCATGAATCGCAAGTAAACTGCTGCAACGCACGATTATTTCGCAAGAGCGCAAGTCAACTCGCCAGTCGCACGAATACTCTCATGAGTACAAAAGAAACGTTTCTAAATTAAGTCTAAGGACTTTAAAACAAACGCATGCAAAAACAAAGGCTGAAACGCAAGATACAAGCTAAAACGCAAGATACAAGCTAAAACGCAAGATACAAGCTAAACGCACGATATAAGTTATAGTGATATAACAGAAAAAAGCTAAAACGCACGATATTCAAACAAAAAACTCTTTCATTAATATTTTTGCCTGAAAACGGCAAAGTACAAAGAAAATTTTTTACGATTACAAGATAAAAACTATTCTAGAGGAGCATTGGTGGAAGGTGGATCTGCGACGGAAGCCTCTTCAGTCCCTAAAGGATTCGTAGGAGCGGATCCAGAGGTTTCAAGAACCTCCTCCCCGACACCTACATCCTTGACTTCAGCAGACTTATCTTCAGTTGCTGCTTCTTCGTCCAAGTTCTTTAGATCTTCCTCGTCGAGGAGATCTTCGGAGCCCATCACCTGAACGAAAGAAGCCACCTCGTCCTTCGCCATCTGAGAAGTTACGGTCCCAGCAGCTACCCGTCGCATGACCGCAGTACGTGCGACCACCCGGACTAAGGCGGCGTCTTCTTCCAGTTCTTGGATCTTGGACGACAGCGCTTCTTCCCTCTCAGCTTTTTCCCGTCGAACGACCAGCAGCTCCTTCTCTAGCTCCTTTGTATGGTCCAAGGCCAACTTCAGCCGTTCTCGCTGTTGGACCTGAAACCGTTCGCTGAGTTCCAGCTTAGATTCCAGGTCCCCAATCTGGACCGATTTAGTATTAACTTCATCGGACAGTTGGGCCAGCTTCTTTTTGGCCTTGTCGGCCTCCTTCTTGGCCAGTTTGGCATCATTCTGGTTCGACGCCATCTCCTCTTTGATCTTAGCCATCCGTGTATGGAGGCTAAGACTAGTTTGGAGTGAAAGGATTATGTGCAAGACAGTAATTAGGATCACTATGTCCAATATTATAAGACACTAGTGTTAGGAATTATGTGCAGAGTTGACAAACCAAGTGATTATACATCCAATGTTACAAGACACTTGAGGGTCACACCTGTGAGAACCTATAAGTCGAACAAGTTAGATGAAATCCCGAAATGGAGAGTTAGGATTTATGATAGTGTATTATAAATCTATTGGGTAATTTCAGTCAGAATTACCAAAGTTGGAGGGTTATTAATTAATTAGGATATTATATATTTATTAGATAAATAAATATATAATAGTTAATTAATAAAGATTTTATATATTAGATAAATATATAAATTATAATTATCGTATGCAAATTCTTTTCCAGCTAATTAAATAAGGAAGGGATTTAAGATAATTATCATAAGGAAGCTGAATCTCATCCAAACTGTATTTTTTCCTCCATATAAATAAAGCCTATGGGTTAAGGAAAAACATTAAGCTTTTTCAGTTGAAAAATCAGTTTTCTGTCTCCTCCTCCTCTCTCCCAAAACCGGCGCACACAAACCCCCCCCCTTTGGGTCGTTTTTGTTGTTCGGGTTTCACGGTTCTGCTAGAGGAACGTTCGTTGGTTGATTACAGGTGGACTAAGTTTCAAGCAATCCAGGTAAATTAATCTAACCTAATCCTTTAGGTTTAGAGCTACAAACGATTAAGATCATTAGGCTTTAAATGGGTTTTTAGTTTTTATCGCTTCCGCACAAATAAGATCAAAACAGCGTGCTTTTGATCGCGTAGGTTTTATCAGTTTGATTAACCTATGAGATATATCAAACCAGCAAGGTTTGATAGATCTGAGATAATCCTCGAGTCAGTTTGATCCGAGGATACCTACAAAAACCCAACAGTGGTATCAGAGCCATGGTTAAAATCGTTTCAGTTTATCAGTTTATCTGTTTATGTGTGTGATCCGTTAAAATTGTTCGTTTAAATTCTCGTTTTTAGTTTTAAAGTTTTAATTTTTATTACATCACACCAAAAACACCAAACCAATGATCGGCGGTGGAACGGCGGCAGTTAGCCAACCGGACCGCCAGGCCGATCACTGGCTACGAAAAACAAACCAAGCCACACCACCCGATTGGTGGTAATGGCATCGACCATCGATAAAAGCACCGAGCCAAACCACCAGATCGGTGGTAGTGGCGTCGGCCGCTGCTGCATATCACCAAGCCGCACCACCCGATTGGTGGTGGCGGCATCGACTGTCGAGAACAAACACCACCAGCGCACCATCAGCGTGGTGGTTGCGGGTGGACGACGTAATTGATCACAGGACCGCACCACAGCACGTGGTAGCGGCCCACGGTTGCCGTAACAAATCTCACGCCACCATATGGTGGCGGTAATCGGTGGTTTCAGGCAAAGAACGACGGCACAGCAGTGCCGTGTACCACCGATCGTGGTTGTAATCATGATTGGATGGTGGCGGCGTCGGCCTTGAACACCGATTGTGGTGGCGGTGATACCGATTCAATCAACAAACCACCGTGAGTAGTGGTGGCGATGGCTATGGCCAAAGCCACCAAGCCGATTCGATCGAGGACGCCATCGCCGGTCGCACCACAGACGGTGGTTGCGACGGCGGTGGTTGTTGATTAAGATCACCGGCCGAGGCTTACGGCGGCGGAACGGCGGCAGAAGCCGACCGAACCACCAGGCCGTAAGCCGTATGCAACCACAAAAATCCACCAATGATGGCTGATGACAGTCACGGTGGTAGGTGGAGGATCGCCCGACCACAGATGACCCGTGGCCAGACCACGCCAACGCACCAGTTCGGTGGTGAGCGGCGACAAACCACGGCGATGACCGTTCGCTACCACCGGCCACTTGATGGGAGCGATTCGCTACCACCGGCCACTTGATGGGAGCGACGGCAGTGTTTGCGGTGGCGGTGGTTATGAGAGTCGGTGACGGCGGCAGTTCTTGACCATCAATTGAACGCAGGGTTTTTCCGTTTTTGGGCCTAGTTGCGTTATCCAGACCCAAGGCCCAGTTCTTTGGACCAAGTTATGGCCCAAAATGAGTTTGTTTGGTTTTAGGCTTACTTACCCAAGATTGTTAATTTTATCTGATAAAATTTATTCAAACCAATTAAATTATTTTTCCAGGTTTGATAAATCTTTTATAAAATTTATTTTTCACAGGTTTTTCAAAATAGGCCTAATATTTTGATTAAAACACTAAGGGGCCAATATTGTAAAATTGAATCAATAAAACCTGTTTGATATAATTTTAGGTAAGAGGATTAATTTTAGATAAAATGGTTTTAGTTTTGTAAAATAAGATTTATTGTTTATAAACCTTAGTTTTAAGTAAAAACCATTTTTAGTCTAAAAGCTTTTTGGGTTCATAAAACAGTTTGTTTTCGAATCAGTTATAAAACCAAGTTTTTGATAATTGAGACAAGATAATTTTAACGGATCCAGGTTTATTTTCTCGTAATTATAATATTGCTTTTGTTGCATATATACATATAATTGCGTGATTGCTTGAGAACTATATATGAATTTCAGTTTGATTTTACATATATATATACGTTATAGTATTTGCCAACTTAGACCCTTGACATATTCATGGGGAGGCCTGCGTGCCGTTTACAACCCCTTATGTAATAATGACCCTAGGATAGTTTTTTCTTTCTTTTGGGATGACGAGGCCAGTGGGAGCTATTCTTCATCTTACCGGAATACTAACATGCATAACGAAGCCAGTGGGAGCTACACGAAGTTTTGAAGTTGTAGAAAAACTAGGTCATTATTGGTCCCTAGGAACAAAGTTGGCAAAACCTATAATTAGTTGTTTGCGTAGTTATAATTATCCGTGTGCATGATTAACTGCGTAATTGATACTAATAACTGTTAGTTTATTAGATATGTTTTAAAAGGAAATTTTTAAAACAAGAAGAAAATAGGTTTTATTAACTTTTCAATCGAAAACCTTTAAAGTGAAGCTTTTTAATAAAACCTAGTGTATTGTTATAAAAGAGCAAAGTTGACAGAACAGTTAGCTTTTGTCAGACGGAAAAGGTTATTGAAACAGGTAGTTTCAATCAACCAGTACACTTTAAATCAGTTGATTTCAATTAGCCGATATTTTAAACAGTTGGTTTAAAATAACATGAATATTTAAAACAGTTAGTTTAGAATATTAATTACTCTTTATAACAACGTATAGATGATTGTTTTATATAAAAGGTTAAGTTGATAAAAACAGTTAGTTTTAATCAACTAGGTGTGCTATTAAAACAGCTAGTTTTAATTAGCCAGTGATTTTAGAACGGTTAGTTTTGAAATTACATGTATGTTTCAAACAGTTAGTTTAAAACATAAGTAGCCTTTATAAACAATCAGTTTTTTTTTTTCAAAATCCTGGAAATAAAGTTTTTCAAAACCCCGAAAATCATAGATCAGTAGTGCAACCCATCTAGGGGCACCTTCGGCGTAAAGTACATAGGCGTTGTAAGTGATCACACATTCGACGTCTGTGTTCAAACTGAAGCTGAAGGGGTTACATAACTCTGCGAATTATCTCCGGGTGGTACCGGCCAGAGTATAGTGATCAGGTCCCCAAAATGGTGAGATCTGTTTTGGTACTATAATGTTCACCGGGTGGTACCGGGCCAAAAAGCACTTAGAGGGACTAAAACATGCACAGGTAGTTGCCACAGTCCCGAAAAGATCTAGGAGTCATGTCAGTTAGACATGATTGGTAAAAGTCCTTACCTACCAAAATAAATACGGTTCTGGTGGAGCAAGAACATTACGCACATCAGGACGTATGAAATAAGGATCCTAGTCCAATAAATTGATCATTTAAGGGTTTATTGATATTTTATTGGAAATTAGTCTATTTACAGTTGCTAAGACCAAAAATTTTATTTTGTGTAGATGGCAAGCACTGTTACCAGCACTAACAATCTTTCCCTCCGCTCTATCCTGGAAAAGGATAAGTTGACCGGCTCTAACTTTCTTGACTGGGAGCGCAATCTGATGATTGTGCTCAGACATGAAAGAAAGTGGTATGTGCTTGAAGAGCCACTTGGGGAGGCACCTCCGGCAAACGCTCCGGCTGCTGCCAGAAATGCCCACAAGAAGCACTCAGATGATCTCCTTGATGTTGCCTGTCTGATGTTAGCAACTATGAGCCCAGATCTGCAAGCAGGGCTCATAAATACGAATGCTTACGACATGATCCGCCAGCTGAGGGACATGTTTCAGACTCAGGCTCGTACAGAACGCTACGATGCCACCAAAGCATTCAATGAATGCAAGATGGTCAAAGGGACATCAGTAAGTGACCATGTCATGAAAATGAAACGGCACTTAGATCATCTGGAGAGGCTGGGTCATCCCGTTCCGTTGCAGCTAGCAACTGACACCATACTTAATTCACTGTCAGAAGACTACAGGCCCTTTGTAGTCAACTATAACATGAACAACATGGAGAAAACAATAGCAGAATTGCACTCCATGCTTAAGACAGCTGAATTAAATATGGGGAACAAGAACAAGACAAAGGATGTCTTGATGGTGAAAGACGGAGGGGTGAAAAAGAAGAATGGGCATGCTAGCACCAGCAAGGGAAAAGGACCAGTTCAGGCCATCCAGAGTGCACCCAAGAAAGGCAAGGGCAAGGGCAAGGGCAAGAAGGTTAAGCCAAACAAAGCTAGGACCGAGAATCGCTGCTTCATATGCAACGAGATCGGTCATTGGAGGCAAAACTGCCCTAAGCGTCATGAAGCAGGTATGTAAACCTCAGAAAATTTATGATTGCTTTGATTTGTCACTTCTTACTTGTTAGCTTACAAGTATACTGATACCTAGAGCAAATGATTATTGCAGGAGGTCAGAAATGAAGTGAAGTGCCCAGGAGTTGCCAAGGATCTTAAGTACTAGATGATTTAAAGTCAAGACATTTTTTTGAATTTATAGTTTTAAAACAGTTATTTTGGGGGTTTATGTTTTAAAATGTTTGGATAATTATATTTTATAATTCAATGGTTTTAATTTTCAAAAGTTATTGTCTTGACAATTGAAATATCTGATTGTGCTTAGTGTTTGTATGATCCTAGTTGTTGATGCCTGTTATAATTACTTTAATGAGATTGAAGTAATTTGTATAAAAACTATCAAAACACACGAGATTCTATAGGAATGTGTTTTGAGAATAAAACATTTATGAATAATAGTTTTATGATCAAAAGGAAGAATTTAAGATATTAACTCAGATAGCGTTAATAACAGCATTTATAAAACTAGAAAGATTCCAAGTTCTGGAATTAGGATTTGACCAAATCCAGTTAAGTTTTATAAAAGAAATTCTCAAGAATTAACTAATTAAGTTTGATCAAGTTTTATTCAAATGTTTTAAAAGGAGAATTTAGGATATTAACTCAGATAGCGTTAATAACAGTATTTATGAAACTAGAAGGATTCCAAGGTTTGGAATTAGGATTTAACCAAATCCAGTTGAGTTTCATAAAAGGGAAATTCTCGAAATTCATTACTTGAAATTAGGATTGACTAAATCAAAGTTTTGACTAAGTCAATAGTAAATTTTGAGTAATAGTTAGTTTTTATGCAAGTAAGTGGGAGCCCAATTTATTCTCTATCTAGTCTCAGATAAAGAATAAAAGATATAATTATTGATATATCTCGGAATTCATAAATCCAGGTAGGATAAGAATTCATAAGATATAATTTACCCTTTTAGTTAAAAGGATAAAGGTTTCAAGACCCATGAAACAAATGTCGTGACTGACTCAAAAATCAATAATTAAAGTGTTGGATTAAAAATATAGGATTCCAGTAGATTTGCCAGTATTGCAAATGGAATCGGATTTCAGGTAGAAATCATTCATCTACGCAGCAACTAAGGAGAGTTGCAGTTTTACATATTCAGGAACTGGAAGTTAGTCCAGGTCTCCAAGTTCATGGAATATGATAAAAGTCTAGTTATTGTTCTTATAAGGTGTTTGCAGAACAATAATTAGCAGATACAAGTAGATCGTATGAACAGACTTGTATTTTTGGTTATCACTTTGATTAAAATGGTAAACTTTAATCAAAGGGTTTAAAACTGAAGGTAGGTGATACTTCATTTTAGACCAGTATTTAACAAATGTTAAATAGATAAAATGAAAGTTGTTAGAAGAAAAGACATTCAATCTTGTTATTATTACAGCGTGTAATATGGACTATACAAGATTGATTTCTTTATCACTTTCACATTTTTGCATGTTTTTAATTAATCCAGGAATGAAACTAGTTTCCAGTCTTCATTCAAAATCTGTCCGTGACAACTTATCATTGTGGGAGCATGATAAGGCGTTAAAGTCATTGTGAACTTTTAGGTAGTTATGATCAGTTGCTAAATAACAGCTACAAGTGTTGTAGACTAAAAGTTGCACAGATATTTGATAGAGTAGCAAATATCGGACGTGATCCGCGGTTGAGATTACTTCTTGGAAAAGGTCATAAGTAAATCTCACAGTGGTTGTCCCTATCACCTGAGGTATCTGATTTGATATCATGAGGACTACTGAATTCTTAGTGCACTCAACCGCTACGCCGTAACAGGGTAGCTATAAAAGGTGTAACTAGATTCAGCGGAAGCCGTGGTGTTAAAGGCAGATATGCAAGATGGGATTTGCACCTCTTCTCAGAAGAGAGATATTTCTGGGCCCATCTTGACTGACTAAGTATACTGATGAAGTGCATGGCCATGCCCAAACGAACTGATTAGTTCTTTGTCGTTTACCTATCAGTGAAAGTCAGATAATCAAGAGAACAGAATCTTGAGTACTTAGAGTTGACATTCTCCAAGCTCATACTCACAGATGAAATATCGCGTTGCAAAGGGAAAAGCCAAGATATACCCAATCAATGAACAGTAGTTTCATAGATACCAAGTTCCTCACGGAATGTTTAATATCACCAGTCTGGGTATAAGAGTCCTTGTAACCTGGTCAGCCTAAGTGCCTGTCTAGGGGCCTCCTTAGGTCCGTATAATCAAAGGTGGTATTGCCAACTTGCACAAGTGGGAGTCTGTTAGGAATTATGTGCAGAGTTGACAAACCAAGTGATTATACATCCAATGTTACAAGACACTTGAGGATCACACCTGTGAGAACCTATAAGTCGAACAAGTTAGATGAAATCCCGAAATGGAGAGTTAGGATTTATGATAGTGTATTATAAATCTATTGGGTAATTTCAGTCAGAATTACCAAAGTTGGAGGGTTATTAATTAATTAGGATATTATATATTTATTAGATAAATAAATATATAATAGTTAATTAATAAAGATTTTATATATTAGATAAATATATAAATTATAATTATCGTATGCAAATTCTTTTCCAGCTAATTAAATAAGGAAAGGATTTAAGATAATTATCATAAGGAAGCTGAATCTCATCCAAACTGTATTTTTTCCTCCATATAAATAAAGCCTATGGGTTAAGGAAAAACATTAAGCTTTTTCAGTTGAAAAATCAGTTTTCTGTCTCCTCCTCCTCTCTCCCAAAACCGGCGCACACAAACCCCCCCCCCCCCCTTTGGGTCGTTTTTGTTGTTCGGGTTTCACGGTTCTGCTAGAGGAACGTTCGTTGGTTGATTACAGGTGGACTAAGTTTCAAGCAATCCAGGTAAATTAATCTAACCTAATCCTTTAGGTTTAGAGCTACAAACGATTAAGATCATTAGGCTTTAAATGGGTTTTTAGCTTTTATCGCTTCCGCACAAATAAGATCAAAACAGCGTGCTTTTGATCGCGTAGGTTTTATCAGTTTGATTAACCTATGAGATATATCAAACCAGCAAGGTTTGATAGATCTGAGATAATCCTCGAGTCAGTTTGATCCGAGGATACCTACAAAAACCCAACAACTAGTGGGTCACACTGCTACACACCCAACCCGAGACCTATTGGATTTATCGTGTGGAAATAATTAATTAAGTTTAATTATTTAATAGAGAGAAAGGAATAAATAATAAATTGTTTATTTATTATTTATCAGATAAATATAATTACTTGATTAACAAGTTTGAGTTAATTAAGGAAATTATTGTGGATAGTTATTTATGGATTGGGATTCTTAATATGATTACCATAATTACCTATATAAATATAGGGTTAGGGTAATAGAATTATAACACTGATTTCATAATTACTTTCTCGCCAAGAATCCCAAACCTCTCTCTCTCTCTCTTGTCGGCGTTGACACACACACACACACACGGGAGGTTTTTCCGATCAAATCCTAGGCGGTCTAGCAGCCAGTCTCACGGTGGTGCAGTAGCGGTGTATCCCTCACTAGCTTGCGGAGAAAAGTTTGGATCGCTAAAGGTAAACGCGAGAAAACCCCCTTAATAATTGTGTTTAATAAACTATGGATGGATCACTGTTCGGGTTAGGTTTTTATCCGCTGCGTAATTATTTATCTGTTTATCTGACCCGATAAAACCCAACAGTGGTATCAGAGCCACTTCCGTATGTTTATCAAACCTGTTTTGTTGTTTAGGTTTTGATAAAATTGGTTTTAGGTTTTATAAAATCTGAAAATTTCGCGTTTTTGTTTAAATTTGATTTTATCGTTTATCCGGTAACTCGTGGCAATCGGCGGCAGAACGGCGGTGATAATCGGCCGAACCACCGGGCCGATCGCCGGACGAGTCGTAACCACGAACCACCGTACCACCGAAGCCGTGAACGGCAACGGTGGTGGTGTTCGGTTTAAACCACCGTAAGCCACCACACCACCGAAGCCGCGATGGCGACGGTAGTGGTGGCCGTCCCTCGCGATAAACCGCAAAACCACCACACCACCAAAGCCATAGCGGCGATGGTGGTGCTGGTCGTCCCATAACAGCAGTCGCGCCACCGATCGGCTAAGGCAGCCACGGTGGTGACGGCGGTCTATTGTTTTGAACGCCGAAACGGCGACGGTGGTGGTGGGTTTTTGCGCTGCTGCTGTCGACCGTGGCCGCCGGTGGCGGTGGCGGTTCCTTGGCGCCGTTCATCGTCGCCGGTGGTGGGGGCGGTGGCTGTTTGTTCTCGGCGAGGAGGGCGGCGGCGGTTGCGCTTCGGCGTTGCCGTCGTGCGCCGTTGTTTTTCAATCAAACGCCGATCGGCCACGCCACGGTGGTGGCGGCCGATCACTGCTGCTACTGTGGTGGTGGCAGCTGTCCAAGGCGATGATCGATGGTGGTTGTCGATAGCGGTTGGCGGCGATAGGGTGGTTCACGATTACAACCGTGGCCGAAACCGCAGTGGTGGTTGTTTTTTTTTTTTTTTAAATCGCCGGCGAGGTGGTGGTGGCGGTATCCTCACCGCTACCATCATCCGAGATAACCGATACCGATAATTGATAATGGTTATTTTACCATTATCGAACCAACGGATAAACGCGTTTTTGGTAATTATCAGTTAGGATAGTTATCAGATCGTAATAATTTTTCGAATTGGATAAAGGTTTTAATCGTTTAATTGTTATCAATTTAATTTTATGAAATTATTATTAAAATCCTATTCTAATCCAGTTTAGATTATTACGGAAAAACCAGTTTTATCGAAATCAGTTTAGTTTAATTTTAAACTAGTTTTGTTGTCATAGCCAAGCCCAAAGACCTATGGTTGTGTTTAATGCTTTACTATCGTTTTATTACTCTATTCATGGTAAGGGAGGCCTGCGAGCCATTTACAACCCTTTTTGTACTTTAATTTCAAATAGTCTAGTTGGAAGGCCTGCGTGCCATTTGCAACTCAATTTTTGTATTTAGTTAAAATAGAATAGTTCCAAAGGAGTAAAACTCGAAGACAGAGCTTCGCGGAAACACGACCGGAGATGTTGGAGCCAGTGGGAGCACCAAGATTTCATGCCTTGTGGTTGTTTAGTCACATAGGATTTTGGACCGTCAGTTCTCGTGTTGGCTCACGAGACTGACAATAGATCTGGGCAAAAGCTATGACACTGTCTTGTTTTTATCTGCGTGGTTGATTATAATTGCTTAGTCTTAGATAAAAACAAAAATTTTATGAAATCAGATTAAAGAGTTCGATTACAGTTTGTTTTTCGAACCAGTCTTTTTCAAAACTAAAAACTGGCTAAATCCTTAGGAAAATCTTAGATCAGTTAGTGTGATCCATTTGTGGACACCTTTGGCGTAAGGTACGTTGGGGCTCGAAGATAAAATCTTGGGTACCCACGTTCAAACCCCAAGCTGAAGGGGGTGAAAAGACTCTGCGATATCGGGGGGTACCGACCAGAGTACATCCAGTTCAAAATGGTGCGATCTATTTTGGTAGTTGTTACAACTCACCGGGTGGTACCGGGCCAAAACACACTAGAGGGACTAAATATGCACGGATTCAAGTATCCGATGTCCCGACGATCTAGAAGTCGTATCTTCGTTTAAAGATGCGATTGGTATAAGGCGTTACCTACCAGAAATAGCATGGATTGGCTTGCGTGAGCAAACCGCCTGTCAATTCATGTGAAATATGGATTCTAGTCTAATATAATTATTGTTCTAAGGTAATAATTTATTAGAAATACAATCAGATAACTAAATCGGAATTTTATATTTGTCTGTAGATGTCTGCTATTATCTTTTATTCACCTGAGGAATCTCTCCGCCTGATAATGGGGAAATGGAAGCTTACAGGCCAAAATTTTCCAGTCTGGAAAATGCACCTTGACAACGTCTTGGATGCACAGGGTAAGCGGTACGTGATAGAGAAACCCGTTTCACGACCCGGTTGCAATGCTCCTGAAAAGGACTTTGCTGAATACTTCAAATTCATGGCTGACGAATCTGATGTGATGTCGATTCTGTCCTTTTCTACCTCACCCGAGTTTACTACTGATTTGAGGGTTAGATATTGCCATGAGGTCGTGAAGAATATAGAGAACCAGGTGGGTTTCTATAAGAAGAGTGGGAAGTATCTGATCATGAAAGAGATCTACTCTCTGAAACTGGAAAAGGGTCAATCTGTTAAAGAGCATCTCCTAGAGATGAGGAAGCTCTTTAAAAGTCTGTCACGCATGGGATACAAGGTAGTCCAGGAGGAACTTGTGCATCTCATGTGGTTCTCTCTCACGGATGAGATACGTAACACAGTTAGTGCATACATTGGAGAACCAAAGAGAGACGTGGCAAAGCTTCATGAGGATATTTTGGCCAGTTTGGAGCCAAAACTCGCAGCACCTGCTGAACTCATGGACACGGATTGGATTGACGAGCTGGGAGATCTAAGTTGCCCAGAATGCGGTAGCAAGGATATTTGTGCTCTCTCGATGGACATCGACCAGCTAGACATCGGTTTGCCCGATGCACCAGGTATCTATATGATAGACTGTTTGATCACTTCTTATGAATCATGGGTACTTGATACAGGCAGTGGTAATCACATTTGTAATCATTTACAGGGATTCAAAAGAAGGGAGATGCTGGGGAAGGACCGTTCGAACCTAAGAGTCGGCAAAGGCACGATGCTTGTAGCTGAGTCTGTAGGGTCTTATAGTCTTAGTTTACCCTCGGGTCTAGTATTGGAACTTGAAAATTGTTACTATGTTCCTAGAATGATCAAAAATGTTATTTCTTTCGATTTACTTGTAGACCAAGGTTTTTATTATAAATATGATTATAAACTTATTTCTTGCTTTAAAAATGATATCTTTTATTTCAAAGCAACTCCCTCTAATGGTCTATATGTGTTAAATCTACAAGAAAATAGAGAAGTCTATCATATAAGTAAACGATCCAAGAATATTGAGGATCAGACTTACCTCTGGCATTGTCGTCTAGGTCACATAAACAAGAAACGCATAGAAAAACTCCAGAAAGGAGGACTCCTTGGGTCTTTCGATTTTAAACCGTTTGACAACTGCGAATCTTGTTTATCCGGCAAGATGACAAAGCAACCCTTCAACAAAGATAATGAAAGGGCAAATGATTTGTTGGGAATTATACACACAGATGTGTGTGGTCCCTTCAGTCATGAAGCTAGAGGAGGATACCGGTACTTCATCACTTTTACTGACGATTTCAGTAGATATGGTTATGTCTACCTGATGAGACATAAATCTGAAGCCTTTGAAAGATTTAAGGAATTTCAGAATGAAGTACAAAATCAACTTGACAAGAAGATCAAGTTCCTAAGGTCAGATCGAGGTGGGGAATATCTGAGTCAGGAATTTAACAATCATTTGATAGAATGTGGGATTGTTTCACAACTCACACCTCCGTACACACCCCAGATGAATGGTGTGTCAGAAAGGAGAAACCGTACCTTGCTTGATATGGTAAGATCAATGATGTGTCGTTCCTCGCTACCAGTGTCATTTTGGGGACATGCGCTCGAAACAGCGGCCCACATACTGAACAAAGTGCCAACTAAATCGGTAGAAAAGACACCATGTGAAATTTGGACAGGCAAGAAACCAAAATTGTCTTTTCTAAAGATTTGGGGTTGTGAAGTATATGTCAAAAGACCAACTTCTGAAAAACTCAAACCCAAATCAGATAAGTGCTTCTTCGTAGGATATCCCAAGACTACTGTGGGATACTACTTCTACAATCCTACCGAGAACAAAGTCTTTGTAGCTCGGGGAGGTGATTTTCTGGAGGATAAGTTCCTCAATACAGAGGATACCAGGAATGATGTAAATCTACAGGAGGTAGAGGAAGATGACACTTCACCGATAGTTGAGCCAGTTGCTCAACAAGAATATGTTGAGACTCAACCGGAAACGGTTGAGGAGGTGCAAACACAGGACCTTCGCAGATCCACTAGGATAAGGCAAGAACCAGATAGGTATCTTGGGTTCTTAGTCTCTCAGGATGATGGAGACTTGAATGAACCGACCTCCTATGGAGAAGCTGTATCAGGCAGTGAGTCTGAACAATGGCAGGAGGCCATGAAGGCTGAGATGCAGTCCATGTACGACAACCAAGTATGGGAGTTGACAGATTTACCCCAACACTGTAGGGCTGTTGGACGTAAATGGGTTTTCAAGAAGAAAACTGACATGGACGGTAATGTGCACACCTTTAAAGCTAGACTGGTAGCAAAAGGTTTCACGCAAACTCATGGTATTGACTATGATGAAACTTTTTCACCAGTAGCAATGTTAAGTCTATTAGGATCTTGATGGCCATTTCAGCGTACTTCAATTACGAGATTTGGCAGATGGATGTTAAGACGGCCTTCCTGAACGGGAAGTTAACAGAAGACGTCTATATGGAACAGCCGGAAGGTTTCATAGATCCAAAGAATCCTAATAAAGTGTGCAAGTTGTTGAAATCCATATATGGATTAAAACAGGCATCTAGAAGTTGGAACTTACACTTTGATGAGCGAATCAAAGAATTTGGTTTTGCCAAGAGTGAGTTTGAACCATGTGTTTACACAAAGTTCAGTGGGAGCATAGTAACCTTCTTGGTCTTATATGTAGATGATATTCTACTCATTGGAAATGACGTACCAACTTTACAGAGTGTAAAGACTTGGTTAAGCAAGTGTTTCCAAATGAAAGACCTTGGAGAAGCCGCCTATATACTTGGTATAAAGATCTATAGGAATAGATCTAGACGGCTTATCGGGCTTAGTCAAAGTACATACATTGACAAAATCCTGGAACGATTCAGGATGGACGAATCCAAGAAAGGATTTATCCCAATGCAGCATGGCATAGTGCTAAGCAAAGCACAGTGTCCTGTTTCTAGTGAGGATCAGGACAAGATGAAATTGATCCCATATGCTTCAGCGATAGGATCAATTATGTATGCCATGTTATGTACAAGGCCCGATGTTGCTTACTCGATAAGTGTTACGAGCAGATACCAGCAGAACCCAGGTGAAGCCCATTGGGTGGCTGTCAAGAACATTCTCAAGTACATGAGACGCACAAAAGAAATGTTCTTGGTCTTTGGAGGATCTGAAGACGAGATTAGCGTCACAGGCTACACTGACGCTAGTTTTCAGACCGACAAAGATGATTTTAGATCACAGTCAGGATATGTATTTACCCTAAATGGAGGCGCGATCTCGTGGAAGAGCTCGAAGCAAGATACCATAGCGGATTCAACTACAGAAGCAGAGTACATTGCAGCATCAGATGCGGCAAAGGAAGCTGTCTGGCTCAGGTACCTAGGACCACCAGTAAAAGATGATGGCAATATTATTCTTTTTCCAACATCATGACCATCCGAATCACCTTTTAGTAATGCGTCATGAACTCCTTGAAGATACTCACTTCTTAATACATTTTGTATTGATTGAATATAATCTAGTCTATTCTGCTCTATACATATGTATGCGTTAACCAAATATTGTTGAAACAATCTCCCGCCTATCACGGATCTAAGAGTTGTAGCCAGTATCTCTAGACCCATTGATATTTACTGTGATAACTCTGGGGCAGTAGCACAAGCGAAGGAGCCCAGAGAACATCACAAGTCAAGACATGTACTCAGAAAATATCACCTCATCCGAGAGATTATTCGAAGAGGAGATGTGAGAATATGCAAGATTCCGACGGATGAGAACGTTGCAGATCCGCTAACAAAGCCTTTAGCTAGAGCAAAGCATGAGGGCCATACTAGTTCCATAGGAATGCAGTACCTGGATACTAGTAGTTAGTTTATGTTATCGATTATCAATGTAATTTTTGAAACATTATGAAAGTTTATTTCACAGTGTGATGGAAATAAAGAGATACTATTTTAAAGATGTTTCAAGAAAAATTACTTTTCGCATATTTAAGGTTATCCATGATTTTTCACGAGTTCAAAAAAATCTAAAATTCCGTA
Source organism: Centaurea solstitialis (assembly GCA_030169165.1). Taxonomy (NCBI): domain Eukaryota; kingdom Viridiplantae; phylum Streptophyta; class Magnoliopsida; order Asterales; family Asteraceae; genus Centaurea; species Centaurea solstitialis. The sequence goes on from CM058043.1 coordinate 49,865,086, forward strand.
GCAACTTATTGAGATGGGAATCTCAGTAGGGTTATAACGCTATTATGAAGTCTTTAATATACAGTTGATATAGTTAGACATTCATAGATACTTATCAGAGTGAATAGGTATTGGATGTGACCAGTTTCAAGTCTGCTTCATGGAGCCTTTGTCATAAGCATTGACTTGATGATAGGTTGTCCTTTGACCTGAGATATCTGGTCTATGATCATGAGGACTACTGTACTCTTAGCATGCTCTAACGCCGCACCGTAACTGGGTGGTCATAAGGGGTATGACTAGATGCAGCGGAAGCCGTGGTTGTAGATGCGGATAGTCAAGATGGGATTTACACCTCCTACATGGGAGAGATATTTCTGGGCCCCCTGACGATTAAGATTGGCAGAAATGCGTGGCCACGCTCGGGTAGAATAACAGTGGGTTATTTGGAAGATCCGTTACTGCAGGCAATCGAGATCAGAGTCAGGAAATACTTGAGTTTATGATTGAACTATCTCAGCTCCATGTCAAAACTCACTTTAAAATATCGTGTGTAAAAGGAATGAACCTGTGTACAATTCAAATATGAATCGTATCTCTGGCTATAAGAGATCTTATAACCTGGTTAACCTAAGTGTCTGGCTAGGGACCTCCTTAGGCTAATAGTGACAGTTAAGTTACTTGTCTGGCACAAGTGGGAGTCTGAAAGGATTGTGTGCAAGACAGTAATTAGGATCACTATGTCCAATATTATAAGACACTAGTGGGTCACACTGCTACACACCCAACCCGAGACCTATTGGATTTATCGTGTGGAAATAATTAATTAAGTTTAATTATTTAATAGAGAGAAAGGAATAAATAATAAATTGTTTATTTATTATTTATCAGATAAATATAATTACTTGATTAACAAGTTTGAGTTAATTAAGGAAATTATTGTGGATAGTTATTTATGGATTGGGATTCTTAATATGATTACCATAATTACCTATATAAATATAGGGTTAGGGTAATTGAATTATAACACTGATTTCATAATTACTTTCTCGCCAAGAATCCCAAACCTCTCTCTCTCTCTCTTGTCGGCGTTGACATACACACACACACCGGGAGGTTTTTCCGATCAAATCCTAGGCGGTCTAGCAGCCAGTCTCACGGTGGTGCAGTAGCGGTGTATCCCTAACTAGCTTGCGGAGAAAAGTTTGGATCGCTAAAGGTAAACGCGAGAAAACCCCCTTAATAATTGTGTTTAATAAACTATGGATGGATCACTGTTCGGGTTAGGTTTTTATCCGCTGCGTAATTATTTATCTGTTTATCTGACCCGATAAAACCCAACATGGAGAGCCTATGTAAAAAAAAATTAGAAGCTGTACAAGTGAAATAAAAACAGAAAACGTACGACAGATACTTACCAAGAAGGAGATACCCGCAATGGAGGCATCTAGGTCTTCGATGTCGGCCTCCTCCATGCGCGCCTTTTGAGCAGGGACATGAAACTGCTCTACGACCGAGAAGGTGGACTTCGTCCTAATGACGTCATCCACCATGAAGTCAGAGGGCATCTGGATTGTCATGGTCGTAAGACCAGATCCCTCTTTCTCCTTGCCCTTATCGGCCTTCGACGCACCCGCTCCCTTCGCAGGAGGAGCGAAGCTAAGAGGGACAGCCTCTATCCCACCTTCAGCCTTGCGTGCGGCATTCTTAGGTGGGGTATCCAAAGAAACGTACGACGATCTCGTACGTTTAGCTACCAGACCCTCCTGGGCAGCAGCCTTTCTCTTGGCAGAGCGAGCAGCTGCTTCCATCGTAGACGCCTTCTTGGAAGCTGAGCCTACACAGAAAAGAAAAGTTAGAATCAGAAGAAAATATTACAAACCAGGACAATGACGTACGATACTTACCTTCCATATCCGCCTCTTCGATCACTTGCACCTCAGGCTCGACGTCGCTCTCGTCACCCCCTTTCGACGTTCGATACTTATGATCGGTCACGCTATAGCTCAAGAAACGCTCAATCGCCTCGGTGGTCTCCTCAAACGAGAAGTCGATCGCTGTCAAGAAGAAAACAAAGAGTTAATAAACAAAAGTAATTTAAAGTAAACTAAAGAAAAAAACAAGGCAAGTTTTATTACCGCCTTTGTTCCATTCAGGAACGACCCACGACTCCTCGCCTACGACCGAGGATGTTTGGACAAAGACGTATCTCGCCTTCCATCCTCGATCGTTTACTTGGGTACCATGGACCAACAAGGCATCGCTCCTCCCCCTTGGAAACAACCCAAAACGGTTGTAGGGAGAACGGATCACGTTATACGCCGAGAGAAGATCGTCGACTGAGAACGGAGGACGATCCCAATTTCTGGTTACCCGTTCGATCACATGAACGACACGCCAAAACTGGGGCATCAACTGTCCCGGAGACAAATTAAAGCGGGTCATGAACGCTCTCGCTAAAGGAGAATAGGGCCATCGAAATCCGACTTTAAACGGATACTCGAACAGGGCAAAGAAGCCCGTCGGAGCATCCGCTAGACGGATTTCTCTAGCCACTCTCACCAAGGCATTCTCAGGAAGCCCGGCTAACTCTCTCAGTTCCTCCACCTCTAAATTCTCAGTGATCGAACTTCTAACTTCAGACGACATAATGAAATCTATTCGACTTAAACTGTTTTGCAGACGCGTAAACCTAAGGTTATCTAAACCTCTATTACTTTTATTCGCTATTGACTTCAAACGCATGAAACAGGGAGAAGAGAGGTACCTTATAAGGTTTAGTCGCACGAAATCTTTGCCAAATATAATCGGATTACGATCTCACTAAATTGATTACGAAATTAAAAAGATTTGTAAAATCTTTTCTCACTATCAAACGCCTTATTTATAGCAACTAAATCACATGAGTCATCAGAGATAATTACGCCACGCATCATCAACTAGCCGTTAGAAAACACGCGTCCAGAGGCAACGGCTAAATAACGGCTATATCGCTAACGTTAATTCGACCGTTTACTAACATATTTTTACTCCTTGTCCAGCGAACTAAAGATTTAGATAAAATTAGAATTATTTTCTAAATCTTGGGGGTAAATTGTTAGGGTAAAAATCCACAATCGCATGACGACCGACTATAATCGTAAGACAAATGTTAGGACAATGGTCCTGTATTAAGATAAGGTCCTGAAATATAACTTAAAAGAATTATCGAACAAAGATCATTAAACATCGAACATATACATCGAATAAGTCGAACGATGACTATAATATCGTACGACGTTACTAACGAATAGATATACAAAGTTTACATGTTTGATGCAGGCAAGCTGATTATAATATCCAACAATTGCCCACCTTTGAGAAAGTCCGAGATTGAGTACTATGCCATGATTGTTGGAGTCCATCATTACAACGAGCAAGTCGTAAGTTATATATCGTTCGACAGCATCAAGATCGACCGTTACAAGCAAGATTCTCGCGACAGTTACAATCTGGGCATTAACTTCCAACAACACCGTTGGACGGTTATCAACCAAGCATTAATTCTCTACAAAGTCGTTGGACAGTTACAATTCGATCATTGATGAGCCACAATACCGTTGGACCGTTATTCTTAAGCTACTATAAAAGAAGAATCAAGCCAGCATTTCAAAGGAGGAAGTCTATCGGAAGCTCACAAGTTATATAGCAATTATTCTTGATAATCATCTGTAATTTACGTTCGATCTCGTTGTTATTTCACTTGTAATCGTACGATCAAAGTTGTAAACTCGAAGGACGTCACCCCTGATTGGTGATCATAGTGCTCTGTCGACTTATCTTTTAGGTCGACCGCAGGTTTTTTCCTCCGTCGTGAGGTTTTTCCTGCGTCATCAAATTGTTTGTCTCATTTTACTTTTTCACACTTATCATTGATTGTAATTTCTTTCTCTCGACGGTTAAGCCTCACACAAGTTTTTTACGACATCGAGTTGTGTAAATTTTTACATAAACAATAGTCAAGCTTCTACTACGACTTCTGATTCTATTTCTAATTCAAATAGTTCAGAACTCGATTTACTGTTTATGGATGCTTTTCTGGATATTTGTGCAGATAATGAAGATCTCACTCTTTCCAGAAATCCAAGAGTTGATATTCAAGATAATGAAGATCTCATTCTTTCCAGAAATCCAAGAGTTGATATTCATGATGTCCCAGAACCTTCAAGCTTAAATGATTCCGGACCATCGGAGAATATTTGTTCTACTTCTAACTCTGATCAGGCTATACCTGTTCCAACTGTTGATCAATTAGAGTTAACCCCCGATGATCAATCAGAGATTCCTGCAATCATTGATGAAAATGATAGTCAGAACAATCTAGATGATCTTGCAATTCTTCCTGCTCAGTTGAAATGGACAAGAGCACATCCACTCCACAACGTGATTGGTGATGTCAATGATGGTGTTAAAACGCGATCTGCATCTGCAAATTACTGCTTATACAAAAGTTTCTTAAGCGTAATTGAACCAAATAATGTCTCTCAAGCATTAGAATATTCTGATTGGCTATTAGCAATGCAAGAAGAGCTTCTACAAATCAAAAGAAACAAAGTGTATCGCTTAGTTCCGAGACCGCAAGATAAATCAATCATTAAAACCAAGTGGATCTTAAGAAATAAGAAAGATGAATCTGTAGTGATTGTCAGAAACAAGGCGCGATTGGTTGCTAAAGGTTACTCTCAACAAGAAGGTATTGACTACGATGAGACTTTTGCACCTGTAGCAAGGATCGAGGCAATTCGAATCTTTTTGGCCTATGCAGCTCATAAGAACATCAAGGTATTTCAAATGGATGTCAAATATGTGTTCTTGAATGCAGTCTTGCATGAAGAGGTATATATTGAGCAACCTGAAGGGTTCATCGATCCAGATTTTCATGATCATGTATGCATCTTGGACAAAGCATTGTATGGCTTAAAACAAGCACCAAGAGCATGGTATGATACTCTGACAACTCATCTCTTATCCAAAGGATTCAAACGAGGTACGATTGATACTACTCTTTTTCTGAAGAAAAAAGGTGATGACTTGCTTTTAGTTCAAATTTATGTTGACGACATTATTTTCGGTTCAACTAATCCTGAGATGTGTACAAAATTTTCTAAAATCATGGAGACAGAATTTGAAATGAGCATGATGGGTGAATTGAATTTCTTTTTAGGAATTCAAGTCAAACAAAGCCCTGATTGTATCTTTATAAATCAGTCAAAATATATTAAAGATATGTTGAAAAAGTTTCAAATGACTGATTGTTCTCCTATTAAAACACCAATGCCAACTGGAAATCTTTTGGGTCCTGATTTAGCTGGTAAATCTTTTGATCAAAAGATTTAAAGCATGATTGGTTCTCTTTTGTACCTCACTGCGACTAAACCGGACATTATGTTCGCCACATGTTTTTGTGCTAGGTTTCAAGCTAATCCTAAAGAGTCACACCTTGCGGCAGTCAAAAGGATTTTACGGTATCTCAAAGGCACACAAGAATTGGGCCTTTGGTATCCGAAGGATTTTAGTTTTGAGCTAATATCTTTCACAGATGCAGATTATGGTGGTTGTAAACTGGATAGGAAAAGCACTTCTGGATCTTGTCAATTTTTAGGTGACAAACTTGTCAGTTGGACTTCGAAAAAGCAAAATTGCGTCTCAACTTCTACGGCCGAAGCAGAATATGTGGCCGCCGCAAGTTGTTGTTCACAAGTGCTTTCCAATCATTCCTTTGTAGAGCTTACACTCTACATATTGACCACTTAAGTCTTTATGGAGTTTAAGACCAGGAGCCATGGGTGTTCTCATTGGTGAAGCATCATGCAATTGATACTTCTTCAAAAGATCATTAACATATTTGGGTTCATTTATGAAGATTCCTTCTGTGGATTGCTTTACTTGCAGACCAAAGAAGAAATTAAGCTCTCCCATCATGCTCATTTCAAATTCCTTCTGCATCAGAGACTCAAAATCCTTGCACATTGAAACATCAGTTGAACCAAATATAATATCATCAACATAGATTTGAACAAGCAGAATATCATCATCATGTTTTTTATAAAAGAGAGTGATATCTGTTGTACCTCTGTGAAAGCCATTTGAGATAAGAAAAGTGGATAAACGTTCATACCAAGCTCTGGGTGCTTGTTTCAATCCATACAAAGCCTTGTCCAAGAAGTAGACATGATTGGGGTATTTTGCACTTTCAAAACCAGGTGGTTGCTTCACATACACCTCTTCTTTCAACTTACCATTCAGAATAGTTGATTTAACATCCATTTGAAGTACCTTGAAACCTTTGTGAGCTGCAAAAGCTAAGAATATTCTGATAGCTTCTAATCTTGCAATAGGAGCAAGGGTTTCTTCATAATCTATCCCTTCTTCTTGACAATATACTTGAGCAACAAGTCTTGCCTTGTTTCTAATAACAACATCTTGTTCATCCTTCTTGTTTCTGAACACCCATTTAGTACAAATTGCCATTTTCCCATTTGGCAGAGGCACTAGAGTCCAGACTTGATTTCTTTCAAACTGAGTCAATTCATCTTGCATAGCTTCTACCCAGAAAAGATCAGTTAAAGCCTCTGATACCTTTTTAGGTTCAGTTTTGCTGACAAAGCACGTGAACAAGCAATAGTTAGCAGTAGCTCTGGTTTTGACACCTTCAGAGGGATCACCAATGATTTGAGAAAGTGGGTGATCTTTAGACCATTTTGTGGCATGAGGAAGGTTAATTGAAGAGTTGATTTCTTCAACAGATTGGGAGATGGGAATATGATCAGAAACTATTGGAATGGTTTGATCAGAGATGGTTGAAACTGGTATAGGAGCAACTTCTGGTAGGTTTGTTGGTTGAGAGTTCTCAGGAAGAAGAGAGACAGATGAAGGTGTATTGGATGCAGATGGACCAGAAATGACGGTAGAGAGCGGACTTTCTTCTAGTTGATTTTCAGCAGAGGCTCTGGTATTGTCTGCAGAGGCTCTGGGATCACTAGTAGATGCTCTGTCTGGATCAGGTTCATCTTCATACCATTCATGAAATAGCTGCTCTAGATCATTTGTGATGGTGACATTTGGTGATTTTTCAGCCTAAGCCTTGAGTTCTTCTTTGAACTTGTCTTGAGTGACCTGAAAGTTGTCATCAAACCTTACATTAGTACTCACCACCACAACTTGAGATCTTGGAATGTATACTCTGTAAGCAACAGAGTCCCAAGAGTAACCAATGAAAATAGCATCATCTCCTTTTGGATTGAATTTGCCAATTGGTTCTCGATCATTGAGTACATATCATTTGCAACCAAATACATGGAAGAATTTAACATTGGGTCTTTTGTTAAGCAACAGTTGGTAAGGATTCTTTTCAAATCTTTTGACAACTAATGATCTGTTCTGAGTGTAACAGGCTGCAGAGACTGCCTCAGCCCAGAAAGTCAGTGGGAGTCCAGAGGCATTCATCATTGTTCTGGCAGCTTCCACCAAAGCTTTGTTCTTTCTCTCCACAACACCATTTTGCTGAGGAGTTCTGGGAGCTGAAAAGTTATGTGTGATTCCAACAGATGCTAGATATTCTTCTGTGATTAAGTTTTTGAACTCAGTTCCATTGTCACTTCTCAGAACTCTTACCTGTAGACCATAAAGAACTTGCAATCTCTTTAGAAGATTGATTAGTATGGAAGGAACTTGAGATTTCTTCTTCATGAATTCTACCCAAGTAAATTTGAGATTTCATCAACTAGTACCAAAATATACTTCTTTCCTCCAAGACTCTGCACAGCAATTGGTCCACAGAGGTCCACATGTAGCATTTGCAGAAGCTTATCATAGGAAGGATCTGACTTGGGCTTATGGGAACATCTTTTAAGTTTACCCATTTCACAAGCAGAACAGAGATGATCTTTCTCAAACTTTATATTGGGCAGTCCTTTTACTAAATTAAGCCTTACCAATTTGTCTAGAGTATGAAAATTTAAATGACAGAACCCGGTATGCCAGAGCCAAGCTTCTTCATTCTTAACAGAGGACACAAGACATATTTCCTCTCTGGCTTCCAGAGACTCAAAACAGATGAGATATAGATCTCCTCTCCTATTTGCTCTCATTACTTCAATTAAGGTGTCTGCCTTGTACATTATGCAGTACTTGATCTTAAACATGACATCTAATCCATTGTCACAGAGTTGGCTTACACTAATCAAGTTATGTTTCAATCCATCCACATAGGACACTTGATTCATTCTCATTTCACCCTTCACAATCATTCCATATCCTTTTATCTTCCCTTTCTGATTTCCTCCAAAGGCAACTGAACTGCCTTCTTGTTTTATGTATGATGATAAAAGCTCTGGAGTACCTGTCATGTGTCTTGATCATCCTGAGTCAACTATCCAGGTAGACACACAAGGCCTTTTTTGCAATCAGACGATAGAGGATTTTGGTACCCATTTAAAGTTGGGTCCTTTCTGATTAGCATGTTTGAAGTATGCCAAAGCATTCTTTGGTTTGCTCTTACTTTTCTTTGACTGTGAATTGCCAAAGTGTCTATTATGCATCCAATAATCATTTGATTTGGGATGAGTGACCAGACAGGAATAATGATAGAGATGCTTAGACAACATGTGCATGTTATGAAAACAGTTACAAAAATTAACTTTGCAAGCATGTTTCTTAAATTCTTCATTAAAAGTTTCAAAGAAGGGTACAGAGAAGTTTTTGTTTGAGCCTTTTCTAAGATAAGGCTTCTCATTACAAGAATTTTGTCCTATTCTATACTCTTTATTATAATTGTTTTTATTCCTCTGTTGTTTAATGCCCTTCTTTGATTTTTCTGCATTCACTTTCACGGAATCAAAGTTAGTCTGATGCCATTTTCCTTTTTGAGCTCTTGTAAACTTTGGTTTCATATTTAAGGAAGATGATTCATTTAATAAGGATTGTTGTCTCTGTTCTTTTTCCTTTCTTTGAATATCCACAGATGACATGACAGTTAAGCTCAAGTTTTTGATTGAAGGACAGATTGGTATGTCTATCTTTGGTTTTTTCAAGATAATAGGATCATTATACACTTCTTGTCTTTTAGAACAATGAGCATAAACTTCAGTTTCTATGAATTGAGTTGGACTTTCTTCAGAGTCTGACAGAGACAAAAGTTCAGAGGTGTCTGAGTTTTCAAAAATTGGTTCATTTGATAAAGATGTAGGCATAGAAACCTCTAAACAAGCTTCAGACTCTGTATCTGAGAGAAACTCATCTTCAGAGTCTAAGGTGAGAAGATCTCTGTCAATCAGAACAGGTCCATCTATGTTTTGAAAAAGAGCTGATCTATTCAAAGGTTGTTCCCTACAGAGACTTTCAAAATTGGTTGTTTCAAGAAGGTCAGAGTTTTCGGAGGTGCAATTAGATTTGAGTTTTGGAACAAATTCTGGAGCATCAGAGGATAGCTTTCTTTCCGGAGGTCTAACAATACAAAAAAAAGCACAGTTTTCTTGTGTTTTTGGTTGTCCAAATCTAAAGATTTCCATTTGATTCTGACTCACAAATTTTCTTTGAATCGAACTCTTCTTTTCAGAAGGTGAGAAAGAATCAATGTAATCTTCAAAAGCAACATTTGTAAAAACTAGAGAAGTTAATGATTTCTGAACATTCATCAGTCTCCTTTTCTTAAAGATAGATTTAGATATGTGATGCTACTTCTGAGATTATTTGCAGATTTAAAAATGTCTTTTATAGACTTGTTTGTTTTGAAACCAGGTTTACTATCAAACTCTGAAAAACCCAAACCTCTTTTTCCCATGTTAACTCTGATCTTTTTAAACACATTCTGAGCATCTTGAAACTTCCTAATCTTTAATTCTCTGTCAAGAATATCTTGATGTAAAAACTCCCTTTCTTTTTGAAAAAAAATCCTTCATAGAGACAGCATTACTCATTTCATATTTGACCTTCCTTAATTCATTTACTCTATCTTCAAGGTCTTTTTCAACTTTGATTAGTTTCTCCTTTGAGGATTTTTCAAGGTTGACAAACTTGTTTTGAACTTCTGTGAACATTTGGAAAAATCTTGACTTTTCTTCTGTGAGAAGAGGTATTTCTTTCTCATAAAAGGAAAGTTTCTTTTTAAGTTCATTTCTTTCTAAGTAAAAAGTGTCAAAACTATCACTTATTTCTTTGAAAAGATCTGATGATGTGAAAGATTGAGTGGATACCTCAGAGGTGACAAGGTTTGAAGCCTCTTCATCAACTTTTGCCATCCCACAGAAGATCTCATCCTCTGTGTCAGATTCCAGGCAAAAAGACCTCTTTGTGCTTCATCCTCAGAGGATTCATCAGTGACCAAATCGCTGGTCTGAGCCACTAGAGATTTTTTAGTGTAATACTCAGCTTTCCTTTTGAAGTATGCAGCATCTCTGAGACCCTTCTGAGAAGTTTTGGGAGCTTTAGACCAGCAATCTGCTGCAAAGTGTCATGGCTTCCCACACTTAAAGCATCCATCCTTGACTTCTTCTTTCTTCTGACCTTCACTTCTGTAAGTGATCTTCTTTTCTTCCTCTCTTCTTTCTTCATCATCTCTCTTAACACTTTCCTCTCTTCTTCCTCCTTCTTTGAAGCTTCTTCTCTCTGTTCCTCTGCACTCTCTGCGATCACCTCCTCTTCGGTATTCTCTGATCATTAGTGCCAGAGCTTTGACCAAGTCTTTCATAGAAGGCTCATCCTCAGAGCTTTCTTCACTTTCTGCCACAAGAACCTTCTTCTTTTTCTTCTTTTCTTTCTCATCTTTCTTCTCTTCTTTCTTTTTCTCTGCACCTTCTCCTGCTACTAGAGCTAGAGGTTCTCCATAACTGCTCTTCATCTGAATAACTTGATTTTCCTGACTTTTCAAAGACCCAAACACATCAGCCAGAGTCCATCCTTCTAGATACAGAGTGGTTCTCATAGACATAGTAAGGTGTATCCATTCTGATCCTAAGCTTCCAGGGAATACAGAGTTGTTATCCTCTGGAGACCTTACTATTCCATACCTCTTGCAGTTGCTGATTAGAGTGTTGAACCTATAATAGTTGTCAAACAGAGATTCCCGTTCAAGAGCTTTAAATGTATGATACTCATTTATGCAAACTGCTATGTTGTTCTTTAGAGTTTTCCTTCCTCCCTCAATTTGTCTTTCCAATTCTACCCAAATATCCTTTGACAGATAGCAGTGATCTACACTCTTTAAGATATCATGGGGAATTGCCATAATTAGAAGTCTCTTGCATTTATGGCCCAGATCAACCATAATTCTATCTTCTTCACTCCAGTTTGTGACTTCCTTTGGCTCTAGATGCTCTGGAATCTCAGGACTAGTTTCAGTTGCAGGAACTCTCAGGATCAAATTCATTGGAACATACGGAGGATTATACAGAAATTCACAAATCGTTGAATGAATTCCTTCTAGAAAGCTCACCATCCTCACCTTCCATTGAGCATACTCGTCTTTGACCAAGGTGTGAGGCTTGGATTGTGATCCAATACTCATTAAGGCATTTGCAGTATTTGCCATTTTGAACAGAAAAAACAGAGTGCAAATCAAATGAGACAAAAACGATGAACCAATCTGTAAAAGATCAAGCAAATCAATATTAGGAACAGGAATAATTTGAATTAAGATTCGAATCCTGCTCTGATACCAATTGTTGGATCGATGAATTCCAAATAGTGGTATTGATTACAAAATAAACTAGCTTAAAGATCAAATGGAATGCAGCGGAATGAACTTTAAAGAACAGATAAAAGCGATAAGCTAGCAATTCATACAGATCAAATTTACAAGTTTAATGGAAAGTACGTGGTTAATTTCTTAAATTGAGAAGAATTTGTGAAAAGAGGGTTGATTTGGTAAACTTTTCAAAGTTTTATTGAGTTGGGATTTTTCCACATTGAGAATGGGCTTGGCCCAAGCCCATGCTATATATATAGCCTTAAACCATAAATTTTTATCCATTTTGGAAATCATCCTTAGAGTGTAAAGTGTGTCTTTTGGGAGTGTGATGGGATTCATGTTTTCCACATTCATGTTTTCCACATTGGGATTCATGTTTTCCACATTCATGTTTTCCACATCGAGATTCATGATTCCCGGATTGGGATTTTCTATTGAGGGTTTGGTTCCCAATGCCTTTCCCGAATGGAAATCTATGATTTCCGAGTCGGGAATTCGGCTAAGTTAAACCGTTATTTTGACCTTGCTGTTTTCCTCATCCGTTTTCCTCATCCGTTTTCCTCATCCGTTTTCCACATCCGTTTTCCACATCGGTTTTCCACGTCGGGTTTTCCACGTCGGTTTTCCACGTCGGGTTTTCCACGTCGGGTTTTCCACGTCGGTTTTCCACGTCGGTTTTCCACGTCGGTTTTCCACGTCGGTTTTCCACGTCGGGTTTTCCACGTCGGTTTTCCACGTCGGGTTTTCCACGTTGGTTTTTCACGTCGGGTTTTTCACGTCGGGTTTTCCACGTCGGTTTTCCACGTCGGGTTTCCACGTTGAAGTTTTCCACGTTGAAGTTTTCCACGTTGGGTTTTCCACGTTGAGTTTTCCACGTTGGGTTTTCCACGTTGAGTTTTCTACGTTGGGTATTCCAAATTAAGGTACGTCAAATTTTTCCACGTTGGGTTTTCCATATAGGATTTTGAGTTAGTCTATAATAGAACGTATCTAATTAAGATTATCAGTTGAAGTTCGAGTTTTGATAGGTACTATATCTATGTAGGGTGCGCGTAAGACGGTTTAGGTTACTTGACCGGGAGTCAGCGACAGGTGAGTTCCCTTGCCTGATTTGAATGGGATAAATTGTTTTGAACTGGATTTTAATTGCCCATTCTGTTTGATAAATGATTTTGACGTACGAACTGCTTTATGAAATATGATAACGTGACATAATTGTTGATTACATTTAAACCATGCTTAAAATGGTAATGACTGGGATTGTTTGACTGATGTGTTGCACTATGGACACTGGGTACCTTGGAACCTTGCTTTCCTTGGGAGTTTACCATTTGGTCTGATCCGCCACTTGGGGGTACCTTGGGACTATGTCCCTTGGGAGTTATTGTCAGGTGACCTGGACTGGGCCTGGACTGTATTCATTTCTTTGTCCGCACACATTCAGTTGGTTTTAACTTGATTTATGGCCAGCGGGCCAGAACTGTTGTTTAAACTGTTTTGAGGGAATTCACTAGACCTTTCGGTCTAACCCTCGCTTTCAAAACCTTTTTAAACATTTTCAGGGGAAGTTCGTAGAGAAGCATCCTTGAAGGGAAGTGAGAAGGCTCAGAGTTAGATGAGAGGCCAACTTTGGACATCCGATAGATGGTCATTAGTTATAGTGTATCTCAGCTGTGGAGGGTTGTTCCACTGTCAATACCTTTGAGTTGTCACTGATGGATTTTTGTTTTTGGGCTTGAATGCCAAGTTTTGAGTTTGATAATTAATTCCGTGCGTTAGATCACTGGGAATTGTTGTTATGCATGTTATATACTGTTTGGGAAATTTGGGGTGTTACAAATTGGTATCAGAGCACTAGTTTAAGTGAATTAGGTGACCAGGATTGGGCCTAGTCTTAAACTGTAGGATTAGGAGCACAGCTGAGATATAGGAAGACCATAAGAGAGTCATGCTTGTTAAAGTACTCAACGATGGTATCATGGATCTCATGTAAGGTAAATTCAAATTAGCACCTGGCCAGTGTTAATAGGAATTTACAGGTACGTGAGCATGCTTGATCACTTTTGTTGAGGTGAGTGGCTTAGATGCAGAGGTTAGTAACAGCTAGCATTGCGTTAGTGACACTATTTCTGGTATGATGTGGGAGATAGCTCCAGGTGTAGTTATTTCATGTTTTGAATAAAAATGTGTTCACAATGTAACTGATTGTGCGGGTGTTTACCCATGTGGGTCGAAGATACTTGATTACTTATGTTAAGGTAACTAATGGTGTAATGGCAATTAGTGAGATCTAACATTCCGCTAATCCTAACGGTTTTATGTATCGTGGAAGATAACGGTGAATGTTATACCTCTTGAGCGTATATTATAGAATGTGGACTGTTCGTAGTGATTAGAAACTTTTGACCTTATTTGGGAAGGATGCCTAATTCTTGAGATATCTAATCGTAGCAAGTCCTCGTTATGAGGAGTTCGTATGATAATTACATGGAGATATTGAGTACGTCAGCTCATGATTGAGTTCTGGGGGAGAGTATTTCCTTGAGAGTTGATAGTTAGTCAAAAGGTTGGTTAAGAAAGAACCGCGTCGATAAATGTTATGAATTAGGGGTATACTGGAGTATGATGAAGATTGTTGATCTATATAGGTCGTGAGTTAAGTGATTCGTCTAAAAATTGTCCAAGAATGTTATTTGGGTGTGTTCATTAGTGAAAGCCCTGAACTTGCGAAAAGTGTGAAGGGCTTGACCCGTTGAAGTATTGTTAAAACATTGACTGTAAGATTTCGGTGGATGCAAGAGGCTGACTTAGTTAGAGCGAGTAGCCTTCAACATAAAAGTGCTTTCATGCGTTGTGTTTTATATTTTAAATGAGTCGTAAAATCTTTTACTCAAGTATATGCGTATGCTTCGTGGGTTCTGGTTTTAAAGATGTTCAGGCAAGTGCCAGTGTGTTTTGATAAATAAATAAATAAACTTAAGTTTGTTACATGATAAAGGTTTGCAAATGAAAAGTGTTAATATTTCACTTCTTAGATGATAAAGCTTATCACATTTATGGAAACAAGAAGTCGAATTTTGTTTTACTAGAAGTTGGGTCTGATACGAAATTGTCTAACCAGCAAGTTTAAGAGTCATTTGATTTCTTTTGTGGTAAGCGATTTACTTTGTGTTTTAAAGGGCGTATGTGAGGAATTCTTTTAAAATGTATAGTTCATTTTGGCACAATTCTGTCTGACTAGACTACTATGTTTTGGAAATGTGTGTGTGTGATTGATCCTTGTGATCCATGAGAATAAAGTTATACTTAAAACGTAAATTACTGTTGGGGGTGTAAAACGAAATTTTGTTATTGTGTCATCATGCATGAAGGCTATAAACTCGCTAGGTCATGGATCATGAATTAGGGATGAGAAAATGCAACGGAGGGTCGATTTCCGACCTTGGTGTTCTTGTTCAAAGAAAAGTGGTGAAATGATTAGGCAGGGTGTGAACGACATCGAGCCAGAGTTTGAAGCATGCCAGTGTTAGACCATGTACCAGTTAGGTCTTGTGTTTAATGGGTTAGAATGAGTTATCACAAGGTTACATTTGAGATGTGTGAAAATAGAAGGTTTCCTTGGGAACCTGTGAATGTTAAGGAAACATCACTATGCAAGGACGATGGGGTATACGACAGACTGCTGAGATTGATGCTAGAAAACTATAGCAAGAGTGGTGATTTTGAAGTGGTTTTATTACCAAGTTCATTTAAAGTCGTAAAGGGGCAGCTAGGACAGAATTTGTGCTGGATTCGGTAACTGAGTGTGTTAAGTAAGCATTACGAAAGTAAGAGACTACTAAGCTGGGATGGGTGATCTTTTCTCGAAATTTGATGTTCGTTGGGAGCAAAGCATTGTGCAACTCAGTAAGTGCACACTGGATATTTTCATCTGAAAATGGGATACCTTATTATCCTCACGATCTAAATGTCATTAAGAGGGTACGAAGAACTGTGAGGGAGGAAGACCTGATTAAGTAATTGTGGTTGAACACGATTGGTGGTTCATTTATATTTGAGGTGACTTTTCTTGGAATGTATGGGTTGTGACTAGAATCAATAAGACAATACCAGTATGAGTAAGAAATAAACATAAAGATTTTAACCGTTAGCTGATGTCATGGCATGTATTACATTGGGTTAGACTTGCAAGCCGGCGGCTATGTTAGAGCTTGTTTTGAGGTAACATGGTGGTCATATTGTAGTTATAAGATGAGAGTGAGCGTAAACTTTGCTTTTGGAATTTCTGATAATTTATCCGAAGTCGTCAAGCATGGGGTATATGTGTAAGGTGTATGGCTAGTGTTAGGGGATAAGAATAACGTATCCTATTCGTTTTGACTTATTGTTGAAGTCAAAAGGGTGGAGTTGGAGAAATGCAGTATTCCTTGGTTAGGAAAGAATCCTCTTGTTTAGTAAGCACGTGAATATACTTTATTGAATTTAAGAAAGTAGATTAGATGTGGGAAGTTTGGCAAGTAAGAGAGAGTTATGCAGAGCCACATTTATGAATTGTCTTTGGTAACATGTGATCTCCCTATGTTATAGTTCATTTCGAAAAAGAAGTTAGAGGGTGCAACTTAGAGCTTAAGTCCCGGTGAGAGAACTCCTGGAGCATGTCTTATGTTTTCATGATTGGAACAAATAAGGTGATCGAATGAGACGCTCAGACTAAAGGGCTCCTAAGATCTGACATTATACCGTATGAGAATGTGTACTAGTGAGTTGTCATCCAGTATCCAGACGATTAAGAGTAAGTTCGAGCAACTTTAGGTGCGTACTCTTCTTGACCTAGTGGAAAATTATAAGAATGAAAACCCTTTCGGGTAACTGAGATGATCGTGGTTTTGTGGTTCGTCTAAATTTGAGAAAGTTAAAGTCAGGAGATAATATTTTTTTTACCCATACGTGTGGTAATCGGCCTAGAGAAAGAATTATGCAATGTCTTGTGGTAGAGATGAGCCATTGGGTGGGAGTATTGTATATCTTTCGTTAACTAAGAGTATTTGGTGATGATGTTGTGAAGTGAATCTTAGCAGGAGTGTTGGGTGTTCTTTGGGAATACCGGGGAAATTAGTAGGAAGGTTATTAGTATTGGGCACTAGAGGTGTGACATTCTTCCGGTAGTGCGAAGTTTCTGGTTAGTAGATATGTGAATCTACTGATGGCATTTTCATGTCAGTAGAAAGTGTTTGTCATCTGTGTATTGAAGAGTTAAATTAGGTGGGGGAAGGCATTATTGGTTGTGTACTCAGGTAAATTTTGTATGTGTTTGTGGTGAGAGATGTTACATTATAGTGATTACTTGATAAATGGTGGTATTGTGTTTCAATTGCTAGTAAGGATTGTGCTGTGATGCGATTGCGGGATGCACGTAGACGTGAACTCTTACTTGAAAATTTTGGAAAATTCCAAATAGTGGCATGTATAAATACATATTGAAGTTAGGTTGGTGTTATGGTATGACTGTTTTATGGAAGATTAAAGTGTTGGTTAATGACTACTAAAAGGAAGAACTTTTGTGATCCTTGGTCACAATAAGTAATTGAATGGGTTTAAATTCCTAGGGCAACTATAGGGATGTTATATGTTTTATTGGGGAATGTTTTGTTGTGGAGTGAAGTTTATTTGGAAGTGTCAAGTACCCATTTCACATAAAGGGATGCTATTAAAGTTGTCGGTCTTATTAGGAAGTGGAGAATGTAGGTTATCTTCGGACTAAAACGTCTGAATTGAATCGGTCGGGTGGTTTGTTGAAGGCAGGAAATACCATGGAAATGCTTAGTTAGGTATAGATCGTGAATTGTGACAAAGGCATTATTGATTGGTGTTGGGTGATAAATATTGATGTAAGAGTAAGTTGTCGGGATAACGTAAGGAGTGAGGTATTGTGTCGACATAAGTGAGTAAGATAAGATGAGAATCTTGAGTTGTTGAACCAATCAACGTGGGACTATACTACAGAGAGATATTTGACAAATGAATGAATTGCTAGGGAGAGTTTAAGAAAGATGGTTTTGTGTACCTATGATTTAGAAGTTGATGTTCAAAGGTATGTTGTTCATAGTAATATGGTGGGAGAACTGTTACCTACTCCGGTTATATGAGGGGGGGGGGAATTTGTGAATTTGTCGAGATTGACTAGGAAATTTTGCTACGGCAAGCGTAAGTGGTACTTGATTGTAGGTCGACAGTGAGCTCAGGTCGGATAATAGAAGTTCCATAAGGGATAAGGGTGCACTTGGGAGGCAGGAATCAGAAATGAGAGCAAAGTATCGTCACCCGTTACCAAATGAATTCCGGGACGGAATTCTTTTAAGGGGGGAGAGATGTAATAACCGTGAATTCAAATTTACAAGTTTAATGGAAAGTACGTGGTTAATTTCTTAAATTGAGAAGAATTTGTGAAAAGAGGGTTGATTTGGTAAACTTTTCAAAGTTTTATTGAGTTGGGATTTTTCCACATTGAGAATGGGCTTCGCCCAAGCCCATGCTATATATATAGCCTTAAACCATAAATTTTTATCCATTTTGGAAATCATCCTTAGAGTGTAAAGTGTGTCTTTTGGGAGTGTGATGGGATTCATGTTTTCCACATTCATGTTTTCCACATTGGGATTCATGTTTTCCACATTCATGTTTTCCACATTCATGTTTTCCACATTCATGTTTTCCACATTGGGATTCATGTTTTCCACATTCATGTTTTCCACATCGAGATTCATGATTCCCGGATTGGGATTTTCTATTGAGGGTTTGGTTCCCAATGCCTTTCCCGAATGGAAATCTATGATTTCCGAGTCGGGAATTCGGCTAAGTTAAACCGTTATTTTGACCTTGCTGTTTTCCTCATCCGTTTTCCTCATCCGTTTTCCACATCGGTTTTCCACGTTCGGGTTTTCCACGTCGGTTTTCCACGTCGGGTTTTCCACGTCGGGTTTTCCACGTCGGGTTTTCCACGTCGGTTTTCCACGTCGGGTTTTCCACGTCGGTTTTTCCACGTCGGTTTTCCACGTCGGGTTTTCCACGTCGGTTTTCCACGTCGGTTTCATGGGTTTTTCACGTCGGGTTTTCCACGTCGGTTTTCCACGTCGGGTTTCCACGTTGAAGTTTTCCACGTTGGGTTTTCCACGTTGAGTTTTCTACGTTGGGTATTCCACGTTAAGGTACGTCAAAGTTTTCACGTTGGGTTTCCATATAGGATTTTGAGTTAGTCTATAATAGAACGTATCTAATTAAGATTATCAGTTGAAGTTCGAGTTTTGATAGTATATATCTATGTAGGGTGCGCGTAAGACGGTTTAGGTTACTTGACCGGGAGTCAGCGACAGGTGAGTTCCCTTGCCTGATTTGAATGGGATAAATTGTTTTGAACTAGATTTTAATTGCCCATTCTGTTTGATAAATGATTTTGATGTACGAACTGCTTTATGAAATATGATAACGTGACATAATTGTTCATTACATTTAAAGCATGCTTAAAATGGTAATGACTGGGATTGTTTGACTGATGTGTTGCACTATGGACACTGGGTACCTTGGAACCTTGCGTTCCTTGGGAGTTTACCATTTGGTCTGATCCGCCACTTTGGGGTACCTTGGGACTATGTCCCTTGGGAGTTATTGTCAGGTGACCTGGACTGGGCCTGGACTGTATTCATTTCTTTGTCCGCACACATTCAGTGGGTTTTAACTTGATTTATGGCCAGCGGGCCAGAACTGTTGTTTAAACTGTTTTGAGGGAATTCACTAGACCTTTCGGTCTAACCCTCGCTTTCAAAACCTTTTTAAACATTTTCAGGGGAAGTTCGTAGAGAAGCATCATTGAAGGGAAGTGAGAAGGCTCAGAGTTAGATGAGAGGCCAACTTTGGACATCCGATAGATGGTCATTAGTTATAGTGTATCTCAGCTGTGGAGGGTTGTTCCACTGTCAATACCTTTGAGTTGTCACTGATGGATTTTTGTTTTTGGGCTTGAATGCCAAGTTTTGAGTTTGATAATTAATTCCGTGCGTTAGATCACTGGGAATTGTTGTTATGCATGTTATATACTGTTTGGGAAATTTGGGGTGTTACAGTTCTAAACCGACTTAGGGAAGCCTTTCCACGTGTACCAATCCTAGCCCTTGATCAAGAATCAGGTAGTAACTAACTTCATGTGCAGGACATGTGACTAGAAGGAAAGACCAAAGTCAACTTTCTCAGAGGTTGCATCTGTAGAGCCTCTGTCAACTCTCCCAGAGGCTCTGTGGCTTTGACCTTGTACAAACTATTTTTTCTTGAAGAACCTCTGTAGATCTTTCCAAAAAGATCTCTGATGACATTTTTACATACCTTCTTTACAAAACAAGGCAGGAGTCAACAAAGATGGTCAGAAAGTTATTGTATTTTATCTTTGTTAAGAAATATGCTTCATTTTTGTCATGTTGTAGCAATGAAAACTCTTGCAAAGCCTCTTGAAACAAAAAAGGGCGTAGCCAAAAATTTAATTTTAGGAGTTTGAAAGTCATTCAAAGTTTCAAACAAGAGGTTACTATCTATAGTATATATTAAAGGGAAAAGTCTAAAAAAACAACAAACTATTCCATTTTGAATAGTTAAGTCCCTAAACAAATTTTTTGAACAAAAAAAACCATTAAACTTTCTCATTTTGAATGATTAAGTCACTAAACTATCCTTTTGAATGAAAAAACCATTAAACTTTTTCATTTTAAATGATTAAGTCCCTAAACATTTTTTCCAACAAATAGATCATTATTGAATTTTTCAAAAAATTGCTACTTATATTTGTTTAACCTAAACTAACATAGTTATACTTTATCTTTAAAACCTTCATAATTGGTTACATTTAACTTTTTTTTTTTATTAATACGGGGTAAGTAACCAATTTTTGAAAGTTTAATGGTTTATTTATCGAAAAGAAATTGTTCGATGACTTAATAATACAAAAGAAAAAATTTAATGGTTTTTTCATTCATTAAAATAGTTTAGTGACTTAATCATTCAAAATGAGAAAGTTTAATGGGTTCTTTTTGTTCAAAAAATTGTTTAGAGACTTAACCATTCAAAATGAAATAGTTTGTTGGGTCTTTTTAGACTTTTCCCTATATTAAAAGAAGCTTTCTGCTGACTTCATTAATACGAAATTGAGTCATTTCATTGGCCAATTAAATAAAATACATCAATTGATGATGTCATGGTGTAAATCTATTTTTTTCTTTTTTTTAAACCATATTAATACCTATAAATACGTTTTTTTTTGTAACTAACAAATATAGAAATATTATTTTCCAAAATTCACCTACCAAATTTTCTCATTGATTTATTAATTTTAACTTTATAATTTACATTTTGTATCCTTAGAATTATTTGATTCAATTACTTTTTATCCCTTAGTTTTTTATTTTTCACTTTACATCTTTATCATATTAACGTAAATACTATATGAATTAAAATGTATTAAAAAAAATTCTTTGCTATAAATTGCACCATTATAATTGTCTCGACGATACCTTCAAAATGAGTCTAATATTGAATATTTTTTAATTTATTTATATCATTAAATATTAAAAATAGATATAAATTAACTTGTTTACGTTTTATTAAAATTCTATTGTTGATATTCTTGAAATTTTAATATTTCTATATTTAATCTAACTATTTATATAGATTATTCATAAATAATGAAAATTTATTTTATTTAAAACTCTATTGTTGATATTCTTGATTTTAAAGATTTTATCTTTTTAATCTAACTATTTTTATAGATTATTTATAAATAATGAATTTTTTTTAAAACCCTATAAATCAAAAGCACTACATATTTTATTTTTGAATCCCTTCAGTTTTAAAATCATTCACGAAATCTGAATCTTTTGAATAATTATAAATTTTCAATTTAAGATATTTTAACTATTAGATGACTAAAATATTTAATAATAAAGCAAAATGTAATTTTTTTTTATTTAAATCTTTGATTAATAAGAATTATTTCTACTAAATAATTATTTTCTACTTATTCAATTTCAAAGAATGTTTTGAATAAACGATTGGAACAAAAGTAATTTAAATGTAACCATCAAATACACACTCTTTATTTATTGCACAACTTGAGGACCCATCACAGCCATTAATAAATTAATCTAGCGGTCAACAATAAAAGGGACTAAATTGCAATTTTAGATAACTTGAATGGTCTTATTGGATGACACGGATGCGTATGGAGGGCAAAATAGTCATAACAGATTAAAAGTTCAAAAAAAACTGAAACCATGTTCTCCTATTTCGATGCATCATCT
Organism: Centaurea solstitialis; assembly: GCA_030169165.1. Lineage (NCBI taxonomy): Eukaryota > Viridiplantae > Streptophyta > Magnoliopsida > Asterales > Asteraceae > Centaurea > Centaurea solstitialis. The sequence goes on from CM058043.1 coordinate 49,887,127, forward strand.
GCTCCGATCAATTCCGATATTGTGGTGAAGCCGGAAATTTTGCTATTTCCTTGCAGGGACGGACCTAGAGAGTGTTTTTAACGGTGACACCATTTAACTATAAGAAACCTTTGTAGAGATATTTTTTCTTAAGTCAATATTGATTTAGTGGTTAGTTTCCTAGATTTTTAAATGAAAAGTCTCATGTTCAACTTTTGTTATTACAATTTTTTAAGAATCATAATAAATATGATATTAAAAGCTAAAAATTAAAAAAATGTGTCAAACAAAATTTGAACCGATGACCTTCTCTTTAAAAATTAAGGAACTAACCAACTCAGCTAAGGAACATTTGTGTCTTTATAGCAGTTTCAAAATACATATGGTGGCACACAGCAAATTAATACGGTTGCACTTTAATAACCTTTACACTGTTACAGAGGAATGATACGGTGACACGTGCCACCATGGACACCTATATAAGTCCGTCCCTGTTTCCTGGCATAGTATGAAGAACTTCATGGAAATGTCATATATGGGGATAATGATGCATGTGCAGGGGAACTAATACGGAATAAACATGTGTCTATATATAGTGCTCCAACTTTGTATTTAGAAATTGGAAATATGCATGAGTGATATGAATCTGCATATGAAATATACTTGTGTGATGTGTCTTCATATGCACTATATGGAATGCACATGTGTCTTCATATGGATATGCAGATATATAATAGTCGCACATCTTGAATATTGATTTTAATTTAAGTCAATATAATCTGAATATTGGCATACAGATATGCAGATATATTGCATAACCGAGTGTATGCAAGGAAATCATTTAGGATGCGTTTGGTGCTTAGGTAACATGGGACGGGACGGGACGTGACAGAAAAGGACGTGTCAGAAAAAAATAGTTTCATGTTTGGTATGATAATGGGGCAAAGACAACATAGGATAAGGTGGGACTAAATGTGTGTTTCATGGGACAAAATCAGAGTTTTTTTGTTCCACCAAAAGAGGTGATCTTGGACTAAAATTAAAATTACTGATTTACCCACGCAACTAATACAAAATCATAGACAAAACTTTCCCAACATACCAACTCTGAAATTTTGAAAAAAAAAAACTCCGCCTAAATTTCAATCTGAAACCTTGGCTACCCCAAATTCCAAAATCAAAAAGCTAAATCGAGCTCTGATATCGAACTCCTCGAAGTTAATAGTATTTTTCTCCTCTTAAAATCGAAGCTATTCATACTTAGGATCCAGATATGTATTTGAAGGTCGATTAGTTAGAAATGAGTGGTGGTGGAAGAAGAACCTCAAAGTAGAAGCAAGGAGAGTTTGAGAAGGAAAAAAAATGCATCGATGGTGGAAGAACATGGAAAAGACGTGAACTAGGAATGAATGGAGAGGGAGGATAAAGAATAGTGGTTTCATTTAGTGGTAGTGAAGAAGACGAAGTGAACTAGGCTAATTAATTGGGATGAGCTTTGTTTTATCCAATTGATTGTTTAGTTTTTGAAAGTAGGCTTTCTAGTTTTGGTAATTCATTCTCATTTGATGAGTATAGCATTTAGTTATTTATATATAATTGTTATAAAATAAAAAATATTTTTGGGGTAATTTGGTTATTTCAACAGTTTATCCCATCTTTCTTTAGTCGTACCAAATGCTAAACAGATAATTAGTTTTGTCCTGTCCAGTCCCATTCGTCATGTCCTGTCTTATCCAGTCCCATCTAGTCTGCGTATCAAACGCTACCTTAAAATTGCATTCGATGAGTACTGATTTTTCACGATACCAATCACCGGCTTACCGCCTTCTTCGTCCATATGAAATCTAACTAATAGATGACATAATTAAAATAATATAATTAAATTAAATGTAACGCCCCAAATCCCAAATATAAAATAAACATGCAATATTGATATCCCAGTGATCTAAAGCAGCGGAAGTGATATAGTTTACTAATTCAAAAGGAAACATGTTTAAATTTTTGCACGTGGAACAACCCTACACGGCTGAGATAATAATTTTAAGTATCTAAGTGCGTGAAAGTAAACTAGGGCCGACTCCAACTAGACATCAGACCTTACTCTTGCCCTTCTCTCTCCCTCGGGCTACTCCTGAAACAGATAAAAAAGAAAAGAATTTGGAAAGCGAGGGTTAGACCATAAGGTCTAGTGAATTTCCCCAAAACAAGTTATAAAACAGTTCCGGCCCGCTGGCCATAAATCGAGTTACAAACTACCAAATGTGTGCGGACAAAGAAAACAGACCCAGTCCAGGTCGCCTGATAATAACTCCCAAGGGACATAGTCCCAAGGTACCCCCAAGTGGCGGATCAGACCAAATGGTAAACTCCCAAGGAACGCAAGGTTCCAAGGTACCCAGTGTCCATAGTGCAACACATCAGTCAAACAATCCCAGTCATAACCATTTTAAGCATGCTTTAAATGTAGTTATCATTCATATCACGTAATCATAAAATCATGGGCAGTTCATCATTTAGAAACATTTAGCAAAACAGTATGGGCAGTTTAAATCAGTTAAAACATTTTAGCCCACTCTTATTCAGGCGAGGAAACTCACCTGATTGCAGAACTCGACTCGCGGTTACCTCAAGTCCTCCTCGTACTGAATCTGTGAAAATTCTAAGGTATTATGATTCGCGCCTAATAAAACCCACTAACTATGACACCCCTTGGCAGACTTAGCACGGGGGTTCCGCTAAGTGCGTCAAGGGGAGCCGCCCTTGCGGGGTCGAGGGGCAACGCCCCTAGAAAAAATTTGGTTCCTATAAGAATAAATCACTATGGAAAAATCCTCTCCGGAAACTAACCCTACAAACGCGGGCCTCTAAAACCGACTTACAAAACCCAATTCGGGTAAAGGCAAAACCCGATTCGGGTAAGGGCAATTCCCGATTCGGGAATTGTCACTCTCCGTCCTTGGAAAAACTCTAAGTTAGATCCCCCCTTCCGACTCGGGAAAAAAAATTGGTTTCCCGACTCGAAAGGAAACGAGGTCAAAATAACGACTTAACTAGCCAAATTCCCGATTTGAGAAACATAAGTTTCCAATTCGGGAAAGGCATATGAGGAACAAAACGCAACACAAATCCCGATTCGGGTAACATGATTTCCCAACTCGGGAATCATAAATCCCGACTTGGGATTTATGATTTCCCAATTCGGGAAATACGATCAGACTCGAAAAAGTTCTAAATCTCGGTGGAAACTGACCCAATTGAATCCAAAGCAATTCTAGAAGGTTACCAAACCATTCCTATATCAACCTAGATAAATTGCACGCAAAATAACATCGAAATCTTACCTCGGCGATGATTTTCCCGATCTCGAAATGGTGAAATGGTTCCAAGCTTCTCTCCAAAACACACACAACACACACTTAATGATTTCCTCCCAAAAATGGCTAAAAATCTTGGGTTAGACTATAAATAGGTTGGGCTTAGGGCCAAGCCCATACCATAAATGGTATAATCCAAGTCCATTAATAGCTTTCAAAAAGTTACACATTCAACCCCTCATCCCAAAGTTTCAATCAATTTAGGTATATAAATGCAAAGAATTTGAAATACTTCGACACTAAAATTCTCGGTTATTACATTAAATAGGATGAAAACCACGTTAATATGTGAAACCATTTAAAACTTGAATTAATGATAATTCTTTCCATTAATAGATGACATAATTAAGGAAGAAATTTGAATTAACAGTTCAGTTATACTTAATTAGTAAAAAAAATAATTTAAATAAAAAATATCAAGTTACCTTACTGCCCTTTCTATTAATTATATAATTGAAAAATAAAATCATAAATGAATGGCTATGATGGATTCTCAAAGTGCATAGGAGTGTAGGTGTGTAAGAAATAAAGGGTGTGTATTTAATTTCCCCCCTCCCCCCCCCCCCTCTCTCTCTCTATAATTATATATATATATATATATATATATATATAATTTCCCTCTATATATATATATATTCTTAAATGACTATGATTAAACTAAGGGGGCGTTTGGTTCGTCGGAATCCGCCGGAATTGGACGGAATTGGAATGGTCAATTCCGTTGACCAAATTCCGTTAGGTTGTTTGGTTGTCCATGGAATGGAATTCAATTCCTTGAATTCCTTTAGCTGTGGATTTGAGCATTCCTTCCAAAATGAGAAGGATTTGAGCATTCCTTCATCTGAATATTTGTAAATGACAAAAGTGCCCTCATCAAAATATCAAATCCCTAGCCACACAACATTTCTCTTTCACGACTTCAGACTTTCTCTGTGGTTTCTCACCATCGTCGACTTCACTGGTGTTTCTTACCATCATCGACTTCTCTGTTGTTTCTCCTCCATCTGGATCTTCTCCATTTTTGTTCTATATCGATTTCTGCTTCGTTCCTCCATCTGGTTTGTTCTTCATCATCGTCGATCTGAATTTAGTTCTGAATTTATTGACCTGGGCTCGTCCTTCGTCATCATCCATTCCGGTATGAGGAATGTCGTTCTTCAATCGTATTATGGGTTCTCGTTCTTCAATCGATTATGGATTCTCCTTCTGATTGGCAGGAGGAAGGGAAAGAGTTGAAGAAGATAAATGGTAGGATGAGAGGCATCGGCTTCTAGGTTAAAGAAAAAGGGTTGAAGAAGATAAGGAAAGAACTATAATTAATCAAACAAAAATTTAATTTATTTGCATTATAATTTATTTACGAAAATCATGAAACTTCTTAAAGAAATAAAATCATGAAACTTTTATTATTTATATTTAAAATTATTTTATTATTATTTATACATAAGAAAATTTATACATATACATATATATAAGAAAAAGGTATTTTTGTCATTTTTCAGCAATCCATTCTAATTCCTAAGTAAACCAAACAAACAAATTACAATTCTTTTGACAGATTCCATTCCATTCCTGTCAACCAAACACTTGGTCAAACCTGATTACATTCCATTCCAATTCCTTCAAATTCCAATTCCTTTGACAGATTCCATTCTTTCATAAATCATTCTGCGAACCAAACGCCCCCTAAATCATTAATGTTTCTTTTATCAACTAAGTCATATTTATATTGTTAATTGGATATTACGTTTGATTTATGTGAAGTATCTGTGAACTTTATAAGGCCATCCACAATGGTACAGCCCATACAGCTCCTACAGACTGCCACATCAGCTTTCCACTATCTTTACCACTAGCCTACCAACTTCATAACTTTCATCCACTATGGTACCCCTCATACACCTAATTTTATTTTTTTAATTTTAAAAATATATTAAAATAACTAACATTAAAATTAAATAACTAACATTAAAATTTAAAATAAAATTTAAATTACATTAAAATTAAAACTAAAAATAAATTTCATAATTAAAATTAAAATTACATTAAAATAAAAATTAATAATACTTTCTAAACCCCCATCTTTCGCGTAACCGCTCTTTCTCTTCCAACATGACCTCCAACTCTAAACCCTCGAGCCCGGTGTGCGGTGTCATGTATATCTTGAAGTCTATACTTCTTTGTCGTGCGGCAAGCGACTCGAGAAGCATATCGTTCGAGGTCGCGAGGGAACTTAATGATTGTGCGATGTTCGATACGCCATCGGACGACGCGGGCGCCGTAGAGGAAGACCCCGCACGTCTTGCAGTGTTTCGACCCATCGGTCGTGTGCGCTCGATTTATGAGAGGGTCGCTTTCGACGTTCACGTAATTAGTGCAAGCATCGGATTCACCGGGGGATGCGATTGGGGTTTCGAACGTTTTAGACCATTTGTTTGTCGGCGCGCATATGTTTGTTGGGTCGACCATTAAGACCGGGTTGAACTTCAGAGAGTCTTTGAGAACTCTCCAAGCGTGTTCGTGTGGAAAACTTTTGCCGTACTCGGAATGGTATCGATCTTTGGCTTTGTCAAGCACATTAACGTCATTTTCCCCGCTGCCTCGCGAGTTGAACGCATTATTGTAAATGCAAGCGAACTTCGAGACGCTAGATATGAGCCCTCTCACCTTCGCCGAAATGGCGTCTTGGTAGCGGACTTTTCGGTCGTAATTCATGCGTTTGTCGAACTCCGCTTTGATCGACCCCCAATAGTTTGCTACTACGAAAAACAAAAATGTTAAACAACGTTAGTATAAAGCTTTATAAATTATTACGGTTTTTTATATACCTTTGTTTCGATAGTTACCTATGCCCGGATCCTCCGAGACTTCACACCACAATTTTGCTAATTCGACCTCCTCATTCAACGTCCATGGTTTACACGGTGCTTTACCCGTGGTTAGTGATGGGTTTTTTTCTGTGGTATCCGAATCAAACTGACCCGAATAACACTTCGAATCTCGAAACAACTGGATCGAGATTAACTATAAAACGATCGACCAAACTGATCAAAGGTTTTATCGGATCGAACCAACTGGTTCGATCGAGCGGAAGCGGTTTGGATAAAAACCCGAAAACCACGGATCCGTTCGTCATACACATTAATACCATCATTGTTATAGTTCCGAAAAATTACCTGGATTGCTTGAGTAATAATCCACCAATGAACGATCCAACAAACGTCCTTCTAGCAGAACTTCGATCCCGAAAACTGGCGTCCAAAAACCGAAACTGGTTTCTTTCGAGATGGTAGTCGGCGCCGATGGAGAAAGAGAGGGAGAGGGTTTTTCGTAAAGCTAGTTGCTTAAAAGTGATTATTGAATAAGGACTGGAAGGGCTTATTTATATGGAAGAGTTTCCATATATACAAGCTTCCTTCATTCAATTATAATTATCCAAAATAGAATTATTCTTTTCTTTCTCCCAAAGAAAAGAATATTTACTTATTCTATCTAACTAGATAATTATTAATTATCTAATCTAATATATTTATTGACTAATAAATATATAACCGTTATAATTAATTAACAACCCTTTATCTTTGGGATTTCTGACAGAAATTACCCAACTGATTTATAATTTACTATTATAAATCCAATCTCTCCAAACTGGGATTAAATACTTGTTTGGTTTACAGATCCTCACAGGTGTGACCCTCAAGTGACTTATAACATTGGATGTATAATCTCTGGTTTGTCAACTTATGCACACAATTACTAACAGACTCCCACTTGTGCAAGTTGGCAATACCGCCTTGATCACATGGACCTAAGGAGGCCCCTAGACAGGCACTTAGGCTAACCAGGTTATAGGCACTCTAATACCCAGGTAGGTGATGAAATATTTCCATAAGGAAAACGAATTTATGAACCCACTGTTCATAAATTTGGGTATATTGGCTTTTCCTTTTGCGTCACGATATTTCATCTGTGAGTATGAGCCTGGATTAAGTCAACTCTTAATACTCAAGATTATGTTTCTCGACTATCCGACTTCTACTGATAGGTAAACGACAAAGAACAAATCAGTTCGTTTGGGCACGGCCGTGCACTTCATCAGTAAGATCAGTCAGTCAAGGGGCCCAGAAATATCTCTCTTCAGAGAAGAGGCGCAAATCCCATCTTGCATATTTGCATCTAACACCACGGCTTCTGCTGAATCTAGTTACGCCCTTTATGGCCACCCTGTTACGGCGTAGCGTTGGGACGCACTAAGTAAACAGTAGTCCTCATGATATTAAACCAAATACCTCAGGTGATAAGGACAACCACTGTGAGATTTACTTATGACAGAATCCAAGAAGTAATCTCAACTGCGGATCACGTCCGATACTCGCTACTCTATCAAATATCCGTGCAGTTTTTGGTTTACATCACTTGTAACTGTTATTCATCCTCTGTTCATAACTACCCAAAAACTCACAATGACTTTAACGCCCTATCGGGTTCCCACCACGATAAGTTGTCACGGACAATTTTCGAACAAAAACTGGAAACTAGTTTTATTCCTGGATGGTAAAACATGCAAAATAAAAGGTGGTTAAGAGACTAATTTTGCATAGTCCATATTACACTCTGTAATAATGACAAAAATTAATGACATCTCTTTAATCATCTTTTCTGCGTCTATCCAACGTTTGTTAAATACTGGTCTAAATAAAGTATCACCCAACTTTAATTTAAACCCTTTGATTAATGTTTACCAAAATAATCAAAGTGACAACCATAAACGTTACAAGTTTAATACGCACTAGTATTTTATACTTGTTACGGCTAATTTTGTTTTGCTAACACTATAAAACAAAAATATACTTCTTTTATCATATTCCCTGTACTTGGAGATCTGGACAAACTCCAAGTTACCCTGAATATATAAAAGTTATACTGCAACTTTTCTTAGCTGCTGTGTAGACGAATGATTTCTACCTGAAATCAGATAAAATTTCCATTTACCTAACTGGCAAGTTGCAGGAAATTTAACTTTGGCATTTTAGATAACTCTATATCTTTTGCTTAATTTTACCAACATATCTAATTATTGATTTCTCCTTTTAAAGTCAAGCATAACTTTATCTAGTTTCAAGATTTTTAAAATTACTGATCTATCCTTTGACTAAAAGGTAGATACTATATCTCGTGAATTTATATCCTACCTGGATTATAATTCCTAGATATACTTATATCTCGTGAATCCATATCCTACCTGGATTATAATTCCTAGATATCAATAATTGTATCTTTTATTCTTTATCACAAACTGGATAGAGAATAAATTGGGCTCCCACTAACTTATATGAAAACTGACTATTACTCAAAATTAACTATTGACTTAGTCAAAACTTGACTACTTAGTCAATTCTATTTCAAGTAATGATACACTGGAATTTTAACATTTACAAAACTTAACTGGACTTTAATAAAATCCTAATTCCATAACTTGGAATTTCTCTAGTTTTATAAATACTGATATTATCAACGACATCTGAGATAATATCCTAAATTCCTTAAAACATATGAGTAATTAATCCTTGATTATAAATCTCTTTATATAATCCATTACTCATAACTATTTTATTCAAAAACATTATTCCTATAACTCGGTTTTCATATATAATACCTTTTAAAGTATCAGTGTTAGTGTGACAGTCAATAACTAAGATCTAAACTTGAATCAAAGTCAAAACTTGACTTTATTAGATTCACAACATGCACAAGAAACATTGTATATCAAGACAATAATTTTTTAAAACTTTTAAAACATTAATAAAATTATAAGTATATCCAAACATAATGAAAGAAAATTACATAATTGTTTTAAAACTCAAAACCAAAAATTAAATGTCCTGATAACTGAATAATTAATAAAACTTGTGCTCCTTTTTAGATCTTCTGCAACTTCTTGGGCTCTCACTTTTGACCACCTGCAATGGTTATTTGCACTAGGCGTCAGTACACTTGTAAAACCAACAAGTAGATAGCGAGAAACTAAAGCGATCATGAATGATTGAGGTTTTACATACCTGCTTCACGACGCTTTGGGCAGTTTTGCCTCCAATGACCAACTTCATTGCATGTGAAGCAACGATTTTCGGTCCTTGCTTTGTTGGCCTTGACTTTCTTGCCCTTGCCCTTGCCTTTGACTTTTTCACGAACTTGGGGTGCACTCTAGATGGCCGATGCTGGACCCTTTCCTTTGCCGATGCTCCCTTGCCCATGTTTCTTCTTTACTCCTCCGTCCCTCACCATAAGCACATCCTTGGGCTTACTCTTGGCTCCCATATTCAACTCAGCAGTCTTAAGCATGGAGTGCAATTCTGCTATTGACTTCTCCATGTTATTCATATTATAATTGACCACAAAAGGCTTGTAGTCTTCTGACAGTGAGTTGAGTATTGTGTCCGTTGCCAGCTGCAACGGGACTGGGTGCCCTAGCCTTTCCAGGTGGTCCATGTGACGTTTCATTTTCATCACATGGTCGCTTACTGAGGCCCCCTTGATCATCTTGCACTCGTTAAATGCCTTTGTGGCATCATAACGCTCTGTGCGAGCTTGCGTTTGGAACATGTCCCTCAGCTGGCGGATCATGTCGTAAGCATTAGTATTCATGAGCCCTGCTTGCAGATCTGGGCTCATGGTTGCAAGCATTAGACAACCTACATCTAGCAAATCATCCGTATGCTTCTTATGAGCATTTCTAGTAGCAGCCGGTGCATTTGCTGGTGGGGCCTCTGGTAAAGGCTCTTCGAGGACGTACCATTTCCTTTCATGTCTGAGCACAATCATAAGATTGCGCTCCCAGTCAAGGAAATTCGGTCATGTGAGTTTATCCTTCTCTAGGATAGAACGGAGAGAAAGATTGTTTGTGTTGGTTACGGTGTTAGCCATCTACACATAAAAAAATGGTTTTAACAACTTGTGGATGGACTAAATTCCAATAAATATCAATAAACCCTTAAATGATCAACTTATTGGACTAGGATCCTTATTACATACGTCCTGATGTGTGGTGTGTTCTTCACTCCATCAGGCCACGTACTAACTCGGTAGGTAAGGACTTTTACCAATCACATCCAACTGACATGATTCCTAGTTCGGGACAACGGGGTTAACGTACATGTTTCAGTCCCTCTTAGTGCTCTTTGGCCCGATACGACACGGTTTAACATTTGAGAACCAAAATAGATCTCACCATTTCGGCAACATGGACACTTTTACTCTGGCCGATACGACACGGAGATAATTCGCAGAGTCGTAGCATCCCCTCCAACCAGGGTTTGAACGCGGATGCCCAAGGTGTGAGCACTTCCAACATCCGCGTACCTTTCGCCGGAGGTGCCCCAAAATGGGTTGCACTACTTATCTATGATTTTTCGGGGTTTTCTAATTAATTTATAAAAACCTTTTAAAATCCAGTCTTGAAAAAGTGATTGTTTTAAGGCACCTGATGTTTTAAACTAACTGTTTTAAACATACATTCTGTTTTAAAACTAACTGTTTTAAAACATAAGCTAAATAAAACTAACTGTTTTAAAAGCATACCGGTTAGTCAAAACTAACTGTTTTGATAACCTACTAGTTGACCAAAACTAACTGTTTTGTCAACTTTGCCATTTTCTAATTAAAACAATCTACTGGTTTTATTAATAAAATTTACCGATAAAAAAAAGGTTTTGGAAAAATGGTAATTTTAGAATAACCTATTCGATTTCGTGATTAGTTTTCAAAAACCCTCATGTTTTAAAACTATGTTTGATAAAATGTATTTATCTATCTATCACGAAAAATAAACAACCACGCAGTTAATTAACAAATAAATTAAAACTACGCAATTAACGATAACTAATTATAGGTTTTTGCCAACTACGTTCCTAGGGACCAATAATGACCTATCTTTCTAAAGCTTTAAAAAACGTAGCTCCCACTGGCCTCGCCGTCTCTGTCAGGACTCCGGAAAGAGGAAGGACTCCAGTAGCTCCCACTGGCCTCGTCATTTTCGTCAGGACTCCGGGAAGACGAAAAACTCCAGAAAAGAATAATAAAGAAAAATTTATCCTATGGTCATTATTACAACGGGGTTGTAAGCGGCACGCAGGCCTCCCCAGAAATAAGTTAAGGGTCTAAGTTGGCAAAAGCACTATAATAGACAAAAAAAATATATATATTCTAGCATGTATATAAAAACAGGCAACCACGCAATTATATAAAGCATAAAATACGCAATATTATAAAAGCGGGAAAATAAACCTAGATCCGTTAAAATTGTCTCGTCTCATTTATCGCAAAACGTGGTTTTAACTGTTTTATAAAAACAGACTGTTTTATAAAACAAAACTAATATTTTAATCTGGAAGAGAAATTTTTTTTTTTACCTAATTTATAAAATACCAGGGCTTATAAACCCTTTTATAAATAAAAAACCAATTTTACTAAAATATTTTCCTTTTTATCCAAATTTATATCGAACCAGGTTTTACCGAACAAACTGGTCGGTAAAACGACTACTGGCTCGTACACTGTATTGTGGTTCGACTAACTGGTCAAAACACGATACGGGGTCTCTTTGACCAAACGGGTCAAATAACTAGTTCGATAAAATAAAACAATTTGTTTGATAAAATATAATCATAAAATTAATTTGGATAAAATAAAACCATTAACAATAATTGGGCCATGAGCTTGGTCCAAAAACTGGGCTTACAGGCCCATCACCAAACTGACAATTTTGAACCCGTTAGGGTTTCGCGATTTTGCTCGAAAAACAATCGACACCGCCATAAATCCGACAATGGTAGCAATCGGCCATCGTTGCCATCGTGATCCGCGGTTTCGAACAAAAATACCATTATCTCTGGCTTGGATGCGATTGGCGACGGTAGCGAACGAGCCACCATCGCCACTGATCCCATCGTCCGGCGGCCAAAAACACTACCATCGAAAAAAACACCGCCACCGTTGCTTGGTGTTCGGTCGATGATCGATTTGTCTGGCGGCAACCGACGCCACCCAAGGATGGAAGTCAGTCATCACCGTTTACCGATTCGATAACGATGGCAAACGCCACCGCCATCGTTTGCCGCCGTTTGGGATCCGGCCAACTAGCAACAGCCGACGCCACCGAACAGCAGCCATCGTCCGCTACCGTGACCGTCGATCTCAATTGCGACGACGACAGCAGCAATCGCCGCCATCGCCGCCGCTGTTCCGGCGAAAACAACACCACGCCACCGCCATCGCTTGACCATCAACAACGGTGGCAGTCTAGCGCCACCACCGTTGCCGTGGATGCGACGACAGCAACAGCCACTGCCACCACCATCGCCGCTTGGTCGGGATCATCAAAAACCATTGACGCCACCACCACCACATACGGTGGTGTGGTGGTCGTCTTTTGATCGAACCGGCGCCACCGTTCGGCGGCCGTAATTCTCAGTCGACACCACCGCCACCACAATCGGTGGTGCGGTGGTGGTTTCCATTCTTCCCTCGACACCTCTGTCCACTGTCAAGGACAGCCACCACCAACCACCGCGACCGCCGATCTGGGGTGCGGTTTGGTGGTCGATCCCAACGACCGACGCCGCCACCACAAGCTGTGGTGTGGCCGGCGTGCGTGTGGGGTGATTTCGTGGCCGGCGATCGGCCTGGCGATCGGCCTGGCGGTCCGGCCGGCTAACTGCCGCCGTTCCACCGCCGATTGTCGGTTCGGTGTTCTTGGTGTTCGTTGCGTTAAAGTGATAAATAAAGTTAGAACGATAAAATCGAGAACTTTTATATATATATAAAAAACCAATGAGACCTAACTAATTAATTTAACGGATCTTATATGTAACTTAATTATAATGAACGAGAACCTGTGGCTCTGATACCACTGATGGGTTTTTTTCTGTGGTATCCGAATCAAACTGACCCGAATAACACTTCGAATCTCGAAACAACTGGATCGAGATTAACTATAAAACGATCGACCAAACTGATCAAAGGTTTTATCGGATCGAACCAACTGGTTCGATCGAGCGGAAGCGGTTTGGATAAAAACCCGAAAACCACGGATCCGTTCGTCATACACATTAATACCATCATTGTTATAGTTCCGAAAAATTACTTGGATTGCTTGAGTAATAATCCACATATGAACGATCCAACAAACCTCCTTCTAGCAGAACTTCGATCCCGAAAACTGGCGTCCAAAAACCGAAACTGGTTTCTTCCGAGATGGTAGTCGGCGCCGATGGAGAAAGAGAGGGAGAGGGTTTTTCGTAAAGCTAGTTGCTTAAAAGTGATTATTGAATAAGGACTGGAAGGGCTTATTTATATGGAAGAGTTTCCATATATACAAGCTTCCTTCATTCAATTATAATTATCCAAAATAGAATTATTCTTTTCTTTCTCCCAAAGAAAAGAATATTTACTTATTCTATCTAACTAGATAATTATTAATTATCTAATCTAATATATTTATTGACTAATAAATATATAACCGTTATAATTAATTAACAACCCTTTATCTTTGGGATTTCTGACAGAAATTACCCAACTGATTTATAATTTACTATTATAAATCCAATCTCTCCAAACTGGGATTAAATACTTGTTTGGTTTACAGATCCTCACAAGTGTGACCCTCAAGTGACTTATAACATTGGATCTATAATCTCTGGTTTGTCAACTTATGCACACAATTACTAACAGTTAGGGCTGTAAACGAACCGAACGAACACGAACGGAGGCTTGTTCGTGTTCGTTCGTTTAACTTAACCGAACAAACGAATGAACACGAACGGTAAACGAACAAAAAATTTTGTGTTCGTGTTCATTCGTTTAGGTATTTGGTGTGTTCGTGTTCGTTCATGTTCGTTCGTTTAAGATGCTAATCGAACATAAACGAACGAACATAAAAGTTAAACGAACATAAAAGTTAAACGAACAAACGTAAACGAACAAAAACGAACAAGCTTACTTGTCATTTCATTAACTATTAGGAGGTGCATTTTTTTAAAACTTGATATAAAACCAAAAGAATAATCAAATTCAAATTTAAAACTAAATTGAATTCTAAAAATATATAGCTTAGATAAATAAGTATTAAATCTTTTAATACAAACAAACATAAACGAACGTAAACGAACAAACGTTCACGAACGTAAATGAACGAACGGTGCCTTTGTTCATGTTCGTTCGTTTAACTAAACGAACAAAAAAACTTGTTCATGTTCGTTCGTTTATTAAATAAACGAACATAAACGAACTTCCCGCCGAACGGTTCACGAACGGTTCACCGAACGTTCGGTTCGTTTACAGCCCTACCCGTGGTCGGGTTCGCACTCGTGTACGTGGCCACACTCTTACCCTTACGTGTTTTACGTTTGGGTTGTTGTGGTGGTGGTGGCGGTGACGGCGACGACACGGGTGGTTGGGTTTCGGGTACGTGGTCGTCGTCCTCGTCCTCGGCCTCGTCCTCATCTCGTAGTGCTCACGTTCCCGTCGGCGGTGATTGGTGTGAACCGGAAGGTTGGGGATATGAATGTTGTGGTGGTGGTGGATGTTGCGCAAGCAAGTGCACGTAAGCCCAATAATCCATGGCCGGTTGGGGATACGGCACATTCGTAAATATCGTTGGGCTCGGCATTTGGGTGCGGTAGACACCCGTTTGGGGAGGGGTTGGGGACGATGAGGATGGCGGAACCGAGAGATTTGGAAGTCTCGGGTGAGTACGTCTCAAACCGGAACCGGTACCGTGTGAATCCATGTTTGAGAATAAAAAATAAAGAGAGAATAAGATGGAATAAGATGGAAATAAAAAAGTAAAGAGATTAAGAGAAGGAGATAAAAAGAGATAAAAATAGAGGAGTAAGAGATAAATATATATAGGGAAGTAAAAATGAAAAAAAAATTAATTAATTAATTTAAACCCCAACGGGCATATAGCCGTTGGGGGGTAGTGTTTGCCAATTGGAAGAAAATAGAGGGGTTGTTTTGTTAATAACCGGTGTGGCCTTGCCGATGGGCGCAGGTACCGGCCGCCTATCGTCACCCGCGGCGGTGTTGCCGCCGGTACCCCCCCCCCCCCCCCCCCCCAACCCCCCACCCCCCACGTTCCCATAAAGGATTGCGTAATCCAAATGTCAATTCTTATTAGAAATTAAAACAATATGTTTAAATCGTTCGTATATTACATGGGTAATTAACTAGTAAGATATGTAATTAATGTTAGTTCTCTAAGTTTCAATGGTATTTTCATTAGTAAATTTCTAAAGTTTGCTCCCTAACAGAGGCCTAATTACGTTTTTTAGAACCTTGACTTTAAATTAATTTTCTAAACTCTTCCCTTCTCATCATTTACTTAATGAAGCTTATTGAAACAAAAATGGTGCTAATATTTCCAGTAAACATGTCACATGTGCATAAGAAGCCATGCTATGAAAAAGTAATAGTGTAACTAAAACAAATTAAATTGAAAAATACAAATTTAATGTCATTTAGCAGAGTAAATCCTCACGGAATTACATATTCTTATACAACAAAATCATAATTGTTCTACTGGTTGTGTAGGGCTATATTTGATTTCTTATGCATTATTTTAATATGAAACAATACCCTTTAATTCTAACTGTTTTGAAGAAAAAAAATAGCACTTATTAGCTAGTTTGCCAACATAGCCTAAGACTGTGTTTGGCAAACTAAGTGATAGCTGATAAGCTAGTTGTTGATTAATAAACTAGCTAGTAGCTAATAAGCTAGCTTAGGAATAAATTATATTAAGCAAAAACTAGGTTATAAAAATATTTTCAAATTCTCTTACTTATATACATATGAGAATATACAAAAATAACTTCAGATGCTCCTCATCCCTCAATCCAAAAGCACTCAAGAACATTAAAAATAAATTAGAGGCCGGGATGGAAAATAAAAGAAAATACGATTGATGGTATAAGTTCTCGAATTTAGATTCTAGATGCTCTGTGCCGCATCCCATGAATAGATAACTAATAAGTTGATGAGTTGTTTTCAAATGCAATCGTAAATCACCCCTATAAGACTTTTCGTGTAAACCTGGGTGTAAAAATATGAATCTATGAGCAGTAGCAAAAGACTTAAAAACTTTAGCGCCGCCTGATAAGTAGTCTTGCACAAGAATAGATATATAATCTTTGGGTTTATGACTTGGGAAATTAACAAACTATCCGTTTTGTACAAATGTTAGCATAAACTATTTTTTGTATTCAATTTACCATTGAACTTTATTTTTTTGTACAAATAAGAGCAACTCCAATGGGCCTCTAAAAACACCAATAACACCAATTTTGTAATCCAATCACACTCTAAACTCTAAAAAAAATTGGTGTAGGAAGAGAGAGAAAATGGTTTGGCCTCCAAATTTGGAGGTCAAATTCCACACTCATTTTTTATGGGTCTCACTCAAATACATTATTATATTATTTATATGAGTTTAGAATTATTTATTTTAATAATATTTGGAATTAATTCTAAAACAAACCATATATAAATAACTGTTTTTATTTATTTATATTTAAAATTTTATTTATTTTAAATTATATTTATAAAAATTCAATTCCTTTTTTATACTTTGTTTAACAAATCTTTTTTAGTAATGTATTATTAATTAAAATTTTATATCATTTTTTACTTTTAACAAACTCTCATTAGTAATTTATTATTAATTTATAAAATTATAATAATTGTTATTTAATATAGTCAATAATAAGTAAAATATATTATTTTAATGTGGGATCCACAAATCTGATGTGTTTTTTTAGTGTGTGGTTGGAGTTGAAATTTTATTTGGTGTGACTGGTCCCACTAAATTTGGTGTTTTTGGTGTGGTTTTTGGTGTCAAGGTTGGAGATGGTCTAATACCATTATAAACGATAACAACCAATTTTTTTCTTACATGTCAATTAAATTTAATTAAATAATGCTTATGTGTATCTGACGTGACAATGACTAGAATTTTCAATGGCATATTAAGTACAGAAAATACTTCAATGGTAATATGTGTACAAACCACCACCACTAGAGCCACCACCAAACCACCACCAAGACACCACCACCACCCCCACCACCACCACCACCATCACCACCACCACCACACCCATCACCACCGCCACCACCACCACCCTTACTCTACTTACTCCTCTCCCAACTTACATGTTAAAAATACTTTTAGAAACTACATGCTATATCTATGAATCACTACACATCCTAATATATGAATAACATATGTGTGTTTACAACCAATGGTAACAATCTTTTTGACAATTTAACATCTTGCTTGAGAATTAAGCAACTAAAAGAAACCACCTGCACTTTTTTCCTCCATCTCCTTCTCTCCATCTTCTTCCTCTCCTCCATCTTCTTCCTCTCGTTGGCCACCACCACTGCCACCGTTATCGCCGCCACCGTCGCCGCCGTTACCACCACCGTTTACCTCTTAACAAAAAGATCTCTCTCACCTTCTAGTTTTGGATTCTTCTTCGTCACCGCCTGATTCTTCTTCGTCATCACCGGATTCGTCACCCTTGCCGGATTATTCTTCGTAACCGCTGTCGTTGTCGCCGTCGCCGTCGTGGCTCCACCATCGTCATCGTCCTCCACCACCGACCATTCATCAACTAGATATGGCAATTTTTTTAACTAAAAAGCCCAATTTCTAGGGTTCTTGAGATTTTTGTCAACATTAGGTTAGTTTGATTCAAATTTGAAGATTGTTGTTTAACAAAAGTTGTTTGTAATCTTGATTTGAACAACATATCTAAATTTTAACATTTTTTATGAAGGTTTTAGAAAATCAATATTGAAAAATTAGAGTTTTTGAAGTTGTGTTCTTGATGTTTGTCATTTTTGTTCATGAAGGTTCGTCATGTGTTCTTGAAGGCTGAAGTGGATAACGATGTGAAGATTCATTTGATGAATTTAGATATATATATATATATATATATATTTGAATTCATTAGGTGAATTTTAATGTAATATATATTTTGTTTTTTTTCATTAGGTGAATTTAAATGTAATATATTTTGTTTGTATTAATTAGGTGAATTTAAATGTAAATGGACATTTCGGTTTGTATTCATAAGGTGAATTTATAGTGAATGTGAATATTCATAAGGTGAATATGAATATTTATCTGGTGAATGAAATTATATGTTTCATTTGACGAATAGTGTGGCGGTGGAATGATGGCCGAGAAAGGGGGAGAAAGGATTGTGATGATGTAACGTCTCAAATCATTTTTCACAATATTTAACGAATAATAAACAGAAATTTAACAAAAGTAACCATTATAGCAGAAATTGTCCAAAAAGATAACTTTTATAACTTTAAAGGTTTAAATTGCATTCAAAAGACATTTAACTCAAAATCCTCAAAACGAGGTCCATCACACATAATTGTATTTCAAAACCGTAATTCAAAGTTTAACAAGTCTATCATTCTTTTATTCCAACTGAACTGAGCTCTGGAGTGATCGGAACTTCAAGCCATCCCTTTTCCCTTATCCTTTCCAGACGGACCTGCATCTAAGGGAAAACCACGACGGGTTAAGCTTTCGCTTAGTGAGCACAAACCACAAACACACAACAATATATATCAAACCACAACGTAAAGAGTACCAAGCATGTTATCACAAATGTCCTTACGTCACCCACCATCAAGGACCACACATTCTGATATCAGACTATCACACTACCATTACCCACGGTGGCCACCACCACTAAAATAGGTACGGCACAACACAAAACATGCTAGACTCTTGTCCACATACATAATCCATGTAATTTGTACATAAGCCATGTATAAGGGTTAATGTACTCACCTTGAATATCGTCACGAATAATCAGTGTCAAATACACCACACAAGGTTTATCAATCACCTAAATCAAAACAACACATAGTACACATGAACATTTGCACAAAATGGCACTTTAAACTCCCAAATCGAAAAGCGAGTCTTAGCCATAGCTAGACTACTCCAATTGCCCTCAAATTCTACCGAACAATATCTTATAACATCCCTAAGATGAGCCCTAAGCCAAATCCCAAAAATGACCGCACATGAAAAACTTGAAAATCCAAACAGTGAGTTACGTGACCCTTTCCCTCGACCTGAGGTCGCGGGGTTAGGTTGCGGGAAAAACCCCTGTGCTTCCAAGTCGCGATTTGGCTACGAGAAACACACCAAAACTCATCCCGATGACCGTATTACCCAACAATAGTGTTATTGAACACCCCCATAACAATCTAGCACAAACTAGACCATTCTAAACACAATACTCACATCATACGACTCAATTCGATCATTAGTCGATCGAATTCCCAACTATTCAAACCCTAAACCTCAATCATCCCAATACGCCAACACTAACGAATAAACACAAATAATCACATACCTTGGATTAGGAACACGATAACAATCGAACTCCGATGATCAATTGAACGTGAAACACTTAATTGAACTTCTATTTACACCAAGAAATCGTCCCTTAGCCTCTCTTCTCTCCCAAAACCGTCCAAAGCCAAAAAGAAGAGAATTGGGTTTCCAAGGTAACTTAAACACATAATACACATCACCCCTAACTTTCAAGAATATCACTTAAGCCCCTAAACCTGAAAGTTACACATGTTAACCACTTAAATCGAAATATTAACAAAACCGTTAAATAACTAACTTTGGAAAATGGGGCGTTACAGATGAAGATAACGACGATAAAGGTGGCCCGAGATTGCCGAAGATGGGGTGGGTGGGGGTGGGTTTTGTCGGAAAGAGGGAAGAGGTGGGGGAAGGCTAGACCTTGGAGTTCATCGGAAAAGGGTGGGGGTGTGGGTCAGTGTTTGGTGTGTGATATGTATAATTACAAAACATGCCCCTGTAGTTTGATGGGTTTTGTAAAAACAATAAAACAAAGATAAGATGTAAAATGACCATAATACCCCTCATTTAATTGGGTTTAACGACTAAAGTGGTGTTAGTGAGAGGGATCAAAACCAAAGCAAAAGTGGATAATTCAGGGACGATATGCGCCTTTCGTTAGTTCAGGGACGAAAAATGTTAAAATTCACATAGTTCAGGGACGAAAATTGAACCTAACTCTATAAAACAATTGTAACATGTCACCTGCAAATTAAAAAAACCTCTACGCTCCGCCATACGCTCCCCCACCCCAGTCGCCACACCACCGTCCTCAGCCCATCGCCGTCGTCGTTGCCACCGCCCTCAGCCCAGCACCGCCGTTGTTGCTACTGCCCTCAGCCCTGTCCCATAACAAAATTAGTACAAAACTCTATGAAATTTTCAAACTTCTGTTAAATGGGGTCTCATTGGTATGTTTAATATTTCAGAAAACTCCAACAACTAAGTTATGTTTTTTTACCACATTGCCAATGATTCTTGTTGAATTTTAATATTTCAGAAAAACTCCAACAACTAAGTTAGGTTTTTTTTACCACATTGCCAATGATTCTTGTTGAATTTTAAGATAATGCCCATAAATCATTGGTATGCTTAGATTTTCAGAAAGACTTTTCTTTTAGGGTTTGTGATTTGGTCTGAATTCTGATAGAAATTGGAACCACTTTTTGGTTTATTGCTCAAAGTTTCTTAAAATTCTACCAATGTTCATGTTAACATTTGTTACTGTTAGGTGTTGTTTGTTAATTTCTTAAGAGGTCTCAAGTCTAAAGTATGATTTCACCTCTGAAAAAATAAGAGGTGGATGGTATACCTCTTAAAATTCCAAAGGACGGTAAGAGGTTTTTAGACATTTTCTTAAAAATAAAACAAATCAGTCTTAAGTCTGTAAACCTCTTAATTTTCAGACTTGAGATTTTGTAAGAAGTATTATTAAAAAACAAACAGCCCCTTCGTTTGGAGGCTTCTTCTCCTAAAGTGTTCTTTATAGTTATTCATCTAATGTTGTTGCATGTTTCCTATGGTTCTTTGACTGTAAGAAAACCTAAGCTTTTGTTTGATTATGAGTAAAGTTTGAGCTGTTTTTTTATCCGGTTTTCAAGCTTTTCATCTTTCTTAACGATGTACAAGAGCAAGTTGAACGAACTATGCCAAAAGAACAACTTGGGGTCGCCGGCCTATTCCTTCGTCAAAGAAGGAGAAGATCATTATCCAACTTTCAGAGGCAAAGTTGTGGTCACTGGCATCACATTCGTTTTTCATTCCGTCTTTAAAAATTCTAAATTGGCAACCAATGATGTCGCTCGAGAAGCTCTCACTCACTTGACAACTTGTCCTTGTACGTGCTTCTTTACCCTACCACATCATTCTTTGTAGACTTTGTTTTTGCATTTCTCAGTTAATTTGGTATATATTTATGTGGATTTGTTTGAAGTGTTGTCGTTATATCCTGCTTTATGTTTGATTTGTGGCTTGTTTTTATACCCTAATTGTTTTACATTACAAAGAGAAATACAAAAATGCTTCTTTTATCGAACACTCTTTGAATGCTAGATACAATTCTTTTTGTTAATTAGCATCAGTATAACTATAAGTGACAAAAAAAGAAAGTGAACTGGTGAGTTTAACCTTATCTAAATGATGTTAATTATGCTAAAGGTTCGGTTTACAAAATATACGTTTTTTGCTTAAATAGTAGGTAAAAGGTAGCCAAAAGATGAGGTTCGTATGGCCTAAATAGTTTTAGTAGAGTGACCAAAAGGTTTTTGTTATGCTTGTTCTGATACTAATCCATATATGAATTCTTTCTTGTTTACCAACTTATTGATGATTTCTAACTTCTTTCAATTGATGTTCTTTTTGGAGGATATAGTATCTACTGCTGACATGCAGAATACTAAGCGGCAGAAGGTTTCTACAATGAGTTCATCTTGTTCTGATTCCGACAACGGTTTGGACTTTAATTACTATTCTTTTTTTTACAGAAAGCTCTTACGATGAGTAAAGCTTGAACTTTTTTTTAATCTGGTTTTCAGCTTATCTCTATTAACAATGTACAAGAGCAAGTTGAACGAACTATGCCGGAAAAACAACTTGGGGTGGCCGGCCTATTCCTTCGTCAAACAAGGAGAAGATCATTGTCCAACTTTTAGAGGCAAAGTTGTGGTCAATGGCATCACATTCGTTTCTCTTCCTTCTTTAAAGAATCCAAAAAAGATCTAAATTGGACCAATTTTAAGATTTTTTAAAGATGGAATGAGAAACGAATGATTTCTAACTTCTTTCAATTGCGGTTTTTTTGGAGGATATAGTATCTACTATTTGTAACACCCGTAATTTTAAACAATTTTTTTTTTAAAACAAAGAATTTATATAAATAAAATGCTTAAGAAATCATTCCCACGGTTTAATAAGTGAATCATCCGAAATCCCCAAGAATTTAATAATTAATGCTAACTAAGTAAAAAAAAAACGATAAACACCTAATCGGAATGCCGTTTAGCCGAAACCTTCAAGCCGGAGCTTTGCCTCGATCGTCAACCGTACTCGCACCTAAAAAGTTTAAACAATTGAGAGGTAAGCACAACCGCTTAGTGAGCAAGTAATCACATACAATATATCGCAACAAATATATATATATATATATCTTATCCACTTTAAAACATCACATCTTAACGGTTTCCCGCTCTTCGGACCATCCCGCAGTCCGGCCTTAGTGGTTACCCACTCTTCGGATCGTCCCACGACCCGACCCTAGTGGTTACCCACTCTTCGGGTCATCCCGCAACCCGGCCTCATCAACAACATACACATATATATATCACAACATAATGCACGAAAAAACCCACTCACCTGATCCGCAAAACACTAAGCACAAAGCGTAACTCGAATTCTTTACGGCAACTCTGAAATAACACGTATATACGTACATATATATCAACTCAACTGTTCGATATAATAAAATAAACCAACGTCTCCTAAACAAAAAGATAGGCTAACAAATCCCGCGAGCGACACTCCGATCAAACGGTTTACTATACACATTCCGACAATGTGTTCCAACCACCGGACAGCCGTGATTTTAAATTGTTTTTGCCGGATCGGCCTTGCGGTGGCAGCAGCGGGAATAACCACCACCGCCGTTGGCGGCGATGGTATAGACCACCCCTACCGCCACACCCTAATTACGCCATCAACAACAACCAACATCCTATTACTAACCTATTCATCTCACAAATTGGTTCGTGGAATTAACGGGCTAAAACCAAATCACGGACCTTACAGATTACCAACTTACCGCTTGGGCGCGATAACAACAAACGACACGGCAACCGCGGCGGTTTGTTATACCATCACCGCTGACCGTCAACCTATACAACCGAGACAGCAGCGGCGGCGAAATTCCACCACCACCACCACCGCCGGCCTAAATGGGCATCACGGCAGCAGCAGCAGGTAACCTACCCCCGCCGCCGATCAAAACCTCACGGCGGCAGCAGCAGGTAGTCCTACCGCCACCACCGGACCACACCAACAGATCAACGGCAGCAGCAGCATAATTGCTACTGCCGGCCTTATCAACTAACAACGGCAGCAGCAGCAAATTGCTACCGCTGCCGGTCCGCCTTTGAACAACAGCAGCAGCGGTGGTGTTTTTCCACCACTGCTGGTCACCAACAACAACGGCGGTAGTGTGGTTAAGTCACCACCGCCGGTCACCATATAACAGCAGCGACAACAGCGTGGAGCTGTCGCCGGCTAAGAAAAAAAACAACGGCGGCGGCGCTAACCGCCACCACCGCCCAACCGACAACCACCGCCGGTGTCGGAACGACACCTGCAGCCTACTACCACTGCTAAGGTCAGCAACCAAGGCTGCCGCCTTGTGCCGCCGCTAAACCACCATTATCGATCCATCAAAACCCCTAAATTAAAACTTACGAGAACAAGAACAAGGAGAATCGAGAGTGATTACCTGCAAGTCGAGCTCTCCTTCCCGAATCCGCCTTCTCCTCTGGTCCTTCTTTCTTCTCGGCTCTCTCTCTCTCTTTCTCGCTATCTCTTTCTCGCTCTCTAACTCTCTCTCTTTTTCTTTCTTTCTTTCTTAATTGCAAAAGAAAAATCTGATATCCCTTTATAAACTTATGGACTAAGTAGGAGTCCTAATTGGATTCAAATACTACTCTAGATAAGGCCCATCTACTTATTTAATTTTTTTTATAACATTAAATAAATAAAACAATATAATATAAAAAAAAACTAGCGGTTTCCTTGGGACGTTACAACTCTCCCCCACTTACCGGGATTTCGTCCCCGAAATCAATCGGTGAACCATTCTAAGAAAAGCTCTCGCATTTCAGCTTCTGATTCCCAAGTCCACTCGGAACCCCTCCGGTGCCGCCACTGCACCTTTACGATTCCGATTTCCTTGCCGTACACTATCAGCTCTCCCCCACTCGGATTCTGGATCCGCACCAACTGACCCGCACCTCTGTTGCCGACCGACTCAGAAACATCCAATCAATCCCAACCACCACGTCGATTCCGCTCATGGGGACGAGTATGAGATTGATGCTGAACTGCACCCTGAAGATGTCGATGGTACACCCCCGATGCACGCACTCGACTACACGCACTTTCTCCTCGACTACGTCAATTGTCACAAGTCTATCTAGCTTTCCTAGCTCTATTTGGAAGTCCTTACAAAACTTATGCGACACATAGGACCAAGTGGCCCCCGTGTCAAAGAGTACTAACGCAGGCTTTGGAGTTAACAGGGAAGATATCTATACCTCACATACAGCATGCTACTTTCTATCTACACAAGGCAAGAATTTATTTAAACTAAACCTAACAAGGGTATACCTGTAATCGCATCAAGTGCCGCCTGAGCCTCCTCAGCAGTCATCTGAAAAGCCCGTCCTCGAGTAACAGGTCCGCTCCTCCCTGTAGTGGTACCATCAGTAATCCTGAGCGTCGCTGGGGCCGGGGCCTGAACTGGTGCTCCATTCAGCTAGGGGCAATTGGGCTTGATATGCCCGGGCTGGTAGCAGTGAAAGCAGGTCTTCACTGTCTCCTTGCAATCGTGACTGAAATGGCCTGGCTTGCCACACTTGTAGCATGACAACTCATGTGCCCTACACTCACCCCTATGGTTCCGCCCACACTTGCTACAAGCTGCAGGTTCGCTCTTAGAATCGCCCTTCGCTCCCTTATACTTCTTAACCGGCCCCGACTGATCATCTGCCTTACGCTTCCCCTGCCGCTTCTCTTCCAAATGAATCTCCTGAGCTCTCGCTGTCTCCACCATGTCGCTAAAGGTCTTACACCTCTTCATTGTTACTGCCCCCTTAATTTCTGTCTTTAGAACCCCTAAGTATCGAGCCATCTTCAGGGACTCGTCGTTCGCATAACCCGGTACGAAAAGAAGCTTTTCTAGAAATTTCGCAGTGATCTCATTCACCGTCTCCGTCGTCTGAGTTAGGTTCAGGAACTCAGCTGCTATCCGCTCTTTTTCAATGCTAGGAGCGAACTCCTCATCGAACATAATCTTAAACTCTTCCCAAGTCAGTGCAGTGATTTGTGCCTCTGAAAATCTCTTTAGGATCAGGACCCACCAATCTTTAGCCGCGTTCCGGAGTAGGTTCACCGCAAAAAGAACCTTCGAGCCCGCCGGGCATCCGCTGGTGCGGAAAGCCCCCTCCACAGCTGAATACCAGCGATAGCAAGCAACGGGATCCTTCTGCCCCTCGAAGAATGGTGGTTTGCATGTCATGAAGTCCTTATAGGTGACCACCCGACTCTAAGACTGTGCCGTGCTCCCGCTCCCCGAACTCCGTGCCGTAAGAGCCGCATCGATATGTTGATCTAGGGTCTGAACTAGCTCCTCCCTCATCTGGTCAAATAGCCCTGGCAGTGTTTGTTGCAGAATCGCAGTAATTTGAGCAGCAAGCTGGTCTGCCTGCTCGGCCTCACTCCCACTGGGGTTGTTCCTAGTTTGCACCATTCTGAGGGTGCAAGAGAATCTTAGGTCTTAACTACGATAAGGCAGTTTAAACTACCTCGCGATGCCTAACCGTATTCTTTAAGCTACTAGTGCTCATGCAAGTATCTACTTCTAGTCTTAGTGCACATGCAAAATCATAGGTAAGTTCACACCTTCCACATAAGTACTATACGTATTAGCTAACCACATAAATGCTCATCCGTAACTGTCATCAATGAGTTAAAGTCTCCAGGACTTAATCAATCCCAACACTACACAGGTGTTTATAGTAACACTATTATTGGCGCCGTATTACTATAACCATCCATTCATGATAGTCAAGTCAGAATCACCGAGCACCAATCAAACAAGAACATGCCCAATGACCCATCCTCAACATACCAAGGTGTCTACGTTTGGGTTTGATACCATCCTACCTAAACCTTAACTTATCGACTAAGCAGGTATTCGCAAACATAACACTATTCCACAGAACTCATTATATCAATCCACATACTACTATGCATAACAACATGTATACACAATTTACTTCTATATCATGCGTGTATATATATATAAAAAAAACTCAACTATTGCTCACCTCCGTCTTGACGGTTCCGTTGGCCATTCCGACCTTAACTATTCCCAAAATCACCTGGTTTAAGTCCAACCACACACACACTCACTAGTGTGCATGCTGATTCTCTTAAACCTTAGGCTCTGATACCAAGTTGTAACACCCGTAATTTTAAACAATTTTTTTTTTAAATAAAGAATTTATATAAATAAAATGCTTAAGAAATCATTCCCACGGTTTAATAAGTGAATCATCCGAAATCCCCAAGAATTTAATAATTAATGCTAACTAAGTAAAAAAAACGATAAACGCCTAATCGGAATGCCGTTTAGCCGAAACCTTCAAGCCGGAGCTTTGCCTCGATCGTCAACCGTACTCACACCTAAAAAGTTTAAACAATTGAGGGGTAAGCACAACCGCTTAGTGAGCAAGTAATCACATACAATATATCGCAACAAATATATATATATATATATATATATATATATATCTCATCCACTTTAAAACATCACATCTTAACGGTTTCCCGCTCTTCGGACCATCCCGCAGTCCGGCCTTAGTGGTTACCCACTCTTCGGATCGTCCCACGACCCGGCCCTAGTGGTTACCCACTCTTCGGGTCATCCCGCAACCCTGCCTCATCAACAACATACACATATATATATATATATATATATCACAACATAATGCACGTAAAAACCCACTCACCTGATCCGCAAAACACTAAGCACAAAACGTAACTCGAATTCTTTACGGCAACTCTGAAATAACACGTATATACGTACATATATATCAACTCAACTGTTCGATATAATAAAATAAACCAACGTCTCCTAAAGAAAAAGATAGGCTAACAAATCCCGCGAGCGACACTCCGATCAAACGGTTTACTATACACATTCCGACAATGTGTTCCAACTACCGGACAGCCGTGATTTTAAAACGTTTTTGCCGGATCGGTCTTGCGGCGGCAGCAGCGGGAATAACCACCACCGCCGTTGGCGGCGATGGTATAGACCACCCCTACCGCCACACCCTAATTACGCCATCAACAACAACCAACATCCTATTACTAACCTATTCATCTCACAAATTGGTTCGTGGAATTAACGGGCTAAAGCCAAATCACGGACCTTACAGATTACCAACTTACCGCTTGGTCGCGATAACAACAAACGACACGGCAACGGCGGCGGTTTGTTATACCATCACCGCCGACCGTCAACCTACACAACCGAGGCAGCAGCGGCGGCGAAATTCCACCACCACCACCACCGCCGGTCCGCTTAAACGGCCCAACAGCAGCGGCGATGACGAAATTACCACCACTGCCGGCCTAAAAGGGCATCACGGCAGCAGCAGCAGGTAACCTACCCCCGCCGCCGATCAAAACCTTACAGCGGCAGCAGTAGGTAGTCCTACTGCCACCACCGGACCACACCAACAGATCAACGGCAGCAGCAGCATAATTGCTACTGTCGGCCTTATCAACTAACAACGGCAGCAGCAGCAAATTGCTACCGTTGTCGGTCCGCCTTTGAACAACAGCAGCAGCGGTGGTGTTTTTCCACCACTGCCGGTCACCAACAACAACGGCGGTAGTGTGGTTAAGTCACCACCGCCGGTCACCATATAACAGCAGCGACAACAGCGTGGAGCTGTTGCCGGCTAAGAAAAAAAACAACGGCGGCAGCGCTAACCGCCACCACCGCCCAACCGACAACCACCGCCGGTGTCGGAACGACACCTACAGCTTACTACCACTGCTAAGGTCAGCAACCAAGGCTGCCGCCTTGTGCCGCCGCTAAACCACCATTATCGATCCATCAAAACCCCTAAATTAAAACTTACGAGAACAAGAACAAGGAGAATCGATAGTGATTACCTGCAAATCGAGCTCTCCTTCCCGAATCCGCCTTCTCCTCTGGTCCCTCTTTCTTCTCGGCTCTCTCTCTCTTTCTCGCTATCTCTTTCTCGCTCTCTAACTCTCTCTCTCTCTTTTTCTTTCTTTCTTTCTTAATTGCAAAAGAAAAATCTGATATCCCTTTATAAACTTATGGACTAAGTAGGAGTCCTAATTGGATTCAAATACTACTCTAGATAAGGCCCATCTACTTATTTAATTTTTTTTTAAAAATAAATAAATAAATAAATAAAACAATATAATATAAAAAAAAACTAGCGGTTTCCTTGGGACGTTACACTATTGACATGAAAAATACTAAGCGATAGAAGGTTTCTACGATGAGTTCCTGTCCTTCTAATTCCGACAAAGGGTATGGAATTTGATTACTATTCTTGTTTACAGAAAACTCTTTCGATCTATTTTGTTAGCTATGACCTTTCTAAAACCTATTACGATATGATTGTCCTTTTTGTGGTTAAATTGTTGCATTTGAACGATAGATGGAAAATGATTTTTAATTTGTTTGCTTGAAACATGAGTGAATATTTAGATTATATTTTATGTTAAACATATGTATGAATCAGAGAAAGGAGTCCTCAATTATTACCGCATAGTGGATTTTCAAATTAACGGGTTCCTTCTAATGAGAGTATATTGCTTTCGACTACTTTTTAGCGTTGATGAGAATGTTACAATGTTTTGTATAATGCATTTAGTTGGGCATGTTTGGCAACCATAAGCTAGTTTGTGCTTTAAACTTTCGTTTGTTTACCGATAAACTAGTTTGTTGATAAGTTATTTCAAGTAGAGTTTCAATAATCTTTAGTAAACTTTTTCAACTTTCTTTATTTTTCCAATTATGCATCTTATATATGCATATTGTAAATAAATTTCAACATGTTCTTTTAGGTGGTTTTTATATATATATTTTTTTTATCTACTTAATTAGCTAGTTTTTACAAAACATGACTGGTTTAAGCTACTTAACTTATCAACTAGTTGCACGGTTATGGAATTTTTAGTGTTTTCTTTGACTTTACTTCAAGCTAATATGTCATAATCCAAGTATATTAAAGTCTATATATAGTTTGTAAATTTGTACCCAGAATTTAAGAGGTCAGGATATTTGGGTCATTGGTTCTTGCTATATTTCCCCAAATTATCAAGGAGAATATTTCTAGTTGTGGATTAAGGTTAGCTTTCTTTCTCATTTTGATCATGTATTTATATTGGTCTTAGTTTTCATCTCTATTTTCTTTCGTTCAATAGGTCTAGGGTTTCTTACATGAAGTGAAAAGAAAGGTTGTAATGCTGTAACACAGCTTCAAATTCTATACTTTTCAACTTAAATTGAATGACTCGATGTAAATATCTATATTTTTTTCATGCCAATGTTTCATGTTTATGAATGTTTGCAACATCTGAACAAACATTGGTGAACTTCTTATGTTTGCTTGTGTTTGATAAGATATTTCTCACTCGAAATTGTTGTCTGTAGTGCCAAATTAGGTTTTTCTACCCATCTCGAACAAGTGTAAGTCTTCATAATTGTTGTCGATTTTGAATTTTTGTAATGTATTCACTCAATTGAAGCCTCTCACTCTGAATTCTTGTGTTTAGCAGCAAATTGGGTTTTCAATCATCTCAGACGGTATATTTGTCCACCATTGTTGTTGATTTTGAATTTTTGTAATGTATGTTTTAACACATTCAGGCGAAGGCCAAACTTATCTTAAAGACAGTCGAGAACAAGATTAGGGAAGCTGGTGCTTTTGTTTTGCTCACTGCGTACGTATGTTTTTAGTTTGTTTAATCCCCTTTTTTATAATTACTTGTTTTTTTAGGTTGTGCGTTATCGTGCTAAACATGAATTTTGTTTCATCATAAGCTCATTTTGATATTCAATATATCATAGATTATTTTTATGAAGTGATTGCCCTGTTGAAATTTGAGTGGTTACAATTTAGTTTTTACGACATTTTTCAATGAGTGTAAACCAGTGTCAATCTTACTTGATTTGCATTAATTTTTTAGCCCTTACTTGTGTTTTTGGTTGATCGGAATTGCAGTTTTGAATACACAAATTGGGCTAGCTTAACCTTACAAAGCCAATTTAGATGACAACTTAATCAGTATGCTGCAAACAAGCTGAATAAATAAGGTTTCTGTATCGTTAATAAGTATTGAACAAACAACCTTGTAATCAATTAAGGCATAGAACAATTTGTGCCATTAATATGTTCACAAATGTTTACAAATTAAGCCGTAGGTTGGACTTGTTATGTGTACAAAATGATGTATTAGTAATCATTTTTGCCAATATGAGATGATAGTTGTTTAGATTGCATTCAAAGTGTTTATAACATTTAAACTTTTAAAGTTGCTATAGTAGAAAACAAGGTAGTCAAAAGCGAAAGCGCACCTGAAGCGACGGGTCCTGTATAGGGACTAAGGTGAGAAGCGCAAAAAGGCGAGGTCCCGAGCGAGGTAATAGAATTAATAGTAGAAAAAGTAGTGTATGCATATATGGCATGATTTTAACATATAAATAAAAATTTAAAGCATAAATATGAAAGATATAGAACATATGACTTCAAAAAACTGATTATACCCCAAAATAAAACTTTTAAAACAACCAAAAAAGTGGAGTCTAATCCAAAATCCATCAAAAAGTTTTAACTTTTAAAAAAGATCATATTTTAGGTCTTCTAATAGATAAGTCTGAGTTTTAATCACTGTCTAACTTTTAAAAATGTAGGAGGGAAACTAGGGGATAATAGATAAGTCTGAGTTTTAATCACTGTCTAACTTTTAAAATTGTAGGAGGGAAACTAGGGGATAATAGATAAGTATGAGTTTAATTGGTGTTGTTCCAGATTCAAGTTCTAATCAACATGCAATCAAGTAGAGAATGATATGAAAGCCATATGTCATTGATTCTTGGATGAAAAGTTTACACACACTAACACACCAAGAACACACACACTTAAGAACTATAACTCTCAATATTCACTCTCTTTCACAATCATGTACGTATGCATGTTCTCCCTTCCAAATGAACTAACTATGGGTATTTATACCCAAACACTCAAACCCTTACACAATAGAAGAATTACACTTTCTACCCTAACTAAACTAAACTATTACAAAGTAAACAATAAAGGACTAAAACAATATAAGCAAACTTTGACTTTGAAGACCACTTTGACTTTGCCTTTGTCTTCATTTTGAGCACAATCTTGTGATATCGGATACAATCCGATTTTGCACCCAACAATCTCCCCGTTTGGATTCGAGATCACAAAAAGAATTAGGCAAACGTCTTCAAGAAAGCATCAACACTTTAAACATCAACAATAAGCTTTCTTGAACAATAAGCTTCCGTAATAATCTTCACGAATCATCCAAATCTTCATGAAGCTTTAACAAACTTTGAACACGAAGCTTTAACAAACCGAGATATCTTCAAATAATCACCAAACTTCAAACATCTCTTGCAAGCATCTCTTGTCATATCTCGTAATCTTCTCTTTGACTTGACATTTCGGAACCATCTCCCCAAAGTATCTTCAAAAACATTTCTAAACCATCTCCCCCTTTTTGATGAAATATGAAATAATCATCAAAACTATAGAAATGTATGATCAGATAACTCATCTCGTAAAGAATACAAACATGTGAACAAACCACCAAAGATATCAAAAACTATCTCACAAAACCATCTCCTCCTTGTTACTCCAGAATTCCCCTTTTTACTCCAAAGAAATACCGTCAATTCCATAAAGTAATCCGAATCTTTTCAAATTCAGATTTAAGTGGGAAAATCCTGAAACAACACATGAATCAGTTGAAATGCCTGTGAGAAGCACAAAGCAACTCAGTACAACGAATGCACTATATAAGGAGCTTTAGTGATGATCACTCCCCAGGGCTTCCGTTCAATCATCGCAAACACTAAAAGTATTCCTATGAACGTTCCGACAAAGAAACAAATTCCTTGTGTGTATTTGTGATGAAAGAAAATAGCATCAAGTGCTTTCATAAGGCTCAAAATGTGAAAACATTTCACGACTCGATGTATAGAAATGAAGTTCGAAGGCAGGGCAGCTTCCTTCTGTTTCAATATCGATTTTCCAAATGAAAACCTGATAGATTATGTGCTGCGTCCCCGTGATGAAATGAAACATCTCCTTGTTAAGAAGGAAATGAGTAGCTAGTGGGGTAAAAACGAGAGTCGGCATTGGGCTTTGCCTTGTTTCAATATCGGTCACCAAAGAGCGTGAACCAATAGAGGATGTGGTTGCCCGGCTAAGAAAAGGTTGGTGCAGAGTTTTATTTTTCTTTAACTCTGTTCTCACACCCTCCAATTCTTTTAAGCATCCTCACATCTAACCAATCTCTCGTATAATATTTTTCCGCTCAATCACTATGAGAATAACTCGACCACCTGAGTCATCTCTCCCACTCTTTGATAGAGACCCCTCACTCATTTCTCAAGGATAACTTCTTGGGTAGGATTACTGGTTCTGGAAATCCATAGAAGTTCTGTTTAGCTCACACATCCCATGAAATAAGTTTCCTAAACATGATAGTACAATGATTCATCGGGCGAATCAATGAGCCAATATGAAACATGCTCGAACAAATATATATGTAGAATATAGGAGCATAAAAAATTTCTTCAAACAAGTATATGAAATGAAGAACATGAATGATATAAACTTGTTTGAGAAAACTGATTCATCATATGATGTGAGATATGTTCTTGAAAATCTTTGGTGTACACAAAATGAATAAATGTTATCTATACGATCAAGATATAGATATAGCAATGAAGAACGTATCTGATCAAATAAACGATGAAGCACAAATAGGAAGATAGCAAGCGAGTGTATTACCACCGAAAAATATGGTCATATAGAGACGTGGTAATAACTAAGTCAAAAGAAGCTAAACCGGTGTGTATGAATACTTGAAAAGTATATGAAAAGATAATACGCAAGTATTAACCTTTGGAAACACACGGTTAGAAAATATCCGTCAACTCATCATGATATGAAAACATGTAAAATCACACTTCTAATTCGAAAAATCATTTGAGAATCGAGAAGTGAGTTTGAACATTTAAAAACATTTTTCATACCTGAAAGTTGTTCATCTTTCAAATATGTAAGCATTAAAGCTTATTTGAACTCTCCCCCTAAAATGAATATCACTTTTAAGAACTCCCCCTCAAATGGATAATCTGCAAAACAAAGTAGAAATTGGTATTCATTGAAAATGAATCCTTAGATGTTAGTCAGATAGTATCCGATCCAGAATAATTAAGCAACTCCCCCTTAAATTAAGATCCGTAACAGATTTAAGTAGGAGTAAGCATGCCAAGCTTGCTAACCAAAAAGTTAAAACGCTTTTCATCTAAAGGTTTAGTGAAAAGGTCAGCAAGTTGTTAATCTGTTTGAACAAAGAACATTTCGATATTACCTTTCTCCACATTATCTTTAATAAAATGATAACGAATGTCGATGTGTTTGGTCTTGGAATGCTGAACCGGATTTGACGTTATCGCAATGGCGCTTTCCGAATCACAGTAGATAGGGACTCTTTTCAACTTGTAACCATAGTCTAGTAGTTGTGTCTTCATCCAAAGCACTTGCGAACAACAACTTGCGGCGGCCACATATTCTGCTTCGGCCGTAGAAGTGGAGACGCAATTTTGCTTTTTCGAAGTCCAACTAACAAGTTTATCACCTAAAAACTGACATGATCCAGAAGTGCTTTTCCTATCCAGTTTGCAACCGCCATAATCTGAATCTGTAAAAGATATTAGCTCAAAACTAGAATCTTTCGGATACCAAAGGCCCAACTCGGGTGTGCCTTTGAGATATCGTAAGATCCTTTTAACTGCCGCAAGGTGTGACTCTTTAGGATTAACTTGAAAACGAGCACAAAAACATGTGGCGAACATAATGTCCGGTCTAGTCGCAGTGAGGTACAAAAGAGAACCAATCATGCTTCTGTAAATCTTTTGATCAACGGGTTTACCGGCTAAATCAGGACCCAAAAGATTTCCAGTTGGCATTGGTGTTTTAATTGGAGAACAATCAGTCATGTTAAACTTTTTCAACATATCTTTAATATATTTTGACCGATTTATAAAGATGCCATCCGGGTTTTGTTTGACTTGAATTCCTAGAAAGAAATTCAATTCATCCATCATGCTCATTTCAAACTCGGTCTCCATGATTTTAGAAAACTTTGTACACAACTCTGGATTAGTAGAACCGAAAATAATGTCGTCGACATAAATTTGAACTAAAAGCAAGTCATCACCTTCTTTCTTCAGAAAAAGAGTAGTATCGATCGTACCTCGTTTGAATCCTTTGGATAAGAGATGATTAGTCAGAGTTTCATACCATGCTCTTGGAGCTTGTTTTAAGCCATACAAAGCTTTGTCCAAGATGCATACATGATCGGGAAAATCTGGATCGACGAACCCTTCAGGTTGCTCTATATAGACCTCTTCATGCAAGACTCCATTCAAGAACGCAGATTTGACATCCATTTGAAATACCTTGATGTTCTTGTGAGCCGCATAGGCCAGAAAGATTCGAATTGCCTCGATCCGTGCTACCGGTGCAAAAGTCTCATCGTAGTCAATACCTTCTTGTTGAGAGTAACCTTTAGCAACCAATCGCGCTTTGTTTCTGACAATCAATCCGGATTCATCTTTCTTATTTCTAAAGATCCACTTGGTTTTAATGATTGATTTATCTTGCGGTCTAGGAACCAAGCGATACACTTTGTTTCTTTTGAACTGTAGAAGCTCTTCTTGCATTGCTAAAAGCCAATCAGAATCGTCTAAGGCTTGAGAGACATTCTTTGGTTCAATTCTGCTCAAGAAACTTTTGTATAGGCAGTAATTTGCAGATGCAGATCGCGTTTTAACACCATCATTGACATCACCAATCACATTGTAGAGTGGATGTGCTCTAGTCCATTTCAACTGAGCAGGAAGAATTGCAAGATCATCTAGATTGTTCTGACTATCATTTTCATCAATGATTGCAGGAATCTCTGATTGATCATCGGGGGTTAACTCTGATTGCTCAACACTTGGAACTGGTATAGCCTGATCAGAATTAGATGTAGAACAAATATTCTTCGATGGTCCGGAATCATTTACACTTGAAGGTTCTGGGACATCGTGAATATCAACTCTTGGATTTCTGGAAAGAACGAGATCTTCATTATCTGCACAAATATCCAGAAAAGCATCCATAAACAATAAATCGAGTTCTGAACTATTTGGATCAGTAATAGAATCAGAAGTCGTAGTAGAAGCTTGACTATGAATTTCGAGTCCTGAACTGCTATGTTCAGAAGTCATTGACACGGTTTCATCAAAGGTCACATAAACGGTTTCCATAACCATCTTGGTTCTTTTGTTGTAGACCCGGAAAGTCTTTGACGTTAGCGAATAACCAAGAAAGTATCCCTCGTCGGCTTTCTTGTCAAACTTACCAAGATTGTCACGGTTGTTAAGAATGTAGCACCTACAACCAAAAACATGAAAAAATTTGACATTAGGAACTCGACGGTTGATTATATGATAAGGAGTTTTCTTGAAGCGCTTAGTGATGATAGTTCGATTTTGTGTAAAACAGGCTGTTGAAACAGCTTCGGCCCAAAAAGTAAGAGGTAATCCGGAGTAAGCTAGCATCGTTCGTGCCGCTTCCACTAAGGTTCGGTTTCGTCTTTCTACAACTCCATTTTGTTGTGGAGTATAAGCACCTGAAAAATTATGAGAAATACCAACAGATGTTAGATAAGTATCTAATGTAGCATTTTTAAATTCAGTGCCATTATCACTCCTAATCTTTCGAACTGGAAGTTGCAAAAGAACTTGGATCCTCTTGATAAACTTTATGATCAACTCGGGAGCTTCAGATTTCATTCTCAGAAATTCTAGCCACGTGTACCGTGAGTATTCATCAACCATAACCAGAATGTACTTCTTTCCACTAATTGATTGAATTCTCATCGGTCCGCATAAGTCCATGTGGAGCATTTCGAGTGCTGATTGACACGAAGATTTTGTCTTTGACTTGTGAGAACTTCTCTTCATCTTTCCCATTTGACAAGCCGGACATAAAGAATCTCTATCAAATGTCAACTTTGGAAGACCTTTCACC
Organism: Centaurea solstitialis; assembly: GCA_030169165.1. NCBI lineage: Eukaryota > Viridiplantae > Streptophyta > Magnoliopsida > Asterales > Asteraceae > Centaurea > Centaurea solstitialis. Next base: position 49,924,107 of record CM058043.1, read on the forward strand.
AATCCACCATTAGCTAGTTTGCTAATATCTGAGAAATTCTGATGAGAAAATCTTCTATGCCATAGCCAACTTTCGCCTTTTGTTGCCTTTGAAAACAAACAAACGGGTTTCGACGAATCTATCACCGGAAAGTCAACCACATAGGGATTGTAAAACCTTCTCCCTTCAAAAATCTCAACACCATCACTATTAATGATAAGACAGTTAATGATGGAAAATAGAACAATGTTATAACCATCACAAAACTGACTTGCACTAAAAAGATTATGACTTAACCCCTCAACATAAAGTACCTTCTTTATAGATACCTTACCATTTGTAAGAATGTCGTAACCTTTGATGACACCCGTCGTTTTATTCCCAAAACTAACTTGTTGTCCCAAATAACAATTAAAGAACAAAGAAATGGATGGAAATCAAGAAAGTGTGATTGAAATCATATAAAGCTTGAAGAACTTGCAACAATGGAGTTTTGCCCAAAATAGATAATGTATGAAATCAATGCAAAAACCCTAAACATCTCTTACCTTTTATAGGTAAGAGAAAGTTACGCAAAAGTACGATAAAGGCCCCCGAGGTTACACACCTCTAAACAAGGGCAATAAAACAGTAAATTGTTTACAAAGGAAATCAAACTAACTAATGAAAGCATGTAAAGATAGTGAATTCTGACTCTTCACAACAAAGAGGTCTTACAATCTCCCCCTTTGTGAAGAAGTCAGAATGGTGGTGGAAGCTCCAGAGCAGGCTCCCACTTGGACATCTGCAGGTACTCCTCCCATTCGCCGATTATCCGCGCTCTCATCTGCATTGCAGCCTCTGCCCGTCTGTACATCAACCGTTCCTTGAGCTTCCTCTCGATCAATCTCATCGCCTCCAGCAGCTTTCCTTTTCCGTCTATGATTCTCCGACTCGGTACCTGATCCGCCAGTAGTCTACTCTGCATGCCATTGTAGACATAAAGAAGGGTCCCATCGCAGAACTTGGAGAGCTCGCCGAATCTCATAAACCTGCGCTCCCTCTTCTTCTGTGTGATGTAAAGAACCCCATGCTCAGGTATCCTGGTTGGCATGTACGGAATGTAGGCATCGATACCAGGAATGAGCAGGTTTGGTCTAAGCAGGTTGAGCTTCGGCTGGCGGCTTTCGATGGCAAGCTGGTAGTCCGTCACTCTCGCGAGAGAGATTGCGTGACAGACGTATTTCTTCAATATCTCTATGCCATCTCTGTAGTGCTCTGGTCGGAGGATCGGTCCTTGGAGGTACTTGATGATCGTGAGAAGGTCTTCTAAATGTACCCGATCTAAATCAGCTTCCGTGAAGGTCCAGTTCTGCAGTTCACCTCGAGGAACACCGGTGCCGTACATGCGGACATCATACTCAAGGAATAACTGATGGCCATGTCTGTAGGGGCGCATAGCAGTTACCTTGATAAAGCGACGTCTGATCCTCTGGCGTCCATGAGTGGCCCAGTTGCACATTCGCTGATGCACGTACGTTGTCCTTCGTCTCTTGGTCTTGATGTGAGAGATCCCGAAGTAGACCTTTCGGGACCAGGCGTGCAGCTTCTCTTGTTGGTAGATGCGGGTGAACGATTCCTCAAGGAATGGACGGAAGATGATGGAGTGGTTCCAGTTGAGCTGGATGACGGTAGGAGCAGCGGTTTCTGGATCAGTAGAGTGGACGGTTCGTGGAGCGTCTGGTGTGGGGAACACAAATGCCGCGGAGAGGTTGGAGTAGTCAGAATCCCGGACAATGTCGTCTCCCTTCTGATATATCCTGAGACTCTGAGCAAGCGACCTCAAGATCTTCCGGGCTGCTTCCGGAATCTGGAACTCTGAGGGATCCGTCGGTGCTGCTTCTGGGAGAACGGCATCAATCTGAGCCGTGTCCGTCATCTGGGGGAACTGTACTGACTCCCCTTCCGGGATCCGCTCATATCGCCAACTCCCCATGTCCGGAATGTCTTCTGTCTCAGAGTCGACATAGGGAGCTTCGGCGGCATCGGAGTCTGTGGGAGCACTCGAGGGGGTGGCTGAGGAACCTGGAGCTGTCGAACCGGATCCGGAACCAGGTTGGAGGTCGGTGCGAAGCCTTTTTGCAGCTTGCACCTCCCCCTCATGAGGACCTGGTGCGGAGTCATCAGCGTCATCATGCCTCCTCTTTGAAGGCTGAGCCTGGGACCGACACACGGCCTCCAGTTCTCGAATCCTTTGCTGGAGTAGCTCGATCTGGGCCTCTTGATCTCTGACCTGGGCAGACAGGCGGTCGTTCTGAGTGGTGTAGGAAGTGATCAGCATCAAGTGTTCCACCTCAGTGACGTAGCCTGGGATCGGAGGAAGGTCGCCCGAAGTCGGAGGGGCAAGCCTGAGAACGTCTTCTGATGGCCTGGGAATGGGAGCTTCAGTAGATGGGGTAGCCTCGGAGTGTTTGCCCTTGATCTTCCGTTTGAGCTCGTAGAGCTCCGCATCCCGGTCTTCTTGAAGCTTGCGTAACGCCTCAAGATCGGCCAGTCGTTTCCTCTCCGTCTCGGCCAAGGCTTTCTCAAGTGCCTCGACCCGTGCATCGCGAGCCCGGTTGGCTTCCTCCACCGTTAGTAACCTGCTTTGGACGACTTTTAGGATGTCGTCCGAATCCGTCGGACTCACAAGTCCCGTTGTTACTGTGGTGGTTTTAGGGATTCCACCAGAATCCGTCAGGCTCAGAAGCCCCGATGTTGCGTGAGCATCTTTATAGACTTTGCTCGAGTCTGTCGGACCCGGTCCCGGAAGTGCTAAACCTGGTGCCACTTGGGCTCCAGTTGACGAGTAGAGTCCTACCGAGGTGCTCTCTCGGCCCGATGTCACCGCTGGTATAATGTTGACGGTGTCGGGGCTTCCGGTGGATCCTCGAAGGGCGTCACTCGACGCGCCAACTCTCCCCGTTCCGGCCTCGCCACTTGGGCGGGCAGATGATGCATCCAAAAGTGTCCTATCCAAATGAATGACCCTAAAGGTCTCAGTAACGGGCTCTAGGACTACTGGTGCACGGAAAGACGTCGAGAGGTGGGGCGGTTCCTCTCTCATTTCAACACCAACAGACTCCAAGTGAGTGGTTGGTGGAAGTTGAGCTAATTCCCCGTGTGAAGATGAAACGACCATCTGTTGAGAGATGGTCGAGTGGTCGGTTGGGGTGTGCAAATGCGCTAGTTGGCGGCTAGCGTCTTGACCAGACACCGTAGGGTGCCCAGTCTCAGGGTGGGTTGCCTCTGTGGTGGATGGACTCAAGGGATGAGGAACTGCCGATTCTAACCTGTGCGGCTCTACTTCTACGTCCGCCTCCTCTAATTGAGCCCAAGGCTCGCCTAACTGGACCTCAACGTCTTCGGTCTCTTTTTCTCTGCTCTCTCTCTCCTTTTCTCCCCTCTCTCTCTCTTCTTCTTCGCTGTCATATCTTCCCCAGCCGGTAGCAACCTCGGCCTCACCTTCTTCCTCACGACCGACGGTCCGATCGTCTGACGCTAGATCCTCGGCAAGAACTGGATCGCCGGAGATTCGGTCGTCATTGAAGGAAGAGGTGGCTTCATCCAAATCTATCACTTGGGCCTTCCCGCCCTTCGGTTGTTCTGAAAGCTGGAACTCGGAGTCGGATCCGTAGTCCACTTGTTCTGAATCAGTTGCCTCGTCATCGGGCTCACGACAGTCTGAAGGAGTGTGCTCGGAGGACTCGTGACCGTCGGAGTCATTGCCGGAAGGATCGCCGGAAGGTTCTGCTGCTTGAGTAGTAACGGCCGCTGAAAGTGATGGTGGAGAGACGTGTGCTTGTTCTTGTGGGGAAGCTTCCACGTCCTCCCCAATAGGTTGTTGCGGCGGTGTCGGCGATCTGCGCTCTTCCGATGACGAATGGATCGGGGACTGCTGAAGGACGCCCATGTACTGCTTCACCCGGAAATGGCTTGTGAACTCGCGTGTGCGGATGGCATCAGAAGTTTCCTCCACAACAGTAGGAGTGCGCGCACGAGTGGCTCGGTTCTGGATCATCGTCTGATATGCACCGGCTCGAGAAGTGTGTGGAGTGGCAGACGTACCAACTATTCTACCCTCTCCTCCCCTAACGTCAACGCTCATCACTCCCGAGCCAGAAGCTCCCCCACTGGAGCTCTGGCCCGCCGTACCAGAGGTACGGCTTCTAGGTAGGACGGGTTGCACGTCTTGGGCAGGGCTCCTCGGCTCTGAGGAGTCCGTAGACGTGTCTTCTAAGCCTATGGAGATGCGGTACATCCTAACACTCATTGACCTACGGTCTGCCATGTTGAGAACGTTTGCAGGAATGTGCATTTCTACCTGACCAGGCCTCAGATTCTTCTTGTTGGCTCGGCCGATCTGCTGGCTTTCGAAGCGGAGATGGCTTGATCTGCGTCGAACAGCACGGTTCTGAGTCATGTGATCTCGGATAATCAGGCTGAAGAAGCGCATCCAAGGGATGGATGTGTGTTTCGCACGTGCTGGCCCAGCTCTGACGTCATTGATGATGTCTGCCCAAAGTTGTTGAGCAAAGTCGATCCGCCTCCCGTAGGCGACCGCATGGATGATGTGCCAGAACTGGGTGGATGCCTTGTCCACGCCGTGAGTCTTGGAAGAGAGCGTGCGGTTGAGGATGTTGAAGAAAGAGTACCAGATCGGGGGCAGCATTCCCTGAGTGATCTGAGAGATTCCTTTCGGCCTGTTGTTTTCGGTGTAGTGGACCTTGAGGGCGAGCACTTCGCTGAAGAGCTCAGGTCCAGACACGAGAGGGTCAAACGGGGCCTCCGGAGTTGCAGCTGGCAGACGAAGGATTCTGCGAAGATCCTCCACAGTGAAGACCAGGTCAGTGTGATCCACCCGGCCGATGATAGTTGGCACCCCGTCCCAGTTCTCGACACGTGAAGTGTTCCAGAACTGCTGCAGATAGATCATCGGGATGTCAGCAGTGGCTTGCATCGCGTATGCAAGGAGATGAGCTCGAAGTATCTCGAGGACCACATCGTCTTGGACTGTGAAGTTGGCCAGGTCGACGAACTGATTGTTCTGGTGGATCTCGCGGATTTCAGTCGGGTTGATGAGAGCGAGGTCAGCAGCATTGGCGACATGTGAGGTGGGAGCAATTGGTTGTTGATCAGCCATTTCTGCAAGACATTAAGTGTTAGAAATAATGCAACGTGAAAAGACTATACCCTCGACTAAGCGCGAGTCGGAAAACCTCGAAAACCCAATAATGAGTATTTCGTATTTTCCGAGTCGGAAAACGAGCAAACTATACTAGGGGAGTTTTCCGATTCGGAAAACTCAACACTTAGGAAAGATAGCACAAGATTAAAAAGACAAGTTTTCCGATTCGGAAAAGGTGCTTTTCCGAATCGGGAAACTCCTACACTTAGAAAGATTTGAGATTAAAAACACGTAGGTTTTCCGATTCGGAAAACATAGTTTTCCGATTCGGAAAATGTCTCAACACTTAAAAAAAATTGGCAAGACTTGGTCTCTCAAACGAGTCGGAAAACCTTGGAAACCCATAAGGGTAGTTCCATGTTTTCCGAGTCGGAAAAGATACATTTAAAAAACCGGAGACCAAGACGGATTCGGAAAACCTGATAATCCGATTCGGATTTATCTGGTTTTCCGAATCGGAAAATACCAAGAACAGTCATCGTCCTTGAATGCGGAAAACTTGAATGTTCAAGTTTTCCGAATCGGAAAACTTGAACATTCAAGTTTTCCGAGTCGGAAAACCGAAACCGTTCGCATTCCAGGCTCAAAAACCGTCCAGAAAATACTGATTTTGAACTCTAAACTATCTACGAAAGATTTAGAACGATAAATAACAAGTTTAGAAGCATAATGGGATCGAAAAAACACCCCGAAATCCCATTCCAAGAAGTTTGGGTTTCGGGTAAGTTTTAAAACTTTTAGGCTTCGATCCAGGCCTTATAACAGAAGATATAGATGTTATAACTATATAAGGGTTGATCGTTTACTTACCAGGAATCCGAATATGTAAAAAGATCGACGATCGAAGCACAAACGAACTAGAATCGAAATCGAGCGCGAAGTGGGTTCGGGTGAGAATCCAGAGAGAAAAAGATGAAAATTTGAAATTTGTGAAAAGTTAATCTTGAAAACCGGTATTTATATTTTTACCGACTTACACTGTGTTTGGGTCAAAAACACTGTGTTTGGCTCTCCTTTTGGCTCTCTTAACCCGACTTTCACCATTTGGCAAAAACCACCCCTGGACTTGAAGTTTGGGGAAACTTATAAACAAGTCCCTGAACTTGTATTTTCAGAAAGTTTCAAAACAGACCCTGGACTATAAGTTTCACAAGATTTGCAAAACGAGTCCTCGAACTTTCAGAAACAGGAAGTGGCAAAGATAGTCCCTGAACTTGTAAGTTCAAGACATGTACTCTACCGCCCCCTGAACTTTCAAGTTCACAAAAATTTACAAGTTCAGCACTCGACTCCCGAGAAACGAGACTTACCTGGTACGTCTCGACAAGGTTTTGCGTGAGTTCTGATCTGAAGTAACCAGAAGTCTTAGTGAGGATCCACACCTACAAAATGGAATATAAGAATGGTATCCAAGGTGATGTGGATTCGTGAACGTTAGTGAGCACACCAAATATTAAATACAGGACGTAGTACTCCCCCTCGATTCATGCAATAACTAGAGAGTGCCTACAGACTCCCCCTACACACATGCATACACTATGAGAACTCCTGACTCCCCCTCGACCTCAGGCGGGGAGGTCTAGCATTCCTAATTTGCTTAGGAGGAAAAAGTGACGCTGCTCGTCAAACGGCTTGGTGAACAAATCAGCAAGCTGATAGTCACTCTCAACAAAGTATAGTTCAATATTACCTTTCTCGACGTGATCTTTGATGAAATGATATCGAATGTCGATATGCTTCGTCCGAGAATGTTGAACCGGATTTGCCGTGATCTGAATCGCACTTTTGGAGTCGCAGTAGATGGGAATTCGATGCATGGTGTATCCAAAGTCAGCTAGTTGGGTTTTCATCCACAGAACTTGCGAGCAGCAGCAGGCGGCGGCTACATATTCTGCCTCCGCGGTGGATAGGGAGACGCAATTCTGCTTCCGGGATGACCAACTGACCAACTTGTCCCCAAGAAATTGACAGGCACCAGAAGTGCTTTTCCTGTTTAGCTTACAACCTGCATGGTCTGAGTCTGTATATGCAATTAGTTCAAAACCAGAATCCTTTGGGTACCAAAGGCCAAAATCCGGTGTGCCCTTCAGATACCTAAGGATTCTCTTGACTGCAGACAGATGTGAATCCCGTGGGTCACACTGAAAACGAGCGCAGACACCCGTGGAAAAGACGATATCTGGTCTACTGGCCGTGAGATATAAAAGGGAACCGATGATTGCCCGATAGGTTTTCTGGTCAACCGGTTTACCAGAAGTATCTGCAGATAGTTGAAAATTTCTGGGCATTGGTGTGGCCGCAGAGTTTGAACCACCGAAATCAAATCGTTTTAAAAGATCTTGAACATATTTGGCTTGATTTATGAAAATGCCATCAGGGCGTTGTCGAACTTGAAGTCCTAAAAAGAACGTCAACTCGCCCATCATGCTCATTTTGAATTGGGATTTCATGGTGTTCTCAAACTCTTGGCACATCTCAGGCTTCGTAGATGCAAAGATGATGTCATCCACGTATATCTGAACGATAATTAAATCTTTACCTGACCTCTTGAGAAACAGAGTGGGATCGATTGTACCTTTCTTGTAGCCAACTCCTAGCAAGTAGTCAGTGAGTGTTTCGTACCATGCCCTCGGAGCTTGCTTGAGACCGTAAAGCGCCTTGTCCAAAATGTAGACGTGATTCGGGAATCGAGAATCGACGAACCCTTCCGGTTGTTCTACGTACACTTCTTCTTGAAGAACTCCATTCAAGAAGGCACATTTGACGTCCATCTGATAGACTGTCATGTTTTTGTGTGCAGCATACGCAAGGAAGATTCGGATCGCTTCGATTCGGACTACTGGTGCGTACGTCTCATCATAGTCGATACCCTCTTGTTGGCGATAACCCTTGGCGACCAGGCGAGCTTTGTTCCGGATGATGAGATTATTCTCGTCGGTTTTGTTCCGGAGTATCCACTTGAGTCCGATGATAGTCTTTCCCCATGGTCGTTCTACCAAGCGCCAAACCTTATTTCTCTCGAATTCGGCCAGCTCATCTTGCATAGCGATCACCCAGTCGGGATCGGTGAGAGCTTGCCAAACATCCGATGGTTCAAAATCGCTTAAGAACCCACCGAATAGGATCAGATTTTCAGTGTGCTTTGCAGATCGAGTGGTTACAGGTTGTGAGGGACTCCCGATGATCTGGGAAGGGGGATGATCTTTTGTCCATCTGCGAGTGTGAGGGTGAGTGACATAAGTTTGTCTGTTGTTGGTGGCGTCGTTCTCATCTTGCACGGCAAAGACCTCTTGCTGGTTTCTACTTGATGATCCGGCCGTCGGATTATTCTGCGGTGATGCCTCCAACCGGGGCTCACACACTACCTGAGCATAAGTTCTTTGAGCTGAGCTAGGTGAAGGTAGTGGAGTGTCTTCTGGGATGGGAGCAAGAGCAGGTTGAGGAGTCGGCTCTTGGAAGGGTTCCGGTGAGGCAGATGAAGAGATTTCAGGGGGAGAAACCGCAGTAGATTCCGGAGACACTGAGTTTGTTGATGTACTTGTAGATGGCTCAGTGATGAAGGCATCGGAAGTCACAGAAGTAGAAGTTGAACCAGCATGAGCAGGAACTATAATCGGACCCGTGAGTGTGGGTAGATCATAATCTGCGAGGTCTAAGAAGTCTAGAGCAGAAAAGTTAGTGGAAGAATCTGTGCTCGGTGGTGCGGTGAACAGTTCAGGAAAGGCTGCATTTACATTACTTGAACTAGCCACAGAATAAGTTTCGGTTTCTGAAAAATCAACATTTGAGCTTTCCAGGATGGTTCGGGTTCGTTTGTTGAAAACCCTATAAGCCTTAGAGTTATGTGAGTATCCAATGAAGATAGACTCATCAGACTTGGGTTCAAACTTTCCCAAATCATCCCGGTCGTTTAAAACATAGCATTTACATCCAAAGACTCGAAAGTAATCGATGTTAGGCTTACGCTGTTCGACCATCTCGTAGGCGGTTTTACCGGTCCGCTTGACGATTAGAGTCCGATTCTGCGTGTACCATGCTGTTGATACTGCTTCAGCCCAAAATGATTGAGGAACTCCAGAATGAGCCATCATGGATCTCGCTGCTTCAACCAACGTCCGGTTCTTCCTTTCTACTACCCCATTTTGCTAAGGTGTGCGCACTGCTGAGAAGTTGTGAGAGATTCCCACGTCTTCAAGAAAGGATTGCAACTTTGCATTGCGAAACTCGGTTCCGTTGTCACTTCTCAACTTCTTCACTCGGCGACCCAAGAGAACTTGAATTCGCTTGATGAAGGCAATGATTCGATCGGCAGCGTCAGACTTGGCTCGCAGGAATTCAACCCATGTGAACCTAGAGAACTCATCAACGAGAACTAACATGTATTTCTTTCTGGCTAAGCTCTCGGTTCTGGTAGGTCCACAAAGATCCATGTGAATCATGTCAAGGGGACTTTTGCTACTAGTATCCATCCTCGGTGGATGAGAGCTTCTCGTCATCTTTCCTTGTTCGCAAGCAGGACACAGTGTATCCTTGGAAAGGTGAGTCTCTGGTAGTCCCTTGACTAGATTTTTCGAAACCAGCTTGTTCATGTCTTTGAAATTCTGATGGCAGAGTCTTCGATGCCATAACCAACTGTCCTCCTTTGAAGCCTTTGCGAGCAGACAGATTGCATTCCTTGGATCAGATATTGCTGCAAACTGAGGGTGTGTCTGAGGGATTGAACGGAAGACGGTGGAGTAAAGATTGCCATTCCTTCGTGCACTAAGAATGACATTGTTATCTTCATCATTCACGTTGCTTCCGTATTGAAATTGCTTCACCCAGTATCCGTTGTCGCAGAACTGGCTGGAGCTGAACATGTTGAAACCCAACCCCTCGACATACCTTACATCTTTAATGATGTATTTCCCATCCGTAATTTTCCCATAACCCACCATTGGCCTAAGCGTCTTGTCGGCTGTTTTAACATATCCCTCGAACCTTTCAACATAGTCGAAAAGGAAGGATCTCTGACCAGTCATGTGTCTATATGCGCCGGAGTCGAAGTACCACACATGACTGACCTGCAAGACAATTAAGCTTGTTTAGGGACCCATTGCCAAATGGGTTCCTGTGGGTTAGATACAGATAAATCTGTCGGTGAAGTCCCCTTTTCGGATTTCTCCTTAGGCTGAGGAGAGACTTCACTGACGAGGAGGATTTTGCTTTTCCTCTTTTTCTTCCCCTTCTCTTTCGGGATTTGACATTAGAATTGGGAGCATAGAAAGAGTTAGGCACACCATAACGCAGGAAATTATCAAACATAAAGCACATGTCATTGCGAAAAGTATTAAAAGCATCGTTCAAGTTGCGATTAGAATTAACAGACATGTTCAAATTCTTTCCTACACTAGGTGGAGCATAGCCTAAACCCGCACGGCTAGGACTGTGTTTCTTAGGGAAAGCAGAAAAAGAGTTGTTCCTCCCATGATGATCCTTTCTTGGTGGCTTCACATTCGGTCCACCATCTTTCCTCCTCGCATCTGCATGATAAGCATGGTGTGAGTTAGATGACGGTTTTGTGGGAATGGAGTTACCACCTTTTCCAGATGACTTTTTAGAAAATTTAGGTTTAGTGGAATTGAAAGGTTGATTTGGTTGTAACTGAGATGTCTCACCCACTTCAAAGGTGCTTGAATGAAATTCAAGACTTTTAATGGGTTTGACTGAGTTACGAGCATCGTTAGACTTTGAATGCTTTTTCTGGAGTCCTTTGGGTGCGTGTGGCTTAACTGACTTGCCCTTGTCAGTACCTACACATTTTCCACCCTCTGGATTGCTTTTCTCAGAAACAGGAGGTCGTGACTCAGCAGACTGCTCAGGATTGACAACAACAGATTTTGGCTTCTTTGGAATAAAGCCTGAAGGATCATCATCCTCATCTAAAAACACCTTCATATCATATTCAACATTTGGGTCCTGGACAGTCTTGGGTTCAGCTATCCTATGGTGTGAGTTAGGGGGTTCATCATCATCTGACATTATGGAGTAATAGTCCTCAGTATCTAAGACAGGTTTTGGTTGGGGAGTGACTATTGGATGGTTGAGGATTGGAGCAGTCTTATCATCAACTGGGTCTGAAAAGTGGAGATTTTCAAGATTCATCACTTTCCTTTTTAAAATGGAGTTAGACACCCGTTGGTTGGTTAAAGATTGGCGATACATTATCCGTTCATCATGATCAAGTTCTTTTAAAAGTTCAAAGTGGATGTCTAGGATAACGTATCGAGCCTGAAGATCCGCAACCTTGATTTGAAAATCAGTGAACGCTGAGGTTGCGGTCTCACATTCCGAAGAAAGCCTAATTCTTTCGGCATTTGCCTCAAGTAAGTCTTTCTCCAGATTGCGAACCAAGGAATCGTTCTCCGACACAATGACCTTCAGGTTCAGGATTTGATGTTGACATGCATCCAAATCCATGGCTTTAAACCTAAGAGCAAACACCTCCTTTTCTAGCCTGACTAGGTCGGGACACTTAGTTGCGGAAGTATCTTCGGGTGGGATAACTAAGGTCTCCTCTGAAAGTTCCATTTCCCTAGTCTCATAGCTTGAGTTAAGGTCTGTGTAATTGATGGGAGGCATAGCTACTCTAGGGGTTCTGGCCTTAATGCCTTCCCAGGTGGGTTTAGAGTTGGTTGGATCACTACCCGGAACAAAGATAGGTTTATTGGGAGTAGGGCTAGTGGGTGGACTGCTAGAGGTACTGTTCGTTGGACTGATGGTCGTGGTTATGGTCTCACCGTTTATGACTTCGGTATATGTGACAGTCTGCCTAACAAATTCCTCGGTCACATGTCCTCCCACTATGGCAGGTTTGGGCTTGGAGGCTGCCATCTCCTCAAAGTTGTATAGATGAGAAGGTGCTTTATCTAAAACATGGTTTTCAGACAGACCTAGGCCGGGTTTAGCCGTGTAAAAGGGATTCTTTTTGGCATGATGAGTGAGGATACTTAAAGTCTGTTCAGATTGTCCTCTTTTAAAATTGTTGTCCTCAAGCTCTTGTATTTTTGAAAACAACCGAGTTCTCTCTTCCGAAAGCAACTGGAATTTAATGTTGAGCTCCCATGGTTACTGTTAAGTTCCACATGGGCTTTTTGAAGACAACTAAGTTTGTTTGCTAAATTGGACTCTCTAATTCCAGACTCAAGTGTTTCACGGTTATAGACTATGGTCAAATCCTCGAGAGAGTCTTTATAAATTGCACTGTCGATTCTAAATTTCGTGACGAGAGTCCTCTCCGCTTGGAGACATCTCTCCAATTCACAAATTTTAGATTCCAACATTGCCACAGTGTCAGTTATATCAGGGATAGAGGATACCTCAGACGGATCTATGTCCTGATAAGTGCTTGGTCCAACGGCTTCCGATCCCTCAAAGTCAGCCATCAAGCAGGGACCTTGCACCAAGTGATCTTCCTCGTCTGAACTCTCCTCTTCACATACCCAGTTCTCTTCATCTACCATCAAAGCCACCCCTTTTTCTTTCTTCCTCATCAGTGAGGCCTTCCGCTCAAAGTACGCAGCATCCTTGTACTTTACGGAGCAATCTCTAGCGTAGTGTCCCAACTTTCCACACTTGTAACAAGTGGTAGTGGGACTTGCGGTTTGCTGAGGAGTGGGGTTTTCGGTTATGGGACCTTGAGGAGGATTTGCCCGTTGAATTCCTTGATCATGGTGAATCGGTTGATCTTCCCTTTGAACCTGCTTAGAACTGTTTTCCTTGGAATCGCCTCCTTGGTAGATGCCTTTCCCGTGATTCACTCTCTCATCTTGCCTTTGATTACCCCTATGCTGCTCATACCCGTATCCTGGCCCTTGATCTAGCCTTCCACTCTCATATCTTCCTCCATATCCAATCTCGTATCCCTGACGTTCAATATACCCAGATTCCGGAGTGTATTGCCTTAAGCTGTTCCGGTAGTTGATGTCTGAGACTTGTCCTCTCCAATCTCCTTGACTACCTTGACCTCCTTGGTAGTCAAGATAAGTGTTGTCTCTCCTCGGCTGATCTCTATATCTGCCTTGATCTTCTCTGAACCTTCCCTGGTTGCTCCTATAACCTCCTTGATCGTATGCTGGCATACCCCCTTGTTGATAGCTTCCTCTCCCTTGATTTCCGTACTGACTCCTTTCAGGTTGATAATCACCTCCTCTACCTTGCCCCATTCTTCCTCCACTGGGAAAACCGGATCCTCGTCCACGGTTGTATCCACGATTTGCGTTCAGTCGTTGTACGCTGTGTGAAATGAGGGCAAGGGACTCATTCACATGGAAGAGTTCATCATCAGAGATGGAAATGATCACCGGTTCGTCGGGATGTTGTACGCTTGAGCCATAGTTCGGGTTGAACTCTTGACTGTATTCTTCAGGATAGTACTGGGGAGAGACGTTGTTGTATGGCATTGGTTGGACGGGAGCAGTGTTTGGTCCTCCAAAGGGCACGACCGACAATGCCAGAGGATCAACTGCTCTCTTGGAGCGTCCGCCGGTGATGAAATCTTCGTGTTGTACCATCATACTGAACAGGTCATGTAGACCCAAAGTTCCCAGATTACGGCTGAGCTGGATGTTGATGGCCATGTTTTGCCATTCTTGGTTGAGATTCTTCAAGAATTTCACGTTTACTTCATACTTTGACTTCTCAACCCCGAGCCGTCTCAAGTCGTTGACGAAGGCGTTCAATCTTTGGTAAGAGTCAATGAGGGATTCGTTTTCCCTGGCTTTGAAGCCTTCGTAAGCATTGAGGGCACTTTCCTTCTGACTCTCTACAGCAGAGTCACCTCCCTGCATCTGTTGTTCAATTTCCAACCAAACGTCTCGTGCGTTGGTCAGACTGTCCACTCTTGCGTACATATCGTTTGGGAGAGCCATAATCAGGAGGGTCAGTGCACGCTTGTCAATGAGATGTCGGGCTCTTTGTTCGGGATTGAACATCTCAACAGGCTTCTCGACCACGTACGCCGGAAGTTCGGGACAGGTATCGGTCTTTGGTACGGCGGCGACGGTGACGGTCGGTCGGATAGGTCCTTCTCGAATGGACTTCATCAGGTTTTCATCAAGCAGGTCGAGGAAGTGAATCATCCTGCGTCTCCATTGTTGGTACTCGCCCATCACCAGGACGGGAGGGCGAGTTTCGAAACCTATCCCAAGGATTTCCTTCGACATTTCAAAAAAAATGAGACCTCCTCGTACGATTCGCTTGGCTTAAAACAGAAGAAGGGTTTTTGAAAAATGGGAATTTTGAGCGCCTCGGGACACAAAACGCTTGGAAAAAGTAAAGGGTTTTGAAAGCAAGCTTAGTGTCGCATTTGAGAAACAAAACTACAAGAGTTTCGGCTCAAAGAGGCGAAATCCGACTTGGAAACAGATGTTTTCCGATTCGGATTTGGCTCAAAATGGTTGGATTCGGAAAACAGCCTTTTCCGATTCGGAAAATGTAATTTTCCGATTCGGAAAAGTAGGGTTCGGAAAAAGGGAAATTTTGGAAGAGAGACTTTTCAGGAGCAAGACCCCAAGTCAGAGACTCGTTCTCCGATTCGGAAAACAGTGTTTTCCGATTCGGAAAAGGAGAGTTCTCCGATTCGGAGAAGATGCAATTTCCGACTCGGAAAATTTAAGCTGAAAATTCAGCTCTTGTTTTCCGATGCGGAAAACCTGCACAGAAAACTCCGAAAAATTTCTCAAAAACGCTTAAAACCTCTTAAAAATCAGTGTTTAGACCCCCAAATTGTAGGAAAAAGCTTAGAAATCATTGGGGAATCACTTAACACTTAATTTTACCCTTTTAAAACCACCTTTTGGATTGAAAACCCAAAAGTTTTGAAAAACTCAAAACTTAAAAACCTTTTGAAATCTTATCAAAAACCAAAAACAAAAACCAAGGAATCAACAAGGTTGGCTCTGATACCAATTGTTGTCCCAAATAACAATTAAAGAACAAAGAAATGGATGGAAATCAAGAAAGTGTGATTGAAATCATATAAAGCTTGAAGAACTTGCAACAATGGAGTTTTGCCCAAAATAGATAATGTATGAAATCAATGCAAAAACCCTAAACATCTCTTACCTTTTATAGGTAAGAGAAAGTTACGCAAAAGTACGATAAAGGCCCCCGAGGTTACACACCTCTAAACAAGGGCAATAAAACAGTAAATTGTTTACAAAGGAAATCAAACTAACTAATGAAAGCATGTAAAGATAGTGAATTCTGACTCTTCACAACAAAGAGGTCTTACATAACTGTTCCTCCTGGTCGTTCCACATAATTGTGCAACAACTCCTTGTAGCCAGTCATATGTCTTGAACAACCGGAATCGACATACCACATATGTCTGGCCTGTAGAAACATGTTAGTTCATCTTGGGAACCCATATCCAAATGGGTCCTTTCTTGTTGGTCTCATACATCTTTAACAAATCAGAAGATGAACCTAAAATCTTACAGTTTATACCAGACTTTGAAATTTGTGCATTCAATAAATCTTTAGGAATCCATTTGCACACAAATTTCACATCAACTGATTTATCTTTTGCTTGTGAAAGATTTTTCTTTTTAGCACTAAACACTTTAGCACGATGATCAAACGAGTAAGCACGAGATTTATCATGAGAAACACCACTAGATCTCTTCATGTTAGCATGACTAGAGTTCAAAGAAAAAGAAGTATCACCACAATGAGTACAATGCAAACGTTGCATAGCAAAAAACATTAAGGCAGACTCAAAAGAGTTTTGACACTTATTGAATCTAACATTCAGATTACATTTATTTGCATCATCAACGGATGACTTTTTAACAAAACGCTTTTTCTTCTTTGAATCTTTCTTCTTCCACCCTAGTCCATGTCGTTTAAAACTTTTTAAATCTGTAGAACCAGAAGAACTAGAGTTAATAGGTGTCTTAGGAACTGAACATACATCAGATGAATCTTTTGAAGATGTTTCAAGTGTAGCACACGAAGTACTTCCAACCTCAAAAGTACTTGCATCAAAATTACTTGAACAAGTTTCAGACTTTGACAAAGTATATGAGGATTTCTCATCTTTTGAAATTCCACTATCACTTGAAACATTTACAACATTTGGTTTATCTTGTGTACCCAACTTTGGTTTTTCAAAAACAGCACCAAATTCCACATCTGGTAGTTTGAGTTCTGATTTAAGGATATCACCTTCAACCATACTATCTAAACTTTTGTACACAAGATAACCATCTTTGTCAATAACAGCATATGTAATTAAATCAGTGACTTCAGTCTTACTACTTTGATCAAAACAAGGTGGAGTTTCTTGAGACTCAAACATGGGGTTTGAAATAAAATTTATCTTTTCTTCTTCAAAACCTTTTTCGATATCATCATCATTATCAGAATCAAAACATGGTTTGGTCTCATCAGAATCAGAATCAGACTCATAATCAGAAACGCTTTTATTTTCTGAAAGATTATTAACTTGAATAAACTCAGAAAGATTTTCACAATCTGTTTCTTTTTCAAGTTCACTTGTCGTATCTTCAGATTTAGAAGTAGAATCAGTAGTCGTTGACTCATTTTCAATATTGTTACTAAGCTTTTCAGATTCATTTGAAAAAGACTTTACATCTTGAGAATACAAAGAAACACACTGAGTATGAGAAAACTCGGGTTTTCTTGTTTTATAACTTTGATTTAAATCATCATATTTAAAATCACATGTGAAATCAAAGTTATTCTTTCTCTTTGGCTTTGAATCTGAAAAACTATCACTTGAGTCATCAACAACTTTTTCTTTACCTTTATCCGAAGAATCAGATGATGAACTACCAGATTTTACAAAGGTCTCATTTAATTTTGGAAAACTTAAGTTATCAAACTGATAAAGACCTTTAGGGGCTTTCTTTAAAACATCATTTTCAGGTAAACCTAACCCCATTTTCGGATTGTAAAACCTAGTATCTTTTAGATTATTTGTCAAAAGCTTAAGCGTCTGTTGAGTCTGACCTCTTTTGATATTAAGATCCTCCAACTGTTTGATTTTGGCATAAGCCTCAGACCTATCTTGAAAACAAACTTCATATTTGATCATATATTCAGCTTTTTCAGACTCCAAATTTACTAAAGCACTCTTCATCTCAGAAATTTGAGATTCTAGTTTGGCTTTCTCTTTCCTAATCTCAGCCTTTTCAAGCTCACGATCATCAGCTAAAGATTTATATAACTCACACTCATTACTAAATTCAATGACTCGAGCTCTTTCGAACTTAATCTTTTCCTTCAAGTCATCAAATTCAGTTTTTAAAATTAAAAACTGTTCTTCTAAAGAGCATTCATCATTATCAGACATATCCGAGTCAGAAGGAGTTTGACTTACCTCATTTGATGCCTCGGTCTCTTTGTGAAGGTTGATGGTTTCTTCCACACTTGCCATGAGATTGTAGTGAACTTGTGTGAAATGGGCAGAATCCTCATCATCGGAAGTATCATCATACCAACATTCTTCTTCCGCCATCAAGACTTTACCTTCACTCTTGCGTTTCGCAAGTTGAGCCTTCTTTGAGTAGTAGTCAAAATCCCTGACTTTCGGTGCTCTACAATCTTTGACAAAATGGCCAGGTTTGCCACAGTTGAAACATACGTTTCCTTTCTCATCTGTCTTTTCTTTCTCATAACTCTTTCTCTCCGGCCTTCTCTCATAATCCTTTGGCTTGTACTTGTCTCTTTTGTAGTTATCGAACTTGGGTTTCGAATAGAACTTCTTCTTCCCATAACGTTTGTGAATCGAACTAGACAAAAGAGCAAGCTTGTCGGCAACTCGCTTCAAATCAACATCGGATTCAGAACTTTCTGTTGGATGCAAAATCGGATTGTATCCGAGATCACAAGATTGTGCTAAAGTTGAAGTCAAAGGCAAAGTCAAAGTGGGCAACAAAGTCAAAGTTTACTTTTATTGTTTTAGTCTTTTGTAATAGTTTTCCTTTAGTAGGGTAGATATTGTAATTGTTGAAAAGTGTAAGGGTTTGAGTGTTTGGGTATAAATACCCAAAGTGAGTTAATTTGGTAATTGTAACATGCATACGTATCATTGTGAAAGTGAGAGTGATTGAGAGAGTTATTGTTCTTAAGTGTGTGTGTTCTTGGTGTGTTTAGTGTGTGTAAACTTTGATCCAAGAATTAATGACATATGGCTTCCTGAATCATTCTCTAGTTGTTGCATGTTGATTAGAACTTGAATCTGGAACAACAAGTGGTATCAGAGCTGGAAATTCGCTGAAGATTGGTAAGATTTTTGAGTTTTTTGAGTTTTTCGAAAATGGTGGTTTTGAGGATTTTTTATCTCTTCTTTTGATCGTTTTTACCTCTGAATTTGATCCTATATGGTTAATATGATGTTTTACTGTGTTTAGGATTGATTTGGAGTTAAAATTCGTGGTTTTGGGGTGTAATTTTTGAAGTTTTTTTACTGTTTTTTCGAGTTTTCTTCGGTTTCCCGCTTTGGTGTTCATAATACCCGAATTGGTGTTCATAGTACCCGAATCGGGACATTCATAAATACCCGAATCGAGAATTTCAAAAATCCCGAATTAGGATTTTGAAAAACCCGAATCGGTATTTTGAAAATCCCGATTTCGGATTTTTTTTACTCGAATTTTTTCCCGAATTGGTTATTTCTTGTTACCCGACTTGGTATTGTCCAAATCCCGAATCGAGATTGGACCAAATACCAACTCGGAAGTTTGTTCGGTGAGATTCTTTTGTTCACAAAACCCGAATCGGGTATTTACAAAACCCGAATCGGGTATATACAAAACCCGAACTGGGTGTTGAGTTCCCCTTTACCCGAATCGGGAATCCCCTTTACCCGAATCGGGTGTTGAGTTAAAAAAAAAGAAAAAAAAGGAGTCTGGAAGCGTTTTTTGGGCACTTTTTCACGTAAACGTTCTTAGATTCCTTATCTGATTTTACGGTGGAAAACATAAATCATTTTTAAGGTCATTTTTTCCCGAAAAATGCCGGTTTTTCCGAGATTTTGGTGATTTTCGAGAGGTTGATTTTTTGGACTAATTGGTCAATTTTACGATCAAAATCAACTTTCAAATTTTTGAAAAATATTTTTTTCGGGATTTCACTATTCATCGGTTGACTTTCCAGTTGACTTTTTTGACTTTTGTTACTAATCTCTTATTTGATCAAAAGAAGTGTGCAGCTTAGTTACAGTTCCTCAGATTTCCAGTTTTTGAAGTTCAGAACTAGTCTTTCAGCTTCAGTGAATTTACGATCATTTTCAAGTTCTACGAAGATGTCTAGAGATCTTTTGAGCATGGGATCAAAGTCCAAACCTCCGGTTCTTCAAATTGGAGAATATCCGCAATGGCGTGTAAGGATGATTCAATTCCTTAACAACATCGACAAGACTCTCATGACAAGCATTCAGGAAGGTCCAATTAAGCCTTTCATTGACATTCCCGGTACTCCTGAGACTGACTACTACTCCCGCAATTGAACCAAGAAGAGTGTATAAACTCTTTCGGCATTACAATGAGCTCGAGAAAATCAGAGCGGAAATTGATGACAAAGCTCTAACTTTTCTAACGATGGCAATTCCGAACGATTTATTCAATCGTGTTGATAGTCGAAAGACAGCAAAAGAACTGTGGGATGAGTTAGAGAAGCAGTTTCAAGGGACGGAGAGATCAATCCAAGCTAAGCTAAACCAAGCAATCGGAGCTTATGAAGGGTTTAAGGCTTTAGAGGGAGAAACACTTGCTGATTCTTACAGTCGGTTCAACATCATTCTGAATGATTTGAGGAGAAATGGAATGCATAAGTCTACTTCTGAGATAAACTTCAAGTTTCTAAAGAATCTCAATCCGGAATGGGATCACTACTCGGTTAATCTTCAGATGAACAAGAACTTGGCGGAAGAAGACTTGCATGACTTGTATTCCATTCTTAGTCAACATGAAGTGAAAGTCAAAGATATTGTGACGAAGCAGAAGAGTATTTCTGATTCTTTGGCTCTGTTGACTGAAAAGAAGAAGAGTGTGCTCTCTAGTGCTAGTTCCAAGAAGAAAAGCCATTCAAAGGCTTTAGTCACTGAGTTGTCTGATTCTGATTCAGAAACCCTTGAAGATGACAGTTCTGAATCCGATGTTGATTTGAAGCGAGTTGCCGACAAGCTTGCTCTTTTGTCTAGTTCTATTCACAAACGTTATGGGAAGAAGAAGTTCTATTCGAAACCCAAGTTTGATAACTACAAAAGAGACAAGTACAAGCCAAAGGATTATGAGAGAAGGCCGGAGAGGAAGAATTATGAGAAAGAAAAGACAGATGAGAAAGGCAATGTTTGTTTCAACTGTGGCAAACCAGGCCATTTTGTCAAAGATTGTAGAGCACCGAAAGTCAGGGATTTTGACTACTACTCAAAGAAGGCTCAACTTGCGAAACGCAAGAGTGAAGGTAAAGTCTTGATGGCGGAAGAAGAATGTTGGTATGATGATACTTCTGATGATGAGGACTCTGCTCATTTCACACAAGTTCACTACAATCTCATGGCTAGTGTGGAAGAAACCATCAACCTTCACAAACAGACCGAGGCATCAAATGAGGTAAGTCAAACTCCTTCTGACTCGGATATGTCTAATAATGATGAATGCTCTTTAGAAGAACAGTTTTTAATTTTAAAAACTGAATTTGATGACTTGAAGGAAAAGATTAAGTTCGAAAGAGCTCGGGTCATTGAATTCAGTAATGAATGTGAGTTATATAAATCTTTAGCTGATGATCGTGAGCTTGAAAAGGCTGAGATTAGGAAAGAGAAAGCCAAACTAGAATCTCAAATTTCTGAGATGAAGAGTGCTTTAGTAAATTTGGAGTCTGAAAAAGCTGAATATATGATCAAATATGAAGTTTGTTTTCAAGATAGGTCTGAGGCTTATGCCAAAATCAAACAGTTGGAGGATCTTAATATCAAAAGAGGTCAGACTCAACAGACGCTTAAGCTTTTGACAAATAATCTAAAAGATACTAGGTTTTACAATCCGAAAATGGGGTTAGGTTTACCTGAAAATGATGTTTTAAAGAAAGCCCCTAAAGGTCTTTATCAGTTTGATAACTTAAGTTTTCCAAAATTAAATGAGACCTTTGTAAAATCTGGTAGTTCATCATCTGATTCTTCGGATAAAGGTAAAGAAAAAGTTGTTGATGACTCAAGTGATAGTCTTTCAGATTCAAAGCCAAAGAGAAAGAATAACTTTGATTTCACATGTGATTTTAAATATGATGATTTAAATCAAAGTTACAAAACAAGAAAACCCGAGTTTTCTCATACTCAGTGTGTTTCTGTGTATTCTCAAGATGTAAAGTCTTTTTCAAATGAATCTAAAAAACTTAGTAACAATATTGAAAATGAGTCAACGACAACTGATTCTACTCCTAAATCTGAAGATAAGACAAGTGAACTTGAAAAAGAAACAGATTATGAAAATCTTTCTGAGTTTATTCAAGTTAATAATCTTTCAGAAAATAAAAGCGTTTCTGATTATGAGTCTGATTCTGATTCTGATGAGACCAAACTATGTTTTGATTCTGATAATGATGATGATATTGAAGCGGGTGTTGAGGAAGAAAAGATAAATTTTATTTCAAACCCCATGTTTGAGTCTCAAGAAACTCCACCTTGTTTTGATCAAAGTATTAAGCCTGAAGTGACTGAGTTAATTACATATGTTGTTATTGACAAAGATGGATATCTTGTGTACAAAAGTTTAGATAGTATGGTTGAAGGTGATATCCTTAAATCAGAACTCAAACTACCAGATGTGGAATTTGGTGCTGTTTTTGAAAAACCAAAGTCTGGTATACAAGATAAACCAAGTGTTGTAAATGTTTCAAGTGATAGTGGAATTTCAAAAGATTATAAATCCTCATGTACTTTGTTAAAGTCTGAAACTTGTTCAATTAATTTTGATGCAAGTACTTTTGAGGTAGGAAGTACTTCTTGTGCTACACTTGAAACATCTTCAAAAGATTCATCTGATGTATGTTTGTTGTTCCAGATTCAAGTTCTAATCAACATGCAACAAGTAGAGAATGATTTAGAAAGCCATATGTCATTGATTCTTGGATGAAAAGTTTACACACACTAACACACCAAGAACACACACACTTAAGAACTAACTTTCTCTCAATTCACTCTCAATTCACAATGATACGTATGCATGTTCTCTAACTACCAAACTAACTCACTATGGGTATTTATACCCAAACACTCAAACCCTCAAGGTTTACAAGAATTACACAAACTACCCTATTATTACAAAACTATTACAAGTAAAGTAATAAAGCACTAAAACAATGAAGCTTTGACTTTCTTTTAACAACTTTGACTTTGCCTTTGACTTCAACATTAGCACAATCTTGTGATCTCGGATACAATCCGATTTTGCACCCAACAATCTCCCCCTTTGGATTCGAGATCACAAAAAGAATTAGGCAAACGTCTTCAAGAAAGCATCAGCACTTTAAGCATCAACAATAAGCTTTCTTGAATGATAAGCTTCCGTAATAATCTTCACGAATCATCCAAATCTTCATGAAGCTTTAACACACTTTGAACACGAAGCTTTAACAAATCGAGATATCTTCAAATAATCATCAAACTTCAAACATCTCTTGCAAACATCTCTTGTCATATCTCGTAATCTTCTCCTTGACTTGACATTTCGGAACCATCTCCCCAAAGTATCTTCAAAAAGCATTTCTCGACTTTACATTTCTAAACCATCTCCCCCTTTTTGATGAAATATGAAATAATCATCAAAATCTATAGAAATGTATGATCAGAACAACTCGGCTCGTAAAGATACAAACATGTGAAAGAACCACCATAGATAACAAAAACCATCTCACATAACCATCTCCTCCTTGTTACTCCAGAATTCCCCTTTTTCCTCCAAAGAAGTACCGTCAATTCCATAAAGTAACCTGAATCTTTTCAAATTCAGATATAAGTGGGAAAATCCTGAAACAACACATGAATCAGTTGGAATGCCTGTGAGAAGCACAAAGCAACTCAGTACAACAAATGCACTATATAAAGAGCTTTAGTGATGATCACTCCCCAGGACTTCCGTTCAATCATCGCAAACACTAAAAGTATTCCTATGAACGTTCCGACAAAGAAACAAATTCCTTGTGTGTATTTGTGATGAAAGAAAATAACATCAAGTGCTTTCATAAGGCTCAAAATGTGAAAACATTTCACGACTCGATGTGTAGAAATGAAGTTCGAAGGCAGGGCAGCTTCCTTCTGTTTCAATATCGATTTTCCAAATGAAAACCTGATAGATTATGTGCTGCGTCCCCGTGATGAAATGAAACATCTCCTTGTTAAGAAGGAAATGAGTAGCTAGTGGGGTAAAAACGAGAGTCGGCATTGGGCTTTGCCTTATTTCAATATCGGTCACCAAAGAATGTGAACCAATAGATTATGTGGTTGCCCGGCTAAGAAAAGGTTGGTGCAGAGTTTTATTTTTCTTTTAACTCTGTTCTCACACCCTCCAATTCTTTTAAGCATCCTCACTTCTAACCAATCTCTCATATAATATTTTTCCGCTCAATCACTATGAGAATAACTCGACCACCTGAGTTATCTCCCCCACTCTTTGATAGAGACCCCTCACTCATTTCTCAAGGATAACTTCTTGGGTAGGATTGCCGGTTCTGGAAATCCATAGAAGTTCTGTTAAGCTCACACATCCCATGAAATAAATTTCCTAAACATGAAAGTACAATGATTCAACGGGTGAATCAATGAGCCAATATGAAATATGCTCGAACAAATATATATGTACAATATAGGAGCATAAGAAATTTCTTCAAACAAGTATATGACATGAATAACATGAATGATGAAAACTTGTTTGAGAAAATTGATTCATCATATGATGTGAGATATGTTCTTGAAAAGCTTTGGTGTACACAAAAAGAATGAATGTTATCTATACGATCAAGATATAGATATAGCAAGGAAGAACGTATCTGATCAAATAAACGATGAAGTACAAATAGGAAATATCAAGCGAGTGTATTACCACCGAAAAATATGGTCATATAGAGACGTGGTAATAACTAAGTCAAAAGAAGCTAAACCGGTGTGTATGAATACTTGAAAAGTATATGAAAAGATAATACGCAAGTATTAATCTTTGGAAACACACGGTTAGAAAATATCCGTCAACTCATCATGATATGAAAACATGGAAAATCACACTTCTAATTCGAAAAAAACATTTGAGAATCAAGAAGTGAGTTTGAACATTTAAAAACGTTTTTCATACCTGAAAGTTGTTCATCTTTCAAATATGTAAGCATTAAAGCTTATTTGAACTCTCCCCCTAAAAATGATATCTCGTTTAAGAACTCACCCTCAAATGGATAATCTGCAAAACAAAGTAGAATTTGGTATTCATTGAAAATGAATCCTTAGATGTTAGTCAGATAGTATCCAATCAGAATAATTAGGCAACTCCCCCTTAAATTAAGATTTGAAACAGATTTAAGTTGGACTAAGCATGCCAAGCTTGCTAACCAAAAAGTTAAAACGCTTTTCATCTAAAGGTTTAGTGAAAAGGTCAGCAAGTTGGTAATCTGTTTGAACAAAGAACATTTCGATATTACCTTTCTCCACATTATCTTTGATAAAATGATACCGGATGTCGATGTGTTTGGTCTTGGAATGCTGAACTGGATTTGACGTTATTGCAATGGCGCTTTCCGAATCACAGTAGATAGGGACTCTCTTCAACTTATAGCCATAGTCTAATAGTTGTGTCTTCATCCAAAGCACTTGCGAACAACAACTTGCGGCGGCCACATATTCTGCTTCGGCCGTTGAAGTGGAGACACAATTTTGCTTTTTCGAAGTCCAACTAACAAGTTTATCACCTAAAAACTGACATGATCCAGAAGTGCTTTTCCTATCCAGTTTGCAACCACCATAATCTGAATCTGTAAAAGATATTAGCTCAAAACTAGAATCTTTCGGATACCAAAGGCCCAACTCGGGTGTGCCTTTGAGATACCGTAAGATCCTTTTAACTGCCGCAAGGTGTGACTCTTTAGGAGTAGCTTGAAAACGAGCACAAAAACATGTGGCGAACATAATGTCCGGTCTAGTCGCAGTGAGGTACAAAAGGGAACCAATCATGCTTCTGTAAATCTTTTGATCAACGGGTTTACCGGCTAAATCAGGACCCAAAAGATTTCCAGTTGGCATTGGTGTTTTAATTGGAGAACAATCAGTCATATTAAACTTTTTCAACATATCCCTTAATATACTTTGACTGACTTATAAAGATACCGTCCGGATGTTGTTTGACTTGAATTCCTAAAAAGAAATTCAATTCACCCATCATGCTCATTTCAAACTCGGTCTCCATGATTTTAGAAAACTTTGTACACAACTCTGGATTAGTAGAACCGAAAATAATGTCGTCAACATAAATTTGAACTAAAAGCAAGTCATCACCTTCTTTCTTCAGAAAAAGAGTAGTATCGATCGTACCTCGTTTGAATCCTTTGGATAAGAGATGATTAGTCAGAGTTTCATACCATGCTCTTGGAGCTTGTTTTAAGCCATACAAAGCTTTGTCCAAGATGCATACATGATCGGGAAAATCTGGATCGACGAACCCTTCAGGTTGCTCTATATAGACCTCTTCATGCAAGACTCCATTCAAGAACGCAGATTTGACATCCATTTGAAATACCTTGATGTTCTTGTGAGCCGCATAGGCCAAAAAGATTCGAATTGCCTCGATCCTCGCTACCGGTGCAAAAGTCTCATCGTAGTCAATACCTTCTTGTTGAGAGTAACCTTTAGCAACCAATCGTGCTTTGTTTCTGACAATCAATCCGGATTCATCTTTCTTGTTTCTGAAGATCCACTTGGTTTTAATGATTGATTTATCTTGCGGTCTCGGAACCAAGCGATACACTTTGTTTCTTTTGAACTGTAGAAGCTCTTCTTGCATTGCTAAAAGCCAATCAGAATCGTCTAAGGCTTGAGAGACATTCTTTGGTTCAATTTTGCTCAAGAAACTTTTGTATAGGCAGTAATTTGCAGATGCAGATCGCGTTTTAACACCATCATTGACATCACCAATCACATTGTAGAGTGGATGTGCTCTTGTCCATTTCAACTGAGCAGGAAGAATTGCAATATCATCTAGATTGTTCTGACTATCATTTTCATCAATGATTGCAGGAATCTCTGATTGATCATCGGGAGTTAACTCTGATTGCTCAACACTTGGAACTGGTATAGCCTGATCAGAGTTAGATGTAGAACAAATATTCTCCGATGGTCCGGAATCATTCACACTTGAAGATTCTGGGACATCGTGAATATCAACTCTTGGATTTCTGGAAAGAACGAGATCTTCATTATCTGCACAAATATCCAGAAAAGCATCCATAAACAGTAAATCGAGTTCTGAACTATTTGGATCAGTAATAGAATCAGAAGTCGTAGTAGAAGCTTGACTATGAATTTCGAGTCCTGAACTGTTATGTTCAGAAGTCATCGACACGGTTTCATCAAAAGTGACATAAACGGTTTCCATAACCATCTTGATTCTTTTGTTGTAGACCCGGAAAGTCTTCGACGTTAGCGAATAACCAAGAAAGTATCCCTCGTCGGCTTTCTTGTCAAACTTACCAAGATTATCACGGTTGTTAAGAATGTAACACCTACAACCAAAAACATGAAAGAATTTCACATTAGGAACTCGACGGTTGATTATATGATAAGGAGTTTTGTTGAAGAGCTTAGTGATGATGGTTCGATTTTGTGTAAAACAAGCCGTTGAAACAGCTTCGGCCCAAAAGGTAAGAGGTAATCCGGAGTAAGCTAGCATC
Source organism: Centaurea solstitialis (assembly GCA_030169165.1). Lineage (NCBI taxonomy): Eukaryota > Viridiplantae > Streptophyta > Magnoliopsida > Asterales > Asteraceae > Centaurea > Centaurea solstitialis. The sequence goes on from CM058043.1 coordinate 49,951,225, forward strand.
GTTCGTGCCGCTTCCACTAAGGTTCGGTTTCGTCTTTCTACAACTCCATTTTGTTGTGGAGTATAAGCACCTGAAAAATTATGAGAAATACCAACAGATGTTAGATAAGCATCTAAAGTAGCATTTTTAAATTCAGTGCCATTATCACTCCTAATCTTTCGAACTGGAAGTTGCAAAAGAACTTGGATCCTCTTGATAAACTTTATGATCAACTCGGGAGCTTCAGATTTCATTCTCAGAAATTCTAGCCACGTGTACCGTGAGTATTCATCAACCATAACCAGAATGTACTTCTTTCCACTAATTGATTGAATTCTCATCGGTCCGCATAAGTCCATGTGGAGCATTTCGAGTGGTGATCGACATGAAGATTCTGTTTTTGACTTGTGAGAACTTCTCTTCATCTTTCCCATTTGACAAGCCGGACATAAAGAATCTCTATCAAATGTCAACTTTGGAAGACCTTTCACCAATCCACCATTAGCTAGTTTGCTAATATCTGAGAAATTTTGATGAGAAAATCTTCTATGCCATAGCCAACTTTCGCCTTTTGATGCCTTTGTAAACAAACAAACTGGTTTCGACGAATCTATCACCGGAAAGTCAACCACATAGAGATTGTAAAACCTTCTCCCTTCAAAAATCTCAACACCGTCACTATTAATGATAAGACAGTTAATGATGGAAAATAGAACAATGTTATAACCATCACAAAACTGACTTGCACTAAAAAGATTATGACTTAACCCCTCAACATAAAGTACCTTCTTTATGGATACCTTACCATTTGTAAGAATGCCGTAACCTTTGATGACACCAGTCGTCTTATTCCCAAAACTAACTGTTCCTCCTGGTCGTTCCACATAATTGTGCAACAACTCCTTGTAGCCAGTCATATGTCTTGAACAACCGGAATCGACATACCACATATGCCTGGCCTGTAGAAACATGTTAGTTCATCTTGGGAACCCATATCCAAATGGGTCCTTTCTTGTTGGTCTCATACATCTTTAACAAATCAGAAGATGAACCTAAAATCTTACAGTTTATACCAGACTTTGAAATTTGTGCATTCAGTAAATCTTTAGGAATCCATTTGCACACAAATTTCACATCAACTGATTTATCTTTTGCTTTTGAAAGATTTTTCTTTTTAGCACTAAACACTTTAGCATGATGATCAAACGAGTAAGCACGAGATTTATCATGAAAAACACCACTAGATCTCTTCTTGTTAGCATGACTAGAGTTCAAAGAAAAAGAGTTATCACCACAATGAGTACAATGCAAACGTTGCATAGCAAAAAACATTAAGGAAGACTCAAAAGAGTTTTGACACTTATTGAATCTAACATTCAGATTACATTTATTTGCATCATCAACGGATGACTTTTTAACAAAACGCTTTTTCTTCTTTGAATCTTTCTTCTTCCACCCTAGGCCATGTCGTTTAAAACTTTTTAAATCTGTAGAATCAGAAGAACTAGAGTTAATAGGTGTCTTAGGAACTGAACATACATCAGATGAATCTTTTGAAGATGTTTCAAGTGTAGCATAAGAAGTACTTCCTACCTCAAAAGTACTTGCATCAAAATTAATTGAACAAGTTTCAGACTTTAACAAAGTACATGAGGATTTATAATCTTTTGAAATTCCACTATCACTTGAAACATTTACAACACTTGGTTTATCTTGTGCACTCGACTTTGGTTTTTCAAAAACAGCACCAAATTCCACATCTGGTAGTTTGAGTTCTGATTTAAGGATATCACCTTCAACCATACTATCTAAACTTTTGTACACAAGGTAACCATCTTTGTCAATAACAGCATATGTAATTAACTCAGTGACTTCAGTTTTACTACTTTGATCAAAACAAGGTGGAGTTTCTTGAGACTCAAACATGGGGTTTGAAATAAAATTTATCTTTTCTTCCTCAACACCCGCTTCAATATCATCATCATTATCAGAATCAAAACATGGTTTGGTCTCATCAGAATCAGAATCAGACTCATAATCAGAAACGCTTTTATTTTCTGAAAGATTATTAACTTGAATAAACTTAGAAAGATTTTCACAATCTGTTTCTTTTTCAAGTTTACTTGTCTTATCTTCAGATTTAGGAGTAGAATCAGTAGTCTTTGACTCATTTTCACTATCGTTACTAAGCTTTTCAGATTCATTTGAAAAAGACTTTACATCTTGAGAATACAAAGAAACACACTGAGTATGAGAAAACTCGGGTTTTCTTGTTTTATAACTTTGATTTAACTCATCATATTTAAAATTACATGTGAAATCAAAGTTATTCTTTCTCTTTGACTTTGAATCTGAAAAACTATCACTTGAGTCATCAACAACTTTTTCTTTACCTTTATCCGAAGAATCAGATAATGAACTACCAGATTTTACAAAGGTCTCATTTAATTTTGGAAAACTTAAGTTATCAAACTGATAAAGACCTTTAGGGGCTTTCTTTAAAACATCGTTTTCAGGTAAACCTAACCCCATTTTCGGATTGTAAAATCTAGTATCCTTTAGATTATTTGTCAAAAGCTTAAGCGTCTGTTGAGTCTGACCTCTTTTGATATTAAGATCCTCCAACTATTTGATTTTGGCATAAGCCTCAGATCTATCTTGAAAACAAACTTCATATTTGATCATATATTCAGCTTTTTCAGACTCCAAATTTACTAAAGCACTCTTCATCTCAGAAATTTGAGATTCTAGTTTGGCTTTCTCTTTCCTAATCTCAGCCTTTTCAAGCTCACGATCATCAGCTAAAGATTTATATAACTCACACTCATTACTGAATTCAATGACTCGAGCTCTTTCGAACTTAATCTTTTCCTTCAAGTCATCAAATTCAGTTTTTAAAATTAAAAACTGTTCTTCTAAAGAGCATTCATCATTATCAGACATATCCGAGTCAGAAAGAGTTTGACTTACCTCATTTGATGCCTCGGTCTCTTTGTGAAGGTTGATGGTTTCTTCCACACTTGCCATGAGATTGTAGTGAACTTGTGTGAAATGGGCAGAATCCTCATCATCAGAAGTATCATCATACCAACATTCTTCTTCCGCCATCAAGACTTTACCTTCACTCTTGCGTTTCGCAAGTTGAGCCTTCTTTGAGTAGTAGTCAAAATCCTTGACTTTCGGTGCTCTACAATCTTTGACAAAATGGCCAGGTTTGCCACAGTTGAAACATACGTTTCCTTTGTCATCTGTCTTTTCTTTCTCATAACTCTTTCTCTCCGGCCTTCTCTCATAATCCTTTGGCTTGTACTTGTCTCTTTTGTAGTTATCGAACTTGGGTTTCGAATAGAACTTCTTCTTCCCATAACGTTTGTGAATCGAACTAGACAAAAGAGCAAGCTTGTCGGCAACTCGCTTCAAATCAACATCGGATTCAGAACTTTCATCTTCAGGTGTTTCTGAATCAGAATCAGACAACTCGGTGACTAAAGCCTTTGAATGGCTTTTCTTCTTTGAACTAGCACTAGGGAGCACACTCTTCTTCTTTTCTGTCAACAAGGCCAAAGAATCAGAAATACTCTTCTGCTTCATCACAATATCTTTGACTTTCACTTCATGCTGACTTAGAATGGAATACAAGTCATGCAAGTCTTCTTCCGCCAAATTCTTGTTCATTTGAAGATTAACCGAGTAATGATCCCATTCTGAATTGAGATTTTTCAAGAACTTGAAGTTTATCTCAGAAGTAGACTTTTGCATCCCATTTCTCCTCAAATCATTTAGAATGATGTTGAACCGACTGTAAGAATCAGCAAGTGTTTCTCCCTCTAAAGCTTTAAACCCTTCATAAGCTCCAATTGCTTGGTTTAGCTTGGCTTGGATTGATCTCTCCGTCCCTTGAAACTGCTTTTCCAACTCATCCCACAACTCTTTCGCTGTATTTCTACTATCAACACGATTAAACAAATCGTTCGGAATCGCCATCGTGAGTAAAGTAAGAGCTTTGTCATCAAGTTCAGCTCTTATCTTTTCTAGCTCATTGTAATGCCTAAAGAGTTTGAACACACGCCTTGGTTCAATCGCGGGAGTAGTGGCAGTCTCGGGTGTACCCGAAATGTCAATGTAGGGCTTAATCGGACCTTCTTGAATGCTCACCATAAGTGTCTTATCGATGTTGTTGAGGAATTGTATCATTCTAACACGCCATTGCGGATATTCGCCTATCTGAAGAACCGGAGGCTTTGACTTCGAACCCATACTCAAAAGATCTCTAGACATCTTCGTAGAACTTGAAAATGATCGGTAATTCACTGAAACTGGTAGATTTCTTCCGAACTTCTGGAGGTATACTAATCTGAGAATCTGTGGCTAATCTGAACACTTCTTTTGATCAACGAAAAGGTTAGTGACAAAAGTCAAAAAGTCAACAGAAAAGTCAACTGTGAATAGTGAAATCCCGAGAAAAAATATTTTTCAAAAATTTGAAAGTTGATTTTGACCGCGAAATTGAAATCTTAGTCCAAAAATACAATCTCTCAGAAATCACCAAAATCTCGGAAAAACCGGCATTTTTCGGGAAAAAATGACCTTAAAAATGACTGAACGTTTTCACCGTAGAATCAGATAAGAAGTCTAAAAAAGTTTACGTGAAAAAACGCCCGAAAAACACTTCCAGACTCGGTTAATCTTCAAATGAGATAAGAACTTTTTTTTTTTTTTTTTTTGCTTAAACTAATCCGATTCGGAAAACACTATATTCCGATTCGGATTTTTCAATTTTCCGAATCGGAAAATATGGTTTTCCGAATCGGAAAAGATAAACTTGAAAGAGTTCCGAGAAAAATTCGAGTTGGTATTTGGGCAATTTCCGAATCGGAAAATGATGTTTTCCGAATCGGAATTTGACTAATACCAAGTCGGAAAATGAGTAAGATCAGATCTAAACAACAATTCGAGACAAAAAAATTTTCCGATTCGGAAAACTTCAAAATTCCGATTCGGAAAACTTGTATTTTCCGATTCGGAATTTATGAATATTCCAATTCGGAAAATATGAATACCAGTTCGGAAAACCGAACAAAAACCGAGCAGAAGGTAAAAAAACTCAAAAATTACTGCTCAAATCACCAAATTTTGACTCAAAATCACTTCCTAACACAGTAAAAACATCATTTTAACCACAAACAATCAAATTCAGATCCAAATCATGATCAAATGAAGAACATCAAAACTCAAACCTCCATTTTTGAAAAAACATAAAAAAGTCAAGAAATCATACCAAATTCAAGTGAATTTCCAGCTCTGATACCACTTGTTGTTCCAGATTCAAGTTCTAATCAACATGCAACAAGTAGAGAATGATTTAGAAAGCCATATGTCATTGATTCTTGGATGAAAAGTTTACACACACTAACACACCAAGAACACACACACTTAAGAACTAACTTTCTCTCAATTCACTCTCAATTCACAATGATACGTATGCATGTTCTCTAACTACCAAACTAACTCACTATGGGTATTTATACCCAAACACTCAAACCCTCAAGGTTTACAAGAATTACACAAACTACCCTATTATTACAAAACTATTACAAGTAAAGTAATAAAGCACTAAAACAATGAAGCTTTGACTTTCTTTTAACAACTTTGACTTTGCCTTTGACTTCAACATTAGCACAATCTTGTGATCTCGGATACAATCCGATTTTGCACCCAACAATGTTCAGTTTCTAAGACACCTATTAACTCTAGTTCTTCTGATTCTACAGATTTAAAAAGTTTTAAACGACATGGCCTAGGGTGGAAGAAGAAAGATTCAAAGAAGAAAAAGCGTTTTGTTAAAAAGTCATCCGTTGATGATGCAAATAAATGTAATATGAATGTTAGATTCAATAAGTGTCAAAACTCTTTTGAGTCTGCCTTAATGTTTTTTGCTATGCAACATTTGCATTGTACTAATTGTGGTGATAACTCTTTTTCTTTCAACTCTAGTCATGCTAACAAGAAGAGATCTAGTGGTGTTTCTTATGATAAATCTCGTGCTTACTCGTTTGATCATCGTGCTAAAGTGTTTAGTGCTAATAAGAAAAATCTTTCAAAAGCAAAAGATAAATCAGTTGATGTGAAATTTGTGTGCAAATGGATTCCTAAAGATTTACTGAATGCACAAATTTCAAAGTCTGGTATAAACTGTAAGATTTTAGGTTCATCTTCTGATTTGTTAAAAATGTATGAGACCAACAAGAAAGGACCCATTTGGATATGGGTTCCCAAGATGAACTAACATGTTTCTACAGGCCAGGCATATGTGGTATGTCGATTCCGGTTGTTCAAGACATATGACTGGCTACAAGGAGTTGTTGCACAATTATGTGGAACGACCAGGAGGAACAGTTAGTTTTGGGAATAAAACGACGGGTGTCATCAAAGGTTACGGCATTCTTACAAATGGTAAGGTATCCATAAAGAAGGTACTTTATGTTGAGGGGTTAAGTCATAATCTTTTTAGTGCAAGTCAGTTTTGTGATGGTTATAACATTGTTCTATTTTCCATCATTAACTGTCTTATCATTAATAGTGATGGTGTTGAGATTTTTGAAGGGAGAAGGTTTTACAATCTCTATGTGGTTGACTTTCCGGTGATAGATTTGTCGAAACCCGTTTGTTTGTTTTCAAAGGAAACAAAAGGCGAAAGTTGGCTATGGCATAGAAGATTTTCTCATCAGAATTTCTCAGATATTAGCAAACTAGCTAATGGTGGATTGGTGAAAGGTCTTCCAAAGTTGACATTTGATAGAGATTCTTTATGTCCGGCTTGTCAAATGGGAAAGATGAAGAGAAGTTCTCACAAGTCAAAGACAGAATCTTCGTGTCAATCACCACTCGAAATGCTCCACATGGACTTATGCGGACCGATGAGAATTCAATCAATTAGTGGAAAGAAGTACATTCTGGTTATGGTTGATGAATACTCACGGTACACGTGGCTAGAATTTCTGAGAATGAAATCTGAAGCTCCCGAGTTGATCATAAAGTTTATCAAGAGGATCCAAGTTCTTTTGCAACTTCTAGTTCGAAAGATTAGGAGTGATAATGGCACTGAATTTAAAAATGCTACATTAGATGCTTATCTAACATCTGTTGGTATTTCTCATAATATTTCAGGTGCTTATACTCCACAACAAAATGGAGTTGTAGAAAGACGAAACCGAACCTTAGTGGAAGCGGCACGAACGATGCTAGCTTACTCCGGATTACCTCTTACCTTTTGGGCCGAAGCGGTTTCAACGGCTTGTTTTACACAAAATCGAACCATCATCAGTAAGCGCTTTCAGAAAACTCCTTATCATATAATCAACCGTCGCGTTCCTGATGTCAAATTTTTTCATGTTTTTGGTTGTAGGTGTTACATTCTTAACAACCGTGACAATCTTGGTAAGTTTGACAAGAAAGCCGACGAGGGATACTTTCTTGGTTATTCGCTAACGTCAAAGACTTTCCGCGTCTACAACAAAAGAACCAAGATGGTTATGGAAACCGTTTATGTGACTTTTGATGAAACCGTGTCAATGACTTCTGAACATAGCAGTTCAGGACTCGAAATTCATAGTCAAGCTTCTCCTACGACTTCTGATTCTATTACTGATCCAAATAGTTCAGAACTCGATTTACTGTTTATGGATGCTTTTCTGGATATTTGTGCAGATAATGAAGATCTTGTTCTTTCCAGAAATCCAAGAGTTGATATTCACGATGTCCCAGAACCTTCAAGCGTAAATGATTCCGGACCATCGGAGAATATTTGTTCTACTTCTAACTCTGATCAGGCTATACCAGTTCCAAGTGTTGAGCAATCAGAGTTAACCCCCGAAGATCAATCAGAGATTCCTGCAATCATTGATGAAAATGATAGTCAGAATAATCTAGATGATCTTGCAATTCTTCCTGCTCAGTTGAAATGGACAAGAGCACATCCACTCTACAATGTGATTGGTGATGTCAATGATGGTGTTAAAACGCGATCTGCATCTGCAAATTACTGCCTATACAAAAGTTTCTTGAGCAAAATTGAACCAAAGAATGTCTCTCAAGCCTTAGACGATTCTGATTGGCTTTTAGCAATGCAAGAAGAGCTTCTACAGTTCAAAAGAAACAAAGTGTATCGCTTGGTTCCTAGACCGCAAGATAAATCAATCATTAAAACCAAGTGGATCTTCAGAAATAAGAAAGATGAATCCGGATTGATTGTCAGAAACAAAGCGCGATTGGTTGCTAAAGGTTATTCTCAACAAGAAGGTATTGACTACGATGAGACTTTTGCACCGGTAGCGAGGATCGAGGCAATTCGAATCTTTCTGGCCTATGCAGCTCACAAGAACATCAAGGTATTTCAAATGGATGTCAAATCTGCGTTCTTGAATGGAGTCTTGCATGAGGAGGTCTATATAGAGCAACCTGAAGGGTTCGTCGATCCAGATTTTCTCGATCAAGTATGCATCTTGGACAAAGCATTGTATGGTCTAAAACAAGCTCCAAGAGCATGGTATGAAACTCTGACTAATCATCTCTTATCCAAAGGATTCAAACGAGGTACGATCGATACTACTCTTTTTCTGAAGAAAGAAGGTGATGACTTGCTTTTAGTTCAAATTTATGTTGACGACATTATTTTCGGTTCTACTAATCCAGAGTTGTGTACAAAGTTTTCTAAAATCATGTAGACCGAGTTTGAAATGAGCATGATGGGTGAATTGAATTTCTTTTTAGGAATTCAAGTCAAACAAAACCCGGATGGCATCTTTATTAATCAGTCAAAATATATTAAAGATATGTTGAAAAAGTTTAACATGACTGATTGTTCTCCAATTAAAACACCAATGCCGACTGGAAATCTTTTGGGTCCTGATTTAACCGGTAAATCCGTTGATCAAAAGATTTACAGAAGCATGATTGGTTCTCTTTTGTACCTCACTGCGACTAGACCGGACATTATGTTCTCGACATGTTTTTGTGCTAGGTTTCAAGCTAATCCTAAAGAGTCACACCTTGCGGCAGTTAAAAGGATCTTACGGTATTTCAAAGGCACACCCGAGTTGGGCCTTTGGTATCCGAAAGATTCTAGTTTTGAGCTAATATCTTTTACAGATTCAGATTATGGTGGTTGCAAACTGGATAGGAAAAGCACTTCTGGATCATGTCAGTTTTTAGGTGATAAACTTGTTAGTTGGACTTCGAAAAAGCAAAATTGCGTCTCCACTTCTACGGCCGAAGCAGAATATGTGGCCGCTGTGAGTTGTTGTTCGCAAGTGCTTTGGATGAAGACACAACTATTAGACTATGGTTACAAGTTGAAGAGAGTCCCTATCTACTGTGATTCGGAAAGCGCCATTGCGATAACGTCAAATCCGGTTCAGCATTCCAAGACCAAACACATCGACATTCATTATCATTTTATTAAAGATAATGTGGAGAAAGGTAATATCGAAATGTTCTTTGTTCAAACAAATTATCAACTTGCTGACCTTTTCACTAAACCTTTAGATGAAAAGCGTTTTAACTTTTTGGTTAGCAAGCTTGGCATGCTTACTCCTACTTAAATCTGTTACGGATCTTAATTTAAGGGGGAGTTGCTTAATTATTCTGGATTGGATACTATCTGACTAACATCTAAGGATTCATTGTCAATGAATACCAATTTCTACTTTGTTTTGCAGATTATCCATTTGAGGGGGAGTTCTTAAAAGTGATATTCATTTTAGGGGGAGAGTTCAAATAAGCTTTCATGCTTACATATTTGAAAGATGAACAACTTTCAAGTATGAAAAACCATTTTTAAATGTTCAAACTCACTTCTCGATTCTCAACTGTTTTTTTCGAATTAGAAGTGTGATTTTCCATGTTTTCATATCATGATGAGTTGACGGATATTTTCTAACCGTGTGTTTCCAAAGATTAATACTTGCGTACTATCTTTTCCGATATTTTTTAAGTATTCATACACACCGGTTTAGCTTCTTTTGTTTTGTTATTACCACGTCTCTATATGCTCATATTATTCGGTGGTAATACGCTCGCTTGATATTTCCTCATTGTACTTCATTGTTTCTTTGATTGGATACGTTCTTCATTGCTATATCTATATCTTGATCGTATAGATAACATTCATTCATTTTGTGTACACCAAAGCTTTTCAAAAACATATCTCACAAAATATGATGAATCAGTTTTCTCAAACAAGTTTATCTCATTCATGTTATTCATTTCATATACTTGTTTGAAGAAATTCTTATGCTCCTATATTGTTCATATATATATATATATATATATATATATTTGTTTGTAGCATGCTCCTATATTCTTCATATTGGCTTCTTGATTCACTAGTTGAATCATTGTACTTTCATGTTTAGGAAACTTATTTCATGGGATGTGTCAGCTTAACAAAACTTCTATGGATTTCCAAAACCGGCAATCCTACCCAAGAAGTTATCCTTGAGAAATGAGTGAGGGGTCTCCATCAAAGAGTGGGGGAGATAACTCAGGTGGTCGAGTTATTCTCATAGTGATTGAGCGGAAAAATATTATATGAGAGATTGGTTAGATGTGAGGATGCTTAAAAGAATTGGAGGGTGTGAGAACAGAGTTAAAAGAAAAATAAAACTCTGCACCAACCTTTTCTTAGCCGGGCAACCACATCCTCTATTGGTTCACGCTCTTTGGTGACCGATATTGAAACAAGGCAAAGCCCAATGCCGACTCTCGTTTTTACCCCACTAGCTACTCATTTCCTTCTTAACAAGGAGATGTTTCATTTCATCACGGGACGCAGCACATAATCTATCAGGTTTTCATTTGGAAAATCGATATTGAAACAGAAGGAAGCTGCCCTGCCTTCGAACTTCATTTCTACACATCGAGTCGTGAAATGTTTTCACTTTTTGAGCCTTATGAAAGCACTTGATGCTATTTTCTTTCATCACAAATACACACAAGGAATTTGTTTCTTTGTCGGAACGTTCATAGGAATACTTTTAGTGTTTGCGATGATTGAACGGAAGCCCTGGGGAGTGATCATCACTAAAGCTCCTTATATAGTGCATTCGTTGTACTGAGTTGCTTTGTGCTTCTCACAGGCATTCCAACTGATTCATGTGTTGTTTCAGGATTTTTCCACTTCAAATCTGAATTTGAAAAGATTCGGATTACTTTTTGGAATTGACGGTATTTCTTTGGAGTAATAAGGGGAATTCTGGAGTAACAAGGAGGAGATGGCTATGTGAGATGGTTTTTGATATCTATGGTGGTTCTTTTCCGTATCATACATTTCTATAGATTTTGATGATTATTTCATATTTCATCAAAAAGGGGGAGATGGTTTAGAAATGTAAAGTAGAGAAATGCTTTGAAGATACTTTGGGGAGATGGTTCCGAAATGTCAAATCAAAGAGAAGATTACGAGATATGACAAGAGATGGTTGCAAGAGATGTTTGAAGTTTGGTGATTATTTGAAGATATCTTGATTGGCTAAAGCTTCGCATTCAAAGATTGTTAAAGCTTCATGAAGATTTGGATGATTCGTGAAGATTATTACCGAAGCTTATCGTTCAAGGAAGCTTATCGTTGAAGATTAAAGTGTTGATGTTTTCTTGAAGACGTTTGCCTAATTCTTTTTGTGATCTTGAATCCAAAGGGGGAGATTGTTGGATGCAAAATCGGATTGTATCCGAGATCACAAGATTGTGCTAAAGTTGAAGTCAAAGGCAAAGTCAAAGTGGGCAACAAAGTCAAAGTTTACTTTTATTGTTTTAGTCTTTTGTAATAGTTTTCCTTTAGTAGGGTAGATATTGTAATTGTTGAAAAGTGTAAGGGTTTGAGTGTTTGGGTATAAATACCCAAAGTGAGTTAATTTGGTAATTGTAACATGCATACGTATCATTGTGAAAGTGAGAGTGATTGAGAGAGTTATTGTTCTTAAGTGTGTGTGTTCTTGGTGTGTTTAGTGTGTGTAAACTTTGATCCAAGAATTAATGACATATGGCTTCCTGAATCATTCTCTAGTTGTTGCATGTTGATTAGAACTTGAATCTGGAACAACACTTTCATCTTCAGGTGTTTCTGAATCAGAATCAGACAACTCGGTGACTAAAGCCTTTGAATGGCTTTTCTTCTTTGAACTAGCGCTAGGAGCACACTCTTCTTCTTTTCAGTCAACAGAGCCAGAGAATCAGAAATACTCTTCTGCTTCGTCACAATATCTTTGACTTTCACTTCATGTTGACTAAGAATAGAATACAAGTCATGCAAGTCTTCTTCTGCCAAATTCTTGTTCATCTGAAGATTAACCGAGTAGTGATCCCATTCCGAATTGAGATTCTTTAGAAACTTGAAGTTTATCTCAGAAGTAGACTTATGCATTCCATTTCTCCTCAAATCATTCAGAATGATGTTGAACCGACTGTAAGAATCAGCAAGTGTTTCTCCCTCTAACGCCTTAAAACCTTCATAAGCACCAATTGCTTGATTTAGCTTGGCTTGGATTGATCTCTCCGTCCCTTGAAACTACTTCTCTAACTCATCCCACAATTCTTTTGCTGTCTTTCGACTATCAACACGATTGAATAAATCGTTCGGAATTGCCATCGTTAGAAAAGTAAGAGCTTTGTCATCAATTTCCGCTCTGATCTTCTCGAGCTCATTGTAATGCCGAAAGAGTTTATACACTCTTCTTGGTTCAATTGCGGGAGTAGTAGCAGTCTCAGGAGTACCGGGAATGTCAATGAAAGGCTTAATTGGACCTTCCTGAATGCTTGTCATGAGAGTCTTGTCGATGTTGTTAAGGAATTGAATCATCCTTACACGCCATTGCGGATATTCTCCAATTTGAAGAACCGGAGGTTTGGACTTTGAACCCATGCTTAATAGATCTCTTGACATCTTCGTAGAACTTGAACACGATCGAAAATTCACTGAAACTGGTAGATTTCTTCCGAACTTCTGGAGGTATACAAATCTGAGAATCTGTAGCTAATCTGAACACTTCTTTTGATCAACGAAAAGGTTAGTGACAAAAGTCAAAAAGTCAACAGAAAAGTCAACCGGTGAATAGCGAAATCCCGAGAAAAAATATTTTTCAAAAATTTGAAAGTTGATTTTGACCGCGAAATTGAAATCTTAGTCCAAAAATACAACCTCTCGGAAATCACCAAAATCTCGGAAAAACCAGCAATTTTCGGGAAAAAATGACCTTAAAAATGACTGAACTTTTTCACCGTAGAATCAGATAAGAAGTCTTAAAAAGTTTACGTGAAAAAACGCCCGAAAAATGACCTTTTTTTTTTTTTGCTTAAACTAATCCGATTCGGAAAACACTATATTCCGATTCGGATTTTTCAATTTTCCGAATCGGAAAATATGGTTTTCCGAATCGGGAAAATAAACCTGATAGAGTTCCGAGAAAAATTTCGAGTTGGTATTTGGGCAATTTCCGAATCGGAAAATGATGTTTTCCGAATCGGAATTTGACTAATACCAAGTCGGAAAACGAATAAGATCAGATCTAAACAACAATTCAAGTCCAAAAAATTTTCCGATTCGGAAAATTTCAAAAATCCGATTCGGAAAACTGATATTCTCCGATTCGGAATTTTTGAATATTCCAATTCGGAAAATATGAACAGAATTCGGAAAAACGAGAAAAAACCGAGCAGAAGGTAAAAAAACTCAAAAATTATTGCTCAAATCACCAAATTTTGACTCAAAATCACTCACAAACACAGTAAAAACATCATTTTAACCATACACAATCAAATTTACATCCAAATCAATGATCAAAATAAGAAAATCAAACCTCAAACCTCATTTTTTTTAAAAACACAAAAAGCTTAAGAAATCATACCAAATTCAATGAATTTCCAGCTCTGATACCACTTGTTGTTCCAGATTCAAGTTCTAATCAACATGCAATCAAGTAGAGAATGATTTGAAAGCCATATGTCATTGATTCTTGGATGAAAAGTTTACACACACTAACACACCAAGAACACACACACTTAAGAACTATAACTCTCAATATTCACTCTCTTTCACAATCATGTACGTATGCATGTTCTCCCTTCCAAATGAACTAACTATGGGTATTTATACCCAAACACTCAAACCCTTACACAATAGAAGAATTACACTTTCTACCCTAACTAAACTAAACTATTACAAAGTAAACAATAAAGGACTAAAACAATATAAGCAAACTTTGACTTTGAAGACCACTTTGACTTTGCCTTTGTCTTCATTTTGAGCACAATCTTGTGATCTCGGATACAATCCGATTTTGCACCCAACAATTGGTATATATAGAGAGTAAATAGGAGGGAAAATAGGGATAAGAGCCTTGGAATATGGAAAAGTTGGTAACTGAAAAGTCTTCTGATTTAAATGGGAGGGAAAATAGGGAAAACCTCGCCTCTGCGCCTAAAGCCACGCCTCTAGGGCCTAGAAAAATCTAAAGGCCTTGGGCTTAAAATCGTTGGGCCTTTGTGCCTAAGGCCTCGCCTAGGTCGCTTTTGACTACGCTGGTAGAAAATTAAGTTAGATTATAAGTTTAATGATATAGTTATTTTAAGGGTTTACTTCACGAAAGTGTATCCAACTTGTCACGAAAAGTTATTGTATGTATTTTACTTACGTTTTTACCTTTTAGCGTATCAATACTTTCTAAATTGACATATTAATGTATCAGGTTACCTGCTTAGCAGGTAACCTGTAAATCTTACAATTTTTGATTTTTTTTACTAACTTGGAAAAAGATGAAACCCAGATCTGATTGAACAATGATGATGATGATTATGAACACAGATGATGATGTTTATGAACCCAGATTATGATGAATATGAAACCCATATTATGAACAAAGATAATGAAACCCATATCCAAAATCGTTTCAAATCCAAAATCGTTTCTAAAAATCGAGATCCAAAATGTGCATATACACTCATGAAATCGATCCAAAACCCAGAAATGATGAAGACAAAAGGCGATCCAAACGATAAAGATACAACCATGAAATCGATGGAGAAGATGAAGTTCTAGGGTTTTTCCCCTTTTTTTTCAATTTAACGTCGTTTTGCACTTGGGAGGGTTTCTAGACCCGATTTTTCGAATCAAATCCATGGGGTGGGGTCGATTTTGGTTCCTAATCCTCCTTATTGCTTCAATTTCATGGTTTAATCCATTCTTGGTGACGAATTTGGAGTTTTTCAGAAAATTGCGGTTTTGCAATTTTTTCGAATCTGGACTAATTTTGCTTCAATTTGTTGGATTTTTGGGTTGATTATCAGTCGATTTCATCTCCTAATACTTCCTATTCAATCAATTTCATTTGTTTCATTTCACTTGGCCTTCAATTTTGAGTGTGCATCTGGTTCAAACAAGAACCCTAGGATTTTGATTTTCGGGCTTTTGATTTTTAGGGATTTTGATTTTTGATTTTAGGGTTCTTGGATTATAACCTAGGTTGAAGATTACTCCTTATAAATCTTAGTTATTATTTGGGTTGATTTTGATTTTGGTAAACAATTCCAGATTTTGGGTTAGGGTTTCTTCATGTTCATGTTCATCATCATCTTCATGTTCATGTTCATCATCATCTTCATGTTCTTAATCTGGATTAATTTGTTGATATGGCAATTTTAGAAAATCAAAAATTGTAAGATTTACAGGTTACCTGCTAAGCAGGTAACCTGATACATCAATATGTCAATTTTGAAAGTATTGATACGCTAAATGGTAAAAACGTAAGTACAATACATACAATAACTTTTCGTGACAAGTTGGATACACTTTTACGAAGTAAACCCTTATTTTAATTATACATTTTATTTATTAATTCTGTGTTGGTCAAAAGCAAAGTTTTTTAAATGACGTAGGTTGTGACTGTGTGGTTAAGCCTTATGACTTATGGTGAGACCACAAAGTATTGCAAATATGAGAAGTGCCAAATATGATAAGAAACATGAGAAGTGGTTATCAACCGTTGGATGAGAAATAGAATAACATTAGGATGAGATGCATAGAAATAAGGTGTACTGGATCGATTCCCTTTTAGTTCGTAATTCATGGGAGAATATTTGATTAAAAGTTATCAAGGTTTAAAAGCAATTCAGTCACTTTTTGCCAAAAATGGCACTCCTCATGTGATCTGATGTATATGTATACCCACACCCACACTATATAAGTGTTTTGAATCATATTCTAAAACAAATAAGGTTTATCTTTACTATATTATACAGAGAATAACTCAAAAAAACAGTTTATTTTTCAAGATTGTTGAAATTTCCAAATTACTCATATTGAAGCCTTATGTAATTGCTGTAGAAGCAAGATTGAAATCAGTTAATTCTCCTCCACGTCCACTCTCCCTAATCTCTCCGAATTCTTGCCTCCTAAACCCACGTCCCCAAAACCCGGCCAATACATTTCCCTCAATACTCAATTGTCTTTTCGATATCACATAGAAGTGTGCATTCTATTTAATCTAATAATATTTTTGTAAATTATGCTCCTATAAATTTTAAATGTCTTTGCCAATTAGTTCAACACGTTACATGCTTTTATGCTCATATAGAGTGTCGATTTTACACGAAGTTGGCTCTCAGTAGGAGTCTAGGAGCTACTTGCTATAGAGAGAACTTTAGAAGGAACAATCAAGTAACACAAGGCGAAAAAGAGTTGTTGTTCCTGAGTTTTCATCTTATATATGTTGGCTACTTCTGTACTCAATTCTCAAAAGATTGTGTTGTGTTTTAGGAATTGGAGGCAATAGTGGTGGATGGTAATGAGACTGAATTGGAGGTAATATTGGTGGATGGTAATCAAACTAATGTGCTTTTGAAGCATCCTATCCATGCAATCAATAGTATTGTTTGACAAGCATAAGATGGGTTTTTTTAATTGAGTTTTTGTTTGATGGGCATAAAATAGCTTCTTGAAATGGCAATTAGAGTAGAGTATAAGTGTAATTTAGATAATTTCCGTGCCTTCTTTCTCATTCATTCAATCAAAATATATAGGAAAGATACAAGGAAAAGAGGCCACACAAAATAATGGGCCAATATAAAACCTATTGGGCTATACAACATATTACATACAAAATATACTGAATAGTCTGCTAACATCCCCCTGCAGTGAGAACGGGAGGACACCGAACGTTCAAACTGGAACGAAAATCAAGAAACAAAGGAGACGGTAGACTCTTGGTGAAAATATCTGCATATTGAGCCGAGGAGGGGACGTGTAGCACTTGAATGTGCCCCAAAGCAACTTTCTCCCAAAAAAAGTGAATGTCAATTTCTATGTGCTTTGTCCGTTGATGCTGAACTGGATTGGAAGTAAGATATATGGCGCTGACGTTATCATAATAAAAAAATGGTGGCCTTTTGAGGAGAATGATGAAGTTCACGCAAAAGGTCACGTAACCAACAGGTTTCTGCAACAGCATTAGCAACACCGCGATATTCGACTTCTTCGCTGGACATGGAGGTGGTGCCCTGTCGTTTGGAAGACCATGACAACAAATTATTGCCAAGAAACACACCGTAACCTGATGTAGAGCGCCTTGTAGTCAGGCATCCGGCCCAGTCCGCATCAAAATAAGCAATAAGATCAGGAGCTGAATGCGAGAATAGTTGAAGACCATACTCAATGGTGCCACGAATATACCTCAAAACCCTCTTTAAAGCAGCCAGATGAGGCTCTATGGGGTCATGCATAAAGAGACACAACTGTTGCACAGCATAATTAAGATCCGGGCGAGTAAAAGTAAGATACTGGAGAGCCCAAGCAAGGCTGCGATAGGATGTCGAATCCTGAACTCTGGGACCGGAACCGTTGAGTTTGGCGGAAAGGTTAGCAGGTGTGGTAGCCGGTTTGCAGTGCAACATGCTAGCACGTTCTAAGATCTCATTGGCATACTTTTGTTGAGACAGAAAGAGACCTTGAGAGTCACGTGAGGCAGATATACCCAGAAAATAATGGAGATCCCCCAAGTCAGACATAGAGAATTCGGCACTCAAAGTAGCAATGATCTGGGATATAAGAGTCGTCGAAGAACCTGTCAAAACAATATCGTCTACATACAGTAGCAGGTAAACAATATCGTCTACATACTGTGAACAAATCCCATGCGAGAAATAAACATGGAAAATCTATGAAACCAAGCCCTGGGTGCCTGTTTAAGACCATAGAGAGATCGATGCAATAGACACACATGATTAGGTTTCGAGGGATCTCGAAATCCAGGAGGCTGATGCATGTACACCGTTTCTTGTAGATGACCGTGCAAGAAGGCATTTATGACATCCAACTCTCAAATCGACCACTGATTGGTAATGGCAAGACTGAGAACGGTACGAATCGTAGCCGGTTTGACTACGGGGCTGAAAGTTTCATCACAGTCAATACCCGGTCTTTGACTGCGCCCGTTTGCAACAAGTCGGGCTTTGTACCGAGAGAGAGTTCCATCAACATTGTATTTCTTCTTGAACAACCAAATACAATTAATAATATTCGCCTCTAGAGGACGAGAAACAAGATCCCAAGTATTATTAGTGATAAGAGCATTATATTCATCCTGGTGAAGCCAGTTTGGATCCTTAAAGGCTTGAGAGTAAGAGTGAGGTAGAGGAGAGACAGACTCGACATGAAGATTTAGTTTTTGAATCGGTTTGGTGATGCCAAATTTGGATCTGGTGGTCATAGGGTGAGTAGAGGTAGGATGAGGGGGGGATTTGTGAACGATGAGGGAATAGTAGGAGGGGGAGAGGAAGCTGTGTGAGAGGGAGGGGCAGTGTCGAGGTCGACATGAGGATACGGAGTAGGATTGACATCATCTTGAGAGTGAGATGAAGGGAAAGGGGTAGATAGAAATTTGGAGGAGAATATATTGGTGGTAGTATCAAGAGTGTCAAGAAATGAGTAGGATATGTATTTGTGGGCGTCATGGATCCAAAGGGAAAGACGGTTTCATCAAACATGACATGGCGTGAGATGATGATTTTCATAGTGGCAAGATTGAGACAACGGTACCCACGATGGTTAGAAGGATATCCTAGAAAAATGCATGGAGTGGTACGGGGGGCAAGTTTGTGCGGGGAGGGAATATGAGGGTAACAGAGACAACCAAAAACTCTTAGATGTGTGTATAACGGTTCTTGATTAAAGAGTTTGCGGTAAGGAGTGTCATTTCTTAGAGTGGTGGAGGGAAGAATATTTAGAAGGTGAGTGGCCATATGGAGAGCTTCAACCCAATATGTGGGTGGAAGGTGAGCATGAAATAGAAGGGTGCGGATGACATTGTTGATGGTGTTAGGAATTATGTGCAGAGTTGACAAACCAAGTAATTACACATCCAATGTTACAAGACACTTGAGGGTCACACCTGTGAGGACCTATAAATCGAATAAGTTAAATGAAACCCGGAAATGGAGAGATAGGATTTATAATAGTTAATTATAAATCAGTTGGGTAATTTCAGTCAGAAATCCCAAAGTTGGAGGGTTATTAATTAATTAGATACATTATATATTTATTTGATAAAATAAATATATAATAGTTAATTAATAAAGTTATATATATATTAGATAAATATATATATAATTATCATAAGCAAATTCTTTTCCAGTAATTAAAAAGGAAAAAGATTTGAGATAATTACTATATGGAAACTGGATCTTATTCAAACTGTGTTTTTCCTCCATATAAATAAGGCTCATGGGTTAAGGAAAAATTAAGCTTTTCAGCTAACTAAAAATCAGTTTCAGTTTCTCTCTCCCTCTCTCTCTCCAGCCGGCGACGCCACCACCCCCCTTCTCGGATTCCAGTTTCGGTTTTCCGGTCTCCGGGTTTTCATTCGGTTCAACTAGAAGAACATTCGTTGGTCGATCACCGGTGGACTAAATCTCAAGCAATCCAGGTAAACCATCGAAACCATATTAGAATTAACTAAACTAAATTGATTAAAAGATCTGTAAGCTTTTAGGGTTTTTGCTTAATCGCTTCCGCATTATAATCAAACCAGTGTGTGTTTGATAGCATAGGCTTTTATCAGTTCAGATTTTAAACCTATGGGATTTATCGGACCAGTGAGGTTCCGAAGATCCACGATGATCCTCGAGTCAGTTTGATCCGAGGGATCTCACAAAAACCCAACAGTGGTATCAGAGCCATTGTTTTAATCGTTTAGTCTTTTATCAGAATGTGATCCGTTAAAATTTGAGTTTGTTTCTTTCGCATCAAGTTTTGAATGTTTATATAAAACTTTTGATCTTTATCAAATTTCGAATGTTTATCACTTGAATTATCATACAAAAACCTAATCGATCATCACCATGGCCGCACCACCGTTTGTGGTGGCGGCCGATCCAATCATCACCAAAAAATAACAACCGGGCCGCACCACAGTTGATGGTGCAGCACCGGTTGTCGAACGGAAAAACCACCGAGCCACAACCACCCAGATTGGTGGTGGCTGTGGCGGTCACAGACTCAGAACCGCAAACCGCCAGGTGGTGGCTGCGGCGGACACACACACACAACCGCTACCACCAGATCGGTGGTGGCGGGTTGTTCCACGATTCCGGCAGCGACTAGCATTGACGGTGGCGGCATCGGTGTTCGCCAGTCACAGCCATGAAGGCCGGCGGTGGCGGACAATAAAATCACCGCTGGACAGCGGTGGTGGTGAGTTTTTGTTCACCGGAAGCCGCAAGCGGCGAATGGTGGTGTGCCGTGTACGGCGGCGGCAAACCAAGCCGAGACCGAACCACCAATTGGTAGTGGTCAAGCGGCGATGGTGGCCAAGGGTGGAGCGCCACTTAACTGTGGCTGAGATCGCGCCGCCAATCAGCGGTGGACAAACCGCAACCACCAGAGGCCGCAATCGCGGTGGTGGATGGCGGTACAGACACCGGCTGCGCCGTGCATAACGGTGGCGGCGGTTGTTCAATCGATCACCGGCCGTACCGCGCATAGCGGTTGCGGCGGCTATTGCTATCACCGGCCGCACCACAGCTATTAGTGGTGGCGGCGACGGTTTTATGATGGACGGTGGCGATGTTTGTTTTGTTCGATTCACCGGAAGCCGCGAGCACACGCCACACCACAATGGTGGTTGCGGCAGCGGTGATCGATTGATGATGTTGGTTCGGTGGTAGTGGTGTTTTGTTTACGATCGTTGGTGACGGTAATTGAACGGCAATGTGGGATCGATGATGGCGATGTCGTTTTTCGTTTGTTCGCCGTATAGTAACGATCACCACAACCACGCCACAGCAAGTGGTGATGGTGGCCGACGGTTCCGAACACCGACCGCACCATGCGTAAGGGTTGTAGCTTCGGTTGTGTTCAAAGGTTATGGCGGCAGCGGTAGCAGCTTTGCGCCACTGTCGTTGCTCAAACCGAGGTGGTGGTGGCGTTTTGCCATCGTCGCCGGATAATGGTGTTAGTTGATCGCCACCTGTGGGTGGCGGTCATCGGCGATGGAGATATACGTTGAGGCAGCGGCGTGCAAATCACCAAGAAACCACGGCCGAACCACCAGATCGGTGGTAGCCGGCGGCTTCAAACCGCAACCGTGGTGGTGGCCAACGGTCTCCAGAAACGGTCCGATGGTGTTCGAGATGGTCATCGCGGCGCGGACAAGGCCACGATAAAGTCCTCGAGATACAAACAAACTCTTGACCCTTGCGGCACGAGCCGAGCCTTCGCAACGCGAGCAAGGCTACTGAGCTAGGGTTTTTCGTCAGTTTGGGCCAAGTTATCAGGCCAGAGCCCAGTTCTTTGGGCCAAGTTATGACCCAAATAGGGGCTCGTTTGGTTTTAAGATAATCTAAAATTATTTGGGAAACTTTCATCAAATAAAAATTCGTTTTAGGATTTTCCGATTGATAAGCTTTTATAAAAATTAGAGTTTTTCAAATAAGCCTAATGTCGTGTTTTTTACACAAAGGCCAGTACTTTAATTTTTGATCGATAAACCCAGTTTATTTTTGGATAAATTATAAATATTTTTAGAAAATTGGTTTTTGATTTATAAGATTTATAGTCTATAAATCTAGATGAATTTATAAATCAGGTAAAACTATTTTCAGATTAAAATATTATTTAGGCTTATAAAACAGTTTATTTTTATAAACCAATTAAAACCAAGTTTTGCGATAATTGAGACAAGATAATTTTAACAGATCTAGGTTTATTTCTCGCTGTTATATTATGCTTTATATATATGATTGATTGCGTGATTGCTTGAACTTCATATATGCATCTCAGTTTGAAATATATATATTGTGCCTAATATAGAATTTTGCCAACTTAGACCCTTGACATATTTACGGGGAGGCCTGCGAGCCATTTACAACCCCTTATGTAATAATGACCTTAGGATAGATGTTCGGGATAGCGAGGCCAGTGGGAGCTGCTAAAGTTCATCCTCTTACCGGAGTACTGACAAACATGGCGAGGCCAGTGGGAGCTACGCAAGTTTTTAGTAAAAATAGGTCATTATTGGACCCTAGGAAACCAACGTTGGCAAAAACTATAATTGGCTATTATGTGATTAACTGTTATTTAATTGCATGATTAAATGTTTATTTGTGATATCTTGTATGTTAGTAAGTTTTAAATAGTTTCTTTTAAAACTAGGTTGTATCACAAAGTATATAGGTTTTTGTATTTAAAATTACCAGTTTTTCAAACATTTCAAAACGGTAGATTTTATTTTTAAAACCTATAAATGATTGTTATATATAAAAGGCAAGTTGACAAAGACAGTTAGTTTTTTATCAACTAGGTGTGCTATTAAAACAGTTAGTTTTAATTAGCAAGTGATTTTTAAACAGTTAGTTTAAAACATCAGCTGCCTTTATAACAATCAGTTTTTCAAAACCTGGAAGTAAAATTTTCAAAACCCCGAAAATCATAGATCAGTAGTGCAACCCATCTAGGGGCACCTTCGGTATAAGGTACACGGGCGTTATGAGTGATCACACCTTCAACGTCCGTGTTCAAACTGAAAACTGAAGGGGTTACATAACTCTGCGAATTATCTCCGGGTGGTACCGGCCAGAGTATAGTGATCAGGTCCCCAAAATGGTGAGATCTATTTTGGTACTATAATGTTCACCGGGAGGTACCGGGCCAAAATGCACTTAGAGGGACTAAAACATGCACAAGTAGTTAGCGTGGTCCGAAAAGATCTAGGAGTCATATCAGGTAGATATGATTGGTAAAAGTCCTTACCTACCGAAATAAATACGGGCCTGGTGGAGCAAGAACAATCCGCACATTAGGACGTATGAAATAAGGATCCTAGTCCAATAAATTGATCATTTAAGGGTTTATTGATATTTATTGGAATTTAATCTATTTACAGTTGCTAAAGACCAAAAGTTTTAATTTGTGTAGATGGCAAGCACTGTTACCAGCACTAACAATCTTTCCCTCCGCTCTATCCTAGAAAAGGACAAGTTGACTGGCCCCAATTTCCTTGACTGGGAGCGCAATCTGATGATTGTGCTCAGACATGAGAGGAAATGGTATGTCCTTGAAGAGCCTCTTGGGGAGGCACCTCCGGCAAATGCTCCGGCTGCTGCCAGAAATGCCCACAAGAAGCACTCGGATGATCTACTTGATGTCGCCTGTCTGATGCTTGCAACTATGAGCCCAGATCTGCAAGCAGGGCTCATAAATACAAATGCTTATGACATGATCCGCCAGCTGAGGGACATGTTCCAGACCCAGGCTCGTACAGAACGTTACGATGCCACAAAAGCATTTAATGAGTGCAAGATGGTAAAAGGGACATCAGTGAGTGACCACATCATGAAGATGAAAAGGCACTTGGATCATCTGGAAAGGCTTGGTCACCCAGTTCCGTTGCAGCTAGCAACAGATACTATTCTCAACTCACTGTCAGAAGACTACAGGCCTTTTGTAGTCAATTATAATATGAATAACATGGAGAAGTCAATAGCAGAATTACACTCCATGCTTAAGACAGCTGAGTTGAATCTGGGCAACAAGAACAAGACCAAGGATGTCTTGATGGTAAGAGACGGAGGGGTGAAAAAGAAAAATGGGCATGCTAGCACCAGCAAAGGAAAAGGACCAGTCCAGGCCGTCCAGAGTGCACCCAGAAAGGCAAAAGGCAAGGGCAAGAAAGTTAAGCCAAACAAAGCTAGGACCGAGAACCGCTGCTTCACATGCAATGAGGTCGGTCACTGGAGGCAGAACTGCCCAAAGCGTCATGAAGCAGGTATGTAAACCTCAGATATTTGTGATTGCTTTAGTTGTCACTTCTTACTTGTTAGTTTACAAGTGTACTGATACCTAGAGCAAATGACTATTGCAGGTGGTCAGAAGTGATGTGCCCGAAGATTGCAAGGATCAAGATAGAAGCTCATTTTAGATATATGTTGTTCAAGACAATTTTATTTTAAACAGTTGTTTTATGGTTACTTTTTAATACTTATAATTTATGGTTTTGGATTTTATAAGTTATTGTCTTGAATAAATATCTGATATGCGTGGAATTTTAAATTCACAAAGTCAAGTTTTGACTTGATTTAAAATAAGATCCTAGATATTGCCTGTTACACTAGAAATATTACTTCAATAAGTTTTGAATTGAAGTAATTTATATGAAAACTGTTAGAAACCAAAAGATTATGGTTTCTAAGTAAAACATTTATGAGTAAGATTATGAAATAATTTTGATCAAGTCTAAATTATTCAAATGTTTTAGAAGAGAATCTGGGATATTAACTTAGACAAGGTTAATAACAGTATTTATAAAACTAGGAAAATTCCAAGTTTTGGAATTAGGATTTAATAAAATCCAGTTAAGTTTTATAAATAGAATTCTCAAGAATATTACTTAAAATAGAATTGACTAATCAAAGCTTTGACTAAGTCAATAGTGAATTTTGAGTAATAATCAGTTTTCATATAGGTTAGTGGGAGCCCAATTTATTCTCTATCTAGTCTGAGATAAAGAATAAAAGATATAATTATTGATTCAATATATCTCGAAATTCATGATCCACGTAGGATGAGAATTCATAAGATATAATTTACCTCATAGTCAAAAAGATAAAAGTTTCAAAATCCTTGAAACAAAGTAAAGTCATGATTGACTTTAAAATCAATAATTAAAGTGTTGGATTAATTATAGAATTCCAGTAAATTTGCCAGCGTAGTAAATGGAATCTGTTTTCAGGTAGAAAACATTCATCTACACAGCAACTAAGGAAAGTTGCAGTTTAATTTTACATATTCAGAAACTAGGAGTTGTTCCAGATCTCCAAGTTCATGGAATATGATAAAATAAAAGTCTAATCTTTGTTTAAAAGTGTTTGCAAAACAATGATTAGCAGATACAAGTAGACAATATCAAACTTGTATTATTTGGTTATCACTTTAATTAAAATGGTAAACTTTAATCAAAGGGTTTAAACTGAAGATAGGTGACACTTCATTTTAGACCAATATTTAACAAACGTTAAATAGATATCATAAAAGTTATTAAGAAAAGTCATTAATTTTGTTATTATTACAGCGTGTAGTATGGACTATACAAAATTGATTTCTTTATCACTTTTATATTTTGCATGTTTTATAATCCAGGAATGAAAACTAGTTTCTAGTTTTTATTCAAAACTTGTCCGTGACAACTTATCATTGTGGGAACATGATAAGGTGTTAAAGTCATTGTGAACTTTTAGGTAGTTATGATCAGTTGCTGAATAACAGCTACAAGCGTTGTAGACTAAAAGTTGCACAGATATTTGATAGAGTAGCAAATATCGGACGTGATCCGCGGTTGAGATTACTTCTTGGAATCAGTCATAAGTAAATCTCACAGTGGTTGTCCCTATCACCTGAGGTATCTGATTTGATATCATGAGGACTACTGAATACTTAGTACACTCAACCGCTACGCCGTAACAGGGTGGCTATAAAGGGCGTGACTAGATTCAGCGGAAGCCGTGGTGTTAAAGGCAGATATGCAAGATGGGATTTGCACCTCTTCTCAGAAGAGAGATATTTCTGGGCCCATCTTGACTGACTGAATATACTGATGAAGTGCATGGCCATGCCCAAACGAACTGATTAGTTCTTTGTCGTTTACCTATCAGTAAAAGTCGGATAGTCAAGAAAACAGAATCTTGAGTATTTAGAGTTGACACTTTCCAAGCTCATACTCACAGATGAAATATCGTGATGCAAAGGGAAAAGCCAAGATATACCCAATCAATGAACAGTAGTTTCATAGATACTATTTCCTTACGGAATGTTTATATCACCAGTCTGGGTATAAGAGTTCTTGTAACCTGGTCAGCCTAAGTGCCTGTCTAGGGGCCTCCTTAGGTCCGTGTAATCAAAGCGGTATTGCCAACTTGCACAAGTGGGAGTCTGTTAGGAATTATGTGCAGAGTTGACAAACCAAGTAATTACACATCCAATGTTACAAGACACTTGAGGGTCACACATGTGAGGACCTATAAATCGAATAAGTTAAATGAAACCCGGAAATGGAGAGACAGGATTTATAATAGTTAATTATAAATCAGTTGGGTAATTTCAGTCAGAAATCCCAAAGTTGGAGGGTTATTAATTAATTAGATACATTATATATTTATTTGATAAAATAAATATATAATAGTTAATTAATAAAGTTATATATATATTAGATAAATATATATATAATTATCATAAGCAAATTCTTTTCCAGTAATTAAAAGGGAAAAAGATTTGAGATACTTACTATATGGAAACTGGATCTTATTCAAACTGTGTTTTTCCTCCATATAAATAAGGCTTATGGGTTAAGGAAAAACTAAGCTTTTCAGCTAACTAAAATCAGTTTCAGTTTCTCTCTCCCTCTCTCTCTCCAGCCGGCGACGCCACCACCCCCCTTCTCGGATTCCAGTTTCGTTTTTCCGGTCTCCGGGTTTTCATTCGGTTCAACTAGGAGAACATTCGTTGGTCGATCACCGGTGGACTAAATCTCAAGCAATCCAGGTAAACCATCGAAACCATATTAGAATTAACTAAACTAAATTGATTAAAAGATCTGTAAGCTTTTAGGGTTTTTGCTTAATCGCTTCCGCATTATAATCAAACCATTGTGTGTTTGATAGCATAGGCTTTTATCAGTTCAGATTTTAAACCTATGGGATTTATCGGACCAGTGAGGTTCCGAAGATCCACGATGATCCTTGAGTCAGTTTGATCTGAGGGATCTCACAAAAACCCAACAGATGGTACGGAGCATACGCTCAGATTTACCATTTTGTTGAGAGGTGTAAGGGCAAGAGAATCGAATGTGAATACCATTTGTGGCACAAAAATTGTGAAATTGGAGATTATCATATTCTTCGCCATTGTCACATTGAAAATATTGGATATCACTTTTGAATTGCCTTTGGACATATGAACTAAAATGCAAGAACTTAGAAAACACTTGAGATTTGGTACGCAATGGATAAACCCACAAGAAATGACTAAAATCATCCAGAAAAATAACATAGGATTTAATGCCACTAATACTCTCCACTGTGGAAGTCCAAACATCCGAGTGAATAATTTGAAAGGAACTAACGAAACAGAAGTAGATAATGAAAAAGGCAACCTAACATGTTTGCCCAACTGATATGCTTGACATAAACTAGACTCTGTATGATTTGAACAAGAAATAGCTTTATTTGACACTAAAAAACGAAAATCATGTTGTCCCGGGTGACCCAAGCGCTGGTGCCAAACTGAAGGAGCAATGGTAGCGAAGGCTTGCGGAGGAGTGGTGGTAACGGGATAGAGGTCACACGTGCTGTCACATCTAAGGAGCGTTTGTTTGGTGCAGTAATCCTTCACAGAAAAACCAAAAGCGTCAAATTCAATGCTACACTTGTTATCGCGAGTGAAACGACGAACAAAAATAAAATTTTTAATGATAGAGGGAGTAATGAGAATGTTTTGGAGAGTGAGAGTACGATAAGGGTTTGTTTGAGGAAGGGTGGAATGACCGATTTTATGAATTGGAATTTTATATCTGTCACCAACTAATACATATGAGGAAGAGATATTCTTATCACTAATAGTACTTAGATTACCTTCGTTGGAGTGTAAGTGCGAGGTGGCGCCCGAGTCCATGTACCAACCAGTGTTGCTTGGATCTGTGAGATTCATGGTATTGAACATTTGAGGCAACGAAGTAGCCTGATCAGATGGAGAATTTGCAAACCAGGTCCAGGGAGGTGTGACGTTCTGCTGTTGGGTTGCTGTGAAGGCAGCCTGGTGAGTTGAAGGTGTAGCAGGGCGGAAGTCGTTATGTGCCGACAAAGTAGAACGTTGGGTAGAAAACTGATGCGGAAGCGGATGAAGACCCGCCGAAGGCGAAGGTGAAGGCATTACTGATCGAGGCTGCTGCTGAGAGGACGCCGCTAAGGGGTACCACCCAAACCCCCACCTATTTGGTGCATGGGGCTGCTGTCGTTGAGTGCCAAAGTTGTGTCCACGACCTCCACGATTGTTGTTTCTTCCACCTTGATTACTACGACCTCCGTTCCGTCCACCACGATAATTATTATTGCCACGAAAATCACGAGAGTTTTGATTAGCACTCGAGTGATCAGTAGATAGTATCCTATGAGAGGAGGAGTGATCAAGATGAGTACCCGGAACGGACCTGTTTTGTAGTTGATTCATTGTTTGTTCTTCAAGAGCGAGAATGGAGCGAGTTTCCAAAAAAGTAGAGAACGGAGTGCGATGACGAAGGATCCTTGCAATATGATCAAATCGGGGGTTGAGACCATTGATGGCGTAACTGACAAGATTCTTTGCGTGTACGGGCGCCTCAATATTTTCGAGTAAATCCGCCAGATTCTTGATTTGAGTGCAGTAGGCATTGATCGTGGCATCGCCTTGAGATATATTATGTAGCTCTTGATCAAGTTGCATCACTCTCGCATCTTTGTTATCACGGAAAAGAGTCTCCAACGCAACCCATAAATCATACACAGACTGATTCTTTTTGTGAATCGTTTGCGTCAAGGTTTGCGTAATGGTTCCGAAAATCCACATCTTGACGAGAGCATCAAGACAATCCCACTCCTTGTCGGTGGCCTCAGCTTTGTCATCCAGCGGACTGAGATGATCGATCACGCCAAACGCAACACAGTGAGTTTCAAAAGCATCTCGCCATGCATCATAATTCATATGTTCGAGATCGAGAGTGAACGGAATGTAAG
Source organism: Centaurea solstitialis (assembly GCA_030169165.1). Taxonomy (NCBI): domain Eukaryota; kingdom Viridiplantae; phylum Streptophyta; class Magnoliopsida; order Asterales; family Asteraceae; genus Centaurea; species Centaurea solstitialis. The sequence continues at coordinate 49,980,502 of CM058043.1, forward strand.
CCTTTATGTTTGTGATACCATAAGGCTTATCTGAGGGGGGAGGTGTTGTACTTGTTCCCATCATAGTGAAAACGATGAAGAATACGATAAAGAATGAGAGAAGACGGCCGACGGCTAGGGTTTGAGACGGCCGACGGCTAGGGTTTGGAAAGAGAGAAGAGAGGTGATGGGTATCTTGGCTCTGATACCATGTAATTTAGATAATTTCTGTGCCCTTTTTCTCATTCATTCAATCAAAATATATAGGAAAGATACAAGGAAAAGGGGCCACACAAAATAATGGGCCAACATAAAACCTATCAGGCTATACAACATATTACATACAAAATATACTGAACAGTCTGCTCCCATAAAGAACTCAACTTTAAAAAATAGGTGTACAAACCAGTGAAGACTACATGTTTTATGCCATATATGCTGAGTACCCTCAATTTAGCAACAAAGATAAAACTAAGGTTGGCAATTCCTGACCCGACCCGAAACACGACTCGAACCCGACACGAAAAAAAATGACACGAACCCGACACGAACCCGAAACAGGTCAAAATCAGGTCGACACGAAGTTGACACGAAAAAAAAACGGGTTGGGTTCGGGTTGACCCGGCGACCTGATGATGACCTGATTTTGAGCTAATTTATATTTTTTTTAATTTTAGCTGACTTTTGACTTTGACCGGCAGTTCAAAACTTGGAAATATCAGGACAGTTAAAAGTAAAACCCTAGACGCACACGTTTTTCACTTTTCACTTTTCGGTTTTCACTTTCTCGCCTTCACGTCCAGACCTTCATCACCGGCTGCCGCTCCTCTGCTCGCCGGCGCTGCTCTCCGGTGCCACTACTCTACTTTCCGGCTGCCGCTACTCTACTTTCCGGCTGCCGCTACTCTACTTTCCGGCGCTGCTTGCTTCTACTGTACACTCCTACACAGGTTAAATGAACTCACTTGTTCACTCTTCCATCCTTGCTAAACATCAAATTTATGTATTCCTTTGTTCGATTTTGTGCCTGAATTTTATGTTCAGTTTAAGTGTTTACCATCTAATTACATCAAAAAAATATATATATGAAGTGCTCAGGAAATGGAATAATTTTCTTTATTAAGATGTATACATACATGACACGTGTGTGTAGAGTGTACATATATGTATATGTATATATATTATATGTCATATCCAATAAAAGATAAGATTTTAAGTATTTGATGATAGTGAACATGCATGGAGTCAGATCATTTGGGTAAAAAAATATGATTTTTGTAATTCTTTTAATCTTTTTCTATAACTTTCTGGTTGGAAAATAAAGATGATATGAATATATAATTAGATGACAATGGGGAATGGGTCCTACTATGCCATGTGCTTCTGTAAGAATTTGTGATTGCTAATTTTGTCTACCTCAATGACTACCTATATAGAAAAGGTTTTTCAAATCACAATCTTTATGAAAAAGAAAAATATAATCAGCCTTTGTTCTTTCATTGGTTTCAAAGTTCAAATTAATCTTTTTGAAACTGGAATTCTGTGATTGGTTTCAAATTAATCTTTTGAAATTGGAAATTACTAATTGTTTGTTTTGTACTAGTCTAGTGGATTATATAGCTTGCATGTTTGTTGATTTCATTTATTATATATGGGTTAATTAAGCTATATTAAAATTAAAGACTTAACTTTATCATAGGTGAATCATGGCAACTACACAAGAAAGTAATGTCAATGAAGATCATAGTGACGATGATTTTAATCAAGACCCTTTGGAAGCCATCCAGTCCGAAATTCCTTCTGAGAATACCTCGGTAAAGAAGAAAAGAAGACTTGTTTCTGGAGTTTGGAATGATTTTGCTATGATCCCATCAAAACCAGGTGAACCCCTTTATTGTGAGTGCAAGAAATGTGGTAGGAAATATCTTGCTGCCAGTAGAAATGGCACCGGAAACTTACGTCGTCACTTAAAAAGTTGCCTTAAAAAAACAACAAGGGATATCGGATCATTCATGGTTAGTTCTGACAAAGAATCTTTGATTACAACTAACTCAAATTTTAGTCAAGACAAGTTCAGGGAGTTGTTAGTGCACGCAGTCATTAGGCATGATTTGCCATTTTCCTTTGTAGAATATGAAGGCATTAGGATTTTGCATTCGTATTTAGATTCACAAGTTGTTCATATCAGTAGAAACACCGCAAAGTCTGACATTAAAAAGACATATCAAAAGGAAATGACTAGGCTTCGTGGTGAGTTGGTTGCATGTCCGGGTAGAATTTGTTTGACTTCGGATGCATGGACATCTATTGCAACAGATGGGTACTTAAGTTTGACTGCGCACTATCTGGATAGTAATTGGGTATTACAAAAAGGATTCTAAATTTTTGCTACTTTCCTCCTCCACATAGCGGGATTGCATTATCTGAAAAGATCATTTCTTTGGTCAAAACTTGGGGAATAGAGAAGAAGTTATTTTCTATTACTTTAGATAATGCTTCTGCTAATGATACTTGTGTTGGATATCTTAAAGAGAATCTCACATCCAACAATGATTTGCTCCTTGATGGTACCCTATTTCATGTTCGATGTTGCGCACATATTCTTAACTTAATTGTCCAAGATGGTTTAAAAGAGATTGATGGTGCAGTATATAAGATAAGAGAGTGCGTAAAGTATATCAGGGGTTCCGAGGGAAGGAAAATCAAGTTTTATCAATGTGTTTCGGCAATGTCTTTGGAGAACAATAAAGGTTTGCATCAAGATGTTCCTACCAGATGGAATTCAACGTATATTATGCTCTCTGGTATGTAAACTTTTCTTGGATAACTCGGTAGATTGGTTTTCATTTGGTTTATGAACATTGATTTAATAAAATGATTTATGTTATTTCTTTTAGGTGCTCTTTATTATCGGAGAGCTTTTGTTCATCTTCACTTGGTTGATTCGAATTTTCAAAGTTGTCCAACTCAAGAAGAATGGGAAAAGGTTGAAAAGATATGCGAGTTTCTTGAAATATTTTATGATGCTACTAATTCTTTTTCTGGATCTCGTTATCCCACATCCAATCTGTTTTTCCCACGAGCATTTTTCATTCAATTGACATTGGTTCAAAAGCTTCAAAGTTCGGATCTTTACATGAAGAAAATAGCTGAACAAATGTTTGTAAAGTTTAACAAATATCGGTCGGAGTTCAATGTTTTGTTAGCTATTGCTGTGGTGTTTGATCCTCGATACAAGTTTGCATTTCTTGAGTTTAGCTATACAAAGCTTTATGGTCCTCATTCTCAAGAGTTATCAAAGATTAAGACTACACTTTTTAGTCTTTTTGATGAGTATATGAAGGCATCGACTAGCAATACAATATTCTCTACACATGTTGGAAATAATAGCAGAACTCATTCTGCTGAAGAACGAGGGAAAAACAAAGTTTCATCGTTAATGCGTCAGGTAACATAAATTGCGTTAATTTTTTTTTTTGTATTAATTATTTTGTATCTCATATTTTGTTAACTTTCAAATATTAATTATTCTTAATTTTTTTTTAGCCTAGCAATATAAATAGCGTTAACTTTCAAATATTAATTATTCTTAGTTTTTTTGTATCTCATATTTTGTTAACTACTTAAGACTTAAGTTGTTTATTGCTTTGTTTTAATAGGAGTTTCAACAATTCAAAAGCAACGAGTATGATGGTTTTGGTAACTTTCAAAGAAGTCAGTTGGAATTGTATTTGGACGAGCCTTCTTTAGACGTAATCGTTGAATTTGACGTGCTTGACTTTTGGAAGTCTCAACAGTTTAGATATCGGGATCTATCTAAGTTAGCCAGGGATCTTCTTTGTGTCCCTGTCTCCACTGTTGCTTTTGAATCGGCTTTTAGCCTTGGAGGTAGAATTCTCGACCAATATCGGAGTTCAATGTCACCGGCTACTGTTGAAGCCTTGGTATGCACAAGAGATTGGTTGTTTGGATGAACGGGTATAGTAAAAAACCTTTTTTTTAATTTATTAAATGTTATAAGTTATTAGTATTTTATATAATTATTTTTTTATATGCAGTTGTGACACAAATGAAGTTGGATGAAGTTGTTCAAAATATCATGGCTTCGGATAGTTACGTTGATGAAACCGATGCAACGAGGTGTGAGGTTACAAATTCAACGAGTCTAAATTAGCGTTATTGAATTTGAACTTTGGATGATTTCCTTTAGGTTGTTTAAGTTAATGAGTTTGGATGATTTCCTTTTAAACTTTGGTTGATTTCCTTTTGCTGAACTTTGGTTGATTTCCTTTTATCTTAAATCTCTAGTACTCGATTAAACTGTGGTGGTATTTGATATTTTATGTTTATGACTATAATCGTATTTAGTGGTTTAGACATTTTAGTGGGTTTGTTACTTTGTTTGATAATCGTTATAATTTTATTTCAGTTTTATCAAAAGTTGGAAACATACAAGGAATTTTAAAAACTTATAACGAAAAATGTAATTGAAAACCGAAAAAGTAATTATCGAACACATTTGGCCGAAATGGGTCGACACGAACCCGACTCGAAAACCGAGGGAAAAAATACCCGTCGAACACATTTGGCCGAAATGGGTTGACACGAAACTCGACACGAACCCGACCCGAAAAAAAACGACACGACTCGAAGGTGACACGAAAATAAATGGGTCGGAATTGGGTCGACACGAAACTGACCCGAACCCGAGTGACCCGAACCCGAATGACCCGAACCCGACCCAAATTGTCAGCCTTAGATAAAACACTAGTCTTCCAGTTTTCTGTCAAGCATGAGCAGAAGCATGATTGTGGTGGTATGCTACAAAGAAGGTTCATGCAATTCTTACATACAATGGATAAAACAAATTGATCAAGAAAGATTTCCCTTGTGAGACTGATCAGCTTACACATGTTTATACCTTCGTACTCCGCCCTGATGCTACCTACAGCATCCTCATTGATAATGTGAGGAAGCAAACTGGAAGCTTATACTCTGATTGGGATCTTCTCCCACCAAAGCAGATAAAGGACCCAGAGGCCAAAAAGGTACTTTCAGATGCATAGTCGATGCTTGTTTGAATCTGATGCAATGAGAAATGGGGAACAAATCAACAAACGTCAAATCCCGATAGTAGAACTTTCAAATGAAAGAACTACAAATTAAAGAATAGTTCTTAAGAACTCTCAAAGAGAAGAAATATTATTAAACTGAATTTGAATAACAATGAATCCTAATAGTCATATTTACAGTGGCGGACCCAGGATTTTTTCCGAGTAGTTCACATTTAAATGCACAAAGCCGCTCGATGTTTTTTTAACCGAATTCTGCCTTTTGAGGATTTTTTTTGTTGATTTTGTGACATTCTTTAAAGTTTTTGGTTGATGTCAAGGGATAAGTTTTTTTAATTTATTTCAAGGGATTTTTTTGGCTTTTTGTGTGATTTTGAAAGATTTTTTTGGTAAAGATTAATATAAAAATTGAAAACAAACAAATAGATCGTGTAAATATAATCGTATAACATTTTAACGAATCAATTTAGAGAAAAAACTAATCTGATTTTTTAAAAAATAACTAGAAAAACAAATTAATAAAGATAATTTTTTTTTTATATTTTTGGGAAAAACAATGATCAAACAAAAACTAATAGAGATTAAATGTACAATTAAATGCTAGTTATTGATTTAAAGTTTCTACATATACAAAATTAATAGAGTAAATCTCTTTAATGATATTTGCAAAAATAAATCTTTTTAACGATAGTTGCAAAAACATGGGCAGTAAGTGGGATTCGATCCCCGGTCAACCCCTTAAATAACAATGGAGCTCTAACTTGGTCATGATAGACCACCAAGGCAACTAGTTAACTTTTGTACATGATTAGTTTTAAAATATTTAAGGAGCACCCCTAAAAATCAAGCGGATGCACATCCAAAACGTCTATATTTTTTCCCTTTATGACAATCAAGTGAGCGGGTGCACATGACCCCCCTTGGGCCTTAGTAGGTCCGCCCCTGCATATTTATAGCCTAAACTAGAATGAGATAACTATGGAAACTAAATAATCGTAATTCTATTCTAACTAGGAAACTAATTAAAATAATTACTAAATGTAAATCCTAAAACTAAAAGGAAATTAAATAATAATAATTCTAATATAATTAATAATCAACTAATAAAATATTTAAAATAAACAAATAAAAGCAATCTGTTCAGAAGTGATCCAGCTCGCGGCGCGAGCCATCTTCCTCGCGTCGCTAGGTTCTTTTTGTCGGCTTCGGCCGTATTTTCGATGCTGGTTTTCAGTCCTCTTCCGAGCTCTTTTTCGTGATTTCCAAAGATACTTCAAAATATTCCGATACAGCTCGAAACCGATCTGTAATGCTCACTCACTTTCACATTTGATGATGACAGCCTCAAGATTGGGTGGGATGACAAGGAGTTCATTGTTGACCCCGAAGACAAGAAACCAGAGGTAGTAAAACTATATGTTCGGATTTTCTCTCTAGGATCAAACGGGGATCTAAAAACTGAATGTTTTCTATAATTATCAGGGCTATGTCCCAAACGAGATCGCTGACCCAGATGCCAAAAAGGTAACACATTTTTCGTCTTACATTCTTGTATAATCTTTGTGCTCTCTTATTAGTTAGTTCCTCATTAAGATGTGCTAAAATTCCAGCCAGAAGACTGGGTGAGAAAGATGGCGAGTGGACAGTCCCAACCATTCCAAACCTTGATTACAAGGGTCCATGGAAGGCAAAGGTTTGTTTAATCAGTAATCTTTTTTTGGCCTAATTAGGATTTCTTGTTTCATTCGAATATTTTCCTCTTCTCAGAAAATCAAGAACCCCAACTACAAAGGGAAGTGGAAGGCACCTATGATCGACAACCCAGGTTTCCGTCCTTTTTCATCTTCGAAGTCGATCCACATACCTGATTCTCTCTCTTGGGTGAACTAGTTTTCATTGACTGTGATTCTCTTTCTCTCATTGTTTAGATTTTAAGGATGGCACTGATCTCTATTCTTTTTCCCAAGTAGAAGTATGTTGGCATCGAGTTGTGGCAGGTTAATGTTTATTATTATTTTTTGCATTAACTATGTGAAGTTTTGCGTTTCTAATTTGGTTATTGTGCCTGAGGTTAGTGTTATGATTATTTTTCAGGTAAAAGTTGGAACTCTATTTGACAACGTGTTGATATGTGATGATCCTGAATATGCGAAACAATTAGTGGAGGAAACTTGGGGAAAACAAAAAGATGTATGTTAGTTGTATGTCTATATAGCCTGCTAGTTTTCATTAGCATCTTCTTGTGCTCATTAAGTTTTCATTAGCATCTTCTTGTGCTCATTATGATTATGATCCTGTTAGGCTGAGAAAACGGCATTTGAAGAGCTAGAAAAGAAACGGGAAGAGGAGGCATGACAATTACTGCAGTTTTTCTTTTCTTGTTTTTGAAACCAAGTTGCTATCAAATTACAGCAATATGTGTCTAAATGGAAAGAAAATAAATGATGGAATAACGTAACGGGGTATCTCTTTTCTAAAACCATTCTACTCTTCACCTGTTTGTTTCTTCTCAGGAATCAAAGGATGTGTTGATTCTGATGTAAGTTTCTCACTTTCTCCTCCCTTCCTCTCTGTCTATATATATCTCACCCACTCTGAATGCAAGATTTAAATTTGAAGTCTAATAAACATCGTGCATGCAGAGGAGGAAGGCAATGATAGTGATGATCCACTACAAGAAAAATGACATTTAGAGACTACAAAAGTCGTGGCAAAAAGCAAAAAAATCGTCTCAAAAAGTCTTTAGAGACCACGGTCGTCCCAAAAGCTTTCGTCTCGGAAACCCCGTCTCTAAAAGTTTTTTTTGCCACCACATTGTGTTGTCTCTAAAAATAAATACATTTTGCCACGACATTTGATCTCCAAACGTAATTATTAATTCAAATTATGAATTACTTTTTGCCATAACATTTGGTCCCTAAAAATAATTATTAATTTAAATTAACAATTTAGTAATTTATTTGAATTTTTCTATGAAATTATAGATATTAGCATTTTTGTTTTTTTTCTCTCTTTAAGCATTAGATAAAATTGTTTTACTTCCAAAGTTATATCAATTGAAGTTTATTAAACTAGAAAAATGAATTTCTATTATATATCAAACAAAATACAAAGCCATACCAAAAAAAAACAAAATTAAAAAACATCTACCAATAGATACAATAACTTTCAATCTACAATGGTCATTAATACTTCTTACAATACATCAATACACAAAGAAAAAAAAATAGCATTTGCACATCTTCAAGCTCCACTATAGCTTTTCTTGCACCTTCTTCAAGCCATTAATGAAGGAATTATAGCTCATCTTGTCATCGTTTTATCAAATTTCAGATGCTGAAAACCAAATAAGATAAAAGAAAAAAACTCAAATTAGTTGATGCTTGATAAGAGCTACAATTAGAAAATGTATCAAATGAATCTATGAAGTATAAACTAAAATATTACCTTCTTACTAAAATAATCGGTTTTTGATACTTTATACCAGTTTTTTGGGCCAAAACTAACATCTCCGGTGAAACAAAATATTTGATTCCAAACATTGCTCAACACATCTTCAAATCAGATGGTTGTGGTGTTTGTCCGCCACCATTGACTTAGTTGGTGGTGCCGAAATGATAATGCTAGGAAGAAAACATTATAATGAAAGGAAGAAACATTTGTGAGATGAAAGAATGAGATGGTTTAGGGTTTGGAAGAAAATAAAATGAAAAGGATGAGGCAGGCGGCGTATTCTTTAAGGCCATCCGCTGTCGACCCACTACTACCCAATGGTTTCAACTGCCACATCAGTGCCACATCAGCTTTCCACTATTTTACCCAAAACTACCCAATCCATCCACTATCAACCCAATATTATTTAATTAAAGTAAAATAAAAGAAAAAAATTAAATAAGAGAGAGAAAGAAGAGAGAGATAGAGAGAAAGAAAAGAGAGAGAGGGGGTGGGGTGGGGGTGGGGGTGGGATGGCTTCGGCTATAGCAAACCGATTAGGGGGCTACCCGATTGAGGCGCGGTGGTGTTCCTCCTTGAAGCCGACGGATTGGAGGTCTTGGATGGCTAGCCGATGGCCTAAGCCGCTACCACAGCGGATGGCCTAAGGGGGTAAAAAGGGTTTGCTCATTGGTGGTTTTGGGGGGAATGGAAAAGTAAAAATTGGGTTTGGGGGGAAATTAAAGAAAGTATACGTGGGAAAAAAAATTGACGATAAATTATAATTTTAGTTTATTTTTAATAATTCTTATTCTCATATTCTACTTCTATTAATTCTTATTTTTAATGAAGTAATTAATTATTTAAATAGTATTTACACTTTGAAACATATAATAATTAAATTATAAATATACATAGACTTAATAGTTTAAAAACTCTAAAACTATAGTTTTTGAAAATATATGAATTGTTATTAAAAATACGATATTATTAAAAACAACTAAAGCCTAACTAGATCAATTAAATCCCAATAAATCAATGTCGATTAAAGTTCAAGCTATATCTATTAAAACCCAACTATATCGATTAAAGTTCAAGCTAGATCCATCAAAGTCCACTTGTATCAATTAAAGTCCATCTAGATTCATTAAAGCCTAATTGTATCGATTAATGTCCATCAAGACCCATCAAAGCCCAACTAGATCCACAAAAACCCAACTAGATTCATTAAAGCTCGATTGTGTCGATTAAAAGCAACTAGATCCATAAAAAACTCAACTAGATTCAGTAAAGCTCGGTTGTGTCGATTGAAAGCCAACTAGATCCATTAAAACCCAACTATATCGATTAAAGTCCAAGTTAAATCCATTTGTATCGATTAAAGTCTATCTAGATCCATCAAAGCCCAATTGTATCGATTAATGTCCATCAAGACTCATCAAAGCCCAACTAGATCCACGAAAGCCCAACTATATCTATTAAATCCCAATTGGACTGATTAAAAGCCAACTAGATCGATCAAAACCCAGCCAGATCTACCAAAGACCAACTAGATCCATTAAAGCTCAACTTGATCGATTAAAGCTCAATTAGACTTTATATCTATCAAAGCCTAACTAGATCCACCAAACTGCAACTAGATCTAACAAAGTCTAACTAGATCCACCAAAGCTCAACTAGATCGATTAAAGCCCAATAAGACTTTAGATCTATCAAAGTCTAACTAGATCCATCAAAGGTTAACTAGACCCACCGTAACACTACTAGATCCACCAAGCCCAACTAAATCCACCTAAGCCTAACTAGATGCATCAAAACGCAACTAGATCCATTAAAGCCCGAATAGATCGATTAATGTCCAACAAGATTCATCTAAGCCCAACTAGATCCATTAAAGCCCATTTGGGTTGATTAAAGGTCAACTAGATCCACCAAAGCCCAACTAGATGCATCAAAGCCCAACTAGATCAATTAAATCCCAATTTGATCGATTAAAGTCCAACCAGATTTATCAAATCCCAAGTAGATCCATGAAACCAACTACATCGTAAAAGCCCAAATAGATCCATCAACGCCCGACTGAATCGATTAATTAAAGCCTAACTGCATTCATCAAAACCCAATTATATATGTACTATGTATATAAACTTATATGGCTACTATGTGTATGTATACATGTGAATGACTATACATGATCTCATACATGTGTATTGTTACATATATAATCATATACATATATGTATGTGAACCAAAATATTTTAACATGTAATTGTGAGCCAAAAGAATCTAACCCTTACACATATGAGAAGTAGATTGTAATGTCCCAAAAATCCAGATTTTTTTTATTTATTTATTTACTTATCTATTTATCTATTATTTTATCTATTTGATTTAAATATTGTGGAGATTAGATAAGTATTATTGGTGTAGCTATCCTATTTGAGTAGGATAGGTCAAAGTACTAGTTTAAAAGAAGCCTACATCCCCTCATAGGTGGTTACTTTATCTTGTGAAATAAGTTTAAGAGAGAGAAAGAAAAACTCATTCAAAAGAAAAAGGAGAGAGAGAGGAAAACGAGAGAGAGATAAGAGAGAGAGAGAGAGAGAGAGCTTGATCGAGAAAGAGAGACGGGAAGGAGAAGGCCGCCGGAGTTCGACCGCGGAGATCGGAGATCGACGTGGAGGAGGGGTTTTCGGTTGTGATACGCGTAGGTAAACCCCCCTTTCTCTTCCTTTTCGTAACCTTTGGGTTTCCGGCGCCTGGTTGGGGGTGACGACACGCGCCGGCTGTGGCCGGCGACGTGATGGCGATGGTGGTGAGACGTCTCCGGGACGAGCGGCGGTGGTGGCGACCGTGTTGCTGCTGCCGTCGTTGTTCAGTCGGCCGGCGGTGGTGGCAACCGTGTTGCTGCTGCCGTCGTTGTTCAGTCGGCCGGCGGTGGTGGCGGTCTAAACCGTCGCTGCCGTCGCGTGGTAAGTTGTTGCAGCGGTGCTCGACTTCTGGCGGCTGCCGTTAGCGGCTGAACCGCGACGGTGGCTGATCTGGACCGGCTACCGGCTGTTGCGCTTTGACAGCCGTGGTGAGCTTCTGCCGGCGGCGTGTGGCGGCAGACGGCTGCTGCAGTCGGCGGCGAAATCGTCGCAGCGAGTCGGGTTGTCGGAATTCTGTTGGTTTGTAGGTTATCGCGACCGTCTCGCAAACCCGTTGACTAAAGCTTTGTCGAATTAGAATTGTTAGGTTCCCGCTAATAAGTTGTTTTATAAAACCGAAATTTCAGATTTGTGGGTTGGCTAGTTGTAAGCAAACGTGTGACGTTGTGTTTGATTTCGCGTGAAACAGGTGAGTTACACTACCTGTACTCTGGTTCGTTATGTATGTATATATTGTGTTTGTGTGTGAAAGGGAACCACATGCCCTTGATGAGTTGTGGGGGCGGACTCGCGTCCTATGCAGGCGAGATAAAGGGAACCACATGCCCTTGATGAGTTGTGGGGGCAGATCCGTGTCCTAAGCAGGCGGAAATATTTGTTGAATATTCTCATGAGAAATTGTTTTGAATAAATTGGTTAATTACTTGAATACTGTATCGACTTAAATGTTTTATTGATATTGGATTGATTTGTGGTTATTGACGATATATGTGGTGGCACCATCATGGTAGATGCCTATATGGCGGGGTAGTGTATATGTAGCGCTAACTCACTAAGCTTTGCTTAACCCTCCCGTTGTTTCCCTTTTTCCAGGTTCGGGCTCAGGGGTAGACAAGGGAAAAGCCCCGATGGGAAGCTAGCGACGAGGATGGTTCCGATAGCTTTTGGACTTGATTTCAAATTATTGATATTTTTTTATATTGAATATTTAATTCGGGATTACTGTAATAACTTAGATGATGTTTTTCGGTAACTTTTACGTTTATTTCTTTAAAATTTTGTAGTAACGTAGGCTTAATATTAAATTGTTAATTTAACGAGTTTTCTCAAATATCGGCGTTACAACTTGGTATCAGAGCAAAGGTTTGAGAGAATCAGCACACTTATTCGTGAGTAAGTGTGTGGTTGGACTCAAACTGAAAATTTACATATTTGATATGTTTTTACAAAATTTAAATCATTTTAAATTTATTTTGGAAAAGAAAAATTGTCGTAGAAATGGAACCGTCGGTTAGAGCTTCACATCGGGGGTGAGTAGCACTTGTATATTGAATTGTGTTTAGACAATTTGACTGTTATATCAATGTGTGAGTGAATTTATATGCTAGAATTAATTATAGCATGTTACCTGATTATTACGTGAGTTCATGACGTAGATGGGACTGTGTCGTTCTTGGATTGGGATTTTCGTGGATGGTACCATGATCCAGTTTACACGGTGAGAAGTCGGTAAGGGGTTGCTAGGCATGTTCTTGTTTGATTGGTGCCTAGTGATTCCGACCCGATTATCATTATAAGATGTTTATAGATAGTACGGGCCCAATAATAGTACTACTATAAACGCTTGTGAGAACGGGAATTTGGTTAAGTCCTGGGAATCACAATCAACGGACGATGGTTAGATAATTGATAGCTAGGTGATGGTCGTAGGGCAATTGCGTGTGATTAGAGATTTTAAAGTCGTTAGGGCTGCATGTACACTAGCGACTAGCACTAAGGCCTTACGAGTGACACTTTAGTTGCGATTATGTGAGTGACCCGGATTAGAACTGTGCTTAACTTTTGCCTTAATGTTCAGTATGGTGACCACTAGACGAGGAAACTCTACTGGATCTGGGAACCAGACCTCAGGGATCTCATCGGTTCGGAGGTCCAAGAGGTGCTTCAGCAGCTCCTTCCTGGGCTGTTTGCTCAGATGAAGGATGAGATACTTCAGGCGATGGACGAGCGGATGGAGGCAGCTTTTACGGCACGTGGTTCTTCGAGCGGAGGCAACAGTCAGGTCCAGAGCAGGGCTAGCACGTTTAAGGATTTTATGGCGTGCCAGCCGCCACATTACGAGGGTCGGAAGGACCCTGTCGCATGTCACCGTTGGATCGCAGCGGTTGAGGGCGCTTTCCAGACTTGCAGCTGCCCGGAAGGGATGAAGGTGTTCTTTGCTGCGAATCTTTTACGTGATGCCGGGAAAGACTGGTGGGGGCTGATACTGAAGAGCCATACTGAGGAGCAGATCACGGCTATGACTTGGGATGCGTTTAAGGTGCTGTTTGAGGAGAAATTCTCTCCGCGGGTTGAGCGAGAGAGAATCATTGCCGAGTTTCTGAATCTGAAGCAGACGACCGAGTCGGTGAATGAGATCACCGACCAGTTCCTGGAGAAGGCGCTGTTTTGTCCCGATTATGTGGGAAATGAAACGATGAGGATGTATCGTTACCGTGGAGTACTGAAGCCCGAGATCAGAGAGTTTGCGAGCACAACTACGTGCACGAGCTTTAATGCCATGGTAGAGGCGGCGCGAAATCGGGAACTGTTTCTCGAGGAGCTGCAGCAGGGGAAGAGGAAGGCGGAGCAGTCGCTGGTGCCAGCAAGGAAGTTCAAAGGGCAGCGGACAGATGGCAGGAAGGTCTACTCGGGATGTCCCAAGTGCGGGAGGAATCACCAAGGAGAGTGCCGGCTACCTGTGCCGGTGTGTTATAAGTGTGGCAAGCCGGGCCACAAGAGCAGGGAGTGCGGGGTTCCTCCAAGGGTCTGCTTTAACTGTTTTCAGCCGGGGCACATCAAGCCCAATTGTCCGAAGCTAGCCGAGACACCAGCTAAGGCGCAGGTGAAGGCGCCAGCCCCTGCTACTTTGAGGATCACTGACGGCTCTTCGGGGAAGACGGCAGGGTCTGCGACTACCCGTGGGCGAGCCTTCCAGATGACAGCTGAGGAGGCACAGACAGCACCAGACGTAGTCACAGGTACTAAAGTAATTATCGCATAGTTAATTTGTTTTAATACTTCTTCAATGTGATCATAACTGTTAGCTTAGGGTTGTGCATGTGCCTTGTATGCGTTGTTAAAGCTTGTACTGTATAATCTAGGCATTTTCCCTGTGAACGCGAGACCTGCGTTGGTTCTTTTTGATTCTGGAGCCACCTGGTCTTTTGTGTCTAGTACTTTTTGTAAGGACTTCCATCTAGAACGAGGCAAGCTAGCCAGTCCTATTGCGGTAGATGTAGCAGCCGAGGAGGTGCGGGTGTGTGAAGATGTTTACCGGGACTGTGTTATAGTGATTCATGGGGTGACCTTTACTATTGACCTGATACCTATCCCTATGAACGGAATCGACGTGATAGCGGGGGTAGATTGGATGTTTCGAAACGGAGGTACGGTGGACTGCGCGGGTCAGCTGGTTCGTATCCAGGACCCGAGTGGGGGAGAGCTTATCGTGTACGGCAAGGGGCGGCGGAAGCAGCTAGCTTTTTGTTCTGTCGCGAAGGCGAGAAGGTGGTTGCAGCGAGGGTGTGAGGGCTATCTGGCTTATGCAGTGATCGATCAGGCGGAGGAGCAGAAGCCATCAGTTGCAGATGTACCGGTGGTTAGCGAGTACCCCGACGTTTTCCCGGAGGACCTACCGGGCATTCCGCCTGACAGGCAGATTGAGTTCGGGATTGATCTCGTGCCCGGAGCGGCCCCAGTTGCAAGGACTCCGTATCGTCTAGCGCCACCCGAGTTGCAGGAGCTATCTAGCCAGTTGCAGGAGCTATCGGAGAAGGGATTTATCCGTCCGAGTAGCTCGCCGTGGGGTGCGCCGATCTTGTTCGTAAAGAAGAAGGACGGCAGTCATCGGATGTGTGTCGATTACCGAGAGCTCAATAAGGTGACTATCAAGAATAGGTATCCCTTACCTAGAATTGATGACCTATTTGATCAGCTCCAGGGGGCGGCTTGGTTTTTCTAAGATCGATCTGCGATCTGGCTATCACCAGCTCAAGGTGAAAGAGGTGGACGTGCACAAGACCGCTTTCAGAACTCGATATGGGCATTACGAGTTTTAGTGATGCCCTTCGGTCTCACCAACGCCCCAGCTGCATTTATGGACCTGATGAATCGGGTCTGTCGACCGATGCTGGATAGATCAGTAATTGTCTTTATCGATGATATCCTGATCTACTCGAAGACAAAGGAGGAGCATGTTACTCATTTGCGCGAGGTACTGGAGGTGCTGCGGAGAGAGCAACTTTACGCGAAATTCTCGAAGTGCGCTTTTTGGTTACAGGAGGTCCAGTTTTTAGGGCATCTGGTAAACCGGGAAGGGATTAAGGTGGATCCGTCGAAGATAGAGGCGGTGATGAGCTGGGAGGTTCCGAAGACTCCTAGCGAGATCCGAAGTTTCCTGGGTTTGGCGGGGTATTATCGACGTTTCATCCAGGATTTCTCTCGGATCGCAGTTCCGTTAACGAAGCTAACAAAGAAGAGTGAGAAGTATGTCTGGGGTCCAGATCAGCAGCAGGCATTCGAGACGTTGAGGCAGAAATTGTGTGAGGCACCAGTTCTGACGCTCCCCGAGGGCGTAGAGGACATGACGGTGTATTGTGACGCATCGCACCTTGGCCTGGGGTGTGTTCTGATGCATAGGGGTCGAGTGATAGCTTACGCGTCGAGGCAGTTGAAACCTCACGAAGCTAACTACCCTACGCACGATCTTGAGCTCGCAGCGGTGGTTTTCGCACTGAAAATTTGGAGACACTACCTGTACGGGTGAAGTGTACCATCTATACAGATCACCGCAGCTTGAGGTATTTCTTGGACCAGCCAAACCTGAATATGCGTCAGCGGCGTTGGCTCGATGTGGTTAAGGATTACGACTGTGATATACTTTACCATCCAGGTAAGGCGAACGTGGTAGCAGACGCGTTGAGCAGGAAGATGACTCATGCACCACTTCGGATAGCACATCTGAAGATGGCCGTGACGAACTCGTTCTTGGATTTGATTCGTCAGGCTCAGGAGGAGGCCAGTCAGAGCGAGAATCAGAACAAGGAACGAGTTAGAGGTCAGTTGCCCCTGATGGTCCGAGATGGTAGGAGGCTTCTGACAAGGCATGATCGAGTGTGGGTTCCTCTTGCGGGTGGTGCTCGTCATACACTGCTAGAGGAAGCGCACAAATCTAAATTCTCTATACATCCCGGGGCTACTAAGATGTACAGAGATCTGCGGGCGGATTATTGGTGGCCGGGGATGAAACGGGAGGTGGCCCGTTATGTGGAGTCTTGTTTGACCTGCCTAAAGGTCAAAGCTGAGCACCAAAAGCCCCATGGTAAGTTGCAGCCGTTAGAGATCCCAGTTTGGAAGTGGGAAAATATTACCATGGACTTGATCACCAAATTGCCGAGGACGCCGCGGAAGTTTGATGCTATATGGGTGATTGTGGACCGATTGACTAAGAGCGCGCATTTCTTAGCCATTCGGGAGAGCTACACGTCGGAGCAGCTGGCGGAGTTGTATGTGAAAGAGGTGGTGAGGAGGCACGGGGTACCGGTGTCGATCATCTCCGACCGAGATACTCGTTTCACCTCTCGGTTCTGGGAGAGATTTCATGCTGATATGGGTACCAGATTGCACTTTAGTACGGCTTACCATCCGCAGACGGACGGACAGAGTGAGCGTACGATCCAGACACTAGAGGACATGCTTCGGGCTTGCGTCTTAGATTTCGGAGGTAGTTGGGATACGTACCTGCCATTGGCGGAGTTTTTGTATAACAACAGTTATCACTCGAGTATCGGGATGCCTCCGTATGAGATGCTGTACGGGAGGAGGTGTCGAACCCCAATCTGTTGGGGTGAGGTCGGTCAGCGTGTTCTCGGGAGCACGGAGGTGGTTCAGCAGACTACCGAGTTCATTCAGAGGATTAGAGAAAGGCTACGCACGGCTCAGAGTAGGCAGAAGAGTTACGCGGATCGGCGAAGGTCGGACCTTGAGTTCCAGGTGGGTGACCGTGTCTTGCTAAAGGTCTCACCTTGGAAGGGGGTGATTCGTTTCCGTAAGAGAGGCAAGCTTAGGCCTCGATACATTGGACCATTCACGGTTCTGGCGCGTGTTGGGAAGGTGGCCTACCGGTTAGAACTGCCAGATGTGTTGGGTCAGATTCACGACACCTTCCATGTGTCTCAGTTGCGTAAATGTATCGCTGATGAGACGGCGCACGTGCCTTTAGATGACATTCAAGTTGATGAGAGCTTGAATTACATTGAGAGGCCAGTCGCAGTGTTAGAGCGGAAAGTAAAGAAGCTGAGAAACAAAGAAATCGGGATAGTGAAGGTGCAGTGGCAGCATCGGAGAGGTTCTGAGTGGACTTGGGAGCCGGAAGCAGAGATGCGGGAGAGACATCCGGAGCTCTTCTCAGAGTGATTTCGAGGACGAAATCTTGGTAAGTGGGGGAGAGTTGTAACGTCCCAAAAATCCAGATTTTTTTTATTTATTTATTTACTTATCTATTTATCTATTATTTTATCTATTTGATTTAAATATTGTGGAGATTAGATAAGTATTATTGGTGTAGCTATCCTATTTGAGTAGGATAGGTCAAAGTACTAGTTTAAAAGAAGCCTACATCCCCTCATAGGTGGTTACTTTATCTTGTGAAGTAAGTTTAAGAGAGAGAAAGAAAAACTCATTCAAAAGAAAAAGGAGAGAGAGAGAGAGGAAAACGAGAGAGAGATAAGAGAGAGAGAGCTTGATCGAGAAAGAGAGACGGGAAGGAGAAGGCCGCCGGAGTTCGACCGCCGGAGATCGGAGATCGACGTGGAGGAGGGGTTTTCGGTTGTGATACGCGTAGGTAAACCCCCCTTTCTCTCTTCCTTTTCGTAACCTTTGGGTTTCCGGCGCCTGGTTGGGGGTGACGACACGCGCCGGCTGTGGCCGGCGACGTGATGGCGATGGTGGTGAGACGTCTCCGGGACGAGCGGCGGTGGTGGCGACCGTGTTGCTGCTGCCGTCGTTGTTCAGTCGGCCGGCGGTGGTGGCAACCGTGTTGCTGCTGCCGTCATTGTTCAGTCGGCCGGCGGTGGTGGCGGTGTAAACCGTCGCTGCCGTCGCGTGGTAAGTTGTTGCAGCGGTGCTCGACTTCTGGCGGCTGCCGTTAGCGGCTGAACCGCGACGGTGGCTGATCTGGACCGGCTACCGGCTGTTGCGCTTTGACAGCCGCGGTGAGCTTCTGCCGGCGGCGTGTGGCGGCAGACGGCTTCTGCAGTCGGCGGCGAAATCGTCGCAGCGAGTCGGGTTGTCGGAGTTGTGTTGGTTTGTAGGTTATCGCGACCGTCTCGCAAACCCGTTGACTAAAGCTTTGTCGAATTAGAATTGTTAGGTTCCCGCTAATAAGTTGTTTTATAAAAACGAAATTTCAGATTTATGGGTTGGCTAGTTGTAAGCAAACGTGTGACGTTGTGTTTGATTTCGCGTGAAACAGGTGAGTTACACTACCTATACTCTGGTTCGTTATGTATGTATATATTGTGTTTGTGTGTGAAAGGGAACCACATGCCCTTGATGAGTTGTGGGGGCGGACTCGCGTCCTAAGCAGGCGAGATAAAGGGAACCACATGCCCTTGATGAGTTGTGGGGGCAGATCCGTGTCCTAAGCAGGCGGAAATATTTGTTGAATATTCTCATGAGAAATTGTTTTGAATAAATTGGTTAATTACTTGAATACTGTATCGACTTAAATGTTTTATTGATATTGGATTGATTTGTGGTTATTGACGATATATGTGGTGGCACCATCATGGTAGATGCCTATATGGCGGGGTAGTGTATATGTAGCGCTAACTCACTAAGCTTTGCTTAACCCTCCCGTTGTTTCCCTTTTTCCAGGTTCGGGCTCAGGGGTAGACAAGGGAAAAGCCCCGATGGGAAGCTAGCGACGAGGATGGTTCCGATAGCTTTTGGACTTGATTTCAAATTATTGATATTTTTTTATATTGAATATTTAATTCGGGATTACTGTAATAACTTAGATGATGTTTTTCGGTAACTTTTACATTTATTTCTTTAAAATTTTGTAGTAACGTAGGCTTAATATTAAATTGTTAATTTAACGAGTTTTCTCAAATATCGGCGTTACATAGATTTTAATCTAAATAATGTTTTTTATAAAACAAATTCTGTCCAAAATTTGCAAGGTAAAATTTTTTAAATTAAACCTGTCATAAATATTTATTACAAAAAACAAATTTTCTATATATTTTTGGCGATTTTTAAAAATTATTTTTTAAAATTTTTTAAGAGGGGAGACAAAGAGAAAATAGCAATTAGTATTTTGGTTTATAAGATAAAAATTATTTTTAATTAAATATAAGTTTACATTTAGAGACCACATGTCATCTTAAACAATTATCAAGAAAAAATTTGACTGTCAAATTAATTTTATATTTTGGTTTATAAGATAAAATTTATTTTTAATTAAATATAAGTTTACGTTTAGAGACCACATGTCGTCTTAAACAATTATGAAGAAAAAATTTGACAACCAAATTTATTTTTGAGTTTTTGGAGACCACATGTTGTCTCTTTCGACATATTTTTGAGAAATATGAGAATTTTTTTTTAAAGTTTTAGAAAGAGAGAGTATAACAAATAATCTTTTGTTTTAAAAGACATAGGTTTTTTTTAAATTAAATGTAGGTTTAGTTTTTAGAGACCACATGTCGTCTTAATAAATTATGAATAACAAAATAGATAATCAAATCAGTTTTTGAACTTTTGGAGACAACATGTTGTCTCTGTTTTTTCAAATTATTGGCACCCCTTGTAAAATTAAGCGAAAATTTTCCCGCTAAGTCTTTAAAGACGACTTGTGGTCCCAAGATATTGAAAAATATTTGACTTTCTTAAATGGAACATAGAGACAACAAGTCATCTCAAAAAGTCTACTTTTAGAGACCACAAGGTGCCGAAGCAAAGGACGATGATGAAGCGGAGGATGAAAATGATATTAAGGTAAGAGAATGGAAATTTTATTTATTTAAGAGAAAACTTCAGAAAAAGCCAACGAACCATCCTAGTTTGATAATGCTTTTATTCAAAAGAATAGTTCGGGGACTTGGGTGGCGTTTGGTTGTGGAAAATTTTCTAGTTTTACAAGAAAATTTTCCCAAAAAAAAATGAAAATTTAAAAACGCGTTTGGTTCATTCAGTTTTCAAAAGTTTTCCAAGAAAAAGAAAATTTTCTGTTTAAGAACATCTATGCAAATTAATATATTGATTTTAGTAGTTTTCCAAAAAATTTCTAAACGCGTTTTCTAATTTTCTAAAATGAAAAATGAAAACTCCCCCATTTCAACCAAACGTGTTTACTAAAATTTTCATAGATAATTGAAAATGAAATCTTAACTCCAGGAACATGAAAACAGTTTTGCACAACTAAACGCACCCTTAATTATTCGAAATCTTTTCATTTTTTACGGTTTGTTGGGTTTTTCTGCATTTTTCCTTTATTTGAACTCATTGTGATTCTTCCTTCTCATAATTTGTGTTTTGTGTAGGATGAACTATAGGTGAGATGTGTTTCTAGTGGTTGGAATATATATAGATGATATAAGAAATTGGAAGGTGGCCATTTGTTTGTTGTATTGGAAGGAAAGAAGAGAAAGGGCCCAATTTGCTTGGAGATATTGGTTGAGTAGTAACTTGTAAGTAAGTAGTTGATGTATTCTTGTGTAGATTTGGTATTTGTGTAAAACCAAAGTCACTTTTTGCCACACCCTATTTTTTCCAACTGAGTTTTTTAGGTTTCTTTTTGTCTATTATCCAACTTTGTAACTGTCGTGTGACTTTTTTCAAAAGACAACCATACCAAATGCTTTATATGATGCTATTTTGATTTTTGAAAGGAAACGGAAACTCAACAACAATTCGTGACATGATAAGGCTATCAGTACCCAATCCTCCTAACCCTCCCAACACCACTGTCACATCAGCTTTTATATTAACTTTTCCCAACCCCACAATTAACCTTCTGGAATCCCCTCTGATTAGTATCCAACCCTCTCAACCCTCTCATTTAATTAAACATACCCCTCACACACATCACACACACAACACAAGCCGCTGTAAGCGATGTGGGCAACCCTCTAGCCTCTCGAACCCGTCGGTCTCATAGCGGAACCCGTTGAGCACGGCGGGTTCGAGCCTGCTGAACCCAGCCCCGCAGTACGCATGGCCTAATGGCGATTGATATTAAAGTATTGTAAGGCTATGTGTAACGTCGTGGTAGGCTTAGCAGGTTGGGTCTAGCGGCTGGCGGTACAAGTCCAACGAGCTAGCGGGGGCGGTGTGGGAAAGCCGACTAACCCGCTCCTCTCCCTCTCTCACACTCTTTCTTTTTTTTAGTTGGGGAAAATTACCATTTTTACCATTCATTTTTTTCTAATTTTACCAACATTCTATAATTTTTACCAATTACATCATTAAACTATCAAATTTTTTTCATTAAATCCAAGGTTTACCTGCTTAGCAGGTTACCTTTTACCCATTTAACTCTCAATTTGACAAATTTTCACTATTTTTCATAGTTTCTATTCCAAACTAGTGATTACTAACCGCCCCGTTGGGGCGTTGGTCAACACTTAATAGTCAATACTAATGTTAAAAATAAGTATTTTTGTTATTGATATTTTTATAAATCTTGTGTTTGTTAAAATAGACTATGTTATAAGTCTTTATGCAACATTCTTAATGATGAAATATTGGTGAGTAAAAAATTTATTGATTCGAAATATTTTATATATATGAGTAAACTACGATTTCCGTCCCTGTGTTTTGATAAAAATAACTATTTTCGTCCCCGTGGTTTAAAATTTTCTTTTTTCGTCCTTGTGGTTTTAATTTGCTTCTATTTTCGTCTCTGCCTCTAACTCTGTTAACAAAGGGTGTTAAAATGTCAAAAAAAACATATTTAAAAAGTTACATATTCAATCCTTGTGGTTTATATTTATCCTTAAATTTCAAAAATTTTAAAACTTATATATTGGTTTTTTTCTTTTTTAGTTTTTTTTTATTATTTCTTTATTATATTTCTATATTATATGTTATACACATTTTTTAAAAGTCTAAATATATACGTGTATATAGCGCACGCACACACACACACACATATATATATACATGTGTGTGTTTTTAATTTAAATTATTTTTTTTGTAACACCCGTAATTTTTGGACAAATGCGAATTCGGGTCTGAGTAAAACTTATCTTTTAAGAAAATATGAAAAATAGGATTTTTGATCAAAACCTAGATTTTATGGTCTTGTTGGATGGAAAATTGAAATACGAATCCAACGGTTCTTCCGGAATCGAAATCGGAGCTATAACGAATAAGTTATGACCGAAACAAGTTTTCACCCAAAACACCCAGATGGCTAGCGATCGCTAGCATCAGGCTCATGGTCGCTAGGTATCTTTTTGGGGAGTTCTGTTGGACCTTCTTGAAGCTCACGCTCGCTAGGAAGCTTTCAAGATAGCTAGCGATCGCTAGGTGCTGTTAGATACGAAAACGCGTTAAAAAGCCCCCTTTCTTCATTTGGGCATAACTCTCTCATTTCAACTCCGTTTCTCTCGATTCTTTTTGCGTTCTTCTTGGTTTTTCGAGCTCTTCAAGACTACATCAATGGATTTTGAGCTCTCCGTTTCTCTCGATTCTTTCCATTAGGTTCGAACGACGGATTCGTGATGCGACACTTACCTTGGTATGAGTGGTTTAGAAGAAACAATAATGGTTGTGTGTACTAAGTGACTTTCCAAATTCTTGATGTTAGAAAACGTAGTCGAATGGTGGTTGCATGGATGAAATAATAGCAGTTATGTGTGGCTAAGAATCAAGAAAACGTTATCATTAGTACAAGAGTTAGTGATGGTGTGACTATGCTATAGGCATTGCATGACGTGGGTGAAGTGCAAGATACCAATGTGTTAAAATCGCCATAGAGAGAAACCTTTTAAGGGTATAAAGTGATCTTGAAGATGTTACTTATAATTGAATTGTGAGAAGTAGGAGTTTTATGTTTGAGATAGTGGCACTACATGCCAAACTAAGTAGGAAATTCAACGTATGACGGTAAGTGTTAATGGGGTCAAGTGGTGACTCGTGTTGATTAGATTAAGACAAGTTTATGTAGGAGTTATCGCTCGGAATGTTTTACCTAAATCAACTAAGGCGACAGGTACGCCTTCTTTTCAGATGATAGGATGTTTGGAAAAGTTATGGTAGTACGGATTTGAGAATGTAAGAATCTAGTGGTAACAAACGATTTGCTAAGTGAAGAAGCTTACCTTCCTTATGGTATCCATAGGCGAGTAGACGAAAATTTTCGAACTTATTTGAGAATTAATGACGACATCTAGACACCGTTAGTGAGAATGTTGAGACGCTCGTGGTAGTAAAGGGACTCTTAGCTAAGTGATCGACTTTAATTAGGGGACGAATGAGGAATAGTACCCTGAACTGTAGACTTTATTCGACTTGGCTTTGCTAAATTGTGCAAGGAGCTAAGGTTTGCCTATCCTAGTGATCTTATCTTTATAAAACGCGTCACATTTCGAAAGATAGGCATGGTGTAGTGACTGGCGATGTTTTGATGAACCACCCTTAAGTTAGAATGTTGTATCAGTGCTGACATTGCATATTTAATCAAGTCTAGTGTTAGTCTAACCGACTGGTATGGTTCGGGAAAGAGGCATAATTTCGAGGACGAAATTTTATTTTAGGTGGGGAGGATTGTAACACCCGTAATTTTTGGACAAATGCGAATTCGGGTCTGAGTAAAACTTATCTTTTAAGAAAATATGAAAAATAGGATTTTTGATCAAAACCTAGATTTTATGATCTTGTTGGATGGAAAATTGAAATACGAATCCAACGGTTCTTCCGAAATCGAAATCGGAGCTATAACGAATAAGTTATGACCGAAACAAGTTTTCACCCAAAACACCCAGATGGCTAACGATCGCTAGCATCAGGCTCATGGTCGCTAGGTATCTTTTTGGGGAGTTCTGTTGGACCTTCTAGAAGCTCACGCTCGCTAGGAAGCTTTCAAGATAGCTAGCAATCGCTAGGGCTTCCACCTAGCGATCGCTAGGTGCTGTCAGATACGAAAACGCGTTAAAAAGCCCCCTTTCTTCATTTGGGCATAACTCTCTTATTTCAACTCCGTTTCTCTCGATTCTTTTTGCGTTCTTCTCGGTTTTTCGATCTCTTCAAGACTACATCAATGGATTTCAAGTATTTGGGAGTTCAAAAACGTTGGTGTAGGTAATCTCTTCATCTCCTTCGAGTTCTAAGCTTAAATCTTATTCATCTCCAAACCTTTTCTTCCATACTTGTCTCAGATCTAGTGTTGTTTTAGGTGGATTACATGTTTTGAGAAGTATTAGAGGCTAGATCTACTAGTTTAGAAGGTGAAGAGTCCCATGGCTTCATCTTCTTCACCACCTCTCCACTATTGTTGAAGGTTCTCCATCTTAGGGTTTTCACCCAAGATCTTGAGGAGGTAAATTCTATTTATGGGTTTTAAGTGTAGATCTAGTCTTATATGTTGTGGATCTAGAATTAATCCAAGATATTAACTCCTTATCAGTTTAGGTGTTCACTCAAGCTTTAAGCTAGGGTTATTGGTGAAATTCGGGGCTTTTGGCTTTACGAGCCGCAATGTGAGTTCTAAACATTTTGTTAAAACTGGATACACATCATCTTGCTTGAATTAACATGCTATGCTTGAATTATGCGAATAAATGTCGTTATGGATGAAGCACCTAAATTGTTAGGTACTGAGATTAATCATGCTTGTATGAGTTTATGGTGCTTATATGGATGTATTGAGTAGACTGTTGTCTACTCATGATGTGTGAACTAAACCCCCGTAATTATATGATGTATGATATGGGAAATACATGAGTTTTATTTTATGCCATGGAATGATATGGGGGAATTGAATCCCCAATAACGTTGGTTTGTTATAAGAATAATGAAGGTTATGAGACCGCCGATAATATTTAACTTGTACATCGTATGGCGTTGTATGGTCTCTTGGACCGAGTGAAAATACAGAGAATGTATGTGAATAAGTAAATCCAACGCCAAGTTTCCACACCAAACAGTCTTGGGAGGTACTAAAATAGGTATGCCCCTATGTCGCCGGCACTCGGGTTGCTCCGAGGTGTGCGGGCCTCTGTTGATGGTGCCATGTGATATGGCATCGAGGTGTTTGGAAGTAAAGAGTGATGGGACTTGGTGGCGGATGTGCGGACTATATAATAGTAATGGACGATCCAACGCAATATTTCCACACCAAACAGTCTTGGGAGGTACTGAAATAGGTATGCCCCTATGTCACCGGCATCTCGGGTGGCTCCGAGGTGCGTGGGCCTTTGATGGTGTCATGATAGATATGGCATCGAGGTGTTTGGAAGTAACGAGTGTCGGGATATTGGTTGGTGGAAGTGGGTCGCTCCCACTGTTTCCGAAGATAAAAGACAAAACGTATAAGTATACTTCCTTTATGTTCGTTTATATACTTTGATATATATATCGTAAGTCTTAACATGCTTTTATATGTACATCGTTATATGCTTGGTACAACTCACTAGGCTCTTTTGGCCTAACACTTGTGTGGTGTCGATGTGTATCTCAGGTGCTAGTGCGCCCGTTGCTAGGCAGTGCTTAAGGACTCGGGGTGAGCGTGAGAACGGTTACGGAGACCGGACTGTTAGTCCAATGGTTGGACCTTAGGATGACAACCCTTGTAATCTCCTCTCTAGTGAGGAATTAGATTAGTAGGTTGTCCCCTTTTGTTTACATTGACTCCGATTATGTATCGTTATTTGTATTCTTGGTTTTCCCATTTGGGGTTGAGCTCACGTCTTGGCGTTTTAATTGTACCAACCTTTATTTTGAAGGTTTTTGTTAGCACCAATTTTAGGGGTGTTACATTTTTATTATTCTTTATTATATTTTTATACTATATATACAACATTATATATGTATGGTTTTTTAAATTTAAAAATTAAATATTAAAAGTAATTAATAAAAAATAAAGTATAAATATACGGATTAGTATGAGTAAAACATATTTAATAAAAACAACTGGTTGGTGTAAAATAAAATTAATTTTTTTCACGAGTAATATTAAACTTTTCAAATGATAATTTAAAATAAGTAAAAAAAAATAATAGTCTTTTTATTTATTGATCTACTTAAGATTTTTATTACTATACAAAAATAAGTAAAACTATTATTTGTTATTTATTATTATGAGTAAAACGCATTTGAAATAAGTAAGATTTTGATCTATTAGTGTGTAAAACGTATTTAAAATAAGTAAAACTATTAATTTTTCTTTTACTATTTAAATTTTTTTTAGATAAGGTTCACCTAGGTTTGCCCAGACTACATCCTTGGTAATTTTTACTGAGAGCTAAAGTATGCTCCTCTGGGATTAATACTCAGTGGCCCTAGTTGCTCACCTCCGGATTCGAACTTGGGTGGGTTTTTTCCCCAACACCAAGCCTTAACTGCTAGGCTGCCCCATACTTATTTTAAATTGTCATTTGAAAAGTTTAATATTACTCGTGAAAAAAATTTGGTTTTATTTTATACCAACCGGTTGATTTTATTAAATACGTTTATGATAAATAAATTGATGTTTTAATAAAATATATTGATTATGATAAAAATTATTACTAAGAACCATGGAATTATGTGTCCTTTCTATAATACATGATTAAACGGTATATATTAAAGTAAATTAGTACAATTGTACAAATATAACATTTTTTGAACAACAAATTTTATTAACAAACCAAAGGTCCCAAACAACAAAGTGTCATGACACCATACACGACAACCACAAATATGATATCGATATGATAAATAAATCAGAACCACTTACTCGTAAAAGTTATATTTTAAAAATACTATAAATTAACTCCACAACATAAAATAATTATATAAATTTATATGTAACATTGACCAAGTGAATCAAAATTAAGACAATATGTTATTCGATGTATTTATGTGTGCAAACGCACTAAAAATCAACAAATATATGTTGTAAGAATAATCCATAACAAAAGAACGACCTAGCTCCGATAGCAATGGGAGATCGTTTGGCAGGATAAGGTTGATGACATATATGTGTTGTGTTCAACCTCACCTCCTGTGTAACAAACACAAACCATAAAAAAACATCATATTTTTTCTTATTTATTATCATATGGCATTCAAATGAATTTAAAAAAAAAAATCACAAAATTTACTTATTTAAAACAAACAAATTAATACACATACTAAAGGCAACATAAGCATCGCTATTTTATTGCATAAAAACACATAAACATCTTTCTAGCTTTTTCACTTAATTAGCAAACAATCATAAGGTGTATTTTATTTTGATAGATAACAAAAATGCAAATAATGACATTGTATATGCTTACAACTAAGAAACTAAAATAACATAAAAGATGCATAAACAAATATGAAGAGCAACAAAAACATAAAAGATAGAGAGAACATCCATTAAGAAAACAGAAGATCAAAAAACCCACATAAACCATATTTTGGAATTTGATTGTTGTAATTAGAAATCAAAAGGTAAGTTTTGAAACAAAAGCTTCAGATAGAACACACACGTTATATATATCATCTAAAAATGTATGAGCGAGGAAAAACAATGGTTAAAACTGTGAAAAAATAGATTGAACTTAAAACCAAAAA
Source organism: Centaurea solstitialis (assembly GCA_030169165.1). Taxonomy (NCBI): domain Eukaryota; kingdom Viridiplantae; phylum Streptophyta; class Magnoliopsida; order Asterales; family Asteraceae; genus Centaurea; species Centaurea solstitialis. The sequence goes on from CM058043.1 coordinate 50,008,664, forward strand.
AACTCATTTAACAACAATATGGTATCATACACACAATTTTGATATTAAAAAAATATTGACAAAAGAACGGTTCAACATTGAACTAATTTTTGAAATAAACATATACACATGCATCAACTATATAACTTGTATAATATATGAAATGGAACATAAAAGTTGTTACCTAGAAATTTTGTAGAGGAAGAACGGTAGTACCACTGACGATATATAAATTCTACATAAAAACAACAAAAAACATCTAACACCCTAAAACATAAAATCAAACATACATGTTATAACTTCCATTTTAATGGAACATTTAATAGTAACTTATGACCATTATGACTGTGTGACTGATGCAGTGAGACGTCAAGGATGTCGGATCCCCCCTTGATAATAACTTACAATTTTGATGGATCAATGCACATGATTATAAACAAAATCAACAAAAGAAGACCTAATAGGTAGCCTATTTTCAATTAGAACATGAATTTGAGGATTTCATGGATACAACAGGAAAGGTTTAAAATATTTATGTTTAAATAGTGACCCTATTAATGAATCACAATTAAATCACATAATGAAACCATTAATTCTTATGTTTTAATAATAACATAATTGTCCTTAAACGGAAAATAAAAAATTTGTAACCTCTATTTGACTATTAGTAAATGAACCAAAATTATGAGACCAAATTTTCTTTTTATTTACAAAAACTACAAAAATTGAGAAAAAGAAAAGAAAAAATAAATTGGCATTCTTAGAAGATGTCACCTCATCATTCCATGATTCTCCTTTATATAGATATATAGATTTAGAGTAAATTACATTTTTGGTTCATGCGGTTAACACTCACTATCAACCTTGCCACCTTGGTCCCTTTTTAAAACTAATTACAATTTTGGTCATCATTGTTGCCACTTTATTTCAGTTTTGGTCCTTTTGACTAAATTTAGTTATCAAGGTTAGTTAGTTGAAGGGTATTTTTGTCTTTTCAACTTTTTTTTTGTCTTTTCTTATTAATTGTTGTCTTATTGGATCGTAGAGTAATTTACAGTTTTTGAAACCCAACATATAAACTTTAAACATTTTTATTAGTATAGACACATTTGTAAATATACATTAGATAAATGCATAAAAATTTAACGATTACTTAACTCATTTAAAAGGTACGGACATGACTTTTTTTATTAATAGAACCAAAACTTTAAAAAAATGTAATTTAAAAAAATACGTACATGTAACTTAAAGGCACGGACATGACTTTTTTTATGGTGTAATTTAAAATGATATTTTTCTAAAATGTGTTGTTAGCTGGTTATTTGTTTTTAACATTACAAAAAAGATTTATGCACTTTTAATATACTATTATTTAAAATTGTTACTAATGAAAAAGGTTGGAAAGACAAAATATTTATAATAACAAAAATTTTAGATTACTCTATGATCTAATAAGACAATAAGGCCATCCTTAGCCATACCATCCATACCACCCATTTCTGCTGTCACATCAGCTGTCACATCAGCTGCCACATCAGCTTTACCACTACTCTACCAATTCCATACCTTTCATCCTTAACCATACCACTCATACCCCTCATTTTATTTTTTTTATTTCTAAAATATATTTCTATAATTTACTTAAAATTAAAATAACTAAAATTCAAATTATCATTTAAATTTAAATTTAAATTACATTTTATTAAAACTAAAAAATACAATAAAACTAATTATTGTGCAAAGAGTCCCACAAGTGTTGAGATAAATCTTGGCGAAGGTTGGCGTGCCTCTCTCGGTTTTTCACTAGATTGACGTTTCTTGCCCGGTCTGCTTCGGAGATATTTGTTTCGATATCTTCCGGTAAAACCTCCGTAGGATCAAAAGGATAATCGGAAATGCCTTCGTCTTCACGAATCATGTTGTGTAAAATTATACACGTGTACATGATTTCTTGTAGCTTCGTTCGTGTCCATACTCGCGCCGGTCTTTTTACCATGTGCCATTTACTTTGAAGCGTGGCGAATGTTCGTTCGATGTCTTTCCTAGCCGATTTTTGACGTTCCTTGAAGTGGATCCGTCTCTGGTCGTCATGTGGATACCTAAATGCTTTGACGAAAGTCATCCACTCCGGATATATCCCGTCGGCAAGATAATACCCGTGATTGTAGTGTGTGCCATTCACTACAAACGAATTATCGGGTGCTTTATCTTCGAATAAATCGTTGAAAACCGGTGATTGATTGACAACGATTATATCGTTGGTCGCACCCGGAACCCTGAATAATGCGTGCCAGATCCATTCATCATATGATGCGACCGCTTCTAGAATTACCGTCGGTCCAACATGATCACCTCTATGGAATTGACCCCTCCATGCGACGGGGCAATTTTTCCAGGCCCAATGCATACAGTCAATGCTACCAAGCATGCCGGGCAAGCCGTGGACTTGTTCATGCATTGCGTAGATTCGTTGAATATCGCTAGCAGTAGGCTTTCGTAAATTTTGTCGCATATATAGGTAAATAATACCTTTGCGAAAATTCTCAAGGCAATCCCTTGACGTCGTTTCGCTCATCCTTAAGTACTCGTCGGAAGCATCCGAAGCAGACCCGTACGCCAATTGTCGAATAGCAGACGTACACTTTTGAAGCGCGGAAAACCCTTTCACGCCTCTTGCATCCCAATGTTGCTTGAAATATTCGACCTTTCTTTCTAGATCGTTAACTATCCTTAAGAATAGTCGTCGAGTCATATGAAACCGCCGCTTAAAGTCTTCGTCGTTGTACACCGGGTTATTAGAAAAGTAGTCGGCGATAAGCTTATCGTGTCCTTCTTCCCGACCTCTTTCTTTATTCGGCCCTCTCGGTCTTTTATTTGACGGACCTTTTCCATTGTTTTGCAATACCCCGGTAGTCATAAGTTTACCGACCAACTCGGCAGCTTGAAGGTTGGCAAGAAGAACTTGATCTATCATGAGATCAAATTCGTCATCGGAATCCGCCATTTTTTTATGGATAGGAGAAAGAGAAGAAAATGAAAGAAGAGAATAGAATGAGATGTGGAGTTGTTTGTTGTTTGGATGTATATATATAGAGATAAAAGGAAAAAAAATTTAAAAATAGCCGTTAGAGAGCCGTTGGCGGGGGGTGGGGGTCATGCACGCAATTTCGAAGCCGATATGTGGGTACCGACTACGCCCACTGCCGGTTCCATACCGATGAAGCACGACGGTGTGCACCGTCGGTACCGGCGGTACCGGTGCCACACCGTCCCCCCGTTAATGATGGCCTAATAGGAAAAGACAAAAAAATGTTGAAAGTATAGAAATACCTTTAAACTAACTAACCTTTATAACTAAATTTATTCAAAGGGACTAAAACTGAAATAAAGAGGTAACCATGATGACCAAAATTGTAATTAGTTTTAAAGAGAGACCAAAGTTGATAATAAGTGTTAACCACATGAACCAAAAATGTAATTTACTGTTAACTTGGGGTAGAAACTACCAAAAAAAAATGAAAATTGTCAAATTGATGGTTAAGTGGGTAAAAAGGTAACCTGCCAAACTGGAAACCTTATTGAATTTTTTTTATAGTTTTATGATGTAATTAGTAAAAAGTATAGAATGTTGGTAAAATAGAAAAAAGTGAATAGAATGTTGACAAAAATGGTAATTTTCCCTTTTTAGTTGTATCGGATATTTGGTTTGGTGAGTTGTGATACTAAATAGAGAGGGCTCCAGAAAACTTATAATAGGCTTATGAAAAAGCTGATGTGGCAAAGTGGATTTGGAGACTTAGAGGACTTGGAGGGTTGCGCTAATGATAATACATATATGATCATGAGTTTAATTACTGCATTTGATGATCATTTTGACTTTATTGTAAATTTAAAAACTTAAACAATAATTTAATCGGATGAAAATAAGATAGCTATGTTCAGAATGAGAAATTACAATAACTTGATAAAATTAAACCTCAATAGTGTGCTTCAAAAGATTATCATTATAGATGCCCTTTCTCTTTTTTAAAGACTTAGATTGTATGAGATCAAACTATTTTTATAAGATACGTGATACCATATTTTTATACATGAAATTTCTTAGCAAAACACTATGAAGGTTCGAATTTTTTTTTTCATTTTGTAATAAAGTTTCAAGTGTAAAATTATGATCTTATAAAAATGTGTTGGTCTCATATAAACCCAATCCTTTTTTTAATAAGTTTTGGTTCAATAAAAAGATATTTAATACCAATTAAATAAATACATCTTTTAATATTCGATCTAAGTCTTGGCAATTTGGACAATTTCTTTGATATAATTAAGTTGGCGACATAGTCCACATTTATGAGGTTTGCTAGGATGAGAAATGCCCATCTCGTTACGAGTTTGGTTTACATGTCTTTCACGTGCTAATAGATGGTATTAAGTAATCTACTTGAATCTCTCAACCTAAGGGCAATTGATACTCCACTCGTTTCAAAATTAATGTTTTTATTTGAAAAAGTATCCGGGTCAAAGTTCGACTAATCCCCGACAATTTTGGAGGTTAAATATAGCGCACTTAAATGTCCCCATGCATGGGCATGAGAATGCTCGAACTCGATTAAGGCGCTATGAACCCCCCCCCCCCCCCCCCCCCCCCCAGTGATAACCAATCCGCCACAACACTGGAGGACTTCCAAAATTAATGTTCATTTTTGACTTTTTAAAGTTTTTTTTTTATTTCGACTTTAACCTTAAATATTTTTGTTTGTGTTATACAATATTTAATGCAATATATATGAATGGATTGTGTTTTTAATGTATTTTCATTGGTATAATTTTCATCGGGTATTATATAACACAAACAAAAATATTTAAGGTCAAAGTCGAAAATAAATGCTTTAGAAAGTTAAAAAAGAAAGACTTTATGGACAATAATTTTGGGACGAAGGAAGTAATCAAATATTAACAAGTGGTACAAAACTCAAACAATATTTTTGTGTATACGTCACAATAATGACCTAATTGGTTTATTCACAATAGAAAGGGGTTATCCCCTCTATGATGCTAGACTCCAAGAGCATAGAGCTAGACTCCAAGAGCTGTGAACAAAAAATTCTTTCTATTAGATGGTTATCACATGTTTATGCATGTCGAAAATAATGGACAATATGAATATTTCTGTTGATTTCGTTCATTTATACCTTGGTGATAATGTTGTAATCACCTTCAGCTTAGTCAAACTTGTATAACATATGACTTTGTACACAAATGTCACGTTTAACAAAGATTAGCTACATATGTGATGGTAAAGGTGTGATACAATGACATACATTAACAAGATCTTGAAACACTTCAAACATGAAGGGTTTGAAGAAAGGAAACTTTCCAATAGTATATTCGAGAAAAACTTAGATTCCTAGTACTAAAGAGAACATCAATTGTATGGAGGTTGTTCCCTATTCTTCGCCTAACAATTTAAACATGTACATCATGTTGATGTACTAAAACCGAACGTCTCATATGCTCTGAGCATGACAAGTAATATTAGTTGTACCCAAGTTATGCTCACTAGATAATAGTGAAAAACATTTAAACATATCTAAAGACATGTTCTTAATGTACAAGCGTTAGGAATATGTGTGTTTAAGGATACATATATATATATATATATATATATATATATATATATATATATATGCTAGTTTTTAAACCAACTGTGATGACTTAAATCATATTCGGGATATATGTATTAAACAAAGTACTTTTTTCTTTGGTTAATTTCGTGTATCTTATTTGATTTATGCATCTTATGGGAATCTAAGGGGTTGTTTACTAAACAATTACCCAGGTAAGCATTTATCAGGTCATATTAAGTTACCAGAAACATATGGCAAGAATCAAGGATCTTAAATTAATAAGATCGAATGCAAAGATGAGGGTTATCATCTTTTACTATGATGAATACTTATCATATAAATTGTTACATACGATATACCCTTTATAAAATAAAGTATCCAATAAGTAAACGATAATATTGAATTTTATTGATAAATACTTGTTCAGATAAGTGTTTCTACGCATTCTCGTATGTTGTACAGTTTATTCATCTTTCAGAAAAAAGAATATTCAAATTTAAATATCCGGATAGATTTACGATCCAACTAGTAATATATTTATTCAATTTTCACCTAACGCCCTTACGTTTCAAAATTCATATATGGACCACTGAAACTCCTTGTTTCCATAAGCAACGATGCTTGTCGGCAGTACCCAATCAACATCCGCCACGTTTCATCCAGTGACACACAATGCTGACATGTCCATCTCCTATTCGTCCACGCCACCCCTCTCTTCCACCTGGACTCCATGCCCTTCCAAAAACTCAACGCTGACTCCAATGTAAATCAAACCTACTTATAAAACCCTATATCTATATATCTCTCTCTCTAACCTCCTGATCTCACACACACTCACACTCTGTGTAGCCATGGCGAAACTGAGGCTAAACCCTAGCTCTCTCGGCCTTCTCTCTCTTCTGCTACTCCTCTCCGTCGCTTCTGCTAAGGTGTTCTTCGAGGAACGCTTCGAAGGTAAATTGTTGCTAATTTTACATTGCATTTTGGATGAATTTATCTACTACTACGAATCTGCTCAGATTTGAATCGAATTTTGACCTTTCTTTTAGTATCAATGAATTTATCTATGAATTTGCTTAGTGAATTTATCTACGGATGTGCCTATTCTATTTGTTTATTATTATAAGGTTTATCATATGTCAAATTCGTTGCCGATCTACGAGTTTTGTTGATATTGTAGATGTGATTCATGTGAATTTGTTTGATTTGGACTTGTTTATAGTTGGAGTGTTGTTAATTCAGATTTGATCTGTTGCTATAGAGTAAAGTGCTTAAGTTTTAGGTGTATTCACGAGCTTAGTTTATTAGCTGATTGCGTAGAGGATCGTTGCTCTATAGCACATCGATGCTTTATTTTTGTCTTCACTAGCATTGTCAATAGAGGATCGCTTTTCAAATTGTGTCGTGATCATCGTTATGGAGGACTTTTTTCTGTCTAGATGGTGGTTGCTTGTTTGTGATTACTGTGGTGTTAGTGGAGATATTGGTCCATAGTTAATATCCAGAGCTTTTCCTGTTCTAAGAAATGGAAGAAAGGATACAATTTACTGATTCATATAATTCAGCTACTTCCATGTGTGGTTTGTGTAACATTTTTTTTGTATCTAAACTAAGTTTTACATTCATGTAAGTGTGAACTAGAGAACTTTTGGAGATTGATCTAGTCAACTTATTGGATTTAATGTTTGTGATCAGATGGATGGGAAAGCCGGTGGGTTAAATCTGATTGGAAGAAAGAGGAGAACACGGCTGGGGAGTGGAATTACACATCTGGTCAATGGACTGGAGATGCCAATGATAAAGGTAGCCCTCTCAACAATTCCTTCTTAAACAAGACAATGTAAATTCTCATCAATAGAAGTATGTTCGTTTCACTTAGACCAACTCCAACCTGTATACATCAAAATCGCCTCAACTCCAAGCCCACGGCAAAAGCGCCATTTGAACAGAAGAACGCCATATTTTCTGTTTCTCTCCCATCTCCGGCAAAATCAAACTCTCTTTGCTGGACGGTTGCAGTTGGTAGATGGTAGCGGAAATGCTGTCCGTGCCACTATGTGGCCGCAATATCACCACAATGAGGATGCAAGTATACACCGACACTGGGATCGCTACAAGTAATAAAGTGATAAGTATATCGTGATCGTTTCCACAGGGATTGGTTTTCAGAACTTCGAATATAGAGTTGAGAATACACTGTTTTCAGTTACAGAAGAAGAAAATATTTTTGGTTGATTTTTAACAGTTAAAAAGAGAAAATTAAATTAAAGCAAAGGGAATGGGTGCAAGCTTTCTCTTAAAACCAGGTAGTACACGAGTTTAGAAACTTCACGTTATGGGGATATTTATAAAAACCCAAATCTCTCGAAACTACGTTTTTACAAAACATACCGTGAAGTTGCTACGAAGTCGTCGTTATTCCAAATCGTAAGATTACCGGTTTTTATAAGTAGATTAAAATAAATCTCGTTCCACCGAGTATGGGGATTTATACCCAAGTCTCCTTGTGATATAAATCCCGACCGGCTTACTGAACCTTAACAAACCATGCAGAACCCGCATCTCTGCGTGATTATCAAAGGCCCTCTCGAGCTCTTCGTGCATTATCCAAACCGTATTTCGGACCCGCCCATCTCTGGATCTAAGGTCTAACACGACACATCAAAATGGCCGGTTTATCTGTATCGAAATTACGTATCGGTTTAAATAACTAATCTTAATATTTGGGAATAACGACAACACCCAAGTGCTATCTACGCAGTTTTAAAATAAACTCACACCCACACCCATTAAAGGGTTTAGCCTAAAATAAAAGACATAAAAATAAAGTTAACTACTACTTGCATAGAATAAAATACGGAAGATAAACTACAGTACGAGAAAATAAATACGAAAAGCTTAAAGACGGATATTTAAATAAAGCAGTAAAAAGAAAGAAAAAAGAGAAACCTTAAGCTCCTCCATTAATGGAGGAGCAAGGTGAAGAAAGAAGAAGAAAGAAGAAGTTGCAGGAGGTTTTTTTGCGGTATGGTGTTTGAGGCCTTGATGCCTTTTTATAGAAAAACATAACCCATGGATATAATCCATGGGTATGTTGCCATCCAATAGAAACTCTTCCTTATCCTTTCAGCAATCATTTTCCAATTTTTTCACATGGCCAGTGGGCCAAGTTGCTGCATTCTCGTTCCCTCCATACTTCCAAGAGCCAAGTGAAAACGTTCCCCTCAGTGGTGACACAGAGGGGACTGCTGTGTGATAATTTCTGAATCTCGAGCTGCTGGAGAGCTTTTGGACTGCTTTCGGGATTTGGACTGATTTGCTGAGCTTTGAGGCCGCTTTTCGTCAAAGTTGATCATTTGTGTTTATCAAAACCTTTTAAAAACATTTTAGTCCAAAGAGAAAGAAAGAGAGCAAAGTGGGTATAAAATAATATACAAAACGAGGGTTTTTAATACTAAATAACTCTCAAATTAGAGAGTTATCACACCCCCAAACTTGAGATGTTACTTGGCCTCAAGTAACAAAAAAGAAATAAACACGATAAAAAAAATAAATAAAGACTTACTAGGAAGATGTTGACGTTTTATCTAGCCGAGAGATGGACCACACTCTTCTTTGAATCTTATTGATCGAGGGATAAATCGGTAGGTCTTTTTACGGGTTAGTGTATATGGTTTCCACAGTTCGTCCCCCAAACTTGTCTTGTGTCCGAAAGGTTCTTGCGATTTTATCTCGTCTTAGGTTCCGGATTTCGGTCACATTTATTCGAAGTGCATAATGGTTTTTGATTTGTTTTGGTTCATCAACATCATGCTTTTTATTTCATCGTCTCCCAATTTTCCGAAGACGTTTTTTTTTGTTTGCAATTAATTGTTGTACACCAAATAATTACAATTTTTTTCCGGAGGTATCTCGGTCCCCCCCAAACTTTTTCCGTACAATGCCCTCATTGTACTTAAGACGGCTTGGTAACAACTGGAAGTGTTTCGGCCATATGAAATGACGGCCCACGTCCTCTCGATCCCTTGATCACTAAGATTCAAAAACGAGATGCGGTACCTGGAAAGATGGATAATACTAGATAAAACCAAAGAAATGTCAAACACCCAATCCATATAAACGGTAAAGAAAAAAAACAAACACATACAGTTATCCGCTATATAATTACACACAAAAGGCGGATTTATTTACGAGTTTAAACATATGAAATACCCAAAAGAAGATGATTTAAAAAAAATGATTTTAACAGGCGATGACAAACCCAGGGATGATCAAACCTTGAAAACGGACCCAACCGAGGATGATGACAGAAGGCATCGGAAGCATGAAGTTGTGAGTTTGAAATCCACCATACACCACCATATGAAATGATGGCCCGCATCCTCTTTACCCCAAAAGATCAAGTGTTCCGAACGTGGGAGACTTTGGTGGATCGGCGGAACCTCCCTGTGGTGGCACAGTGGTGACTGGTGCGAAAGAGAGAGAAGGAACTGAAAAGGTTTTTTTTTTCTTTTACAACAGGATAATTACGGACTTCAACTGGTTTAATATTCAGGTTTCTCAAAATATTTTTGAAGTCCATAATCTGAATCCACTCATTACTCAAAAATTCTCTTCAGCTTGAAAGATCTTGTCTTATCTTCTCAAAATTCTATCTCAACTCTCAATATATCAAAGATATTTTTCTACTCTCCCTTTTTTTTCTTTCTCTTCTTTTTTTTTTAAACTAAAACAAGACAAAAAATAATAATAATAATAATAAAACTATTTACAAATCCTTTCTCCAACCTTTTTCAACAATGTTATGTAGGATGAGGTTCACCACCCCACATGTGCATTTTTGAAAAGTGGAGTGGGTTCAAGATAATGGCCACTAGCACAATACCAAAGGTTTTTCCAACAACATCACCCGAAGAACATGATTCATGTAAAATACCCAAGCTTTTGATCAAGCTAATACTTCTAACGGCCAATGGTATAAGTTCCGTAGAAGTATTGTTTTCACAAAAATAAAGCTCACAAATCTCCACCTCTTTCTTTTCAACATCACTCTCATCCTTACCAACACATTTTGATTTTACATTATCATTTGGTAAAGGACCTCGATTTTGATCTCGCAACTCGTCGACTAGTTGTCCCATCTTATCGTTTAAGGCTTTAAGAGTGGATGTGAAATTTTCCAAAAATGTTGTAAAAGTCTCCATAAAGCTTACGGAAATTTCTTCAAAAGAGTGAGCTGGCTCGGGTTGTTCAAAAACATTTTCAAATGAGTTGTTGGAATCAAAGGACATAAATCCATGGTAAGGATTATTCCCTTGAAAATCAGAAAAATTTTCAAAATTCTCCTCCCATGATTGGTTAAAGGTATTTATAGACGTGTCGTTCCAATCATTATAGGGAGGTGAAAATGACGTGAAGGTGCCATCATCTTGAATATTTGTCAGAAATATAGGATGTTGTTCCCACGAATAATCGAAAGTATTAAAATACGAGGCATCCCAATTAAAACTATCCATTTATAGTGATAGAAAAACCAATGAAAAACTCAACTTAACTCAAGAAATTCTAAAACTACGCCAATCCCCGGCAACGGCGCCAAAAACTTGGTAGCGGAAATGCTGTCCGTGCCACTATGTGGCCGCAATATCACCACAATGAGGATGCAAGTATACACCGACACTGGGATCGCTACAAGTAATAAAGTGATAAGTATATCGTGATCGTTTCCACAGGGATTGGTTTTCAGAACTTCGAATATAGAGTTGAGAATACACTGTTTTCAGTTACAGAAGAAGAAAATATTTTTGGTTGATTTTTAACAGTTAAAAAGAGAAAATTAAATTAAAGCAAAGGGAATGGGTGCAAGCTTTCTCTTAAAACCAGGTAGTACACGAGTTTAGAAACTTCACGTTATGGGGATATTTATAAAAACCCAAATCTCTCGAAACTACGTTTTTACAAAACATACCGTGAAGTTGCTACGAAGTCGTCGTTATTCCAAATCGTAAGATTACCGGTTTTTATAAGTAGATTAAAATAAATCTCGTTCCACCGAGTATGGGGATTTATACCCAAGTCTCCTTGTGATATAAATCCCGACCGGCTTACTGAACCTTAACAAACCATGCAGAACCCGCATCTCTGCGTGATTATCAAAGGCCCTCTCGAGCTCTTCGTGCATTATCCAAACCGTATTTCGGACCCGCCCATCTCTGGATCTAAGGTCTAACACGACACATCAAAATGGCCGGTTTATCTGTATCGAAATTACGTATCGGTTTAAATAACTAATCTTAATATTTGGGAATAACGACAACACCCAAGTGCTATCTACGCAGTTTTAAAATAAACTCACACCCACACCCATTAAAGGGTTTAGCCTAAAATAAAAGACATAAAAATAAAGTTAACTACTACTTGCATAGAATAAAATACGGAAGATAAACTACAGTACGAGAAAATAAATACGAAAAGCTTAAAGACGGATATTTAAATAAAGCAGTAAAAAGAAAGAAAAAAGAGAAACCTTAAGCTCCTCCATTAATGGAGGAGCAAGGTGAAGAAAGAAGAAGAAAGAAGAAGTTGCAGGAGGTTTTTTTGCGGTATGGTGTTTGAGGCCTTGATGCCTTTTTATAGAAAAACATAACCCATGGATATAATCCATGGGTATGTTGCCATCCAATAGAAACTCTTCCTTATCCTTTCAGCAATCATTTTCCAATTTTTTCACATGGCCAGTGGGCCAAGTTGCTGCATTCTCGTTCCCTCCATACTTCCAAGAGCCAAGTGAAAACGTTCCCCTCAGTGGTGACACAGAGGGGACTGCTGTGTGATAATTTCTGAATCTCGAGCTGCTGGAGAGCTTTTGGACTGCTTTCGGGATTTGGACTGATTTGCTGAGCTTTGAGGCCGCTTTTCGTCAAAGTTGATCATTTGTGTTTATCAAAACCTTTTAAAAACATTTTAGTCCAAAGAGAAAGAAAGAGAGCAAAGTGGGTATAAAATAATATACAAAACGAGGGTTTTTAATACTAAATAACTCTCAAATTAGAGAGTTATCAGTAGACATGAAAAAAACGCTATTATAGCGTATGATTGGAGTTTCTCTTATGGCGCATCATGAAGTTTACAACCTGCTTACAAAATCCTTGTTTTTTTTGATAATAGGCATTCAGACCAGTGAAGACTACAGATTTTACGCCATATCAGCAGAGTACCCTGAGTTTAGCAACAAGGATAAGACTCTAGTTTTCCAATTTTCTGTTAAGCATGAGCAGAAGCTTGATTGTGGTGGTGGATACATGAAATTGCTCAGTGGTGATGTGGATCAAAAGAAATTCGGTGGTGATACACCATACAGGTTATTTACTTATTGCCTGCCTCTTTTTCAAGTTCTCTTAATATTCTTTCTTGGTATAATTACTCATAGTTTGGTGTTATTGTTGACTGCAGCATCATGTTTGGACCTGATATCTGTGGGTATGCCACAAAGAAGGTTCATGCAATTCTTACATACAATGGGGAAAACAAATTGATCAAGAAAGATGTCCCTTGTGAGACTGACCAGCTTACACATGTTTATACCTTCATCCTCCGCCCTGATGCCACCTACAGTATCCTCATTGATAATGTGGAGAAGCAAACAGGAAGCTTGTACTCTGATTGGGATCTTCTCCCAGCAAAGCAGATAAAGGACCCAGAGGCAAAAAAGGTACTTTCAAATGCATAGTCAATGTTTTGTTTGAGGCAATTTAAGAGTGTCCCCTTGTAATGCTCACTCACTTTGACATTGATGATGGCAGCCTGAAGATTGGGATGAGAAGGAGTTCATTGCTGACCCTGAAGACAAGAAACCAGAGGTAGTAAAACCATATGCTCTTGTTTTCTCTCTAAGATCCAAATGGATCTAAACTGAATGTTTTCTTTTGTACTTATCAGGGTTACGATGACATCCCAGAGGAGATTGCAGACCCAGATGCCAAAAAGGTATGCCTTTTCCGTCTTACATTCTGGTTTAATCTGTGTGGTCTCTTTTTAGTTAGTTCCCTGATTAAGATGAGCTAAAATTTCAGCCAGAAGACTGGGATGAGGAGGAAGATGGTGAGTGGACAGTCCCAACTATTCCCAACCCTGAGTACAAGGGTCCATGGAAGGCAAAGGTTTGTGAACATCTATCTTCAATTCACAGTTTCATGCTAATAAAGAACAGTTGTTTCATAAGAATGTTTTCCCCTTAACAGAAAATCAAGAACCCCAACTACAAAGGGAAGTGGAAGGCACCTTTGATTGACAACCCAGGTTCCTAATCATATCATCTTTAAAGTTATTGTAAATAGCCAAATTCTCTATAATATATGCTCGTAGTTTGTATTGACCATGAAATTGTTATGAATTGTAGATTTTAAGGATGACCCTGATCTCTACGTTTTCCCCAAGTTGAAGTATGTTGGCATAGAGCTGTGGCAGGTAATTGTTTTTGGTTGCATCGAAGGTGTGCAATTATGCATCTCTGTGGTGTAAATGCTCAAACAAGTGTGATACTTGTTTTTCAGGTTAAATCTGGAACTTTGTTTGACAATGTCTTGATATGCGATGATCCTGAATATGCCAAACAAGTGGCAGAAGAAACATGGGGCAAACAAAAAGACGTACGTTGCTTTATATATCTTTAAACTTGATGCTTCATATTACCATTTTCTCTCCTTGCTCATTATTGTTATTATTATGCTCCACTCTTAGGCTGAGAAGGCAGCATTTGAAGAGCTAGAAAAGAAAAAGGAGGAAGAGGTATTGCTCTTACTATCATCATACTTGACCTTTCTCTAGTAGACAGTATCAAATCTAAGTGGGAGTCATGAAAGTTATTATTATTGTTTACTGCCATACCTATACAAGCATTTATAATAAAATCAAAAAAATTGAGAGAAAACACAACAAATAGAGGAAAACTTACCCAACCGAAAAACTAATGAAAAAACCTGCCACACAAACACCAAAAATGAAACAAAAAGCACATTTTTTTTAACTTATTACCTTATTCTGGTTGCAGGAATCAAAGGATGATCCAGCTGATTCTGATGTAAGTTTTGTCTCTCTTCTTTCCATTTAAATTTACTGTAAAATTTGTATTATCTTAAAGCTGATAATGAGAAAATGTGTGTTTCAGGCCGAAAATGATGATGCTGAACCGGAGGATGATGACGAAGCCGAAGAAAGTGATGTGAAGGTAAGCATGATGAACGTTTTTTTTTCTAAATGGATGTGATTGATATACTTGGACCACCATTCTCATAATTGCTTTTGTAATTAATATATGCAGGATGAGCTATAGATAGAGGAGCTGATATTGCAAAACATAAAACGAGATGTGGGAGGATGAGTTAGAAGAATTGTTTTAGGGTGTTATGTTTTTTTATGATAGATGATGATGTAAAACAATTGAGAAGGGATACGAATCACTTTGATCTCAGGAGAACAAACAAGGCTGGATGTGGAACATTAACATGTGTGTTTTTGTATGACAAATTGCTTCAAACTCTATTGCACTTGTTATCCCATTTTTACATACCCATGAAAAATTACTGTTCGATAGAAAGATGTTTGATAGGTCATAGGTAGCAAGTAATAACTTCACTTTTTCTGCAACGAGACGCTCCTTTCCAAATCTAGAGCCTTAGGCTATTGGTAACGCAGCTCACTGAGCTCACAAGCCCACTCTGCCATTAGCGTAACATCAGCTTTACCCATAATAAGCCCATCGAGCCTACTCTGTCAAGTACTACAACCTACAAAACCGTACCCAATACATATGTATTTAAAATAAAAAAAGAGGAGAGGAGTGTAGAGAGAGATAGAGAGAAAGGAGTAAGAGAGAGAGAGAGAGAGAGAGAGAGAGAGGATCGCGGTTTAATCGGTTTCTACAAACCGATCCCTCGAGCCTGCGCCAAGGCGCATGAAGCTGTAGAGCAGTCTACTGAAAACCACCAAGCCCAAGCCGGGCGCTACCTATAGCCTTAAGTATGGTTGTATGAGTTATTCTAAGTAAGATTGGGTTTTCATGAAAAATGTCATTTTATCGTGAAAGTATAAGAAATATAATATTTATCGTGAAAGTATAAGAAATATAACATTTAGATAAAACGACGAAACCTTTTAAATAATATATTTGAAGGTACCTTTATATTTGTGAAGGTGTAGAGGTGACTGCATACAAAACTTGTCATGTAACCTTCACCATCTTCACAAAATAAGGGGTGTTTTTTCACATAATAATAGGTTACCTTCATCGCTTCCATAGGCTGCCTCTCTTTTTGTCACTTGAACCCAATTTTGCAAATATATCTATTATTTCCACGTTAAGAGATTCATTTAGCAACACCCTTTACTAAGGGGCTATGAGGACTGATTTAAGATAAATACTAGTATCAACTTCTTTCATTAATAAGATCGAGAAATTGAAGGTTATAAAAGATGTGTTCTGAATTAAGACAAATTTATCGAAACTAAATGCAATTTTGACAAAATAGATATTACGAGTTGTCGATACCATTTTCCTCATATTAGAAGTTAGAGATTGCAATTTGGGTCGGGAGCGATTGATGACCCGTTAAAGACCGCTTATGGCTCTAGGGGATGTGTTTTATAATTTAAAAGGAAAGTTTATTGAAATTAAACTTACTCTATGAAATATATATGTATGGGTCGATGTTGATACCATTTTCTTCTTGTTAGGAGCTAGAGATGGCCAAATTGGGCCCATTCTCATCCCAAGACCGGTTGATGCACTAGTAAAGACAGATTATGGATTGACATGTAACAATTATGAACAAGTTTTTAAAAGGAGAAAAATAGTTGATGATTATGCTAGATAAAAATGATTCTGATAATTTTAGACCTAAAAACTCATCAAGGTCACTGTTAAAATTGTATAAGCCGGTGTTTGAAAAATATATGATCATTGTTTTATACTATTCTTGAAAAAAATAATATTCAAGCGATTTATCAATATCATTTATTTTGTTAATTGAGCATGATGAATTGATGATAATTGAGAAGCTGATGTAGCGTGTGTGGGGATAAACAAAGATCAAAAAACGTTGATTCAAGGAATACCGTATTCAATCTCTTCCAAGGTTTGTTGATTCATAGAATACCAAACCCTAGGCTTCAAAACCTGAACCCTAATTGAGAATTCAAGAATTGGGAAGAAAACAAAAGTTCTGTAGCATTCATTAACTATCTTGCAAAACACGAAATTAAACCTAAATAAACAACCAAACGAATCGGGCCTGCCCAAAAGTAACAGGCCGAACAATAAAGCCCAAAACAAAAGCCTAAAACGTAAAAAAAACACAAAAACGTCCAAAATGGTACTAAAACAGCGTTTTTAAGGTCCGAAACATCCGTACGGGGCCTACCTAGGCGTGCTGCCTGTCGCAGGCTTCGAATCGATAGGTGGATCGTCCAAAACGGACAACCGGAGCGAAAGTTATTCCCGTTTGAAGTTGGACCGATCATGGGCCTCCAAAAACGCCAAAGCCAGCTCTTCCACAACTCGGCCCGCATCAGAAGCTTACCTGTTAAGTGACAAGGTAAGAAGCCAAGAATAAAGACTCTTACCCTAATAAGTGTGAGAAATGATTATTTCCCAATAAGCATTTACCAGGTTTAAAATGCTTAAGAACAACTCATTTTCGAGGCTAAAAATGTTACAAGATAAGGTAATAGAATGTAAATATCTTATCAGTAATCACTTACCAGTAAGAATTTGACAATGTCCCCTTAAATCAAATTATTATAGTTGATGTTCTCTCTAGACGAAGATTCTAGCTCCAGAGTTGATTAGAGTAAATTACATTTATGGTCCTTGTGGTTATCATTTATTATCAAGTTTGGTTCCTCTTTGAAACTAATTATAATTTTAGTCACTATGATTGACACTTTGTTTCACTTTTGGACCCTCTGACTAAGTTTAGTTAAACAATATTAGTTAAATCAAGTGTATTTTGGTCATTCTAGCTTGTTTCATGTGTTTTTCCTATGTTGTCTTATTTAATATTAATGTAAATTACAATTTAATTAGTCAAAATATTTTTTATGCAATTCCAAAATTAATTTGAACCATTAATGATTATCTTGATTATACTTTATACTTAAGATAAATATGAGATTAAGTCGAACAATTCAAATTTCAATGATTATCTTAATTATATTTTATATCTAAACAAAAAGACAAATATTAATCAGATAAGCCTAAATAAATTAAAAATATAAAAGGCATGTGAATACACGTCTAAGTGAAAAATACTGATTTTGACTAGGGGTGGCAATTCGTTGGTTGAAGGGTTGGCGGGTCACGGGTTGGCGGGTTGGAGGGTCAGAAAACCTCAACCCAACCCAACCCATTAAACTAATCGTGTCGAGTTCTTCAACCCAACCCACGAAGGGTCGTGTCCTGGGTCGTGTCAAGGGTTGGCGGGTTGGCGGGTTGGTGGGTCATTGGCGGGTTGATGGGTCATAAATGGGT
Organism: Centaurea solstitialis; assembly: GCA_030169165.1. NCBI lineage: Eukaryota > Viridiplantae > Streptophyta > Magnoliopsida > Asterales > Asteraceae > Centaurea > Centaurea solstitialis. The sequence continues at coordinate 50,026,793 of CM058043.1, forward strand.
TGGTGGGTCATAAAAGGGTTGATGGGTCAAAACTCATACTTTATATAATTCAAATAAAAACAAGTAAACAACATTCAAAAGCAATCAAAATACCAAATACAACCAAGGGAGAGAGAACTGAAGCGAGAGGGAGAGAGAACGTCATGAACTGAAGCGAGAGTGGCTGGAATGGAAGAAGACGATTTAGGTTAGAGTTAATTGGCTGGCCGCTTTTCAGTTTTCAATTCATAGTTGATTTGTGATTTGTAATTTCTTTAGTTTTTTTATTTTTTTATAATATAATAATAACTAAATATATAAACATAAAATAGTTATTTAAATATAAATGGGTTCGCGGGTCAACCCGCCAACTCGGTGGGTCAACCCGCGAAATTTGGTGGGTTGGCGGGTTGGTGGGTTGACGGGTTGGAGGATCAGAAAACCTCAATCCAACCCGCGAAATCTTCGTATCGTGTCGGGTTGACGGGTCGTGTCGAAAACTGCCACCCCTAATTTTGACTCACTAAAAAACCACATATCGCAGACTAGTATTTATTTATCACATAGAGAATAGATTCAAGTTTAGTAAGTCTATAATTTTATATCTTCAAATAGTACTAATATTAAAAGATTTAATTATTTGAAATTTTGAATATATTGACGATATCCAATTATCACTCCATTCAAATTTCATTAAACACCCATAACTTTTAAAACTGTTACATTGACCACTAAATTCGACGTTCCCTAACGCCTAAACCCACCACGCAACGATCCTACTACTCCTCAAGATCCAATTAAAATCCGCCACGTTTCATCCAGTGACACACAATGCTGACATGGCCCTCTCTTATTCGTCCACGTCACCCTCGGTTCCACCGTGGACTCTATACCCTTCCAAAACTCTCGACGCTGATTGATATATAAAACCCCTATATCTCTCTCTCTTTCTCTTTCTCTCTCTAAACCTCGTGATCTCACACACACAAACTCTGTGTAGCCATGGCGAAACACAGACTAAACCCTAGCTCTCTCGGCCTTCTCTCTCTTCTGCTACTCCTCTCCATCGCTTCTGCTAAGGTGTTCTTCGAGGAACGCTTCGAAGGTAAATTGTTGCTTATTTTACATTGCATTTTGGATGAATTTATCTTGCTCAGATTTGGATCGATGTTTCGGTTTGATAATTGCGAGTTTGCTTATTCTGTTCTCTTGTGATTATACGGTTTATCATAAGGCAAGTTCGTTGCCGATCTGCGAGATTCATTGATATTGTAGCTGTGATTCATGTGAATTTGTTTGATTTGGACTTGTTTATAGTTGTAGTGTGTTTAATTTCGATTTGATCTGTACCTATAGACTAGAGTGCTTAAATGTCGGTGTGCACGAGTGTAGTTTATTAGGCGATTGCGAGAAATGTAGTTGCTATACACCATATCTATGCTGATGTTCTGACTAGCATCGTTTATGGAGAATCGCTCTATAAATTGTGATTGGATCATGATCTTACATAGCTTTTTCCAGTCTAGATTTGGTTGGCTGTTTGCTCTTTTTTGTGATTACTGTGGTTTTGGTGAAGATACCGGTCCATACCTAATAACCAGAGCTTTTCCTGTTCTAAGAGATGGAAAAATAAAAATACAACTTACTGATTCATAAGTTATCTACTTTCAATGTGTGGTTTGTGCAACATTGTTTTTGTTTCTAAACTACCTTTTACGTTCATGTAAGTATGTAACTATAGAACGATTGATTTAGCCTACTCATTGGATCTAATGTATGTCAACAGATGGCTGGGAAAGCCGGTGGGTTAAATCTGAGTGGAAGAAAGATGAGAACACGGCTGGGGAGTGGAATTACACATCTGGTCAATGGAATGGAGATGCCAATGATAAAGGTAGCCCTCTCTACAGTTACTTTTTGAACAATACTATGTGAATTCTTATCAATAGAAGTATGTTCGTTTCACTTGTGGCCATATCGTGAAGTTTACAATCCTTGTTTTCTCGGTAATAGGCATTCAGACAAGTGAAGACTACAGATTTTACGCCATATCAGCAGAGTACCCTGAATTTAGTAACAAGGACAAGACTCTAGTTTTCCAATTTTCTGTTAAGCATGAGCAGAAGCTTGATTGTGGTGGTGGATACATGAAATTGCTCAGTGGTGATGTGGATCAAAAGAAATTCGGTGGTGATACCCCATACAGGTTATTTACTTATTGCCTGCCTCCTTTTGAAGTTCTCTTGCAGCATTATTTCTTGGTATAATTGCTCATAGTTTGGTGTTATTGTTGACTGCAGCATCATGTTTGGACCTGATATCTGTGGGTATGCGACAAAGAAGGTTCATGCAATTCTTACCTACAATGGAGAAAACAAATTGATCAAGAAGGATGTCCCTTGTGAGACTGACCAGCTTACACATGTTTATACCTTCATCCTCCGCCCTGATGCTACCTACAGTATCCTCATTGATAATGTGGAGAAGCAGACTGGAAGCTTGTACTCTGATTGGGATCTTCTCCCACCAAAGCAGATCAAGGACCCAGAGGCCAAAAAGGTACTTTTAAACATAGTCAATAATTTGTTAGTGCAATTTGTTAAGATTGTCCCTTGTAAATTGTAAGGCTTACTCACTTTCACATTGATGATGACAGCCTGAAGATTGGGATGACAAGGAGTTCATTGCTGACCCTGAAGACAAGAAACCAGAGGTAGTAAAACCATATGCTCTGATTTTCTCTCTAAGATCAAACGGGGATCTAAAAACTGAATGTTTTCTATAATTATCAGGGCTATGATGACATCCCAAAGGAGATCGCTGACCCAGATGCCAAAAAGGTATGCATTTTCTGTCTTACATTTCGTTTAATTTGTTTGCTCTCTTATTAGTTGATTTCTGATTAGATGAGCTAAAATTTCAGCCAGAAGACTGGGATGATGAGGAAGATGGTGAGTGGACAGTCCCAACTATTCCAAACCCCGAGTACAAGGGTCCATGGAAGGCAAAGGTTTGTGTATTTTTGTCCTCAATTTACAGTTTCATGCTAATAAGAACAATTATCTGATAAGATTTTCTTGATACAGAAAATCAAGAACCCAAACTACAAAGGAAAGTGGAAGGCACCTATGATCGACAACCCAGGTTTCTATACTTTCAGCTTTGAAGTCCTTTGACCTTTTAAATCATGGCAAAATATCTTATTCCCTCTATTGTCAACTCCTAGTTTCTATTGACAATGTATCATTGTTCTCGATTGTAGAGTTTAAGGATGACGCTGATCTTTATGTTTTCCCCAAGTTGAAGTATGTTGGCATTGAGTTGTGGCAGGTTACTTTCTCTCTTTCTTGCGTTAGCTATGTGCAATATCTGTTCTCCTTTTTTCGTATGGATCACATGCTTAAGTTGGTGTCAAATCTTATGTTTCAGGTGAAATCAGGAACTCTATTTGACAATGTCTTGATATGTGATGATCCTGAATATGCCAAACAATTAGCAGAAGAAACTTGGGGCAAACAAAAAGATGTATGTTACTTGAATATCCATTAATTTATTATTTAATATATACTAGTTTCTATTAGCGGTATTTTCTTCAACTCATGATGACTCCTCTTCTCTCTTATTAGGCTGAGAAGGCAGCATTTGAAGAGATAGAAAAGCAAAAGGAAGCAGAGGTATGATGTTTCACATAGATAGTAGAAAACCTTGTGTCCATTGTTTCATTTAAATTATGATTCTCTTAGGTAAATTGTATTAAAAGAGCATATAGTTATATTGGGAACATTTGAAAGAAAAACCAAGTATAATACCTTTGTTTGGCATTTGAACTTTTTACCTTTTTCTCCTTCCAGGAATCAAAGGATGATCCAGCTGATTCTGATGTAAGCCTCTCTCTCTCTAACTATTTTCTTATAACCTGAAGTTTACCTATAGCAGAATATAAAATTTAATTAGAATCCAAAAATTGATTTGTTATAAGTTTACTTTTTTTATGATTTTTGAAAATGGATAATTGGTTGATAAATTGTACCCATAAGAACCTAAATTGATATTTCTGGCTGTAACATTTTGTTGAATGGGGATAACAGGCCGAGAATGATGATGTGGAAACAGAGGAAGAAGAAGAAGCCGATGAAACCGATATTAAGGTAAGAATTGTTATGAGTTTGTTAACAGCAATCAATATGTTTTAGTTTTTCTTTTTCTGATTCTTTAAATAATTTTTGTATGCAGGATGAACTGTAGAATGGAGGAAGGAAGGCAAAAACATGAGTTGAGATGTGAGTGAGCTGATGGAGCATAAGATTTTTTGTGTCTTGGATATTAATTAGGCTTTTCATATGATATGATATGATGATGATATATAGAGATATTAACTTTTATGCCTCCTTGCTTAACTACTTCCAATTGCTTTCATCAAAATTAACTGTTGGAAACCATGTGAACATCAGACTTATAACCCCACTTTTACTTTCAGATCTATTTCTCTTTTGCTTTTCTTTTATTTTTTGGAATCTACTTCTAAAACTCCTCTTCTTGAAGAATCCAAAGTTTGCAACTTTGGACTTGGCTTGTTGATTGGTCTTTGTCCCCAACAAACATGGATGGAACAAGGATAAAAAGAGCCAGACAAATCAGAAAAAGAAAATGTTTATAAAAAGAAAGGCCAATATATTCTTTTTAAATCTAAAAAGGATGCTAAAACCAACCAACAATTTATAAATGATATATTTGATAAATAGATATACAAAATATTTAATTATATGGGGACGTGGTGGGGGATCTTTTGGGCATCACCGTCTGCATCCTCTGGGTTTTGCAGTGAATTCCTGTCTCATTCCCAATGCTTACTTTTAACCAAACCTCAAATTAGCATGGATTTTAATTTGGACGTTTTGTTATATGATAAGTTCTTGAAATTGTTTTTTCAAAATGTTTTTAAAGTTGGTTTTTTTTGGCAAGTGTAACGGCCAACTTGCTTTCACTTTGCTATAATTTCGTCAATATAAACTAAAATATAATAAGAGGTGAGTTCATACGAGAACGATTCTCGGCCACACATTTTCGGTTTCGGTGGACGCGATCACGGATGATTGATGCGATTCATGGAGGGTGGAGATGATTAAAGGAGGGTGATCCGGTCAAAACTGTCTTTATTGACGGGATGAATGGTTGAGAATCGTTCTTGCATTTTTTTTTAAAAGTTATCCTTCTCATTTAAACCTTTTTCAGTATAACAATACTTTATATCTCATGAAATAATTGGAGTAAACTAGGTTTTTGCTCTTGGTTTACTCCATTTTTTAACTTACCGTCTTTTCTCTTGGTTTACTCCATTTTTTTTTTACTTTTTTACCGGTTACCACAAACTTCTGTGATATCCATTCTTTCTCCTTGTCCTTGCTCCATCCCTCGTTTTCAACATATATTTTTTTTGGTGATTGAGAAAAAAACAAAAACAAAAAAAACATAACTCTAGAACACAACCAATAAAACACGTGCTTTCTTCCCACATTTCTCACAAATCCAACCAACAACACATGGTATGGAGATCGAAAAAGTTTTTATCATTGTATGTACTCAATTTTAAAACTTACCAATTAATGTATCGAACTTGCTAGAGTTGCCATTGTGTGTATTGGGTAACATGTTACCTACAAAATGCTGACGTGTACAAGTCATATCTGACGTGGAATTACAAATTTGGTCCTTGATGTTTACAAAAAGCAAGAAACTTGGTCCCTAAGGGTTAAATCTAAAAGACAAGGACCAAAAGTGAAAAAATGAAACTCATATTACCACAAACCAAAGATGACGATCCCAACTTGCATCCCACCAGCGATCAACCACCAACCTGCCGGCGGCCCTCCGTTGTACATACCACACCGCCTTCTTCCCCCTCACCGTCACTGCTTCTGTCGCCACCACCGCCTTCTTCCCCCTCACAACCGCTGCTTCCGTCGCACCACTGCGTACTTCTGCCTTCATCGTCGCTGCTTCCGTCGTCACTACACCTTCTTCTCCCTTCATTGCCGCTGCTTCCGTCGTCACTACACCTTCTTCTCCCCTCATCGCCGCTGCTTCCGTCGCCACCACCGCTGGGTTTCGCCGCTGTACACAACTAGGGTTTTGATTTGGGTTTTTTGCATATTTGGGTTTCAAGTTAGGTTTTTTTGCATATCTGGGTTTTGATGTAAAAATGGTTTTTGTAGATTTGGGTTGCGATCTAAAGATGGTTTTTGCAGATTTAGGTTTCGATCTAAATGTGATTTTTGCAGATTTGGGTATTTGGCGGCGATGGTGGTATTTGATGGTGGTAAGTGGTTGTGATTGGTTGCAGTAGACGGTGGTTGTGGGTGAGATTCGTGAGTTACTGGTGGTGTTGATGAATGGTGGTGGTGGGGATGGTGGTTTAAAGGGTGGGGGTGGTGGTGGTGGTTTGAAGGCAGTGGTGGGGGGTGGTGATAGTGGTGGTGGTTTGAAGGGTGGTGGTAGTGGTGGTGGTTTGGAGGCAGTGGTGGGGGTGGGGGTGATGGCAGTGGCGGTGGTTTTGGTGATGGTGGGTGTGGTGGTGGTGTTTTGGTGGTGGTGGTGGCAGCGGTGGTTTAATGGCGGTGGGTGTGGTGGTGGTGGTTGTTTGGAGGCAATGGTGGTGGTGGTGGGGGTGACATTATACTAACATGGCAAAACAGGTCCTTGAACTCTATAAGTAAAATTAGAGGGACGAAATTTGTAATTTACTCAAACATCTAATGAGTTGGCATCCTATGTGGCAGCCTACGTGACAATTTTACCGGTTACCTTCTTAGTAGGTAAACCGATACACACAATGGCAACTCTAACAAGTTCGATACATTAAATGGTAAGTTTCAAAGTTGGGTACATACAATGATAAAACGTGATAAGTTGGATACATTTTGGTGTACTTTTCCCTTTAAGAATTCAATCACCTATGGTGCTTTGAATTGTGTTCAGCTTCACTTGGGTTTTTTTGTTTTGGATGTTTTCCACAATATCATATTTGAGATGTGCTCCACTTTTTTATGCTGATGAAGTGTTCTATAAAATGTCTCAAGGAAACGTGATGCATGGAACCCATTTAAATTGTACCTATAAGAGTGGTGGCGTACTAATAAAATGAGCTAGGGGGATGTGGTGGAATATCCTATCAATCCAGGTTTAAGTCCAGGTGTTAGCATCCTATGGCCAGGTTTAGTCTTAGACGGTCGTGACTTAATTTACAAATTGCCAATGATGTAGTCTAGGCAAAGCCTAGATGAACCTTTTTCCAAAAAAAATCATTAAAATTGTTTGATTAAATGTCTGGTTATGGTTAAAAGTCTATTTCATTGACTCCTTAATACCAAATTAAAGACTAGGTGTAACGCCCCTTGTAGGCTCGGCGGCTTGCCCCAGCGGTTTGGGCAGTTTGGTGGGGGCTGGGGTACAAGATCAGCGAGCTTCCTTACTCAATCAAGCCACTAGCCTCCCTCTCTCACATTCTTTTTTTTTTCTTTTTTTTATTGAAATATATATATGTACTAGATTATACATGCGCGCATTGCGGCGCAAAGTTTCTTAAATCTAAAATTGTAGTGATATAAATTATTAAAAAAATAAGCGTCTTTTAGTTAATCGTTATTATCTATTTTTAATTTGATAAGGGTGAAATTCACATCTTCGGGCATCATCATTGGTTTGTTTGGATAGTCTTTTGTCAGATATGTTCCCTTGCAAACCTCGCATCCTACCTGCAAAGCATGAATGGATTTAATTATTTCATCTATTTTCCTTTCCAGCTTTACTTGATTGTTTTTCATAGCGGCCACTTCCCCGTTTGGATCATAACCGGAAGAGACACTTCCGGCGAACTTTCTAACATTGGGTCTTTTATCGGGGGTCCAATCAATATTGTGAATAAGCATGTCTTCTAGCATCTGATAACCCTGAGTCCGTTTTGTACATGAAGACTCCCCCGGCTGAAGAATCTAAGGTGCATCTAGATGTATAACTTAGCCCACGATAGAACGTTTGGACTTGTTCACTTTTGCTAAGTCCATGGCTGGAACATGAATACATCATCCGTTTTGAATCTTTCCCATGCCTCAACTATCGTCTCCTCTTCTTTTTGTTGGAAGGTTCGGATGTATGCTTTAAGCTTATCCGCTTTTGCGGGTAGAAAGAAGCGAGAAACAAATTGGTTTCTCATTTGGTCCCAAGTTGTGATTGACCTTGGTTCCAATGAGCGTAGCCATGCCTCTGCTTCCCCAATGAGTGTGAATGGGAAGAAAAGTCTCAAGTGGATGGCGTCTGTAAAACCCAATTCTCAAAAACTAAAATTTTTCATAAAAATCAATAACTTTAAAATTTAATACGTCAGTTTAAAATAAAACCCAAAACCAAGTTCCAAAATAATAATCAAGTTTAAGATCGGAAGCTATCTCGTCGGATCCCATCAAGCCGGAGCCTTTCCCTTATCCACGCTCGAGCTGGTACCTTTAAAAGAGAAAATAAACGTGGGGTAAGCACAACCGCTTAGTGAGCAGATAATACGTACACTACATCATAACACACACATACATACATATATATACAAACCACATCATCCACATTAACGGTTTCCCGTTCATCGGACCGCCCCGCAGTCCGACCTTAGTGGTTGCCCACTCACCGAGTCGTCCCACGACCCGGCCTTAGCGATTGCTCGCTCTTCGAATCGTCCCACGATTCGGTTACATCAACTCATCATTATACACATACATACATACATGCACTTACGACATAATATACGTAACCCACTCACCTCGAAACGTAAACGCAATTTAGCTATTCCGCGTAAACGACAACCCACGCAACAAATCTGTAATTAAAACACCAATATAAATCCCTACGAGTTATATATATATATATATCGACTCATTACGCGAGGGACAAAAGTACACTCACAAACCCGTAAGCACTACACGACTAAACACGGGTCTACTCGATTGTCGATCCGGCTCAAAACTCCGCTGCCGGACAGCCATAGGTATAAACCGTGACTATCGGTCACCACTCTAAGCGGTATCAGCGGTTAAACCCTCCGCTTGACGCGATAACACTACCGGACAGCCGTGGCTTACCGGTCAGCTACCACGCAAAGGCACCATCGCTAACCTTACGCAACAGCAGCGATGACGATAAGAAACCGCCACCGCCGCTCCGACGACAACGATACGGCAGCAGCATCAAGGCTGCCACCGCTGCCCAATCACCACCTCACGGCAGCAGCAACAGGTAGCCTGCCACCACCGCCGGATAACTCGCTCAACGGCAGCGGCGGCAAGGAACCTGCCACCACTGCCGCCGGACCACACCATGGCAGCAGCAGCAGCGGTGAGGACCGCCACTACCACCGCCGGTCAGGCCACCAACCAGAGCAGCTAGCGGCAGCCGACAACGGACGGCCACCGCCGCCCTCCACAAACAACAGCAACAGCAGTGGCATATCGCCACTGCGGCCGCCGACACACCACAAGAACGCAGCGCAGTAGCTAAGGCTACCACCGCCGGACATCACCAGTAGCGTGGTGTTCGGACCGACTCCACCACGCCAAAGCCGGCGGCACCGACACCCCGGACTACCACCACCTTGCTGCTAAGGCCGGCGATCATGGCTACCGCCATGAACCGCCCAAAACCTCTCCCAAATCGAAATTAAACCTACGAGAATACTAAAATCAGGTCTTACCTTCAAATTATCGACAACACAAACGCGAATCGAACTCACTCCGGCGACTTGCTGATTTCTCTCGTTCTTCCCGTCTCTCTCTCTCTCTCTCGGTCTGTATCTCTCTCTCTTTCTTTCTTTTCTCTCAAGGTACAAAGAAGAGTGAATCTGATAACCCACTCTTGATTTGAAAATACTTTAAATAGACCTAACCCCTACCTAGTCAAACTCTATCTCTCCCCTCGAGATAACAACAAATCCAAACAACAAAATAGATAAATACAATAGAAAATTTAAATAAACAAATAAATAAACTGGTTTCCCCTTTTGGGATGTTACAGCGTCATCTGAAACAACATCGTTTCTGAAGAGATCACAAATATCCAAAAAACTTTCAACATGAATATTGGGATCACTTTTCGATTTGCCATCAAAGGTTAATTCCCTAATCATATGAAGGAACTGTCCCTTGATCTCTGTCTCCTGATCAAAGTCCGGTTTTGCGATTGGCTGGGGTGTAGGGGCAGTAGCGGTTCTCCTAGCAGTCCACATGGGTTCATTGTCTGCCATCCCCTTGCACAGATTTTGGGGACGCAACTTTGCAGCTTTGGATTCTTTGTTCTTCTTGCGAATCTCTCTTTCCGGCTCTTCGAAAGGTTTCATAAGCTTTGGCGAGAAACTCCTGAAAATCACAAAAACTCTAACGAGCAACTTGCTTGAAACAAAGAAAACACAAATAATTAACTAGCTAAACTATTAAACTAAACACAAATAAGCCACCGTTCCCCGGCAACGGCGCCAAAAACTTGATGCGGTAATATATATATATATATATATAAAAATTTAACCAAGTTTTACCCTTTAAAATCACCCAACTAAATTACCACACACACAGACAAGCGTACCTGATCGGGAATAATATAGGGTAGGTAAGTCCAAGTATCGTTCTTACCACCCGGAATAGTGAAACTACTTATATTTAGTCTATTAGTTCTACCAATTAACCTAAATATTATATTTTTAAAAGGGGTTTTTGATTAATTAAGAAAACAATAAAGAAAGCAATTAACTAAGCAAGTAAAGATTAAAACTTTATATAGAGAGAAACAAGTACCTACTATGATTATGATGATTCTCTTTTCAAATGATTTGATTTAAATAATAAAACCCTAGATATATGACAGTTGTAAGAATTTAAGCCAAAACACCCTAAGAATACCTTGTAATTGTCAATCGGAAGGTCTTGCAGCCTCGAGTATAAGGATGTTAATCTGAATACCAGTTACCCTATCTATGGCCAAGTCGTAGGACCCTACTATCCAATCTACTTTGGTCAAAGGATTGCTTACCACGTCACCAAGGTGAAAGGTAAGGGAGGTTGATTATCCGATAGGAGTCTATTCATTAATTGTCAGATAACAAATACACCCAACCAACGAATTTAAGTAGCCACAGTTAAAACCAATAGATAGGAATCGCAAGACAAACATTCAAAAGTCATAAATCTTTTTAATCAAAATAATAAATCAAACCATCATCCAAGTTTATCAAACCATAGTAAGCACTATAAGGAAACTAGCACTAAACATGATTAACTCTAGACAAGAAATAGAATATGAACACATTAAGCAGACCGTGCAACAATTAACAATGAAGCACTAGCAAGACGACGTCGGGTGTAGACCGGTGATGTATCACTGTGTTTAAGCACCATCCTCAATTGTAGGCTCATACGCTGCTCCTTCTCTCTCCTCTCTAATATAAAAGTATTGAACTTTATTTTTCTAGATGTTGAATTTGACAGGTAGAAGGCAGTAGTTATAAGCACTTTCGGCGCACCTAGCAAACGCAAGGCTGGGATTCGCGACGCGAGGCCCTGATAAACTTCCCAATTTAGTGAATCTTGAATGTTCTGGAAGCTTCCAAGCGTTATGACTCTTTTTGCGATGCTAGAATCTTCTTTCGTGACGCCAAAGGTCGACAGAATGGATTGCCTCAATTTGTAGCTTCACTTCGCGGCGCGAGATTGTCTTCTCGCGATCGCGAGAGTGGACTGTTTCTCCAAAAATCCGTTTTTCTTGATTTTACTGTTGGTCCTCTATTGATGGCCAATAAGATAAATTGTATTGTAGAAGGGGGGTTGAATACAATCAACACAGTTTCTTCCACTTAATTCAGTCCACGACTCCTATGGAGCCTTTGTGTGAACTGAGGTTGATTGTTTGTTGAAAAGGATCAAGACTTTGTCAAGATCCAAACAATCTTTTTAAGTATTTAGACACACAGCCTTTGCTTATGCACAAAGCAAGAATTAGAAGAGATAGAAAGAATTAGAAGATAGAAGATAGAAGGAAGGATTGGGGTATAGAAGATGGACCAAAGGTTCGTGTTTGAAGAACACACTATGTTCATATTTATACCACATGCATTAAATGCATGTCATCCCCAACTTTACACGTGTCATGTAAAGGTTGGGTTTGGTGTACTATTGTACCATAAAATAATGCCCATGCTTGGTAGGGTCATGGCCTATGGTAAACAGTTGCCTTATGGGTGACAAGTAAAGAGGGAACAGTAAAGAGACATCCCTTTTGTACTATTGTCAGAAAGGCAAATCAAATCCTTTTTGTGCATATAGGACAAGAAGACAAATATAGAATTCTTAAGGTACAAGTCACTGATCAGGCCTTAGATTTGCTGATCCTTGGGAAGGATCAGGGAGGCACTGTGACTTGTTCTTTATCGAACGTCATGTAAGAGTAGTCAGCTAGCTGTCACTGATTTCAACTTCAGATCATTAGCATCGCTGACCCTATCATCAGCTTGCATCAATAGATGGTGCTGATGGTTTCATAGTGACATGACAATTTGTCTTCAGAGAGCACTTAGCAGTTATCAGCTATCGCGGTCACTGAAAGGAGTCAGTGACAATGTAGCATCCCAAATCTGATAACGTTTCTCCTTTTTTTTTCCTAACTGTTAGTAGTTGGATTTATTTTGATGTAGCATCCCAAATCTGATAATGTTTAGTTGTTTACAACTTTACATATAAGATTTGAATATAAATAGAAACTCCTTTAGTTAAAAATTATGTTTACATAAGACATAAGTCTATGTTTACAACTTTAGTTATTGAGTATAAATAAAATTTAGAATTTTAGAAGCCAAACAAAGAATGTTTTGAGGAAAAAAGTAGCAACATTTTAAAAGATAAGGGGTTAATTTATTAATTATTATATATAATTATATATAATTTAAAAAAATATAGTATATATATCGGTTCGGTTCTCGGTTCTCGGTTCGGTTTTTAATTCGGTTCCAAGTTCGGTTCGGTTCGGTTTTTTCGGTTCGGTTTTGGAGCCAAAACCGAAACCGGACCATTTGGTTTTTCGGTTTTCGGTTTCGGTTCGGTTTTTCGGTTTTTTTCGGTTTCCGGTTTTTTCGGTTTCGGTTTTTCGGTTTTTTTTTCGGTTTTTCGGTTTTCGGTCCGGTTTTTGCTCACCCCTAGTTTGTATCACCCCCCCCCCCAAAAAAACTTGAGTTAGTTGATAATGTTATCCTTATTTAACATAGTTATCTTGTATTTTAATATTGCTAGTCCCTTGTGTATTATTTATTTATTTATTTTAAAAAAAAAAGAGAAGAGATAGAGTTAGACTAGGATAGGCTTTGATTTAGCTTATATCTAGATAAAGTAGTCTAGGAGGTTGTCATATTCACCTAGCTTGTGGGGAAATTTAAAAACAAAAGAAAGAGAGAGAGAGGGATAGAAATAGAAATCGAGAGAGAGAGGGAGGCAGCAACGGTTTCTAGCAAGGAGGTCGCCGGAGTTTTCTTTGTGTCGCCGGAGTTTTCCTTGTGTTGTCGGAGGTTTAAGGTAAGCCGATTTTTCCCTCTTAGAACCGTCTCCTACTCGTGTTGTGTTAATAGTCGGATCTAGGGACGGCTCACGGCGGCAAAAACCTCGATCGCCGGCCTTGGCCAGCGACGGTGGGTCGTAGGGTGGTCGATCTCGCGGCTGCTGTTCGCGTTGGTCTAATCGGCCGACGGTGGTGGTTATCCACAACCGCCGCCGCTGCTATGTGTGTCTGGTTCGCCGGCCGGCGGTGGTGGTGGTTATCCACAACCGCCGCTGCTGCCGTTGCTTCATTCTAAACGATGGTGGTGGCTCACACCGCCGCTGCCGTCATTGTTATGAGGATCGGCGGCGGTCGTAGTGCAAACCGTTGCTGCTGCCGTTTGTCGTCTTGTTGGTCGATCTCGCCGGCTAATGCCGGTGAGGGGTTGTGAGGGTGGCGGTTTAATGCGTAGCGCCGTCGACAGCCGCCGACGAGGCGAGTACATCGGTCTTCTGACTATCGATGTTGCCGGCGGCGCTGTGTCGGAATTCGGTCACGCCGGCGAAGGGGTGTGGCCGGCGATGTTGATGTTGGGTTGTTGTTGATGATGATGACGAATTAGTTTTGTATTTTTCTTGGGTTTTGTTTTTTTTAAGCTATTTATATATGTATATGTACGGATGCTAACCTTTAAGAAAAAGTGTGTCATAATTAGTGATCCTTTATTAAACTACATATATATATGCTGATTTTAAGAAGGAAAAAAAATATTACAATTATTAATTCTTTTTATAAATATATATTTATTTAGGTTTTAATCGGGGTTAACCGTAGGAGTTAGGATCGGAGCCGAATCCTAAGGGTAGTTATTTGTGAGCTTTCAGGTGATCGTGGGATTTGACTGTGTCTTAATTGCTAGCTTTTCTTGGTGTGCTTTCATTGACAAGGTGAGTGGGTTTTTACGTGCGTTGTGTTATAACTTACATATATATGTTGATGAGCTTGATGAGGCCGGGTCGTGGGACGATCCGAAGAGCGAGTAATCGCTAAGGCCGGGTCGTGGGACGATCCGAAGGGTGGGTAACCACCAAGGCCGGACTGCGGGGCGGTCCGAAGAGCGGGAAACCGTTTGTTGTGATGTTATGTGGTTTATGTATATGTCTTGTTGTGATATGATGTATGTAATTACTTGCTCACTAAGCGGTGTGCTTACCCCACGAACTCTTTATTTTTTTTAGGTGCAAGTACGAGCGTGGATAAAGGCAAGGCTCCGGCTTGATGTTCCGGCGATGGCAATCCAATTAGGCGTTTATTGTTTTTACTTAGTTAACATTCTTTAGTAAATTATTGGGGATTTTGGAAGATTTAGTTATTAAACCGTGTGAATGATTTCTTAAATATTTTATTTATATAAATTCTTTGTTTTAAAAACAAAATTGTTTCGAAAATTGGGTGTTACAGACAAGCTGTCGCTGATATCATTTACGAACCATGCTCAGCAGTATGAACCTTCAGCGAACAGACTCACTGTAGTTTCCTAGGCATCTGTATTTTGCTAAGTATTCTGAGATGTAAGATAAATGATCATTGATATTTCATTAAGTCTTAGGAAGACTGGATCAACATTTACGCCTCTTTTTCCACTCTTTGTTCCAAATGCTTTCCAAACCTGCAAAAGTCAAAAGGAAAGATTTTAGAAAGTAAAATGTACTAAAAACGGGTGTAAAATGGGGGTAAATCTATCAAACCAACACGACCAAAACATGTATAAATTTGGTGTTATCAGGGGATGTGGTGGAATATCCTATCAACCCAGGTTTAAGTCCAGGTGTTAGCATCCTATGGCCAGGTTTAGTCTCAGACGGTCGTAAATTAATTTACATATTGCCAATGATGTAGTCTAGGCAAAGCCTAGATGAACCTTTTGTTGGGTTTTTTGTGGGTATCCTCGGATCAAACTGACTCGAGGATTAACACAGATCTATCAAACCTCGCTGGTTTGATATATCTCATAGGTTTAAAACAAACTGTTAAAACCCATGTGATCAGAAACTCGCTGTTTCCGATCTAATCATGCGGAAGCGATAAAAGCTAAAAACCCATTAAAGCCTAATGATCTTAATCGTTTATAGCTCTAAACCTAAAAGGTTAGGTTAGATCAATTTACCTGGATTGCTCAAGATATAGTCCACCGGTGATCGACCAACGAACGTCCTTCTAGTTGAACTTTATGAAACCCGAACAACTGAAAACTGGAATCCGACCCGGGGGGGGGGGGGGGGGGAGTGGTCGGCGCCGATGGAAAGAGAGGGAGAGAGAGAGGAAAACTCAAACTGACTTTCTTAGCTGATAGCTTGGATTTTTCCTTAACCCATAAGCCTTATTTATATGGAGGAAAAATACAGTTTGTATAAGATTCAGTTTCCTTTTATAATTATCTCTAATCCCTTTTCCTTTTAATTAGCTGGAAAAGAATTTGCATACGATAATTATGATTATATATATTTATCTAATATATATATAAAAACCTTATTAATTAATTATTATATATTTATTTATCTAATAAATATATAATATCCTAATTAATTAATGACCCTCCAACTTTGGTAATTCTGACTGAAATTACCCAATTGATTTATAATACACTATTATAAATCCTAACTCTCCATTTCAAGGTTTCATCTAACTTGTTCGACTTATAGGTCCTCACAAGTGTGACCCTCAAGTGTCTTGTAACATTGGATGTGTAATCACTTGGTTTGTCAACTCTGCACATAATTCCTAACAGACTCCCACTTGTGCAAGTTGGCATTACCACCTTTGATTTCACTGACCTAAGGAGGCCCCTAGACAGGCACTTAGGCTGACCAGGTTACAAGAACTCTTATACCCAGATTGGTGATATAAACATTCCATGAGGAATTGGTATCTATGAAACTACTGTTCATTGATTGGGTATATCTTGGCTTTTCCCTTTGCATCGCGATATTTCATCTGTGAGTATGAGCTTGGAAAGTGTCAACTCTAAATACTCAAGATTCTGTTCTCTTGATTATCTGACTTTCACTGATAGGTAAACGACAAAGAACTAATCAGTTCGTTTGGGCATGGCCATGCACTTCATCAGTATACTTAGTCAGTCAAGATGGGCCCAGAAATATCTCTCTTTTGAGAAGAGGTGCAAATCCCATCTTGCATACCTGCCTTTAACACCACGGCTTCCGCTGAATCTAGTTACACCCTTTATAGCCACCTTGTTACGGCGTAGCGGTTGAGTGCACTAAGAATTCAGTAGTCCTCATGATATCAAATCAGATACCTCAGGTGATAGGGACAACCACTGTGAGATTTACTTATGACTGCTTCCAAGAAGTAATCTCAACCGCGGATCACGTCCAATATTTGCTACTCTATCAAATATCTGTGCAACTTTTAGTCTACAACACTTGTAGCTGATCATAACTACCTAAAAGTTCACAATGACTTTAAAACCTTATCATGCTCCCACAATGATAAGTTGTCACGGACAGATTTCGAATGAAAATCGGAGACTGATTTCATTCCTGGATATATTAAAAACATGCAAAAATGTGAAAGTGGTAAAGAAATCAATCTTGTATAGTCCATATTACACGCTGTAATAATAACAAGATTGAATGTATTTTCTTTAATAACTTTCATAATGTCTATTTAACGTTTGTTAAATATTGGTCTAAAATGAAGTGTCACCTATCTTCAGTTTAAACCCTTTGATTAAAGTTTACCATTTTAATCAAAGTGATAACCAAAATACAAGTCTGTTTCTTGTATCTGCTAATTATTGTTATGCAAACACCTTATAAAAAACAATAACTAGACTTTTATCATATTCTATGAACTCGGAGACCTGGACTAACTTCCAGTTCCTGAATATGTAAGACTGCAACTTTCCTTAGTTGCTGTGTAGATGAATGATTTCTACCTGAAATCCGATTCCATTTGCAATCCTGGCAAATCTACTGGAATGCTATGTTTTTAATCCAACACTTTAATTATTGATTTCTAAGTCAGTCATGACCTTTGTTTCAAGGAACTTGAAACTTTTATCCTTTTAACTAAAAGGGTAAATTATATCTTATGAATTCTTATCCTACCTGGATTTATGAATTCCGAGATATATCAATAATTATATCTTTTATTCTTTTATCTCAGATTAGATAGAGAATAAATTGGGCTCCCACTTACTTGCATAAAAAACTAACTATTACTCAAAATTTACTATTGACTTAGTCAAAACTTTGATTAGTCAATCCTAATTTCAAGTAATGAACTTTGAGAATTTCCTTTTTATGAAACTCAACTGGATTTGTTCAAATCCTAATTCCAAACCTTGGAATCCTTCTAGTTTCATAAATACTGTTATTAACGCCATCTGAGTTAATATCCTAAATTCTCCTTTTAAAACATTTGAATGAAACTTGATCAAACTTGATTAGTTAATTCTTGAGAATTTCTTTTATAAAACTTAATTGGATTTTGTCAAATCCTAATTCCAGAACTTGGAATCTTTCTAGTTTTATAAATGCTGTTATTAACGCTATCTGAGTTAATATCTTAAATTCTCCCTCTTGATCACAAAACTATTATTCATAAATGTTTTATTCTCAAAACGCATTCCTATAGAATCTCGTGTGTTTTGATAGTTTTTATACAGATTACTTCAATTTCATTAAAGTAATTATAACAGGCATCAACTAGGATCACACGAACACTGAGCACAATCAGATATTTCAATGTCAAGACAATAACCTTTTGAAAATAAAAACCATCGAATTATAATTATTCAAACATTGTTTAAAACATAAATCCCCAAAAACAACTGTTTAGAAATTATAAATTCAAAATGTCTTGACTTAAATCATCTTGTACTTTGATCCTCAGCAACCTCTGGGCATTTCACTTCTGACCTCCTGCAATAATCATTTTGCTCTAGGTATCAGTATACTTGTAAATCAACAAGTAAGAAGTGACAAGTCAAAGCAATCATAAATTTTCTGAGGTTTACATACCTGCTTCATGACGCTTAGGGCAGTTTTGCCTCCAATGACCGATTTCATTGCATATGAAGCAGCGATTTTCGGTCCTAGCTTTGTTTGGCTTAACCTTCTTGCCCTTGCCCTTGCCCTTGCCTTTCTTGGGTGCACTCTGGATGGCCTGGACTGGTCCTTTTCCTTTACTGGTGCTTGCTTGCCCATTTTTCTTTTTAACCCCTCCGTCTTTCACCATCAAGACATCCTTGGTCTTGTTCTTGTTCCCTGTTCGCCTGATTTCAGGACCCACTTCTGTTCTTTTATTGATTTTAGTTATTATTTGAACGGTAGCGGTGCCAAAAACAGGTGTGCAAAAGAAATAAAACAAGTAACCTTCGGTCCAAGTATAAACCTCCAATTACTGTCGTTTTTCCCAAAAAACAAGTAATAAAATGGTACAAGTACCAGATATCGATCCCACAGGGAAGCGGTGAAAACAATCTTTCGAAATTCAGTTTTTATGAAAGTTAACTTCAAATGGGGTTTGGATGAAAAAGTATTTTGGTTGGTTGGTTGATTATGAGCTACTGTAAGAGAACAATTATAAAAAAGAGCCAGGGGTGTAAAGTCTTTTAGTTGGAATAAAAATAGGTAAATTGGATAATAAGTGGTTTAATAATCTCAATTATGCAGAAATGATATCCAAGTAACTTCTGAAAAGTTATCACATTTTCATATAGACCAATTACTTATCGATGAGTTTAGATGCAATCTTTAATGAAATGTTAAAATATATTAAAAATCAACACTTACGTAACCTCTGAAAGATTAACACATTTTCATGCATCTGACTCATCGTCAAATAATTAGTTATAATCTTTAATGGGATACTAGATCTGATACCAACTTCAGGAATAGTGCCAATTGTAGTCCCTTAAGAGACTAACACATTTTCATGTCCTTGGATTATTACTAGTTAATTATTAGACATACTCTTTAATGAAATGCTAAAGACGTGAGATAATAGCAACGAGTGTTGTCACCCACTCATATATCCCCAAAATAACATTTTAGTAACTTCTGAAAAGATACCGCATTTTCGTACATCTGATTAACCGGTAAAAATCCAAGGACAATCTTTAATGAGGCATTAAGCTTGAAGTGGTAAAAATTGAGTTTATATAAAAGACTTTTTTCTTTACCAAAGATTCATTCCAAATTAAACTTTACACCCCAAGCTATGAAATTAGCCTATCATACTTGAGTGTGTTTTACGACTATTTTTAGATAAGTAATTGTTTGGACAAGAAAACGTTAGTGAAACGAAGATAATTATAAATTGCAGTAATAAAGACAGTTGATAAGGTGCAGTTACTGGAATTGACCAGTGAAAATTAAAATAGTTGATAGAGTAAACTGGAGAAATGACCAGTTAATAACATGGATATTAAAACATATGCTTAACTTGAAATATTAGTAAACACCTTGATTAAACAAAGACTTTATATATTTTATCATTTTATGTCACAAAACTAAGTATGCATGCTCATAAGATTATATGTATACGGTAGCAAACATTAAACAAAAGACAATGAGATAACTGAAATGTTACTTAGATTAAACTAGTCAATAGGAAGCCAAACACTTGGTAATGCTTTCGGGTATACAATAACATGTAACCACACCCGAAAGCCAAAAGAAAAGACCAAGTGTCCCAAAAGATCGTTCGGCCTCGTCACGAGGAAACCCGAACTTACCAAAGCTAAAGTAACAACGATGTTTAGATGGGTGAGGACTAAACCACGCTTGGGTTCGGTTCCAAGATGGAAACCGTGACCAAGCCAAGGGAGGGGTTGATGGGAGTGTTCTATGAGTTAGAGAATATATGGTGTACATACTTGGTAATATAACTACACATATATATAATGGTGTTCATGGGCTTCATGGGCCAAAAAATAAATCCAAGCCATCATCAAGTCTTCATGGGCTTCGGCCCAACAGCAGGTCGGTTGGCCCATCACCACGGCCCGGCTTCGTGCTCCAATCAATCTCGAGACTTGGTTCTTCGGCCCACCAAAAAGAGAAATCCGCAAAAGCTGGCCCATGACACCGATCCCTGAAAATATATAAATTAACGTAAGTTTAAGTAGTAAAATGTTGAAAACTTGCATAAATAAATTTGCATGTTAAAAAGATGTATATAACAATAATTAAAGTGGTTTTTGACGAGATAAATGTAAAAAATGCGAAAAAGTGCACGAAATTTATTAGTTAAGAGGGTAAAATAGTTACCCTATCACATCCCTAAACTTGAATGGTTGCTTGTCCTCAAGCGACGAGAGAAAAAATGGTAAAAAAATTTCTCACTAGTGTAGTTACCATATCAATGATAAATTGTCAGTTTGACTGCTGTTTTCCCGAAAATAATAATTAAACTTTATATGACGTAATTACCAACTTGACAATTTAGTGTTAATAGATGAAAAAGTGGTGCATAGTTAGCTTTGTTATTTCTTCCATCCTAATGTTAGCTCAAGGGTTTGTTCTAGAGGGATGTATTTTAGGTGCGTATTGTATCTTTACGCGTCTTGCGAAATGGCACAATTTTACTGCCATCTTCTCATAAAGAGGTATGGTATAGGCTAAGTTTGGCCTATGTGTATCTTTGACATTTTGTCAATCACCTCATCTATGTGAGTTTATGTGAAGTGGGTTGGTTAATGGTGTAGGAGATTGAAAGAGAAAAGTTATGAGTTGCATGTTAATTTTGGGGGGGGGGGGGTATATCCATCCCTAAACTTTAAAATTTGCTTGTCCTCAAGCAAAGAGAAGTAATGCTCTCAGAGGATTGCGTAGTATTATGAGGGGTGAGAGTTAAAACAGCCGAACCTAGAAGTACGTTCATAAAGCTGTGAGGATGAAAGGTTAGTGTATAGGGGATTGTGAGAGAGGTTAGTTGTGAGCTTAGTAGGTGGAAGAAGTTCTAAAAGTTAGAGTATATGCCACTTAATCAAAAATGAACCTTAAAGTGTCATGTAAGTAGAGGTAGGTGCATATAAGGAAAGAAAAAGTTAATAAATTGGGGTTTTGAGACCGTAGTGGTCTTTAGGAAAACAACAGTGGTATGGGACAACTCATGCTAGAGTAAGTAATGACATAGTGGATTATAAATTTAAAAAAACGATAAAACTTGTAAAGGTTTTGCATTTTATTTGAAAAGGTGAAATGTACCATTTATCTCCAAAAGCTAGTAGACGACAAGTTTTACCAAAAGGGTCTCGTAGAAAGTTATACCTGCCGTGGCCACTAGTGGGGAACAACCAATTTCAAGTGGGATACGTGGGACAGAAACATTGGGATGTGGACTGAGGCATCCTTTGGACCAAACAGCAGCCCAAGGGCAGTGTTGGCATGCCTCTACTGATTGCCCAACAGTCCCATACGGATTTACTGATGAATGTAAATATGTGCGTGTGTATTCAAACAACCATCCGTGTAGGGGCTGTTTTCACATGCTTATCTAAACAGCCGTACATGGCTTAATGAATAAGCTGGAAAGGTCGTTCCAGTTGTGAAGCTCATCCACACGGCTTAATGCATAAGTATTTTAGGAAAATGGAGATCGTGTGGTGTGTGCTCGAGGTGTGGGCCAAAACAGCAGCCCAACGGTTGTGTTGCTGTCAAACAGTCAACAGGAAAGAAAGAAACGAGAGGGGGGGGGTTAAGTTTATTAGCACCTATAGAGAACTTAAAGTAATGGCCATACGGTTATTTACACCTAACTTAACGACCACTTGGTTGTCATACAACACGTTGTATCTTAGTGTTATGAACAAATAAAATCGCCGTGCATCTATGATATTGGTTAAAAACGTGGATCACATACACACTTGTAAATGGGGGGGGGGGGGGGCAGTTTTGGGCCCAAACTTGGATCCGGCCCATAATATGCCAACAGCCGCATGGTGGCTTAATGAATAAGCCAAACATGCACGCGTGTGTGTGTGTCTAAAATTCGTGACGTGCGTATTAAGACGCATTTGTTACGTGCAAATGTTCAACATCCAAGGGTTGTTTATGCAAATAATTCAAATCAACCAAACTTGGCTTAATGGATAAGCCAGGGAACCGTGGCTTGGGGCCATGTTCAAACAGCCGCTGAACATGGTGATGATATGACATGTTGGGCTGTAAATGAAAATCAAATGCAAGTACATGCCCCATGAGCCAACCGTAAGCCCTGTGTGGCTTAAACGCAGGGTTTTATGGCTGCGTTACTGTGATTGAACAAAAGTTTACGAGTGTGTGCATAAGTGTAGCGTGAACGATTACATCCCTAAACTTTATTTGCAATTATGCACAAAAAGCAACATTATAGTAAGTATTTTGGACAAATAAAGCTATGTAATACATGTGGAGACTAAAGTTAGAGAAAGGAGAGAGATATCAAACCGCGGCCGACTAACGGCGGTTAGGTGGTTGGAGAAGTGGCTCCAACGGTGGTAGAGATGGATATGCAGGCAGACCATACAGCAGGTCCCGGTTCACGGTTCGGACCGTATCACGCCAGATTCTGTCACGGTGGATATCGTAGGAACGGAACTCGAAGAGGACACGTGAAATCCAACTGAGGGTCCGCTGATGGTTGTGGTGTAAGCGAAAAAGCTCTCGAGTATCCTGCATCTTAAAATGAGGGTTAGCCACAAATTTCCCAGTTTGAACATGGTCCGGGGGGGTGGTTGTACACGAAGTTGGTGGTTCAGTTGGTGGTGAAAGAGTAGTCGTCCCGGCTGGGCAAGAGCGTAATAGTTTGCCCAAGATTTTTCTACCCAAAATCATTTTTTCCTTTGAAAATACGTCCGTTGGAAAAATCCAAACTTGTGCCTTAGCCATTAAGCCGTGGATAATGGTAGGGTACAAAAGTCTACAATTTACCCGGATACAACTGGCTTTGATGTTGGCGGATATTAAGACACCCACATCAAACGGATAATGTTTAATGATACAGTATAAAAGTAAAACTCTATCAATACCCAGCTTAGAATTGTGGCCCGTGGGACACAAGGTATGCTTGATAAAGTGGGCCCACACATTAGCCTCGTTAGTAAGGCTTTTTATGCGTAAGTGCCTAACTTGACCCTCGAAATACCACTCCGAACCAGGGATGGTAAGGGTTAGCAATATATCATTCAAATCTTCTTTTGACAACTTTTTACGTAAAGCGTCCAGTTTCGAGTTAGTGTGTGGACGCGTGCCTAAAAGTGCATGAATGGAGGCTGGGGAATAGTCAACAAGTATTCCCCTAACGGGGATTTGTTGCTCCTTTCTGATAGATGCCTCGGTATAAAACTCTCGTACCCAACTCAAATTATATTGGTTGGGTACGGCACATAAAATATCCCAATCGTGCGCGGTGATCACCTTTTTGATATCGGATAGTCGAGAAACCGTGTCCTCGAGAAATCCTTTTGGTGAGTGTGCAAGCTTATTCATATATGCATAAAATCGTAGAAATGCCGTTTCATTACTTAAAAGTGTTGAGAGTCGTACCTCCTCTCGTGTCGGTCTAGAGGCCGGAGGATTACGGTTGGAGCGGGGCACCGCAGGTGGTGCCCAAGAGATCGGACTAGGGGCTGGTGGGGTAGTGGCGCGCGTGTTATTGGCTCGACGACTGTACACGTTCCTAATCGGGGGTAGGGGGTTTAGTCTCGGTGTGGATGTTATCGGGACAGGCGTGGCACTAGCAACCGTGACACGTGATGGTGGTGTCATGGAGACCATGGGGGGTGGTACATAGTGGGGGTTGGGTCTGTCAAAAGCTACTGGTGGTGGTACGTAGGGGACAGGAATACCGTGCATGTTAAGCATCATCAAACTAGGTTGAGTTGGTGGGTAAGGGTTTATCACAGAAAATGGGTGACCGGGGGTACTTTGTAGCTGTTCTAACGCCAATGGTGGTGGTACGAGTTGGGACCTTGCAAGACTCACGGCTAAGGTTCGGTTTGCGTTCTCAATAAGCGCTTCAAGGGTGAGTGGGACGTCGTGGGACGTACCCGTAGGTTCACCGGGGGTATGGTTGAGGTCAAATGTAGGTCTCGGTGGTGGTGGTTTTGGTCCATCGATGTCCATACCCACGGGTTCTTTACCCTTACCCTTTGATGACTCCGGAACCGCCGCCATCATCACCGCGGCATCGGCTAGAGCGTGAATCGAGTCCGAGGCGATATTAGGGATAAGCTCAACCTCGGATGTGGTCCGCGAGGCTTGATCGGAGATCGAGTGATCGACGGCCGAGGGAACGATGAGGGTTTGGTTCACCGATCGTGTACGTCGGCGGTTGCTTCGTTTCTTTCGGGTGGTTGCTTTAGAGTTCGTCATTTTGTTACCGGAAAACATCGATCGGTTATCTGCTTTTATAGGAGAGTGGTGACGGGATGGGGTTTTCATCGTCGCAGAGGGAAGAAGAGGGTAAAGGGGATTAGGGTTTTGGGTGGCGGCGGTGGCCGTCGAATGATGGTGATGGCGGTCGCAGGGTGGTAGAAGGGTCACGGTCGACGTCACGTCGTCACTGGTACGAGAATGATCGGCGCCGGCGCGGTCACTTCTCGACAGATGACGGAGGGGGGTTAAATCGAAGGTGTCGAAGTGGTGGTAGTCGTCTGTAGGAGACAGAGCGAGTACGAGGTCGTACGTGTGTCAGGTGGTACGGTGGTGGTCTTGTCGCCGGTGGTTACCGTCGCCGGCGGTGATGGTGAGTTTTTTTTGTTTTCTTTCTTTGACCGGCGAAAAGGAGAGAGGGGGGAGATGAGAGAATGAGAGTGAGAGATGAGAGAATGAGAGTGAGAGAGGAGATTGAAAGACAGTCTACTGAACTTCTGCATGGAGAAGGAAAATCGGCGCCCCCAAAACTCTTATCAGTGCATTAAATGTGCTGATGTAATAAAAAAAAAATTCTTATGTATTTAATTTTTAAAAAAAAAAAATCAGTATTTATTTTATAAAATCATATTTTTAGAATGGGCCAAAATAGTGTGTGGGCCTAAATGTGTGTAAAAATTATAAGGTGGGCCGAAAATTTTAAGTATAAGAGAATAAAGAGTTACGTAGATAACGTGGGGTTTAGTAAAAATTCGTTATTGATTAGATTTAAAGATTGGTAATAATGTGAAAACGAATGTCAGTCGTTTCGAGCTGTTCCTGCTGATGTGTAAAAAGGTTTTACACGTTGACCGTTAACCTTAAAAGTAGTACCCTTTTCAGGGTCAATTAATTCGATGGCTCCGTAGGTGTGAACTTTTGCTATCGTAAATGGTCCAGTCCATCGGGAATTTAATTTTCCTGGGAACAATTTTAATCTAGAGTTAAATAAGAGTACCTGCTGACCTTCTGTGAGTTCCTTAGGAATAATTCTCTTATCGTGCCATTTTTTTGTTTTTTCTTTATAAAGCTTGGCATTTTCATAGGAGTTGTTCCTAAGTTCCTCCAGTTCACAAATTTGTAAAAATCTTTTATTTCCAGCCTCGTCATGATTCATATTTAAATTTTTTATTGCCCAATAAGCCTTATGCTCTAATTCTAAAGGTAAATGACAAGCCTTTCCGTAAACCAATTTATATGGGGACATCCCTATAGGGGTCTTATAGGCGGTCCTATAAGCCCATAGGGCATCATCTAATTTGGATGCCCAATCCTTTCGGTGTGGTTTGACCACTTTAGCAAGGATCCCTTTTATCTCTCTATTAGATAACTCGGCTAATCCATTGGTCTGCGGGTGATAAGCGGTAGCCACCCGGTGCCTAATGTCATATTTTTCCAAAACGTCTTCTAACATTTTATTTATAAAATGCGTACCCTCATCACTGATAAGGGCACGTGGGGTACCAAATCTTGAAAAAATTTGTTTCTGTAAAAATTTAATTACTGTTTTTGCATCGTTGGAATGACAAGCCATGGCTTCCACCCATTTAGACACGTAATCTACAGCGACCAAAATGTAAGAGCAGTTATTTGAGATGGGAAACGGTCCCATAAAATCAATGCCCCAAACATCAAATAATTCTATTTCTAAAATTCCGTTCAAAGGCATTTCATTTCTGTGGGAAATATTCCCACTTCTCTGACATTCATTACAGCTTTTTGCAAAACTGTCAGAGTCCTGGTGTAAAGTAGGCCAGAAAAATCCAGACTGCAAAATTTTTGCAGCCGTCCTACTTCCACTGAAATGACCTCCACATGGTCCAGAATGACAATGGTGGATTATCTGAGTGGTCTCCTCTTTAGGGACACATTTCCTGATCATCTGATCTGCACAAATTTTAAACAGAAAAGGATCATCCCAAAGATATTTTTTTGAATCAAAAATTAATTTTCTTCGTGCATGTTTATTTAGCTCCTTAGGAATAATCCCACAAGCTAAATAATTGACAATATCTGCAAACCATGGTACTGACAATCGTTTTACAACAAAAATCTTTTCATCTGGAAATGTCTCACAGATGTCAGTACCAGGTTCTGGATTGTCCTGTTTTTCTAATCTAGACAGATGATCTGCAACTTGATTATTTATGCCTTTTCTGTCAATAATCTCCAAATCAAATTCTTGTAACAACAAGATCCACCTTATTAGCCTAGGCTTTGCATCTTTTTTAGAAATGAGGTACTTAATGGCAGCATGGTCAGTATGAATTATAACCTTGGTTCCCATTAAGTAAGATCTGAATTTTTCAAAAGCAAAAACCACAGCCAACAATTCTTTCTCAGTGGTGGTATAATTAACTTGAGCATTATTGAGAGTTTTACTGGCATAATAAATGGAATGAAAAATCTTTTCTTTTCTTTGGCCTAATACTGCACCAACTGCCCAATCACTAGCATCACACATAACCTCAAAAGGTTTTGACCAGTCAGGTGTGACTACTACAGGGGCTGTGACCAATGCCTTTTTCAAAATGTTAAAAGCAATTCTACATTCTTTATTAAAATCAAATGCATGGTCTTGTTGCAGTAATAAACAAAGAGGTTTTGAAATTTTAGAAAAATCTTTTATGAATCGTCTGTAAAAACCTGCATGTCCAAGGAAACTTCTGATTCCCTTGACTGTGGTTTGCTCTGGTAATTTTTCAATTACTTCCAACTTTGCTCTATCTACCTCTATACCTCTTTTGGATATGAGATGCCCCAGCACAATGCCTTCCTTAACCATAAAGTGACATTTTTCCCAGTTTAAAACCAAATCCGTTTCTTCACATCTTTTAAGAATCTTTTCCAGGTTTTGTAAACAATCATCATATGATGTCCCATATACAGAAAAATCATCCATAAAAACTTCCATGGAGTTTTCTAATATGTCAGAAAAAATAGACATCATACATCTTTGGAAAGTGGCAGGTGCATTGCATAATCCAAAAGGCATTCTTCTAAAAGCAAATGTACCATAAGGACAAGTAAAAGTGGTCTTTTCCTGGTCATCAGGTGCTATGGCAATTTGATTGTAACCAGAATAACCATCTAAAAAGCAGTAAAATTCCTTACCAGCTAACCTATCTAACATTTGGTCAATGAAAGGTAAAGGAAAGTGGTCCTTCTGAGTGGCTTTGTTGAGTCTTCTGTAATCCATACAGATTCTCCAACCTGTGACTGTCCTGGTGGGTATAAGTTCATTTTTGTCATTAGTGATTACAGTTACCCCACCCTTCTTGGGTACACATTGTACAGGACTGACACATGTACTACTGGCAATAGGATAAATGATACCAGCATCTAACCATTTCAGAATTTCCTTTTTGACAACATCTTTCATCACTGGATTGAGTCTCCTTTGAGGCTCAACAGAGTTAAAATTTTTATCTTCTAAAATGATCTTATGTTGACAAATTGTTGGGCTTATGCCCTTTAAATCAGCAATGGTCCATCCTATGGCTTTGGTATGAAGTTTAAGCATCTGAACTAATTTTTCTTCCTGATCTTTCTCTAAGGAAGATGAAATAATGACAGGCAACTTCCCTGAGTCTCCCAAAAAGGCATATTTTAAATTGGATGGAAGTTGTTTTAGCTCTAGGTCTGGTGCAACTTCTAAGGAGGGGACAAGAGTTTTCCTATCCTCATTCTCTAAGATTTCAAATGCAGCAGTTACTAAGGGTATTTCCTCACTGTCATCTTCTGCCTCATCATCAGTGTCTGCATCCCACAAGATTTCTCCCAAAGTCTTTTCTTCACACCAGGTTTCTATCTCACTTAAGGTGGAACACTCTTCTCTCTCATCAGGGTACTTAAGAGAATCTAACACATTAAAAGTCACCCTTTGGTCATGGACTCTCATGGTCAGTTCACCCTTCTGGACATCTATCAGTGTTCTTCCTGTTGCTAGAAAAGGTTTTCCTAAAATGATAGGGACTTCTTGATCTACTTCACAATCTAAGATGATAAAGTCTGCAGGAAAAATAAACTTATCTACTTGTACCAAAACATCCTCAATCTTGCCTTTTGGCCAAACTATGGACTTATCAGCTAACTGAATAGATATAGTGGTGGGTCTTGCTTCACCTATTCCTAGGGTTGTAAAGACAGACAAAGGCATAAGGTTGATGCCAGCTCCTAAATCACATAGGGCTCTTCTAATAGTCTTGCCTCCTATGGAACAAGGGATTGTGAAACTCCCTGGGTCTTTCATCTTAGGTGGAATTTTCTTGGTTAACAGAGCACTACATCCCTCAGTCAGAGCTACAGTCTCATACTCAGTCAGCCTTTTCTTTTTGTTCAAAATATCTTTTAAAAACTTTGTGTAATTTGGCATTCTCTCAATTGCTTCCAACAAAGGTATGTTGATATGCAATTGTTTGAAGACATCAAGAAATTGTTTAAACTGAGCTTCTTCTCTCTGATTCCTCAACCTTTGAGGGTATGGAATATAGAGAGGGACTGGAGTAGGAGTGGTAGTCTTTTGAGGTGTAGGTGATGGTGTGACAGAGACAGGCTTCATCACAGTGGTGGATAAAGTGGTGTCTGTCTCTATGGGAAGTGTGTTACTAATGATCTTGGGACTGTCACCAGATTGTGACACATCCTTACTAGTGTATTCCTGAGGTTTCCACAATGTTCTTTGGGACCCTGCAGATGTTACAGGAGACAAAAGTGGAAAGTCAGGAACAGGTGAGGTAAAATCTGACTCTGCTGGAGTAGGTGAGTCAGTGTGTGTTGGAGTGGAAGAAGATGATGCAAGATCCTTGTCAGGATTCTGACTCTTCTTTTCAGACTTATTCAAGTCTTTTCCATTTCTTAAAGTCACAGCTTTAACCTGCTCTTTTCCTGGTCTCTGAGGAATCTCAGTGTCACTAGGTAGAGAGCCAGCCGTCCTATTCCTAATTTCTAGAGCCATCTGACCCACTTGGGTCTCAAGATTTTTAATTGATGCTTGGGTTTGAGAAATAAACCCTTTCATCATGGCCTCTAGTGAAGGCTCAACCTGTTGGTTTTGCCTTGGTGGATATCTAGGAGAGGTGGTTTGTTGGTGATTTTGTGAGTGGTTGTGTGAAGTGTGTTGGAATCTAGGTGTTTCTTCATCTTGAAAATGTACACGCTTTTGATTTTGAAAATTTGACTGTCCTTGGTTGTGAAAATGTGACTGCCCTTGATTTTGAAAGTTGGACTGTCTTTGCTGTTGATACTGGTTAGTCTGACCTTGTATCCTAGGTAATTGTGGGTTAAGAGATGGGCTATTCCATTTTAAATGTGGGTGATCTCTCCATCCAGGATTGTAGGTTGGTGAAAAAGGTCCAGTTTTGTCATTATTTCCAATGTAATTGACTTTTTCTGGATTTCCCGGACAATTATCAAAAAGATGGTTTTCACCACAATAAGCACATTGGACAGGCAACTCTGATGCCTCAGAAGCATCAATACCAGACACCACCTGCTTCTTGGTAGTGAGATTCTTAAGCATCACTGCCATATCATGTACCTGGGTAGCAAGTGTTGAATAAGTATCATTGTTCTTGACACCAGTTAATTGTAAAGGTTTTGCACGAGAGTCTGCCCAGTGACCATTGTTAATTGAAATCTTTTCAAGGATATTGTATCCTTCATTGTAAGAACTTGCAGTAAAAGCTCCTCCTGCAGTAGCATCGAGCATTTGTCTGGCTGGGTAATTCAAGCCATTATAAAATGTCTCTAGCTGAATGCAGTAGGGAATGCCATGGTGAGGGCATTTTCTCAACAATTCTTTAAATCTTTCCCAGGCTGTGGGAACTGTCTCATCATCATCTTGTTGGAAAGTGCAGATCTCATTTCTAGACTGAGCATTTCTTAGTGGTGGAAAATATTTTTTTAAAAATACTTCAGCCATCTGGTCCCATGTAGAAATAGAGTTTGGTTTTAAAGAATAGTACCAGGCTCTGGCATGATGACTTAATGAAAAAGGAAAAAGTTTTAATTTTAAAGCGTCATCAGAAATTCCTCGAAGTCTAAATAGTCCTGCAATTTCCAAGAAAGATCTGAGATGAGCATGTGGGTCTTCTTTTGACAATCCTGCAAATTGACCATTATTCTGTAACATCTGAAACATTACAGTTTTTAGCTCAAAATGCGGGACATTGCATGTTGGGTCACGTATTCCATTTTGCAACTGATGTACAATAGGAATAGCATAATCCATCATACTGTTGTCTTTGGAGTTGGCAAGACGGAAGATGTGTTGTTCTGCATCTTCAATGTGTTGATTATTATTAAGAGGTGGTGGAGGGTTTCGTAAAATTCCATTAACTGGATTTTCTTGCTGAACTCGTGGTCCAGGTTCCTGAATGATAGGTACAGGACCAGCGTGTGGTTCTGCCACATGTGGTTGGATGTCTTGCAGCCGATTTCTACCATTACCTCCAGGAGGTGGTGGTAGAGGTGGAGGTAGATCATCATTGTTGTACCTCCCATCAGGTGGGTTTCCAGGAAATGGCAGTTCTTCTAAAAATGCGTTTTCTTCTTCCATTGCAGACGAAGTAGAAGCTTGCAAATTTCTTTGCTCCCTTTTACGACGTCTAAAAGTTCTTTCGATATCGGGGTCTAGATTGAAAAATTCCCCACGTGATTTTCTTTGCATAAACTAAAAAAATATTTTTGTTCTTTTTGTTTTGTTTTGTTTTGTTTTTTTTTTTTTTTCAACAAGGTGGTAGAAAAATTAACTCTCTAAAACTAAAATTGAAAAATTGTTTTGTTGTTTCCCCGGCAGCGGCGCCAAAAAACTTGTTCGCCTGATTTCAGGACCCACTTCTGTTCTTTTATTGATTTTAGTTATTATTTGAACGGTAGCGGTGCCAAAAACAGGTGTGCAAAAGAAATAAAACAAGTAACCTTCGGTCCAAGTATAAACCTCCAATTACTGTCGTTTTTCCCAAAAAACAAGTAATAAAATGGTACAAGTACCAGATATCGATCCCACAGGGAAGCGGTGAAAACAATCTTTCGAAATTCAGTTTTTATGAAAGTTAACTTCAAATGGGGTTTGGATGAAAAAGTATTTTGGTTGGTTGGTTGATTATGAGCTACTGTAAGAGAACAATTATAAAAAAGAGCCAGGGGTGTAAAGTCTTTTAGTTGGAATAAAAATAGGTAAATTGGATAATAAGTGGTTTAATAATCTCAATTATGCAGAAATGATATCCAAGTAACTTCTGAAAAGTTATCACATTTTCATATAGACCAATTACTTATCGATGAGTT
Organism: Centaurea solstitialis; assembly: GCA_030169165.1. Lineage (NCBI taxonomy): Eukaryota > Viridiplantae > Streptophyta > Magnoliopsida > Asterales > Asteraceae > Centaurea > Centaurea solstitialis. The sequence continues at coordinate 50,059,036 of CM058043.1, forward strand.
TAGATGCAATCTTTAATGAAATGTTAAAATATATTAAAAATCAACACTTACGTAACCTCTGAAAGATTAACACATTTTCATGCATCTGACTCATCGTCAAATAATTAGTTATAATCTTTAATGGGATACTAGATCTGATACCAACTTCAGGAATAGTGCCAATTGTAGTCCCTTAAGAGACTAACACATTTTCATGTCCTTGGATTATTACTAGTTAATTATTAGACATACTCTTTAATGAAATGCTAAAGACGTGAGATAATAGCAACGAGTGTTGTCACCCACTCATATATCCCCAAAATAACATTTTAGTAACTTCTGAAAAGATACCGCATTTTCGTACATCTGATTAACCGGTAAAAATCCAAGGACAATCTTTAATGAGGCATTAAGCTTGAAGTGGTAAAAATTGAGTTTATATAAAAGACTTTTTTCTTTACCAAAGATTCATTCCAAATTAAACTTTACACCCCAAGCTATGAAATTAGCCTATCATACTTGAGTGTGTTTTACGACTATTTTTAGATAAGTAATTGTTTGGACAAGAAAACGTTAGTGAAACGAAGATAATTATAAATTGCAGTAATAAAGACAGTTGATAAGGTGCAGTTACTGGAATTGACCAGTGAAAATTAAAATAGTTGATAGAGTAAACTGGAGAAATGACCAGTTAATAACATGGATATTAAAACATATGCTTAACTTGAAATATTAGTAAACACCTTGATTAAACAAAGACTTTATATATTTTATCATTTTATGTCACAAAACTAAGTATGCATGCTCATAAGATTATATGTATACGGTAGCAAACATTAAACAAAAGACAATGAGATAACTGAAATGTTACTTAGATTAAACTAGTCAATAGGAAGCCAAACACTTGGTAATGCTTTCGGGTATACAATAACATGTAACCACACCCGAAAGCCAAAAGAAAAGACCAAGTGTCCCAAAAGATCGTTCGGCCTCGTCACGAGGAAACCCGAACTTACCAAAGCTAAAGTAACAACGATGTTTAGATGGGTGAGGACTAAACCACGCTTGGGTTCGGTTCCAAGATGGAAACCGTGACCAAGCCAAGGGAGGGGTTGATGGGAGTGTTCTATGAGTTAGAGAATATATGGTGTACATACTTGGTAATATAACTACACATATATATAATGGTGTTCATGGGCTTCATGGGCCAAAAAAATAAATCCAAGCCATCATCAAGTCTTCATGGGCTTCGGCCCAACAGCAGGTCGGTTGGCCCATCACCACGGCCCGGCTTCGTGCTCCAATCAATCTCGAGACTTGGTTCTTCGGCCCACCAAAAAGAGAAATCCGCAAAAGCTGGCCCATGACACCGATCCCTGAAAATATATAAATTAACGTAAGTTTAAGTAGTAAAATGTTGAAAACTTGCATAAATAAATTTGCATGTTAAAAAGATGTATATAACAATAATTAAAGTGGTTTTTGACGAGATAAATGTAAAAAATGCGAAAAAGTGCACGAAATTTATTAGTTAAGAGGGTAAAATAGTTACCCTATCATTCCCCATATTCAGTTCAGCTGTCTTTAGCATGGAGTGCAACTCTGCTATAGTTTTCTCCATGTTATTCATATTGTAATTGACTACGAAGGGCCTGTAGTCTTCTGACAGTGAATTGAGTATGGTGTCTGTTGCTAGCTGCAACGGAACAGGATGACCAAGCCTCTCCAGATGATCTAAGTGCCGTTTCATCCTCATGACATGGTCACTTACTGATGTCCCTCTTACCATCTTGCACTCATTGAATGCTTTGGTGGCATCGTAGCGCTCTGTACGAGCCTGAGTCTGAAACATGTCCCTCAGCTGGCGGATCATGTCGTAAGCATTTGTATTTATGAGCCCTGCTTGCAGATCTGGGCTCATAGTTGCTAACATCAGACAGGCGACATCAAGGAGATCATCCGGGTGCTTCTTGTGGGCATTTCTGGCAGCAGCCGGAGCGTTTGCCGGAGGTGCCTCCCCAAGTGGCTCTTCAAGCACATACCACTTTCTCTCATGTCTGAGCACAATTATCAGATTGCGCTCCCAGTCGAGAAAGTTAGAGCCGGTCAACTTATCCTTCTCTAGGATAGAGCGGAGGGAAAGATTGTTAGTGCTGGTAACAGTGCTTGCCATCTACACAAAATAAAACTTTTGGTCTTAGCAACTGTAAATAGACTAATTTCCAATAAAATATCAATAAACCCTTAAATGATCAATTTATTGGACTAGGATCCTTATTTCATACGTCCTGATGTGCGTAATGTTCTTGCTCCACCAGACCCGTATTTATTTCGGTAGGTAAGGACTTTTACCAATCATGTCTAACTGACATGACTCCTAGATCTTTTCGGGACTATGGCAACTACCTGTGCATGTTTTAGTCCCTCTAAGTGCTTTTTGGCCCGGTACCACCCGGTGAACATTATAGTACCAAAACAGATCTCACCATTTTGGGAACCTGATCACTATACTCTGGCCGGTACCACCCGGAGATAATTCGCAGAGTTATGTAACCCCTTTAGCTTCAGTTTGAACACAGACGTTGAATGTGTGATCACTTACAACGCCTATGTACTTTACGCCGAAGGTGCCCCTAGATGGGTTGCACTACTGATCTATGATTTTCGGGGTTTTGGGAAAAAACTTTACTTCCAGGATTTTGAAAAACTGATTGTTATAAAGGCTACTTATGTTTTAAACTAACTGTTTCAAACATACTCGTAATTTTAAAACCAACTGTTCTAAAAATTACCTGCTAATTAAAACTAACTGTTTTAACAGCACACCTAGTTGATTAAAAACTAACTGTTTTTGTCAACTTGCCTTTTATATAAAACAATCATCTATAGGTTTTTAAATCAAAAACTATCGTTTTGAAAAGTTTAACGAAACTAAAACCTATATTCCTTTTGTGATATAAACTAGTTTTAAAGTAACAACTCTATTTAAAACTATTAACATGCAGGATATCACAAATAATTAATCAACCATGCAATTAAACAATAAATCACATAGTACCTAATTATAGTTTTTGCCAACGTTTCCTAGGGACCAATAATGACCTATTCTACTAAAAGCTTCAAAACCCGCGTAGCTCCCACTGGCCTCGCCATGTTTTGTTAGTACTCCGGTCGGATGAAGAATCTTAGTAGCTCCCACTGGCCTCGTTATCCCCGAAAGAATAAATATCTATCCTAAGGTCATTATTACACAAGGGGGTTGCAAATGGCACGCAGGCCTCCCCGCAAATATGTCAAGGGTCTAGGTTGGCAAAATACTATAATAGATATATATATATGTAAAATCAAACTGAAATCCATATATCGAGCTCAAGCAATTACGTAAATATATATGCAATATAATAAAAGCAATTTTATAATTACGAGAAATAAAACTGGATCCGTTAAAATTATCTTGTTTCAATTATCTCAAAAACTTGGGTTTTATCTGGTTTGTTAAAACAAAAACTGTTTTATAAACCAATATGTTAAATAATTGCCTTTTATCAAAATCTTATCAAAAACGGGTTTACGATCTCATTTTTAAAATACTGGCCTTTGTGTTTTAACAAATTAGTGAAAACACGATATTAGGCTCATTTGACTAAACAGGCCAAAAAATTTATTAAAAAAAAAAACTTGATTTTATAAAACGCTTATCAAACCGGATTATTTAGTCCAACTGGTTCGAATAAATTTTATTTGAATAAGAACTAATTTGGATAAAAAGGCCTAAAATCATTAACACTAAATGGGCCATAAGCTTGGTCCAAAAACTGGGCTTGTGGGCCTATTTTCAAATTGTAAATTTCGGGCCCGTTAGGGTTTTTTACGATTCACCCGAAAAACGATCGTAGAACGAGAAACCCTAATCCTCGTGTTTCGTGTTTCGCAAGCAATCACCACCAATAATGCCGGCTCGGATGTGATTGATGACAGCAGCTTAACGAGCCGCCATCATCTCTTCAATCATCGGCCATTGACAGCGGCGACCAAAACCACCACCATCGCCACCGTCTTGAGCGGTGTAACCGGCGAAAAGAAAAACAACATTAGCCGCCGCCACCGCTATGCGCGGTGCGGCTGGTGTTCGTACCGTCATCCACCGACTGGTGGTTGCGGTTTTTCGTTCGGCCATCAAACAATAACAGCCGCCGCCACCGCTATGCGCGGTGCGGCCGGCAATTGAGTAAACGGCTACGGCCGTCTTTAGCCGTTGCGAACACCACCATTATTCCGCCGTCCACCACCGCGTTAGCGGTTTCTGGTGGTCGTGGGTTGGTTAAGTTACGGCAGCCGCACGACATCACCACTAGACGCGGCACAGCCGGCCACCGATCATCATCGCGAATACCGCTGTCCACCACCGAATTCGTTGATGATCACCACCAACACGGTGGTTTTTGGTCACCGTGCAACCACCCGACAACGACGGCAGCGGAAACAACGCCACCAACGCCACCGTCGCGTGATTACAGTCTCATCCATCACCACCGAACTTGTGGTGTGGTTTCGATTAACAGCGGTTATGGCTACCACCATCGGTGGCGTAGCCTTGGCCGTGGTTTGCCACCGCAAACATCGCCACCACGGTGCTGTGGTGCGAACAGCCGACACCGCCATCGCGGTCCCCGTTCTTGGTAGCAACAGTGGCCACAACCACCATCACCACCATTACGAGGTGGTTTGATCACACCCATCGCCGCTTGGCCACCACCGAGGAACAACCCGCCACCACCAATCGGGTGGTAGCGGTTGTGTGTGTGTGTGTCCGCCGCAGCCACCGCCTGGTGGTTGCGGTTCCGTGTTCGTGACCGCCACAGCCACCACCAATCTGGGTGGTTGTGGCTCGGTGGTTCTCCGTTCGACGGCCGGCGCTGGCACCATTAACTGTGGTACGGCCCGGTTTTTGGTGATGATTGGTTCGGCCGCCACCACAAACGGTGGTGCGGCCATGGTGATAATCGATTAGGTTTTCGTACGGATAACAATTTAATAATCTCAATAAAATCAGATACAAGAAACAATAATATTTAACGGATCACGCATAAACAGATAAACTGATAAGACTAAAACGATTATAACAATGGCTCTGATACCACTGTTGGGTTTTTTGTGGGTATCCTCGGATCAAACTGACTCGAGGATTAACACAGATCTATCAAACCTCGCTGGTTTGATATATCTCATAGGTTTAAAACAAACTGTTAAAACCCATGTGATCAGAAACTCGCTGTTTCCGATCTAATCATGCGGAAGCGATAAAAGCTAAAAACCCATTAAAGCCTAATGATCTTAATCGTTTATAGCTCTAAACCTAAAAGGTTAGGTTAGATCAATTTACCTGGATTGCTCGAGATATAGTCCACCGGTGATCGACCAACGAACGTCCTTCTAGTTGAACTTTATGAAACCCGAACAACTGAAAACTGGAATCCGACCCGGGGGGGGGGGGGGGGGGAGTGGTCGGCGCCGATGGAAAGAGAGGGAGAGAGAGAGGAAAACTCAAACTGACTTTCTTAGCTGATAGCTTGGATTTTTCCTTAACCCATAAGCCTTATTTATATGGAGGAAAAATACAGTTTGTATAAGATTCAGTTTCCTTTTATAATTATCTCTAATCCCTTTTCCTTTTAATTAGCTGGAAAAGAATTTGCATACGATAATTATGATTATATATATTTATCTAATATATATAAAAACCTTATTAATTAATTATTATATATTTATTTATCTAATAAATATATAATATCCTAATTAATTAATGACCCTCCAACTTTGGTAATTCTGACTGAAATTACCCAATTGATTTATAATACACTATTATAAATCCTAACTCTCCATTTCGGGGTTTCATCTAACTTGTTCGACTTATAGGTCCTCACAGGTGTGACCCTCAAGTGTCTTGTAACATTGGATGTGTAATCACTTGGTTTGTCAACTCTGCACATAATTCCTAACACCTTTTTCCAAAAAAAAATCATTAAAATTGTTTGATTAAATGTCTGGTTATGGTTAAAAGTCTATTTCATTGACTCCTTAATACCATATTAAAGGCTATGCGTAACGCCCCTTGTGGGCTCGGCGGCTTGCCCCAGCAGTTTGGTCGGGGCTGGGGTACAGGATCAGCGAGCTTCCTTAGTGGGCTCCAAATCGGTATCCCGGTTTCCCCAACTCGATTAAGCCACTAGCCTCCCTCTCTCACACTCTTTTTTTTTCCTTTTTTAATTGAAATATATATGTACTAGATTATACATGCGCGCAATGCGGCGCAAAGTTTCTTAAATCTAAAATAGTAGTGATATAAATTATTAAAAGAATAAGCGTCTTTTAGTTAATCGTTATTATGTATCTTTAGTTTGATAAAGGTGAAAAATGAAAACTGAAAACGTAAGAACATGGGAAATATATTACTTCTTATATATTTTTAATATTGAATAATAAGATTAAATTAGAAAATATTCAATATTGAGCTCATTTTGAAGAGATTGATACGGCGATTATAGTGATATAAATTGTAAAAAAAGAAACGTAATTTTAATGCATTTTAGTTTATAATATACGATTATTTATGTTATATGATGACAATGTAAAATAAAAAATAAAAAATTAAGGGATTAAAATTAAATAAATAACTAATTCTATGGGTATTAAGTAAAAATTAGAAGATTAAAATTAGATAAATAACTAAAAAGTAGGGATAAATAGGATAACACATGTCAATCAGATAAGCCTATAAGTCTAAATTATACGAAAGTGTAAAATGCGTCCAGATACATGTTTAGGCGGGAAAATCCTAAAACCGACTTACGACGACAACACGTGACAACTCAGTTACTCTTTTTCTATATATAGATTAGCTATTTGGTTTAGTGGGTTGCAGTATTAAACATAAAGGGTTCCAGAAGGCTTATAGTGGGTTTGTGGTAAAACTGATGTGGCAGAATGGACTTGGGGGCTCAAAGAGATGCGCTATTGATAGCCTAAACGAACGACTTGCGGAGGGTACATGGTTTTGTACGCATGCTAATCGACACTTGATAGGCACAAGAAGCTTGCAAGTAATAGGTGATGGACCTTCATGTTTGAAATAATGTTGAAAGTACTTATTTTTTTGTTGCAAACCAACTTGTTTCTAAACTATGATTTTATCTATTTTAATTGTAAACACACTAAATTTTATTGATATTATGTCATTAAGTCCGTATATATAACGTCCCGTTTTCCAAGTTAGTATTTTAACGGAGTTAGTGCATGTTATGTTAACTTATAGGGTTATTTATGTAAATTGTAGAACTTGGGGCTTAGGGGTCATTTATAAAACTTGAGGGAGGTTGATGACTTGTATATAAAGGGTTATAAACCCTAACTCCTTTCATAATTCTCTGGAACGGCTTTTGAGAGGGTGTGAAGAGGGTGGCGATCTTGAAGTTTCAATCGGCGAAGTGGGAGCATCAATTGGCTTAGCAATCGTTCTACTCACACTTTGTTGGTGTTATTGGTGAAAGGTATAAACTTTAATTCAAGCTTTTACCATATATTGAGTTGTTCATGGGTTAGGGTTTATATGGTTGGGGTTTGTTTATTTGATGGTTGATTTGTTAGAATTAGGGTGTTAATTCAATGTTAGATTGTTAAGCTATGGTTGGAAATGCTTCTATATGCATCAATTTTGGCTTAATGGTTGTGAAAACTAGTGCTAAAGGTAGAAATCTCGACTTTGGGACGAAATCCCGTTGGAAGTCGATTTTAGGCAATTTGGGGCTGTTTCGCGTCGCGAAGCACTACCTCGCGTCACAAGGCTCCCAGCTTCGGGTGTTCTTCGTTTCGTCGTCGTCTCGCGAACGCGAAATATTTCTGTTTAGAATTTTAAACTTTTTTGTTTGAGCCCGTTTGGGGTTTTCGAGTCCATATACCCCTAAGGGATGTTAGTACTTGATGTCCCGTGAAGTTTGAGAGAAATTGGACTAGCGTAGCTATGTCATTTCGGTAAAGGGGTCGGTTTACGTTTTGGAACCCATTTTTGGGTTGAGTTTGATATGTGTATGCATGTGTACGTGATATAGTTGTTTGATACTTACTTGTGGTGATTCAAGCACGTGATTTAAGGCGTTGTGACAGGTGAGTACATTAACCCTCTATGTGTAGCTATATATGCTAATTGCGCATATACGTGTTGTGGTTTAAATGAGATTGATTTGCATGTTTTGGGCGTGCCCATTGTAGTGGTGGTGGCCACCGTGGGTATCGATGGTGTGATAGCCTGGTACCAGTGTCTATGGTCCTTGATGGTAGAGAGCCGTAAGGACATAATATGTGTTGCATGACCAGTTCTTGTTACGTATGTGATTATGTGATATGTGGTGTATATGTAGTGTGGTTTGTGCTCACTAAGCGTAAAGCTTAACCCGTGGTGGTTTACTCTTTAGTTGCAGGTTCTTCTGGCAAGGATAAGGGAAATGGACCTGTTTGATGCTCCGACGTGGTTGATAACTCTCTATTTTGAGAGTTATTTAGTGTTTAAAATCCTCATTTTGTATGTCATTTTATACCCACTTTGCTCTCTTTCTTCCTCTTTTGTCCAAAATGCTTTTAGAAAGATGATGATACATCCAAATGATCAAGTTTGAAGAAAAAGGCCCAAACTCCAGCAAAACAGCCTAATTTTTAGAAGCAGCCCAAGCTCTCCAGAAGCAGAAGCATTCAAGAAGCCCATGATTGAAATGTTAAGCTACAGCAGAAGACCCCTCTGCGGTGACATTCTCACCACTGAGGGGAATCATCTTATATGGCTTTTGAAACGCTGAAAGGGCAAAGCAGTCCCCTCTGTGTCACCACTGAGGGGAAGCAATTTCACTTGGCTCTTGGAGTACTGAAGGAACGAATTAAGCAAGTGGCCCATGTGTTATCTGGATAAGATAAGGTTGCTCTGATGAAACCCATGGATATGCTCCATGGGTCAAAAACTCTTATAAATAAAACCTCCAGCATCCCGCATCAAAACCCCCAACCCCTGCATCTTCTCTTCTTCTTCTTTTTTCACCTTGCTCCTCCATTAATGGAGGAGCTTAAGGTTTCTTTTTTTCTTTGTTTTTACTGCTTTATTTAAATATCCGTCTTTAAGCTTTTCGTATTTATTTTCTCGTACTGTAGTTTATCTTCCGTATTTTATTTTATGCAAGTAGTAGTTAACTTTATTTTTATGTCTTTTATTTTAGGCTAAACCCTTTAATGGGTGTGGGTGTGAGTTTATTTTAAAACTGTGTAGACAACACTTGGGTGTTGTCGTTATTTCCAAATTTTACGATTAGTTATTTGAACCGACATTTAATTTCGATACAGATAAACCGATCATTTTGATGTGTCGTGTTAGACCTCAGATCCAGAGATGGACGGGTCCGAAATACGGTTTGGATAATGCACGAAGAGCTCGAGAGGGCCTTTGATAATCACGCAGAGATGCGGGTTCTGCATGGTTTGCTAAGGTTCAGTAAGCCGGTCGGGATTTATATCACAAGGAGACTTGGGTATAAATTCCCATACTCGGTGGAACAAGATTTATTCTAATCTACTTAAAAAAACCGGTAATCTTACGATTTGGAATAACGATGACTTCATAGCAACTTCACGGTATGTTTTGTAAAAACGTAGTTTCGAGAGATTTGGGTTTTTATAAATAAGGGAAAAGTCTAAAAAAACCCAACGAACTATTTCATTTTGAATGGTTAAGTCCCTAAACAATTTTTTTGAACAAAAAAGCCATTAAACTTTTTTATTATGAATGATTAAGTCACTAAACTATTTATTTGAATGAAAAAACCATTAAACTTTTTCATTTTGAATGATTAAGTCCCTAAACATTTTTTCCAACAAAATAAATCATTGAATTTTTAAAAATTTGCTACTTGTATTTGTTTAACCTAAACTAACATAGTTATATTTTACCTTTAAAACCTTCATAGTCGATTACATTTAATTTTTTTTATTTTTATTAAAAGGGGGTAAATAACCAAATTTTGAAAGTTTAATGGTTTATTTATCAAAAAAAATTGTTCGAGTACATAATCAATCATAACGAAAAACTTTAATGGTTTTTCATTCAAAATAATAATTTAGTGACTTAATCATTCCAAATGAGAAAGTTTAATGGTTTTTTTGTTCAAAAAATTTGTTTAGGGACTTAACCATTCAAAATGGAACAGTTCGTTGGGTTTTTTTGGACTTTTCCCTATAAATAATCCCATAACGTGAAGTTTCTAAACTCGTGTACTACCTGGTTTTAAGAGAAAGCTTACACCCATTCCCTTTGCTTTAATTTAATTTTCTCTATTTAACTGTTATAAAAATCACCAAAAAAATATTATCTTCTTCTCTAATTGAAATCAGTGTATTCTCAACTCTATATTCGAAGTTCTGAAAACCAATCCCTATGGAAACGATCACGATATACTTATCACTTTATTACTTGTAGCGATCCCAGTGTCGGTGTATACTTGCATCCTCATTGTGGTAATATTGCGGCCACATAGTGGCACGGATAGCATTTTCGCTATCAAGTTTTTGGCGCCGCTGCCGGGGATTGGCGTATTTCTAGAATTTGTTGAGTTAAGTTGAGTTTTTCATTGGTTTTTCTATCACCATAAATGGAAAGTTTTGGTTGGGATGCCCCGTATTTTAATACTTTTGATTATTCATGGGAACAACATCCTAATTTTCTGACAAATGTTCAAGATGATGGCACCTTCACGTCATTTTCACCTACCTATAATGATTGGAACGACACTTCTATAAATACATTTAACCATTCATGGGAGGAGAATTTTGACAATTTTTCTGATTTTCAAAGGAGTGATCCTTACCATGGATTTATGTCCTTTGATTCCAACAACTTATTTGAAAATGTTTTTAAACCACCCGAGCCATCTCACTCTTTTGAAGAAATTTCCGTAAGCTTTATGGAGACTTTTAAAACATTTTTGGAAAATTTCACATCCACTCTTAAAGCCTTAAACGATAAGATGGGACAACTAGTCGACGAGTTGCGAGATCAAAATCGAGGTCCCTTACCAAATGATAATGAAAAATCAAAGTGTGTTGGTAAGGATGAGAGTGATGTTGAAAAGAAAGAGATAGAGATTTGTAAGCCTTCTTTTTGTGACGATAATGCTTTTACGGAACCCATACCGTTGACAGTTAGAAGTGGTTGTTTGATCAAAAGCTTGGGTATTTTACTAGAATCTTTAGGTGATGTTGTTGGAAGAACCTTTGGTAAAGTGGAGGTGAGCATTATCTTGAAACCACTCCACTTTTCAAAGATGCACATGTGGGGTGGTGAACCGCATCCTACATAACATTGATGCACGTTTTTGGAAAGTATCATGTAAATAATGTATAGTTGTTTTCAGTTCAATAAAAAGAAGATTTCGTCACTGGCACCACGGGTACCGAACGCCCCATCGCACTACCGTCATCCTCGATTGGGCCTATTTCCAAAGTTTGATCATCCTTGGGTTTGTCATCACCTAATAAAAACATTTTTTTTAGGTTTTCAATTCATCTTCTTTTGGGTATTTCGTGTGTTTAAACTCGTAAGTTAATCCGCCATTGTGTGTGTAATTATATAGCGGATAACTGTATGTATTTTTTTTACCGTTTATATAGTTTGGGTGTTTGACATTTCTTTGGTTTTATCTAGTATTGTCCATCTCTCCAGGTACCACATTTCATTTTTGAATCTTAGGGATCAAGGGATCGAGAGGACGTAGGCCGTCATTTCAGATGGGCGATACACTTCCCGTTGTTACCAAGCCGTCTTAAAGTACAATGAGGGCATTGTATGGAAAAAGTTTGGGGAGACCGAGATACGTCCGAAAAAAAATTGTAATTATTTGGTGTACAACAATTAATTGCAAGCAAAAAAAAACGTCTTCGGAAAATTGGGAGACGATGAAAAATAAAATAAAAAGCATGATGTTGATGAACCAAAACAAATCAAGAACCATTATGCACTCCGAATAAATGTGACCGAAAACCCAAGACGAGATGAAATCTCAAGAACTTTTCGGACACAAGATAAGTTTGGGGAAAGAGGTGTGGAAACCATATACACTAACCCGAAAAAGACCTACCGATTTATCCCTCGGTCAATAAGATTCAAAGAAGAATGTGGTTCCATCTTTCGGCTAGATAAAACGTCAACATCTTCCTAGTAAGTATTTTCTTTCATTTTTTTTTATCATGTTTATTTCTCTTTGTTACTTGAGGCCAAGCAACATCTCAAGTTTGGGGGTGTGATAACTCTCTATTTTGAGAGTTATTTAGTGTTTAAAATCCTCATTTTGTATGTCATTTTATACCCACTTTGCTCTCTTTCTTCCTCTTTTGTCCAAAATGCTTTTAGAAAGATGATGATACATCCAAATGATCAAGTTTGAAGAAAAAGGCCCAAACTCCAGCAAAACAGCCTAATTTTCAGAAGCAGCCCAAGCTCTCCAGAAGCAGAAGCATTCAAGAAGCCCAGGATTAAAATGTTAAGCTACAGCAGAAGACCCCTCTGCGGTGACATTCTCACCACTGAGGGGAATCATCTTATATGGCTTTTGAAACGCTGAAAGGGCAAAGCAGTCCCCTCTGTGTCACCATTGAGGGGAAGCAATTTCACTTGGCTCTTGGAGTACTAAAGGAACGAATTAAGCAAGTGGCCCATGTGTTATCTGGATTAGATAAGGTTGCTCTGATGAAACCCATGGATATGCTCCATGGGACAAAAACTCTTATAAATAAAACCTCCAGCATCCCACATCAAAACCCCCAACCCCTGCATCTTCTCTTCTTCTTCTTCTTTCTTCACCTTGCTCCTCTATTAATGGAGGAGCTTAAGGTTTCTTTTTTTCTTTCTTTTTACTGCTTTATTTAAATATCCGTCTTTAAGCTTTTCGTATTTATTTTCTCGTACTGTAGTTTATCTTCCGTATTTTATTTTATGCAAGTAGTAGTTAACTTTATTTTTATGTCTTTTATTTTAGGCTAAACCCTTTAATGGGTGTGGGTGTGAGTTTATTTTAAAACTGTGTAGACAACACTTGGGTGTTGTCGTTATTTCCAAATTTTACGATTAGTTATTTGAACCGACATTTAATTTCAATACAGATAAACCGATCATTTTGATGTGTCGTGTTAGACCTCAGATCCAGAGATGGGCGGGTCCGAAATACGGTTTGGATAATGCACGAAGAGCTCGAGAGGGCCTTTGATAATCACGCAGAGATGCGGGTTCTGCATGGTTTGCTAAGGTTCAGTAAGCCGGTCGGGATTTATATCACAAGGAGACTTGAGTATAAATCCCCATACTCGGTGGAACAAGATTTATTCTAATCTACTTAGAAAAACCGGTAATCTTACGATTTGGAATAACGATGACTTCATAGCAACTTCACGGTATGTTTTGTAAAAACGTAGTTTCGAGAGATTTGGGTTTTTATAAATAATCAATAACGTGAAGTTTCTAAACTCGTGTACTACCTGGTTTTAAGAGAAAGCTTACACACGTTCCCTTTGCTTTAATTTAATTTTCTCTATTTAACTGTTATAAAAATCACCAAAAAAATATTATCTTCTTCTCTAATTGAAATCAGTGTATTCTCAACTCTATATTCGAAGTTCTGAAAACCAATCCCTGTGGAAACGATCACGATATACTTATCACTTTATTACTTGTAGCGATCCCAGTGTCGGTGTATACTTGCATCCTCATTGTGGTAATATTGCGGCCACATAGTGGCACGGATAGCATTTTCGCTATCAGTGGTCAAGGCTCGGCTCAGTTCCTTGGGGAAAAACGTTATTTTATGTTTGAAACTTACAATGTTTGGTTGGTTAAAATTTATTATCTGGTTTTGTTTGGACCTCGTTGAGGAGTTTCTTTTGGTCAAATGTTGGATGTTATTTTAAACATTATAAATTTTAAAACTTTAGCATTTTTGTCAAGGTTACTTTGGTTGAGTTTTTGTTAGAAATTTACGTTAAATGTTGGAAAAATTGGATTCGAGTTGTTACAGTATAATTGTGTTTGGTAAAAAAATTATTCCGAACATTGTTTAAATTGATAACTTATATATATCATTCAGAATCTATCATTTAGCATATTTTATCAACCGGATATGTTACACTAGTGCTTAATATATAATGAGGAGGTAAAATAGTCACTTCTGACATTTAGACCATATTTAATACAATAAGCAAATTACAAATATATATCTCAATCTATTTGAATGATGGATCATTTATCCAAAGATTAAGTTGATGCATCATTCAAATAGATTAAGTTGATGCATCATTTATCCAAAGATTAAGTTGATGCATCATTCAAATAGATTAAGTTGATGCATCATTTATCCAAAGATTAAGTTGATGCATCATTCAAATAGATTAAGTTGATGCATCATTTATCCAAAGATTTGAATTTTCAAAAATATTTTTTCCTATATATAAAGTTATTTTTCAAAGGGTGCACTTTGTTTTATTTCCAAAAGAAAATGAGCAAATACTTTTTGGAAAGATAATTTTTTTTAAATGAGAAAGTAGGTTTTTATTTTGTCATTTTAAGAAGCCTTGAATTTTAATTTTAAACTAGAATTTTAATTTACGTTGTAAAATTTGGATGTTTGTAGTAAAAATTTCTTAACTTTAGCAATATGACTTATAACATTATCCAATAGATAGTTCTAAAAAATCAATAACTTTGATCGTCTGCTATAAGTAATTTTCAAATGCACGCAAACTTCTGAATAAAAAAATATATACCTATAAATAAAGGTGTTGTACGTCTAAATAGAAGTATTTATCCAACTTTGTGAAGAACTCTCAAGTCTCACCAACTTAAGTATTTATATCTCTCCAACCTCTAAGAGCATTTACATAATACATGTTAAAGATCTTATTTAAACACATTCATCTTAAAGAATATATCATTTGTGTTCTTCATTAGAATTTTGAGTATGAGTATTGATTTATTAGAACTATTGCTAAAAGAATATTGTGTACCTAAACTTTGTACAACTCAAGTTTGTATTTTATTTAAATTATATTATATAAAGAAACATGAAAAAAAATTGTAGATTAACCAAGTTAGTAAATTGCTCTACGTTAGGTATTTGTTTCCATCTCAACTATGTATGTGTATGAAACGAAAACCTCCTAAAAAACCAAACTCTTGAAACATATGAGGTAAGTAATTAATATTTGATTAAGTCATTTATATAAATGATTTTATGAATGGACAAAGTATTACGAAATAATGTTACAAAGTTTTAATGTCATTAATAGAAGTCAATAAATGACATCTATGGCTCTAAACTTTGGTTATAAAAAGGGCACCTTAAACTATCATCCTTTATCTTGTTTAGTCCATCTATAAGCATTTCTATAACATTTGGTTAATCATGCGAAAGGGTTCAATCTCATTCACTTATAACAACATAAACTAAGGTGACGTTTGTTTTTAAGAGGTATGAAGTCTGAAGAATTATTTCATTTCTGATTGATAAGAGATGCTAACAAAGTCTGAAGTATATTTCTTAAGTTACCACAACATCAAAAAGATGAGGAAAGTTACAATGTCATTTGGAAAAAGACAAATAAAGATTTGGAGATTAAGAAGTCAATCCAAGAACATCAACCAAAACCTTACAAGTTCAACTCTATGGATGTATAGTCTTAGGAGATAAGCAAAAAGGGAATACACGAAGGGTGAGGCAACATAGGAACCAAAACAATACAAAATCTTAATAAGTGTGTGTGAGTAATATCCATATATAAAACTATATACTTCAAAAAAATAAAAGAAGAATGATGGCAAAAGAAAGAAATGGATAGTGTTTTAAGAATTATACATGTGTATTCAAGGCAATATGTTACTTCAAATAGGCGAGACATATTATTTTGAGTTATAAACCCTAATATTTAGTTTGGTTTTGGTTTGTACTTTGGTTCGGTTCGGTTTTGAAACATAAAACCGAACCAAACCGAAAAAATTGGTTTTTATATTTTGAAAAACCAAAACCGTTGGTTTTAGTATTGGTTCAGTTTCAGTTTTTCTGCTCACCTCCAATACAAATGTCACAAGCACTTCTTTTAGAGGTAACTCCTATCAGTCAGGGTTTTCGGTGATAGTCATAAAAGACACGTGTAAAAATTATACTTTAATAAATGCTACAAGGCCTGAGGTAATACACAACTTTATAGTAGTTCTAAAGAAACAAGAGACAGTTTTTGCAAGAGAGACGATCAGACAAATATAGAAAAAGTTAGAAAAGAATAAAACCAAGCTAAACCAAACCAAAAAAGAACGATATATGGGGTTGTTGTATTCCTTTCATTTTAAAGTCTCGAGAATTGATCGAGGCTTAAGAGAAATAAAACCAATGAACACTACTAATTCACTCCAAACAAATCGAAAATCTCGAAACCAAAATCTTTGAGTATTACTTATTTGGATGTTCAATTGGTTTATTTCTATACAGTTGAAGTTAATAACACTTCATTCATTCTTATATACTAGAACCAATTTCACGTAACTCGTTTGATTTGCGTGGATAAAATTTCGGTAAAAAAGTGGCATTCAAAAGTATAAGGGAAATAACGCTAAACATTTAAACAGAAAGATAAAAAACGAAAATAGACCTATTCTCAAGGGGCAAACTTGCAACTTAGATAAATCTGATCAACTATACCTTTATCATTAATCAATCCAACGGCTCAAATTCACCCGATGACACAATAATTCCATTTCTCTCAAATCCTATTGGTCCAAAACACTCACTCCGTATGATCAACCGGCTTAACAGATCCAACGGCTCATATTTCACTACAACCATCACCCACCAATACACTCACACACAGACAACCAAACCCCCTTTCGTAATAAATATATAAAATTAAAAGACAGCCCAAATTCTCTAGTTTGTACCACAGAATTTGATTTCCCTTTTCTTCTTTTCTTGCTCTAGGGTTTACTAATATCTAATCTCACAGTAAACGAGCGTTTCTATGAAGGTTTTTGGCTGTTGATTTCATCGATCAAGTGGTTTTTATGAACATCTGTGTTTGTTAAATCGATCAATTTTGGTTGAATTCACAGGAGAACTTGCTGTTTGTTTGCAATTTTTGGTTGAAAATCGAGGTTTAATCGAGTTATAATCATGTTTTTGGTGGATTGGTTCTATGGAGTATTGGCGTCGCTAGGTCTATGGCAGAAGGAGGCTAAGATCTTGTTTTTAGGGCTCGATAATGCCGGCAAAACCACTCTGCTTCATATGTTGAAAGATGAGGTTAGTTACTTTAATCACTATGTAGTTATGTATTCAGATATTTGATTGATTGATTGATTGATACTTTAGGTTAATATGTTATGTGATGATTTTGAGATGCAAATGGCTGAAAATGTTGGTTTTGTTGAATTCTAATTCAAACTAGTAGTGCATGGATTGTAGCCCTAGAAACACATATTAAGCATCTAAACATTGTTTTTGGTGGATTGATTTTGGCAGAGACTCGTTCAGCATCAGCCAACACAGTATCCGACATCTGAAGAGTTGAGTATTGGAAAAATTAAGTTCAAAGCTTTTGATTTGGGAGGTCATCAGATCGCTCGTAGAGTTTGGAAGGATTACTACGCCAAGGTATGATCTGATTGAAACTAGTTATTGTGGATTGGATGTATTTTTTTATGGTACAATTGATTAACTTATATTAACTAGTTATTATAATCCTGAATGAAAGCCATTCTTCCTATTTTTATAAATTGTAATGGATGGATTGAGTTTCAAATGAACAAAATGCATATTTTCTTAACTCCATTTCTGCAGATTGTGATAGGAGTGTATGCTACTTCTGTAATAGAAGGGTTGAAAGATGATGAATTGTAGGTTAATTGTACATCTGCTCCTGTTTTTCCTTTTTGTTTTTGCATGATGAGGTACTTTTAGAAGTTTGTTTTAAAATCTGTTGTTGGTTTTTGCCTTGGGCTATCATTTATCTTTGTCACAAGTATGTTACCATATATGTGCTTTCTTTTTCAGAAAGTTTATGTGTGCAAATGATGATTTCTTGTAGTTCAGAAAGAATTTTGGCACAATCTTTCTGCTGTGTTATAGGTTTATGAATGGAAGCTTGAATCTTACTTGAGTTTTAGTGTCTTAGGACTAGTTAAGGCCAAACAATAGTTGAGTATTGCTAATGGGAGTATGGGACCTGCCACACTTGTTTAACTTGTTATGGGACCTGCAACACTTGCATAAATGGTTATAAAGTACCAATTTAGGGGTCAGTTATGTAATAACCAATTCTTTGAAATATGTTACCTTGCCCCTACTTTTTAATTTCCTGCATTTTGTTTAATGCCTTCCAGAGCAATTATGTATACTAGCCCCCTTATGTGGAATTCTGAACTTTTCCAAAAATTTGAGTTCAGAACTTTTGACATCCAAAATTCAGATTTTTATCCCCAAATGTTTATTTTCTTTTTCATACTTTTAAACCTAGGGGATGTGGTGGAATATCCCATCCCATCCATCCGTGTTCGAGTCCAGGCACAGTATTAGTCTGAGACGGCTGTATCTTAATTTTCAAATTGGCAAGGATGTAGTCTATGCAAATTCTAGATGAATGCTTTCCAAAAAAAGAAAACTTCGAAGCTTTTTAAATGTTTGTTTCTTTTTGCCAACAAGCCACATTTATCAATGATGAGGTTATCATCACTTGAGTGAATGTTACTATTTAACGAAGTCATGAAATTTTATTGGAGAAAGTGTAGCATGACCAATTATCATTGCTTAAGTAAATTGATAGCAACTAACACATGATAAAATGTTTACCAAGCTACCTATATACTCTTAATTTTTATTAGAAAGTAAGCCACCTGGACCTGGTAACTCTGTGAATTCCTTTACCAAGTTTATAACTACTAATTTCATTAATATGATTTGTGCAATTTGATTAATCACACAATTATATAACTTATCTCTCATCCAATGCTCTAGCCATTAGGGGTGAGCAACATAAATCAAAAAGTGACAAACCGTCTGTGATGGTTGGAATATTTGGGAGCAGTTTATAAAACAGTATGCAAAAGCTAGAAAGGAATTGAATAACTCATTAGATTGATTGCCTGGATTTTCTTTATAGAAAATTGTCCTAGAGGACTGGACAATGAGAGTCCTAAGAGCATCTTCAACAGATTTTTAAGAAGTTTTTCAAAATAGAGAATCAAAGTCTAAAATCTCTAAAGAAAATTGCATTCAACTCCAACATATAAAATAATATCTCTCAACATTTAATTTCGAGACATCTTATTGGTGGAATGTAATAAAAAACTATTTCTCTCGTGGTAATCTTTTTTGGAGATATCTACAAATTTAGAGAAATTTACATTATCTATCCTACTTTCCCCTTTTTGGAGAAAGTTTTGTAGAATCTGTTGGAGCCAAAAATTGCCCAAAGTTCTCATTTTCTCCATTTTATAGAAGCTGTGGGAGATGCTCTAACTAAATTGTGCACTGTTTGTTTGTAACCCCTAGTGGAGCTTTGTGTCATAGGTCCAAAGGCCACTGTGACAGTCAATCTAGGCCTCTCATTGGATGGATTTAAATCATAAATCATAATTGCAAGATGATGAGCCCATCCAAAATTTGGAACATCTCCTACTACTCGTGAAGAAATATGATTACGAATTAGCAGTGAGTCTAATATTTGTGCAATTTAATTAATTTAGGTGGATGCTGTTGTTTACCTGGTGGATGCATTTGACAAAGAACGATTTGCGGAGTCAAAGAAAGAACTGGATGCCCTGCTGTCGGATGAATCTTTGGGGAGCGTACCCTTCTTGATTCTTGGGAACAAGATCGACATCCCGTATGCTGCATCGGAAGACGAGCTACGTTACCATATGGGACTAACGGGGCTGACTACTGGGAAAGGTAAGGTAAATTTGGAGAACTCTGGTGTTCGGCCTCTCGAGGTATTCATGTGTAGCATCGTAAGGAAAATGGGGTATGGTGATGGGTTCAAGTGGGTGTCACAGTACATCAAGTAGTAGTAGAAGGAAGAGTAGGGATCTGTTTTTACTGTTTGAAAAATGTCTTCTTTTTTACTGGACTTGTGTGTGTCTGATTGTCTGTCTGTTAGAAGAAAATATACAGTGTTAAATATATTGGTTTCTGTTTGTGGGTGCAGGATAAGTATTTTTATTTAGGGTACTAATCTTCTTTTGGTCACTTGGGATGGGTTTCAGTTAGGGTCTGAACCCAGTTCTAACCACAACATCAAATGAGATCGTTTTGTTTTTTGTTTTTTACCTGCTATACGTACCGATCCGTTTGAAGTGCATAAATATGCCTGTTAGGATTTGTGTACAAAAAGTTGCTTGAAAATATCCAGGTTTAAAAGAGATGTAACAAATTTGATGGTTAATTTATCTACTTGCAACATAATATCAAAACTCACAACCTTTACGATACAGATATATGGAGGTATAATTTAGCTTTTAAAACAATCTTTTCCAACTTGTATTGTATTATATTTTTCTTAACAATGGCCTAAATATACAAAATCCTCTTATGTTGGTATTAGAAGTAACATAAATTAAGGGGCGATTTACTAATTACTAAATACTTAAACTTGTAAGCACTTGACAAGTCATATTACCTTATTGGATGCATATGACAAGGATTAAGAATCTTGCACCAGTAAGAGTGAAGACAAGGATAAGAGTGTTACTTGGTAAGTGAGGGTCGTCATCTCTTACCACGGTTAGCACTTACCGGGTAAATTGTTGCACACACATCCCGTTTTTGTGTACTAAATCTTACCTGATAAGTAAGTGATAATATTGAATTTTATTGGTAATCATTTACTCGCGTAAGCATTTACCGGGCAAATCAATATAACCAACCAGGCCATGCTGGTCGCTGGATACAAAACCACCAATATTTTAATTTTAGCTGAGCCCATATGGTAAGTAGGTGGGTCATAAATATAAAATAAAAGTACATTAAAAATAATTGAAATAATAAAATCAAAAAGGGGATGTAGCTCAGATGGTAGAGCGCTCGCTTAGCATGCGAGAGGTACGGGATCGATACCCCGCATCTCCACTTTTTTATTTTCTTCAAAACTTACAATAATTGTCCCTCAACTTTTTTACTCTCCCTATTTTATCACTCAACTTCCAAAAATCTGTCAAAAAACGAATTGCTTTTTTATCTTTTAATTTCAGGTGAGTGAATAATAAAAATTACACCTTAGGCCATCCGCTACGGTACCGGTTGGAGACCTAGTGAAAAACCGAGAGAGGCACGCCAACCTTCGCCACAATTTATCTATACACGTGTGGAACTCTTCATCACACGCCAATAACTAATTTTATTGTATTTTTTTAGTTTTAATTTTAACGTAATTTTAATTTTAAAGTTTATTTTTAATTTTAATGTTAGTTATTTAATATAATTTTAAATTTTAATGTTAGTTATTTTAATTCTAATGTTTATTTAAAAAAATAAATTATAGTGGATGAATTAAAAAAAATTAAAATTAAGGGTATGAAATGAAAATTAAAAAAAAATGAAGGGTATGAAAGGTACCATAGTGGATGAAAGGTATGGAGTTGATAGGTAGTGGTAAAGATAGTGAAAAGCTGATGTAGCAGCTGGTACTACTGGTACCATCAAGGATGGCGTTAAACCAATTTTCTTACTTGTATGCGTCTTGCAATAAAAACTTTATGCTGCTTTCTTATTCGTAATTATCTGTATGAAACCATTGATAAAATTATGCAATTTTGTTTAAAATATCTTAAGAATAAATCATCGATTTTTTTAATAGTTTGGTTCAGTTTCTAATAAGGGTATATATGAAATCTACCCGAATTAAAAATATAAAATATCAAGATTAAACACATAAACAAGTTAATCAATCGTAAGTTCGAACTCGTAAACAAACATCGAGCTCAATAACTCAAAAAATATTCAAGGTCGAGCCCTACATTGAAAAAGTTAATCGAGCTTGAGTCGAGCTCGAGCCTAGTATTAATTTTTTGAGCTCGGCTCGTTTAACCTAATACTCCACTCGTTTACACGCCAATTCGTCATAATGTAGCATTACTATTAAAACAATCTATAAATCATCATTCGAACACATCTCTTGAAAAACCTTTTAAGAAAACAATAATACATTCAACCAGATCGATAGAAACAATTAATATAATATTTCTTTTTTATTCAAATTTAGAGATTTATAGCTTCTCTTTCTTATGTTTTTTTTATCTTCGGGTAGCCGTTGAAACAAAATAATATTCAAAATTTCTATTTTAAAAGTTTTTGTAGATGTTTTAAGACCACCTAGGTTTCCAAAAAAAAAAAAAAAAAACAAATTTATCATCAAAATGATAAAATGGAAATTTACTCGGTGCTTCCCTTAATGACGGTATCTAGGAAATAAGCCTCGGCTAACCCTATGTCAACAACCATCGTAATAAAGCGTCTGTAGGTGTCTCTTTAAGCTCATCGTCCAACTGGAGCAGGGTAGGGGCACAACGAATTTCCTAGTAAATCGGTGTAATGCTTAAAGATCGGAAAGAACACCTACGGTGAAAGTGAAACCACTTTGTTCGTCCGACACTGACACCGAGGGACCAAAGCTATATTACCTAATAAAGCTTTGCCCTGGTGCTTTCTCAATCTTACCCTCCATCATCAACCCTCTAACCTTCTCAACTTCATCCCAATTTCCAATTTCTGCATATATATTTGACAACAAAACATAGTTCCCAGAATTCCATGGCTCCAAAGCCACAACCTCCTTAACCGCCGCTTCCGCAACCTCCAAATCGCCATGATTTCGACTACAACTCAACAACGCACCCCATAACGCACCGTTTGGTTTCATCGGCATCGATTTCACCAAATCATAAGCCTCTTTCACAAACCCACCACGCCCGAGAAGATCAACCATGCACCCATAATGCTCGAGTTTTGGCTCAATCTCATGGCTCGAAACCATCGAACCAAATAGCTCCCTCCCTCTTTGAACCAACCCTGAATGAACACAACACGTTAAAACCCCAATAAAAGTGGAGTCATTCGGCTTCAACCCACTCTTCATCATCTCATCAAACAAACCCAATCCCTTTTGGCCATCCCCATTGAAAGCCAAACCCGAGATCATGGTATTCCAAGAAACCACATTTCTCAGCGGCATTTCATCGAACACCTTGAAAGCGTCCTCCAAAAGGCTGCGTTTGCAGTAGAAATCGACAATGGCATTGCCTACGGAAACATGATTTCGATAAAGTTTACTCGATTTGGCATAAGAATGGATCCATTGCCCAATACTTTCCTCCCCCAAACGCGCACAAGCCGGCAGCATGGTCACGACCGTGGCCTCATCGAGTTCGAAACCGGCGTCACGCATCTCGTAAAACAGTTTCAAAGCCTCACCATCGCGGCCACTTCTCGCCAAACAAGATAACATCGTATTCCAAGAAACGACACTCCTTTCGTCCATTTCGTTAAATAGTTCGTACCCGATATCCACGTTTCCTGTTCTACAATACCCACGAATCATCAAGTTCCAAACGATCACGTCTCTGTGAAGCATTTCGTCGAACACCTTCCGGGCATCTTCCATTCTCCCACAATTCGCGTACAACTCAACCGTTCCGATTCTAACGGCACTAAATCGATGAAACCCAAGTGAAACAAGCTGAGCATGCACCGTTTGGCCGAACCTAAGATCGCAAAGGTTGGAGCAAGACTTGAGTAATGGGGCGAAAGTGAACTCATCTGGCCAAATTCCATGGTTGTTCTTCATGGTGCAAAAAAGATGAAGTGACGTTTGGAAAGGTGGTGAGAGAGAGTAACCTTTGATCATGGAGTTGTAGAGGAGGATGTTGGGGTGTTGGGTTTGGAGGAAAAGGAGATGGGCGTAGTCCATTTTACGAAGTTGGGCACAGACGGAGATGAAGTGGGAGAGAATGTGGTTGGATTGATGGAGGTGGTGGCGGAGGAGGTGGGCGTGGATTTGGGTAAGATGGATCCGGCTATGGCGGCCATGGAGGTGGCTGAGAATTTTCCGTTCAACCTCTCTTGCAGTTGCAGTGCCTCCTCTGCTCATTTCATACAGTTATCGACTCAAAAATTAACTAAGTTAGCCTTTTTGTTTGTCGATTTTGAAAGTCAAACTAACTAATTAAATATTTATCTTTGTAAATGTTTATCGGTTTAATTACCTTGTCTATTGAATATAACATGGATCGAGAATGCTTTCTGATAAGATGAAAAGGGTTAAGATTGATAGTGGTAGTGATTTTTATCTGATTAACATTTATAGGGTTATAAAAGATTTTGGAGTTTCAGTTGTGAACTATTATTTTCGTGTGAATAACATCATAACCATATGAATTAAAGATCGATCGTCAAGATTAAAGTAGGGTAGTCATTCAGATATTTACGTAACCGCCATAACTTTAATAATAGCCATCGATTTTGCATATGGACGGTTAGAATCTAGTTCACAAGTTCACACTAAAAACTTGGTTCACAAATGAAACTCCCTCTGTAAAAGATTACCATTAGTCCATTTTGACGGTAAAGAATGCCATCTAATAAAGTTAACGAGGGTTGTACTTTTGCAGGTAAGAATATACTTAATAAGTATTTGGTAAGTGACCTCTAACTTTTTAAAGAACTCATTTTCTTTTAAATATACCATTTAAATATTACTAAGAAACTTTTATCGAAAACTTTGACTGAAATATCTAGGCTATGTTTAGTTGTGGAAAAGTGTTTTCATTTTCATAGAAAACGTTTTCAAAAATTGAAGTAGAGTTTTCATTTTCAGTTTTCTATGAAAATTTTAGAAAACCTGTTTACTTGAAATGAAGGAGTTTTCATTTTCCATTTTTAGAAAATTAGAAAACTCGTTTAGTTGAGCATTTTTCATCACTTCTCATTTTTCATTTATTCAATCCTTGGCGGCGGTGGTGGTGGGGGCCTCGGCGGCAACGGCGGTGGCAGCGGTAGCCACGGCGGTGGTGGCGATGGCCTCGAAGGGGACGACGGTGGCCTCGGCGTCGACATTGATGGTGTCGGCGGCTTCGACTGCAATGGCGGTGGCGACATTGGGGTTGCGGTGGCGAAAATGGGGGTGGCAATGGTGACGGTAACGGTGGTGGGGCGGTGGTGGTGGAGGGTGGTCGCGACGGGCGGCGTGGTGACTGGCTGCGGCGAGGGTGGCGGCGGGGGTGACGGTGGTGGCGGTGGCCGGCAACGAGAAGGGGATGACAATTGAAAGTGAAAATGGAAAATGAAAATGAGAATTGGAAAACTATAAAATGTAGTTTTCTAATTCAAATGTAAATTTTGAAAATGAAAATCTTGTTTTGTTAGAAAAAATTTTCTAAATTGAATCAACTAAACAAGTTTTTTGATTTTTCATTTTTCATGGAAAATTTTTCTAGAAAACAGAAATTTTTTTTACAACTAAACTCACCTCTAATCTCCCTCCCCTATCGGAACTTGTAGCCATGTTTTGAATGTAATATCCTATATAGCCGGATTTTATCATCCAACTTGCATAATCAATTTTTCTATTAAACAAAATAAGAAAAATGGGCTCTTTTGAGTAACATCCGATTTATTTGGACAAAATAAAAATTCGGATTACGTAGGTTACAAAAATCCGACTAAATTGGTTGCTTAGTATCTATAAAGTGAAGAGGGGTGGAAAGACTCATTATTTCGGTCAATTTCCCTTTTTTTAGCATGTTCTTTATATCATTACAATATTTATTTTATCAATATGACTAGTTTATCAAACAACTTGGAATTATAGATAAATGCATATTTTGCCAAACTTCATCATAACTTGGCCTTTTGGATGATAATTTGTATGCCACGAAAAAAGTTATAACTCCTAACCTAAAGCCATTACCAACTGTTCTCCAGAAAGTAAAACCAAACTAGTAAAGTTTGTAACAAAATATAAGAAATAACGAGATGAAGTGAAGTAAAACTAGAACATGAATAGATTTATATTAACTAAAACTAATTAAGCAAGTTTATATAAACTTCAAAAGACAACGAGATATTAACATACGTGATATTAAGATTACTAGGACTTTAAAATACGTGATAATTACTAAAAAGTAACTTAACTTTGTTTTCGGTTTTACAATGAAGGAATCCAAAAACAACCTGAAAGCGAAGATAAGTCACCTATTGTTGCTTACAGTAATCGGTTTATTCTTGAAGAAGAGAACCGATCCTAGGAGAAGTATTACCAAACACCAAAAGACCGAGTGTCAAAGAAAGCTAGATGGATGAGATGAGATCTAACATGTGTCTATATTCTACACCTCGCATACACACACACACACACACACACATACACATATATATATATATATATACTATATTAGGAGGTAAATGATCATATGGGCCTCATGGGCCAGTTTTCTTCAAAATGGCCGGTTGCATCGGCCCAAAATTTCTTCAGCCCATTGGTGCTTCACGATCTCGTCCATGAGGTTTTCGTTATGTGTTCATTCCAAAATTGGAGACCATGATCGTGAATATGCATAATAACATTTTACATTTGAAATGTATATATTACGTTTATCATACTATAAAGTTTAAAAGTTTATAAAATGTTAAGTATGGTAAAATAGAGGATTTTTATCGCTTTTTAGCTTTATAATTATAAAAAATGACCGAAATTAGTTAGAAAATAGATTTGATATTTTAACCCTATGAATAAGATAAAAAACTTTTAATAAGATCTATGTTTCACAATCCAAATATTTTCATCACAAAAAAAAAAAAAAAAAAATCCAAAACAGATCCTTAAAACACTCGAAAGTTTGTGTAAGTAGTAATCTAAGACTTCTACATATCTTTATTGTCATTCTCAATACAAGACTCAACTAAAGTGTGTGATGATAGTGTCTAGTGGTATAATAACATGTCAATACTGGATAAAGGAAGAGGGTCTTGGTATACTGTGTGCAACTGTGATATGCGATAGTTCAAGGGGCATAATAGCATGTAAGTATTGCTTGGACGTGGTGGTGGATTTCAAGTGGGGAGGTCACGGTGGTGGTAGGTTTCAAGTGGAACGGTCACGGTGCTGGTGGATTTCAGGTGGGGACTCATAGTGGTGGTGATGGGTTCACGGTGGTGGTTTTCGGTGGGGAGATGAGCTTCATCGGGTTTGTAGACGAAGATGATTCATCAGTCGTTATAAATGGTGATTCACAGTGATAGAATACGTTGGGAAGGGAAGGGTGGGGTGACGATGGTTTAGGTGGAAGAAATTCATATTTCAGAGTGTGTATATATGTATCATAACTCTCTATATATATATTATATGATATACATTTTAAATATAATATTTATTAAATATATAATGTTTGATTTTAGTCCTTCAAGTTTTTTTTTATACATTCTAGTCCTTTATTTTAAAATATTAGTTCAAAAAAATATAAAATAAATAAAAATAGAAAAGGATCTTTATGCCCTTAACTTTAACTGACTTATTTTATGGCCGTTTGGTTCAAGGACCAAATCCAACAGAAATTACAAACCATATCCATAATTAGTGAAGTTTAGAGATGAAATCCGTAAAAACCACCAAACCACAGGAACCAAATTCGTAATTTAATGGAGAATGAAACCTAAGAAATGAAAAATCAAACCTAAGAAAAAAGTTAATGGAAAATTAAAAAGTTATTAAAAGACCAAAATACCCCTATGCTAAATCAAGTTAACAGAAGGATTTAACGGAGTTAGAAATTGTGGACCCAAAGTGTTACAAAGTTAGAAGCTATGGATCCAGAGCGTTATAAAATGTAAACCACAGGTGCCAAATCCATAATTATTTTCAAAATGGACCCAGAGTGTTAATATCACCAAACCACAGGGACCAAAAATGTAATTAACTTTTGTTTTAATGAATAAACCACTAAACTTTCTCATTTGAATGATTAAGTACCTTACACAACTTTTTTTTGAATAATAACCTATCAAACTATCAAAATTTCATTATCTACATCCTTTTAACAAAAAAAAAATAATACTTGTAATCTGCTAAGAAAGTTTTAAAGTAAAAAATAAGACTAGATCAGTTTAACTTAAAATAATCTAACTAACAAATTTCCATAAGTTCGTTGATTTATTTTATTAAAAATATGTCTAGAGACATAATTATTCGAAATGATAAAGTTTAATTATTTTTTCATTCAAAAAAATAGTTTAATGAGTTGATCATTCAAAATAAGAAAGTTTAGTTGTTTTTTCATGTAAAAGAAAATTGTTCTAAGGACTTAAATCACTTAAAATGAATACTTTATTGAGTTTTCTGAACTTCTCCTTTTTCATAATCATAAGATTAATTTGTTTTTTTTATAATCTTTCTTACATTACATAATAAAAATGTAAAATGGATCTAGATATATGTTTTATTTGATAAAAATCTATTTGTAGTAGGTATTCTTATTTAAATCTATTCAAGAGTTACACTCAATTGCATTCTATATCCATACAACTAGTATGGAGATGGACATAGAATTGATAAAAGTAAAGCATAAGGGTCTAGTTCCCCAAAATATATCCAACTTATCACTTTTTGTTATTATATGTATTCTATTATGAAAACTACTATTTAATGTATTGAAGTTTCAAAATCTACCATTTAGTATATCATGACTTTTGATAGCAGCTTACTAGCAGGTCACCATGTTCTCCAGCGTCTTCTCCGACAACCACACCATCATCTTCTTCGACGACTACATCTCCATCGATACTTATCAGCGTCTTCTCCGACGACCACACCACCATCTTTGACCTTCTTTTTCACCTGTAAACCAGCAACCTCTGGCCACACTACCATCTTTGACCACCCTTCGACCTTCTTCTCACCGTCTTCTCCAGCAACTAGACCTCCATCTCTGGCTACCAGACCTCACACTTTCACCCTAAAAACGATCAACAGTGGATGGGGTTTTCATCAGAGTGGTGAGAGAGCAACAGAAGGGTACAAATGTGGTGTAGGAAGGGGGAGAAGTTCGAAGGGGGATAAAAGAAGAGGGGTTTTCGGTGGAAAAAATGATTCTCGCAGAAAAAAGGCTCACCGAAAAGTTGAAGGCGAAGTGGTATGCTGTTTTCTGGGTGCCTAGGAAGATGAACGGAGGCTGCCAGAGAAGATTGCCGGAGTTTGTCAGAAAAGATGACCGGAGTTCGCCGAAGAAGACAACCAGAGTTTTTTTAGAGAAGATAACCGAAGTAGATGACCGAAGAAGATTACCTACTACCTGCTAAACAAGTTTCATGATACACTAAATGGTAGGCTTTGAAACTTCAATACATTAAATGTTAGTTTTCAAAGTTGGATACACAATTGCAAAATACGATAAGTTGGATACATTTTGAGAAACTAAAAACTTAATGGACATTTTAAATTTTTGGCATTAAATCAAAGATGCACATGTAATGCGACATTGTGGTAATATCATTTTTTTAGAAAACGGTCATCTTTACATCTTTGGCAATTTAATTAAGGACGATAGTTTGACACTAAGTCTAGCCACAAAATGTTGGTTTCTGGACTGAAACCCAGATAGAATGATAGATGAGATATTCCATCAAATTAATTTCTCATATACTTTTTATCAATACACCATCATCCTTATGGTTATGGTGTTAATATCTTGCTAGTT
The DNA here is from genome assembly GCA_030169165.1 of Centaurea solstitialis. NCBI lineage: Eukaryota > Viridiplantae > Streptophyta > Magnoliopsida > Asterales > Asteraceae > Centaurea > Centaurea solstitialis. The sequence continues at coordinate 50,088,818 of CM058043.1, forward strand.
TCTTTTAAAGAAGAAAGAAATTAAAATATCCACAAGAAATTGAAGTGCATCATTTTTGAGAAATTAAGAAGTAGTAAAATAATATATTAGTACAAAGTAAATATAAATATATGTACCCACACAAACCGTACGATTGAATAATTTATGTGTTTTATTGTATTGGGCCATGAGGCAGCATTTTGATAACAGGCTAAAGTCCAGATGCAAGACTGTTGAAATGGTACGTAATCGACCTTCTTCTACTTCATCACCTCTGAACCTAATACCGAATATTACTTAACATACCTCGTTTATACCTAAAATACTATTCTTTTTATTTACTTTATAAATCTAATAGCAATATTCTTTTTTTTCCTTTTCAAAGTGCATAATTTTTTTTTAATTCTTAATAGATTTATCAAATTGTCGAATAAAAGAATAGTAGTTTTCAGGAAATAAGTGATTAAATGTTTTATGATTACTTTATTTATTAAATAATATGATATAACTTATTTAAATACGTTAACATTGTTTATGTAAAAAATTACACAAATTAATATCGTAAGATGAAATGAGGCCAATTCGTCGAAAGAAAGAATCTAATTTGATAAAACGTGCGATAAAATAAATAAAAGAGACAACACAATTGATGACGCAGGAAAAACCTCGAGGACGAGGAAAAAACCTACGGTCAACTAAAGGGGATAGCCGACGTTGCACTATGTATCACCAATAAGGGGTGATATCCTTGAGAGTTACAGTATATATCGTACAATTACAATGATTGGAAATAACTATCGAAGGTAAACGCCAAAATACAAAAGAATGTAGATTAATTCTAATATAGTTTCAGGGGTCTGGAATAGTCTCCTTTAGTCTTCCGTCTGGAGTCTTTATATACTTGAATCATTTGTAACTGTCGCGCCATAATCGATCATGAATGCAACGGCTATAACTGTCGCTAGTATTCCAGTTTGTAACGGTCGAGCTTTTATGGAGCATGTATCTAAGGCTTGCTTGATTTTCGATAACCGTCGTAGACCTGTTACACATGAATAATCTGAAGATAATGTTACCGTTAGTAATATATCGTACGTTTTCTATAAGGGCGACGTACGATATATGTACGATATTCGTTCGATGTCTTGCTTTGTTTGTTCGAGGGTACTTTTACCTTATCTCAGGACCTTATCTTAATACATGATTATTATCCTGAAAGATATCTTACGATTCAAATCGATCATCGTACGATCATAAGTTTTTACCCAAACAAGTATAAGATACAATTTATACACTTTTGACTAACTTTGGTTCTTAGAGCTACCATTCAGATAGTTCTTATAGAGACTCTTACGTATAAGATATTTCAATGTAGCTATCATGATTTTCTTCTTCTTCTAAATATAAATTTATATAAGAATATATGGATTTCAATAAGAACCCGTGTTTTTACTATATTGTCTTTTTTTACTAATTAGTATATTTTATTTTAATAAATCTATATAACATACTCATAAAATATATAAAAATGAGTATACCCAAATATAATAACGTGTATTTATTATTTTGCTTCACTTTTAATGTTTAACAATGTTATGAAAGTTTAAAGGATTTAGGTATTTAAATTCATACCTAGACTTAGGTGTAAATAGGATGTTTTTATCATGAGTAGAAGTGTAGAACCCAAGAATTGTTAAATGTAATGGGGGTGGAAAGCACGACATGCAAGACAAATTTAAATTGCATTTGCCTAATGTTTTTGAATTTTAAGAGACATGTTGAACATAAATATCTTATTATATTTGGGTAGAGGGTCCTTTAAGGAAAAACCATTTTTTTGTAAAAACTTGAAGAATAATCTAAGCCCTTGATCTGAAAAAGGCATGATCGTCATTTTGGTAATAAAAAAAATCGCAGTTTATTCATTATATGAATATTCACTATCATATTCACCATATCATATTCAATAAAAATTCACCATATGAATATCATATTCACCTTATGAATACTCATATTCACCATATCATATTCAATATAAATTCACCATATGAATATCATATTCACCATATCATATTCAATAAAAATTCACCATATGAATATCATATTCACCTTATGAATATTCATATTCACCATATCATATTCAATATAAATTCACCATATGAATATCATATTCACCATATCATATTCAATATAAATTCACCATATGAATATCATATTCACCATATGAATATTCATATTCACCAGATAAAAATTACATAAATCCAAATTGAATATCTCCTTAATTAAATCATATGAAATCATAAAAAAACCCAAATTGCTTCCAATCCGCCATTTTTGTTTCATATCTCCTAAATTAAACTCACAATCATCTTCACAATCAAATAACTACAGATCTCAATCACAATCCACACCATTTCTCTTACAAATCCCCCAAATTTAACAACTCCAAATCATGTCCACTTCAAAACCCTAGACTTAGAACAAGAACAACAACAAATCAGCTGGAACAAAAGGAGGAGGTGGCGTTCTCAGATCTGAAAGGAGGAGGGAGGGTTGCAGAAGGGGGTGGTTGAGAAGAAGAAGAAGATGGTGGTGGCGGCGACGGAAAGCAGTCGTGGTAGCGTTCTCAGATCCAGAAGTGGACCAGAGTTTGTTGCGAGATTCATCGTCGGAATGAGATTTGATCGAGATATGATGGTTGGTGGTTGTCGAGATCTGATCGTGGTAGCAACCGGATCTCAAATCGAGATCTGTTCTCGTCTCAAATCGAGATCTGATCTGATCTCTGGATCTCAGATGACGAACTCCGACGAATAGTGGTGGTGGTAATGACGATGATGTTGTCGGCGGTGGTGGCGGCGACGTCATCAAGTGGTGGCAGATGGTGGACGTCGGTGGTAGTGGTGGTGGGCGGAGATGACGGTGGTAGCAGCAACAAATGGCGAAGTAGTGGTGGTTTATGGTGGTGATGACGGTGGAGTATGGTGGTGGGAGGTGATGACGGTGGCTAATGGTGGTGGCGTCGCCGGGAGTGACCGGATTTTTAGCTATGGTTTTGGATTTCTATAGAGAGAAAGTGGAAGAGAGATTGATTTTTTTGGGGTTAAAGTTGCAGGTTTGGAAATGGGGTAATGTAGGAGAGAAGTTAGAGTAATTTTAAAATGACCAAATTACCCCTTTGGGGTTATAATCTTGTGTGGCACACTAAAAAATTAAAAAAATGTTATGGTGTTCCTTTATGTTAATAACCATTGATTAAAATATATAGATGGTTTAGATTAGTCCTATAGTTTTTACAAAATATGTGGTTTTTATTTGATTATTCCTCTATTTGGGTATATGGTTAAGTATATATAAACATTGTTAATTAATAAATGAACGACAATTCTTGACGACTTATAATGGAGCCAATCCATAACTGGAAATGTAAATGGCATGCCTTAAAAGGTTAAAGATACTTGGAGAATATTATTCACAACTATATATAGGCATACGACAGGAATACAAATGAAATGTCGTAAAATAATGGAAATACAAATCCTTGATTACAACCTACCTAAAATAATATTAATTGCATCAATTTATCCATGATTATCGCCAATACCCTCCCCCCTTCTAGCTTGACGTTGGGTGTGTACTGACACAAATCTTTGAACGCAATGACTGATATAGCGATCGGGATAAACTCTTAGTAAGCACATCAACGACATTAAGGTTAGCGAAAATATAGAACGTGACAAACGGGCCATTCTGAACCATTTCTCGAACAAAATGAGAGTCGAGTTCAATGTGCTTGTCAGGTTTATGAGTGACTAGGTTTCTACTTATAAAAATGGCACTCTTATTATCACTCAAAATAGTTGGAGTTTGGGGGTACAGAAATGTGCATGTCTCGAAGCAAGTGTGTTAACCAAATAACATCTGTTGTAGCATTGGCAAGAGTGCGATATTCAGGTTCACAACTAGAGCAACAAGTATCCGGGCAAACCTAGTCAGCATCTGAATATGCTAGAATTTCACATGAAGACGCCAGAGTGAAGATAAACCCAAAATTAGAAATGCCCTTTACGTAATGTATAATGCGTTTAACAACATGGAAATGAGCAGTCACGGGGTTGTGCATAAACTGACAAACAATGTTGACAACATATGAGATGCCTGGCCTGGTGATCATGAGAAAGACCAATCAGATTCTGTCCAACAACCATTGGCGTGGTCATAGGCTTGTTTTCATGCAACTGTGCTCGAAGTAATATGTCATGCACATATTTCTGCTGACTAAAAAATAATCCATTGTTAGTGTAAGTAACTTCCAAACCAAGAAAGTAACTCAATTTTCGTAGATCTTTTATTGCAAAGGTTTAGTTAATTCGATCAATGAGAAGCTGAATAAACATGTCATCATTACCGGTGACAATAATGTCATCGAAGTACACAAGGAGATAGCGTAAGATAGACCCACGACAATAGATAAATAGAGACGAGTCGATGTGACTACACGTAAACCCTAAACCTGATAAGAAATCACTAAATCGTTGAAACCAAGCGGAAGGAGCCTGTTTCAAACCTTACATGGCTTTATTCAAACAACAAACATGGTTGAAAAAATGAGCATTGACATATCCTGGAGGTTGCTCCATAAAAACAACTTCCTTAAGTACCCTATTTAAAAATGCATTTTTGATGCCGAGTTGATGAAGGGTCCATTTACTCATCACAACAATGGCCAAGACAGTACGTATAATGGTTGCTTTGACTATAGGGTTAAATGTGAAGGTAAAGTCAAACCCGGGTACATGAGTAAAGCCTTGTGCAACAAGACGTGCTTTAAGAAAATCAATAATACTATCGGATCGTAATTGGTTCGAAAGACCCATTTGGCACCAAAAACATTTTGTATTAGTGGGTTAGGGTACGAGATCCCAAATATTGTTGGATTTAAGGGCACCAATTTCTTCATATATAGTGCGAATCCACTCGGGATGTTTGGTAGCTAATTTGTAGCCTTTGGGTTCTTTAGTGCATAACAAAGCTTGAATAAGACTAGTATATTACCCTGCAAAAAGTGTTGGATATTTAGGTTTAAATATACCAAACTTTGATCTTGTTTGCATGGGATGTGTAGGCTACACAGCAGGCTGAATAGGAGACGATGGTCGAGAAGTCGTGTCATAAAATGTAGAACTTTCAAGAACCAAAGCGGGAGAATGGTAGCCATGATATGAAGTATATAGAGGACATGGTTTGCTCGATTATGGGCAATGGTGACCTGGATCAGGAATTTTCTTTGAGCGAGGTGATGGTAGGTCAGGCTAAAAAAAGGAACTATAATAAGTTTGAAATAGATTAGTCATTGAACTCATTGACACATGGAAAGTGTGAGTCATCGAATTTGGCATGATGAGTAAAATATATCCTAGAGCTTGACTCGTCTAAACACATAAATCCTTTGTAATGAGAGTTCTACACAATGAATATGCACGCTCGACCTCATGATATGAACTTGTGTTGTGTCTAGTCCCTCAAACACGAATAAAGATGACAACCATATGGATCAAAGACATGATAATTAAGTGGCTTGCCAAATAAGAGCTCCTAAGGCGATAAGTGGTTTAAAAGAGGTTTTAGTATGCGATTGATGGCAAATATTGCTGATGTAAACACTAAAAACCAATAACATATTGGAACTTTATAGTAGAATAACATTGCTAATCCAATATTCATTATGTGTCGATGTTTTTGTTAGGGTCAACACATATGTTGTATTCAAGTTGAGGGGATGATCTTGTAACTTTGTAATAGTAGAAAGTTTACTTGTAATGTTTGTATTAGATGGATGATTATTGTGTAAATATCCATAAGGGTATAAATACCTTTGAATGAGTTAGATTGTGGTAGGATTCTTATTGTAATATACGCAAGAGGGATTGTAGAGAGTGACAGAGAGGTCTTGATTGTACATATTGTTGATGAGTAATAAGATCAAGAGTTTGTGATTACATGATTAGTAAGTGAATAATGAACTGAATATGGATTATCAATTGGTATTAGAGCAGGAGATCGGTGAAGATTTGAAGATATATGAAGAGAAGAAATGATATTATGAGGATATGTATTTAGTTATATGAGATAATATGGTGTTGTCTTTGATTATTGATGATGCTACGATTCTCCTAATCATCATGAGGGGGATAAATGATATTAAAGACATACACAAAGACATTTTGTGTCCATGAGGAAGAAGATATGATATTATGAAGACATATGAAGAGAAGAAATGGTATTATGAGGATATGTTAAAGATTTCAAGATTTTGATTGAATCAAGAATTGGCGATTGATTGTGAAGAAAATTTTGTTAATTGTGGAAGTATGCGTTGATGTTGTAAAAGAGATGATACAAGCATCAAGATCTAGAGAAGAGAAGTTTATGAAGTAACAGTTGAGGGAAACAAGTAAAGGTTAAAGAGGAGCTAAAGAGAGATTTGAAGTTAAGCTATTGAATCTAAGGTTTAAAAACCCTTTGGATTTGAATATCAGTGATGATAATAAGATTGATGAAGACTTGTGAAGATGACAAAGAATGAATTGAGTTGTCAAAATTGATAAGATTGTTTGAAATGATTACTAGTTCATTGGATTCATATCTTAAGAAAGTGACAAGCTTAGTATACGTAATGTTAAAACTCTAAACCTATCTGAATTCTTTTTGAATGTTGAAGCATACAAATTACTTCAAGAACAAAAGTTTATTTCTAGAGATGATGATTGAGAAAAAGGGAGAAATAGATTTGATTATAAATGGGGAGATTGTTGAAAGATTGATGGTATTGAACAAAGACTCTTCAGGGGAGATTATCACTTATTTGGTTGGTTCAATTAATACAGTTTAGTTGATGATTCAAGACAAGAAGACTGTGAAAGATCTTTGAAAATGAAATTTAGTTGAAGATTGAATTTGAATATGAAAGGGAAAATTGTTTTGATTTCAAGTTGGAAGATTGTTGAAGTTCTTCGATGCTGAATCCAGGAAATAATTTCTAATTGTAATAGTTGTGTGTTTACAACTTGAAAACAAAGGGGAGTTTGTTAGGGTTCAATAGTTATGTTGTATTCAAGTTGAGGGGTTAGTATTGTAACTTTGTAATAGTAGAGCGTTTACTTGTATTGTTTGTATTAGATGGAGGATTATTATGTAAATATTCATTAGGGTATAAATAGCTTTGAATGAGTTAGATTGTGGTAGGATTCTTATTGTAATACACAAAGAGAGATTGTATAGAGAGAGAGTTCTTGATTATACATATTGTTGATGAATAATGAGATCAAGAGTTTGTTATTACATGATTAGTAAGTGAATAATGAACTGGATCTGGATTATCAGTTTTCCCTCAATTCTACCATTTTGAGGTAGCATATAAGGGCAAGACGTTCAGTGAAGAATTCCATGAGACAAAAGATGGGATTGAAATCAAGTACTAGTAATTTATCGACTCCATCACTGTGAAAAACTTTAATTTTGTGTGATAGTTAGTTTTCCACAAACAGTTGAAAATGGATAAAGATGTCAACGCATTCAGATTTCAATTTCGTGGGATATAACCAAACAAACCGAGAGTAATCATCTATGAAAACAATATAATATTCATACCCTTCCATAGTGGTTATGGGTGTGGGTCCCCATATGTCACCGTTAACCACATCCAAGGGGTTTGAACAATGTTTTACATCCAAATTAAAAGGCAATTTGTGACTTTTGCAACAGCCACATAGAGTAGGATTGGGAAAGATCGACAAAACAGATAAATGACCTTGTTTATTCAAAATAGAAATAATACAAGGATTAACATGCCCCAGACTTCGTGCCATAAATGAAATGACCCTTTAAGGGCCTTATTATTGTAGTACGCCGAAAGTGCAGTACTAACATCTTGCCAGTGTTGTTCCATCTAGTCGATTCTGAACAACAAATGGATTTTCAGAGAAAACCATATTAACAGGGTAGTCTCGGGTAAGCCAACTAATAGATAATAGATTGCGATTAAGATTAAGAACCACAAGAATATCATGCAATTTTACATTAGGGGTAATAGAGATGACCAATATGAGTGATAGGAAGAGAATTTCCATTACCAATAACAACACATCATTGCCATTGTAGGACGTGGCCGAATCAACATTGGCAGAGTTAGGAGTCATATGAGCCGAAACTCCTGAGTTGAGGTACCAATCCGATGCTGAAAGATTAGAGAGGGCACATGAGGCATTAAATGCCTCTACTAAATTAGCAGTACTAGATCGTCATGTCATAACATACTCATTATAACGATTTGCTTTGTGGTCTTCTTGTCCACATAGTTGACACATAGGAACATAATGACATTTGCCACCTCGATTTCCTCGTCTTTGTCCATGGGAATGACCATGTCTTGGTGAGTAACTACGCGAATTTCCATGCCCTTGAAAAAAACCACCACAACTAGATGATATCTAATGAGCAACAAATGTTGCAGGAGCACGGGTTGCCGGTGATAAGGACTTTTGAAAAACCTAATGAGTCTCCGCACGATGAATAAGATCAAAGAATGTTAGAATCGGAGTGAGGGCCATTTGAGACGTAGAGAAGTTTGAAAAATCCATACCAAACCGTAAAGAAACCATGGCGGTTTGTAGGATTTTGCTACTGGATTGCCAATTGAAACCAAATGGGTACAAAGAGACTTAATATTGCAGGCATATTCATGAATAGAGGCTGTGAGTCCGTGATTATCTAAGGATGCGATAAATGGACCACTGCAAGCGATTACAAGAGATAGTAATGCTCAAACAGTATTAATCAAGCGATATATGCACAAAATATGACGACAAGAATAACACGATAACGCATATAGAGAAAGTTGTCAGTTACTTGATTATTGAAAAACGTTAACTAGCGACCCGTATTTATAGAGCCGAAGTTACACAAAACACCCCTAGAGTCTATGACTCTTTTAAAAGGTGCACAAAATATATTGTTTAAAACTAACTATTACAAACTTGTCAAAATACGCCCCTGACTTCTTTACAACCCATAAGTCATGGTCTAACAATCTCCCCCTTTGGGAAGAAGTCAGACAGGCGGCGGATATTTCAGAGCTGGTTCCCATTGCGAGAGCTGCAAGTACTCGTCCCATTCTCGGATCGTTCTCGTATGGAGCTCCATCGCAGTCTCAACTCTCCTCAGCATCAGTCTCTCCTTCAGCTTGTTCTCGATCAGATCCATAGCCTCGATCAGCTTACTCTTCCATTTTCTACCCTTGGTCTTTGGCATATCGTTCTCCAACAGACGGTGCTTCATCTCGTTGTATACGTACAGAAGGGTGCCGTCACAGAAGCTGGATAGCTCACTGAACCGCATGAACCTTCGCTGTTTCTTCCTGAAGGTGAGATACACAGCACCATGCTCCGGAACCCTCGTCGGAAAGTAGAGTAGGTATTGGTCAAGTAGGTTGGCCTCCAGGTTGGGACGAAGCAGATTTACCTTCTACTATTTGCTTTCTATCGCCATCTGATAGTCAGTAAGATGTGCGAGATTGATCGAATGACGTACGTACCTCTTGAGGACTTCAAGGCCATCTCTGAAGTAATCAGGTTTCAGAATCGGTCCCTCAAGATGTCTGATGAGTGTGAGGAGATCTTCGAGATCGATGCCGTTAAGATCAGCTTCCGTGAACATGAAGTCTCGAAGATTACCGTCGGGTTTGCCAAGGTTGTACATGCGCACGTGGAACTCAAGGAAAAGCTAGTGTCCGAATTTGTAAGGTCGGACATCTGTGACCTTGGTGAACCGAAGCTTCCTTCTGATCTGCCCGTGTTCGTTCCAACTGAGCTTCCTCTGGTAGACGTACGCAGTTCGGTGTCGACGCTTCTTGATGTGAGACAGCCCGAAGAAGACCTTCTTGGACCACGTGTGAAGACTTTCCTATTGGAAGATCCGAGAGAAGGATTCCTCTAGGAAGGGTCTGAAGATGACCGTGTGGTTCCAACCCAGTATGATCGGCTGCTGAGCTGCGGGAGCTGTAACTACCTCAGGTGTCTGAACGGTAGGGAGAAAGGTATCGTATTCCGCGCTGGTCACGATGTTGTCGGTTCTTTTCCAAAACCGAAGGCTCTGAGCAAGCTGGTTCAGAATCCTCCTAGCCTCCTCAGTGATATGAAGCTCAGAAGGATCTGTCGGAGCGGTGTTTGGATCGATCAAGTTGACAGCGGGAGTTACCTTCTCATGTGGGAACTGAACGACCGCACCCACAGGGATAGGCTCATAAGCCCAGTCCACGGCTTCTGGCGGAATGTCATCGTCGTCAGAATCAGAGTCCCAAGGATCCGTGGGACGATCTGCCTGATCTGCGGGCTGATCTGCCGGTGGAGCGGTGTCGGTAGGTGTCCAATCTGCAGCTGTTCCGGAGGCGGAGGGAAGGTCGAGGCGCGGTATCTTCGACGGTTGGACCTCCCCCTCATGAGGACCTGCGGCAGGGTCGTCAGGGTCATCATGTCCCCGTTTTAAGGACTGAGCCTGAGACCTGCAAGTGTCCTCAAGCTCGCGGACCCTCCGCAGTGCAATCTCTAGCTGAATATCCCTGGTGGCCACCGTCTGTTGATACTGACGTACCTCCTTCTGTAGCATATCTATCTGAGTAGTGAGGGAGGTGATGACCATCTGGTGCTCGGCTTCAGATACATAGCCGGGGACTTCTTCAGCGAGTGGTGGTGGTGCTAGACGGAGGACAGGAGTAGGAGAGCGGCTTGAGTCGCCAAAAGACGGGCGCTCCCCTTCAGCGAACTTGCCTTTAATAAGGCGTCTAGCTTCATCTAGCTCCTTTTGCCTCTCCTCGTCTGCTTTTCGAAGCTCCTCGATCTCGGCTCGGCGGGCTCTGTCTTCCTGTTCCTTGGTGGCTAAGGCTTTCTCAATGGCCTCAATCCGCTGGTTCTTTGTCACGTCAGCCTTCTCGATAGCTTCCAACTTGCTTTGGACAACTTTAAGGATGCTGTCCGAATCCCTGGGTTCCGTTCCCGAAGGTGTCAAAACTGGCTCATGTCGAAATCCGGTTGACAGGGAAAGCCCCGCAAAGGTGCTTCCCTGGCCCGCGTTGACTAGTAGTATAGTGTCAAGTGCAGCGGGGCTTCGGGTGGAAGTCTCCAGATGTGTCCTATGGGGCTCTATGACTCGATGTGTCATGAAAGAAGGCGAGAGCTAGGGATGAGCTTCTCTAGTTTCAACACCGATCGACTCCGAATGAGTGAAAGGTGGAATAGGTGGTAAAACCCCGTGATCTGATGAAACGACCACCTGTTGTGAGGCGGTCGAGTGGATGGATTTGGTGTGCAGTTGCATTGGTTGGCTGCCAACGGCTTGACTACTTAGCATTGGCCGAGTAGCATCAGTGAGGGATGCCTCTGTGGAGGATAGACTTTTGGCTGGTTGGGTTCCGGTATCTGGTTGCCTAGGGTGGGCCACTTCTACTTCGGCCTCTTTTGGGGCTTCTAACACCGCTTCATCCTAGCGGGCCTATACTACTTCGGCCTTTTGACTCACAGGACCCTGACTCTTACCCTCAAACCCTTCGCCACCAGCACCAAGTTGCATCCATGACTCGCTTGCCTCCGGTTCAGCAGTGCGCTCTTCGGTTCTGGAGTAGTCAACAAGCTGTACAGATTCGCTTCCGTTGAAGGAGGAGGTGGAGACGTCAACAAAGTCTCCCTTTCCCTTCCCATTTCCTTTGCCTTTGCCCTTGCCTTTGCCCTTTCCTTCTCCCGGGCCCTCCTGCGGATCAGAATCTGGTGGCATCGTGTCAAACGAGCTGCTATCAGGATCACCAGATGGATCCGTCGGGAGTCTCGAGGTGGTGGCCTGATGAGGAGGCGATGAAGTATGGCAGGTTCTTCTGGCGATGCTGCCGTGATATCTCTAGCGGAGCCAGAAGGTGTAGATCCAGAAGCATCAGTAGGAGTGGATGGTTCCGGAACCTCCTCGATCGTCGGAAAACGAGGAGTGGTTCGTCGGCGAGGAATGTACTCCTTGACCCTCGGTGTAGGCATCTATGGATCATCTATCATACGTTGGCGAAGTAGTCTTTATCGTTCTTCTCTACTTCTCAGAATGTCGGCAGACGTCGATGCGGCGTGAGCGGTGGCGGATCTTCTTATGATGCTACCCACGTTTTCCCTCACGTCCACACTCATCACTCCACCCGAGCCAGAGCCCCCCCCAGTGGGACCCCGGCGCCTCGGACGTAAGGCCCGAGGACTAGAAGGGACGGGTTGCGCACCTTGGGCAGCACCTTCCGGTTCTGGACGGTCCATAGGCGCGGCTCCTAGACCTAGGCGAATCCTATACCTAACGACGCTCGGTGCTCGCTGGTCCAGTGCGTTGAGGACGTGTGCAGGAATCGACATCTCGTACTGGCCCTCGGTGTATTCACGCTTGGCCAACCAGCTGATCTTCTTTGGCTTGATGATAGGATGACCAGAATGGCGTCGGATCTCCTGATTGCATTCCATATGGTCACGAATGATAAGACCAAGGAAACGCAACCAAGGGATAGAATGATGTCTGGTGCGTTCTCTGGTCGTCAGGTCCTTCGTGATGTCAAGCCATAACTGGGAAGCGATGTCTATGCGCCGACCATATGCGACCGAGTGGAAGATGTGCCAGAAAGACGTTGTCGCTTTGTCAATGCCCTTCGTCTTCGATGAAAGGCACCTGTTCATCATGTTGAACAACTGTGCCCAGATCGGTGGCAGCAGGCTCGTAGTCATCTGGGAGACCCCGTTGACGTCGTCGGTGACCCCAAGAGCGAGGATTTCGCTGAGCAGTATGGGTCTCGAAACCAGAGCATCAAACTCCTGGTGGCCGTCATCAGTAGCGGGAGGAAGGTGAAGGACGCGTCGAATGTCCTCCATGGAGATAACCAGTTCGGTTTGATCTACTCGACCAATGATCGAGAAGACTCCGAACCGGTGGTCCAGAACGGCGGTTTTCCGGAATTCCATGAGGTAGATCGCAGGTACCTCGGCAGTGGCCGTCATGGCATAAGACAGAGGATGAGCTTGCAGGATTTCTCTCACGATGGTGTGTTGCACCCAGATAGTAGAGAGGTTCACATACTCCTTGCTCTGGAGTATGGGAACGATGTCCGTTGGAGCAATAAGAGCTCGGTCAGCCTCAGGGTCGATCGGAGAAGAAGGGCGTTCTCTCTGGTTTGCCATTTCTGACAGAAACAGGAATTAATTAAATAGTTAGACCCTTCTAAACTTTAACAAGTGTTCTGACGAAAATCCGACAGAGTTTCGGCTAGGCGCGAGTCAGTTTTTCGAAGATTCCGAATAGGGAATCTTTAAAACTGAGTCGAACGAGATTGTAAAACAAGTATGCCGCGAAACTCATGTCGAGATAATAACGACCCAAAACTGGATTTGAAACCACGGATCCAGGACTGGCTTAAATCTTGAATCGGTCTATGGACAAATCCCGGTAGGTGATTTGTTAAGAACGATTCTCGAGAAAAACCGAGTCCCGAATCGGGGGGTACAAAGTCCCCAATCGGGGTTTTGTCAAAACACATAAGTAATATTCTAAAGTCCCGAATCGGGACATATAACATTTTCTATCAAGTCCCGAATCGGGAGTGATAAACAAATTAAACCAATAAAACTCAGTCCCGAATCGGGGATTTAAAAAACACACAGACCAAGTCCCGAATCGGGACATTACAAACTCCCGAATCGGGAGATTGAAATTCCCGATTCAAGAACATATCAAGTCCCGCATCAAGAACAGACAAGTCCCGAATCAGGACTCGTCGAAACCAGACGCGACTGTCCATATTTCGGACTCAAAATCGACTCAAAAACACGTCTATCAATCCTAAAACTAGTTATATAAAGTACATTAACGATTTAAACTAGTTTAGGAAGAAGTTTGGAGCGATCTAACGTCCCGAAACCCTAATCCAAAGACTTTTGGGTTTCGGGTTTATCCAAAAACTTTAGGCTTCAATCCGATCAAGAATCCTTGATGTTTAGATGAATCTGAATGCATAAGGTTGTTCGAAATCTTACCAGGATCGTAAAGAAGTAGTCGGATCGTCGATTGGAGCGATAACGAACGCTCGGGGAAGCCGGGAAGCATGGACCGTTCGGGTCGTTCTTCGTGTTCTTGATCGTCGAGAGAGAAAGTGATAAGAGCATTTGAATTTTGAAAGTGATAACTGAATTCAGTTATCAACTCCCGCTTTTATATTTTCTGATAACTTATCAGGTATTTTAAAAGGTTTATCTGATAACTGCTCTCTCAGATCACGACCATCAAGAAATCACGGAATGAACCCTGAACATAAAGTTTGAAAGAATTTCAAAACTTCCCCTGAACTTGTGTTTTGAAAAAATTTGCAAAAACGGTCCCTGAACTTGAAGTTTTGGAAACTGGCAGAACTGGTCCCTGAACTAGTCAGAATTGGAACCTGTCACTTCCAACCCCCTAACTTAGCAAGTTCATAGATTTTACAAGTTCAGCCCCTTGACCTTATTGAGACGACTAACCTGGAAATTTCTGAGATCGGATTTAGCAACAGTTCTGACAGCAATGGTCAGAAGACTTATACTTTGAACAACAGGTCCTGAACTAAAGTATTCAGAAGCCGTACTTCGGTTCTACAACCTGCAAGAAAAGTTAGGAATGGTATCCATTGCAGATTGGATCCGAAAGAGTTAGAAAACCACAACATTTATACAAAAGCTCCCCCTAGATATATGCGACACAGAGCTCCCCCTACACACATGCATATAATTAAAACCGGCTCCCCCTAGAAATCTGCCGGGGGATCTAGCATGCCCAATTTACTAAGTAAATAGTAATGGCGCTTCTCGTCAAAAGCTTTAGTGAACAAGTCAGCTATCTGACGTTCACTTTCAACAAAGAACAGTTCAACGTTACCTTTCTCGACGTGATCTTTGATAAAGTGATATCGAATATCAATGTGTTTCGTCCGAGAGTGTTGAACTGGATTCGCCGCAATCTGAATGGCACTGCTAGAGTCACAGTAAATCGGAATCCGATGCATGGTATAGCCATAGTCCGCCAGTTGAATTTTCATCCAAAGAACCTGTGAACAACAACACGCCGCGGCGACATATTCTGCCTCAGCTGTTGAAAGAGAAACACAGTTCTGTTTTCTCGAGGACCAACTTACTAACTTGTCCCCTAGAAACTGGCAGGCTCCTGACGAGCTCTTCCTGTTTAACTTACAGCCTGCATGATCTGAATCTGTAAAAGCTGTTAGTTCAAAGCCAGAATCCTTAGGGTACCAAAGGCCAAAATTAGGTGTGCCCTTCAGGTACTTAAGGATTCTCGAGGGTTGCACTGAAAACGAGCACAGACACATGTGGCAAACATAATGTCGGGTCTACTGGCCGTGAGATAAAGCAGAGATCCAATGATCGCACGATACACCTTTTGCTCAACTGGATTACCAGATAAATCCGCATCCAGTTGAAATGACGTGGACATCGGTGTTGAGGCAGACTTAGGTCCATTAAAATCAAAACGTTTTAAAATGTCATGAGTATACTTGGACTGATTTATAAAAATCCCTTGCGGGGTTTGACGGACTTGAAGTCCCAAGAAAAACGTAAGTTCGCCCATCATACTCATCTGAAATCTGGACTTCATTATCTGCTCAAACTCAGTGCAAGACTCAGGGTTTGTAGATGCAAAGATGATATCATCCACGTATATGTGCACTACAGTCAAATGATTACCTGACCTTCGAAGAAACAGGGTAGGATCAATAGTACCCTTTTTATATCCGGATCCAAGCAAGTAAATGGTAAGAGTTTCATACCAGGCGCGAGGTGCTTGCTTCAAACCGTAAAGTGCTTTGTCAAGCACGTAAACGTGTTCCGGGTACTTGGGATCTACAAATCCCTCGGGTTGCTCAACATATACTACTTCTTGAAGTTCTCCATTCAGAAACGCGCACTTGACGGACATCTGGAAGACCTTCATGTTCTTGTGAGCAGCATACGCGAGAAAAATCCTAATGGCCTCGACTCTAGCCACAGGAGCAAATGTCTCGTCGTAGTCGATACCTTCCTGTTGACGATATCCCTTGGCGACCAAACGAGCCTTATTACGGATAATAAGATCGTTTTCATCTTTCTTGTTGCGGAAGATCCACCTCAAGTCAATGATTCTTATTCTTCTTGGTCTTTCAACAAGGCGCCAAACTCTGTTTCGCTCGAATTCGGCAAGCTCTTCTTGCATAGCCCTTACCCAATCAGGATCTGAAAGAGCATCTTGGGTCTTGGTTGGTTCAAATTGACTCAGGAAGCCGCCGAAAAGAATTAGGTTTTCATCTTTCTTTGAAGAGCGAGTTGTCACTGGAGCAGATGGACTACCGATGATGTTAGTAGTGGAATGGCTTCTGGTCCACTTTCTAGAATGGGGAACAGGATCGTATTCCATGTTGTTTCGTGAGTCGTTCTCATCCCGAATGGAAGAGGAGAGAAGACTAGCATCCGGATCAGTATTCAACACGGTCTCCGGACAGGGATCCCGTACCACTTCAGCATAAGTTCTGGATGGAGAAGGTGGCGGAACAACTTCAGGAATTGGTGCAAGAACAGGGGACACTGTCTGTTCTCGGACCGCTTCAACTGCAGTTTCAGGAGAGGGTTGTGGTGAAGAGAGCTGAGAGGGGGAGAGAACAGTTTCCTCATTCACAGTGTTAGAAGAGGATTTTGTTTCTATGATGGGGTTAAGTACAGACACCGGTTCTACAGTACCAGAAGAGGTTTCTCTTACAGCGGTAGAACAGGATGTGCTCTCATTCACGAATGCGTCTGCAGATATGGATGTTGATGAAGGAATGGTATGATCAGACGGAGCAGGAATAATGATTGGACCAACAAGGGTGGTTAGATCAAATTCTGCTAAGTCAACAAAATCAGATTCAAACGAGTCAGTAGGAATAGTTGTGCTCGGTGGTGAAACAGTGGTCAGTTCAGGGAAGATCGGACTAGCTGAACTAGAGCTGGCATCGGAATACATCTCAGTCTTAGAGAAATCAATGTACCGACTTTCAAAGATGGATCGGGTCCGTTTGTTGTATACACGGTAAGTCGCTGAGTTGAGTGAGTATCCAATAAAGATAGACTCATCCGACTTAGCGTCAAACTTTCCCAGATCATCTCTGTTGTTCAGTAGATAGCATACACAACCGAAAACTCTAAAGAATTTAATATTCGACTTACGCTTGTTGACCATTTCGTACGCATACCAATCCGCTTGACGATTAGGGTCCTGTTCTGAGTGTAACAGGCAGTAGATATTGCTTCAGCCCACAGGGATGGTGGAACACCAGAATGCGCAATCATGGATCTTGCAGCTTCGACCAACGTACGGTTCTTCCTTTCTACGACTCCGTTTTGTTGGGGAGTACGTACAGCAGAGAAGTTGTGAGAGATGCCCACTTCTTCAAGGAAAGACTGGAGTTTCACATTCCGAAACTCTGTACCGTTGTCGCTTCTTAGCTTCTTCACCTGACGACCCAAGAGGACTTGGATTCGTTTGATGAAAGCAATGATTAGATCTGCAGCGTCAGATTTGGCTCTTAGGAATTCGAGCCATGTGTACCGAGAGTATTCATCGACAAGTACAAGCATATATTTCTTGTGTGCAAGACTTTCGACTCTCATCGGTCCACAGAGATCCATATGCAGCATGTCAAGGGGATGGTGATAGTTTGTCTCCATCTTTGGCGGATGCGAACTCTTCTTCATTTTCACTTTCTCGCAAGCAGAGCATAGGGTGTCTTTAGATAGTCGCGTCTCCGGAAGACCGTTGACAAGGTGTTTAGATACTAGCTTGTTCATATCCCTGAAATTCTGATGAGACAAACGCTGATGCCACAGCCAGCTTTCTTCCTTCGTTGCTTTTGTGAGAAATACCACAGTTTCCATTTGTTGAGGAATAGCATAGAACATTGTGGTATATAAGTGACCGTTTCTTCTAGCGCGAAGAATCACGTTTCCATCCTCGTCTTCAACATTGCTCCCAAGAATGAATGTCTTCACAAGATATCCTCCATCACAGAATTGGCTTGAACTGAGTAAGTTGAAAGGCAATCCTTCAACGTACCGTACATTCTTGATGACGTGTTCTCCATTCGTCATGCTTCCATATCCCAGAATTGGTAGACGTCTCTTGTCTACAAGTTTGACGAAGCCTTCAGCTCTAACGACGTAGTCGAAGAGGATGTTGCGCTGCCCAGTCACATGTCTGAAAGCTCCTGAATCAAAGTACCACATGTGACTGCCCTGCAAAAACGCAAAATCAAGTTTGTTTAGGAACCCATTGCCACATGGGTGTCCTACCGTTAGAAACAGATAAGGCTGCCGGTGAAGTGTCCTTTTCAGATTTCTCTTTAGGCTTAGGAGACTTCACCGGAGGCAAAGCATTTTGCTTTGTCATTTTCTTATTTCTTTCCCGGTGAGGACTACCTGACTTACGATAAGCATTTGCATTACCAGGCATATCAACACGCATGTAATTATCAAACAACGAACATATATGGTTTTTGAAAGCTGTAAGATTATCAGAATTCGTAGAGCGATTAGAGTTTACAGACTTTGAGTTCACGTTTGAATTACAACTAGGTGGGTTGTAGCCAAGACCAGTGTGATCATGACCACCCCATTTAGGGAAAGCATTAAAAGAGTTCTTCTTCTTCCGATATCTCCTCCTTCGTGGTCACATTCGCTGTTCTATCACCTGTCCTCGCATCTGCATGAGAAGCCAGTTGTGAGTTGGGTGACGGTTTAACAAGAATGGATTGACCACCTTTGAAATTAGTGGCGTTTTGACAAACGGATTTTAACATTTTCAAAGGTTGTTTGGGTTTGGAGTTCTCACCCACATCAAATGAACTAGAATGAAAGTCTAGTCCCTCAATGGGTTTCACCAAGCTACTAGCATCCTTAGTATTTGAATGTTGTGTTTGTGTTACTGTAGGTGT
Organism: Centaurea solstitialis; assembly: GCA_030169165.1. Classification (NCBI taxonomy): domain Eukaryota; kingdom Viridiplantae; phylum Streptophyta; class Magnoliopsida; order Asterales; family Asteraceae; genus Centaurea; species Centaurea solstitialis. The sequence goes on from CM058043.1 coordinate 50,107,848, forward strand.
GTGAGGCTTAACTGACTTCCCTCTGTCAGTACCGTCACAGGTTTTACCTTTAGTGTTGATCACAGAAAATGATGCAAGTGGTTTGGTGGAACTGATTTGCTTTACAGCAGGTGCCTTTGGCAAAACAGGTTTTCTTGGAATAAAACCTGAAGGAGGATCATCAGCATCTAAAAATACCTTCACATCATACTCAATATTTGGATCCAATACAAGTTTAGGCACGGTTGTCCTAAAGTCTGGTATGAGAGGTGAACTTTTGGTACTTGAATCCCAAGAGTCAGATTCTTCTAAGAAAGACACACGTCTTTTCAATTGATTGATTTGACAGCTTTGATTTGCGAAAGTTTGACCAAACAACAGTTCTTTTTCATAAAAGAAGTCCTTTTCCATTGTGTTATTAACAAGTTGGATAACTAGTTGTTTTTGGAGATCCGCAAATTTGGTTTTAAAACATGAGAGGGAAAACTTTGCGTTCTCACATTGGTTCGACATACTTATCCTCTCGGCATTTGCCTCATGATAACTATGCTCCAATGACTTAATCTGGTTGTCTTTTTCAGAGAGAATCGTCTCAAAGTTCTTTATCTTATGACGACAGGCATCAAGTTCTACGGCTTTGGACCTGAGATGGAACATTTCTTTCTCTATACACACTAGGGCAGGAGGCTGAGTTGCGGAAACATCCAATGGTTGGATAACATCAGCATCCTCGGATGTATCAATTTCCCTAGAGTCATAGCTAAAGTTCAGATCGTCATAGTTAATAGGTGGCATTGCTACCTTAGGTGTCCTAGCTTTGATGCCTTCCCAGCTAGTGAAAGTGTTCTCTGGATTTCTAGCAGGGGTAAAAATAGGAACATTTGCAACAGGACTGGAAGGGGGACTACTAGTTGAACTATTTGCAGGACTGGTGGTGAAAGATACAACTTTTCCATCTATAATCTCAGTAAAAGTCACAGTCTGCATTACATAGTTGTCATTGTCTTGTCCTTTGACTGACCTAGGTTCAGGTTTGGAAGCACTCATATTGTCAAAATTGTATAGATGTGTAGGTGCTTTTTCAAGAATATTTTTCTTTGAATGTCCCAACCCAGGTTTGGCTTGATAAAAGGGATGTTGAGTGGTTTGCTTGGTAAGCAGACTCAAGGTATGTTCAGATTGTCCTCTCTTTAAATTATTTTCCTCAAGCTCTTCTATTTTTACAAACAATTTTGTTCTTTCCTCAGAAAGAATGTGAAATTTGAGCTTGAGTTCTTCACGACTGCTTTCAATTTCGTCTTGAGATCTTTGAAGATCAAGGAGCTTGTTTTCGAGGATAGATTCTCTAATCCCAAACTCAAGCTCCATTCTATTAAAGTTCTCGGTGAGGTCCTCTAAACTACTTTTATACACAGTACTCTCTATTCTGAATCTCGCGACGAGAGCTCTTTCCATTTGGAGTTGGCTCTCGAGTCTTAGAGTTTCAGACATAGACAGTTCATCAGGTTTTGACAATAATGAACAAGAATTTACCTCAGCTTCTTCATCAGTTGAGTCATTTGGGGAACCGGATATGCAGGGTTCCTCAAAGTCAGCCATGAGGCAGTGTCCTTGCACGGTGGAAGGGCCTTCATCATCTGAGTCATCTGGCTCCATGATCCAGTCTTCCTCATCAGCTAACAGTACCTTTCCCAGCTCTTTCTTCTTCATCATGGCAGCCTTCTTCTCAAAGTAGGCAGAGTCTTTGAGCTTTTTCTTGCAATCAGATGCATAGTGACCCGGGTCACCACAGTTGTAGCAGGTGGGAACCCGAGCAGGATTTCTGTTTTGATTGGCTGCGGGTGGAGCTTCTAGAGCTAGTAGTTTGTTCTGTTGTGGTGGTTCAGTTCCACCGGTGTTGTTGTACTGACGACCTTCATCATTTGTCTTCTGGTTCTGGTTGTTATTGTTAGAACCAGATTGGTCGTTCCACCTTTGATTGTAACCACCTCCCTGATAACCTCTGTTTCTGTGGTAGTAGTTGGAGTTGTAATCCTGATCCCTTTGCTGTTGCTGGTTGTTGTTGTAGCCTTGTCTTCGATCTTGATAAGATCCTTGATGGTTGTACCCAGAACTATCACGTTGTTGATAGTTGTTTGTTCTCCTTTGATCGTTTCTTTGAAGGCTTTCTCTGGACTGGTACCCGCCTTGGTTAGACTGACCTCCTGCAAACTGAGGTCCTTGTTTGAATCTGTTGAAGCGTTGGGGATTTCCCCGAAATTTAGCCATCAAGGCGAAGGAGTTCTCCAGCTGAAACATCTCCTTTTTGGTAAGTCCATCATCAAGAACTACAGGTTCTTCAACGGTGTAGTTTTCATGAGAGGACGATCCTCTATTTGACATCAAGGCCAGTGTAAGAGGACGATCCTCTATTTAACATCATGCTGTATAGATCATGAAGTCCAAGTTGGCCAAGATTCTGGCTCACTTGAATGCTGATAGTGACTGACTGCCAGAGTGTGTTCAATCGTTTGAGGAATTTCACATTAACCTCGTACTTGTTCTTTTCCAGTCCGAGTCTCCGTAAATCATTTACATAGATGTTTAAACGATTATAGGTCTCCGTCAGTGTCTCTCCTTCACGAGCACAAAAGCTTTCATACGCGTTCATCGCGTTCTCCTTTTGGCCTTCAAGTGCCTTGTCACCACCTTGCATTTGCTATTCAATACCCAGCCACATAGCTCTAGCATCTTTACAGCTGTTAACTCTCGCGAACATGTCATTAGGCAGTGCCATGGTGAGTAACGTGAGAGCACGTTTGTCAATGGCTGCCCGGGCACGTTGTTCATGAGAGAACATGTCATATGGTTTTTCAACCTCATATGCAGGTAGATAAGGAGTGACATCAGTTCTGGCTACTTCAGCTACAATAACCGTCGGTCTGATTGGTCCCTTAATGATAGAGACCATCAGTTTGTCATCCAGTAGATCAAGGAAGTTAATCATTCGGCGTTTCCATTGCTGGTATTCGCCGACGACTAATACTGGAGGTCGGGTTTCAGAACCGATACTGATTATTTCTTTCGACATCGCATCCTCAGAAATAGGATCTGTTTTGAGTAGATGGTGTTTTCCGATTGGACAGAGCTTCCGCGCTTAAAGCACTTTCCTTTATAGAAATTCGAAAATTTCAAAAAGAAAGGCCAAGGCGGGAAAAAACTGAGAGTCCTGATTCGGGAAGTGTGAGTCCCGATTCGGGAGTAAAAAACAGAAGTCCCGATTCGGGAAATAAGAGTCCCGATGCGGGAGTTCAAATTTCCAAGTCGGGAGTTGTTCAAATTTCAATACGGGAGAGGCTAAAGATCGGAATCGGGAAATAAGTTTTCCGAATCGGGATACGAATATCCAACTCGGGAAACCAATGATCCAATTCGGGAAATTTAAGAGTTCCGATTCGGGAAATCAATTGTTCCGAATCGGGACACTAGTGTCCAATTCGGGAATTGATGAATCCCGACTCGGGAACTTGCTAAACAAGCAAGAACAGCCTCTAAAATCTGTCCAAAACTACCAAAACGATCGCTCTGATACCAATTGTGAGTCCGTGATTATCTAAGGATGCGATAAATGGACCATTGCAAGCGATTACAAGAGATAGTAATGCTCAAACAGTAGTAATCAAGCGATATATGCACAAAATATGACGACAATAATAACACGATAACGCATATAGAGAAAGCTGTCAGTTACTTGATTATTGAAAAACGTTAACTAGCAACCCGTATTTATAGAGCCGAAGTTACACAAAACACCCCTAGAGTCTATGACTCTTTTAAAAGGTGCACAAAAGATATTGTTTAAAACTAACTATTACAAACTTGTCAAAATACGCCCCTGACTTCTTTACAACCCATAAGTCATGGTCTAACTGTTTGTGTAAAAATTTACTTAAGTTATTATCGTAAGATGTCGTGAGGCAAAATCGTCAAAAGAAAGAACTCTTATTCGATAAAACGTGCGATAAATGAAAGTAAATAGACAAAAAGATTGATGACGCAGGAAAAACCTCAGAATCGAGGAAAAAACCTGCGGCCGACTAAATAGGATAGTCGACGTTGCACTATTGATCACCAATAAGGGGTGATATCCTCGATGTTACAGTTGTATCGTACGATTACAATAAGGAAATGAGTGCTATCGAATGTAAATACAGAGAATAATATTGGTATTGCTATTTCTTTCTCAGAATCAGTTGTCTTGAGTGTATAATCTTGAGTCTCTTTTATAGCTGTTGAGCTCGTAACCGTTCGTTCATTATTGAGCCATAAATGCAACGGCTATAACCGGCGCTGGTTTCACGATCGTAACGTTCAGGTTCTTTAGTGAAGAGCGTATCTTGTTCAAACGGTCATATCAGGCTTGATAGGCGATGACTATGCTTCGAGGTTATCTTGGATAAACTTTCCTGCAATAAGAGCAAACTTGAACATGTATATCGTTAGTTCAATCGTACGATCATATGATGATATCGCACGATTTACTTTTTATCTTCGATAATCACTTGTCTTTGTTTGATGGTAGTTATATCTTTATTTCAGGACCTTATCTTAATACAGGAATATTATCCTGGAAGATATCTTACGATTCCAATCATTCGATCGTTCGATGATAAAATTTCACCTAAACAATTTGCCCCCAAGATTTAGAAAATATGTTATAGATTTTCTGAATCTTACATCTGTAAAATCAAATCGTTAGTACATCAATTTTATCGTGATTAACTTGTCGAATATGAACGGTTTCATATGTTAACGGCGTCATAACTTGGTTATCTGCTAGCTGTCAATATAACGGTTATATGGGACAGGTGTCGATGCTCGATTCGACCTCAATTACTTGGGGAAGAGTTTAATTTGTATAAAAGATTGATTTTTGGCCATAATTATCACAAAATCTTTTCCAATTCGAATTCAAATTCCAACCGAATCCTAATAATCTTTAAGAAGATTTAGTCCCAATTCGCCTATAAGGTATCTTTCTTTTCCTTGTTTCAATTCAGTTCATGCGTTTGAAAGTTAGGGCTGAGAAGAATCCTAGGAACTTCGATTTGTTGCGTTTCGATAGATTATATAGAAGTTTAGATCGTCTAGTTTTTAGAGAAATCATGGAGGTTAAGAGTACAATCCAGGGAGAAGTCGACCTAATCCATCTTAGGAAACTTGCTAGGATGCCTAAGGATGCCGTAATTAAATCACCTGGCGAAGTTAGACCCGCCGACGCTCCGGCAGGCTTCTTTGCTTTATTCGAATACCCCTTTAAGATTGGGTTTACCTGGCCCTACAGTCCCCTATCTCGTGCGTTCATGACACGATTTAGTCTCTCTCCTGGCCAACTCATGCCCCAATTCTGGAGGGTAGTGAGCGTTATCGAGCGTGTGACTGAAAACTGGGATAGAGCCCCTTTCACCGTTGATGATCTTCTCACGGCGTACACCGTGAAGGTTTCTGATTACGATAGGTATGGGATTTATCCCAAGGGTAGGGGTGATGCCATGTTAGTACATGGTACCCAAGCGTTTGATCGAGGGTGGAAAGCTCGATACGCGTTCGTGCGATCCTCGTCGGTTTTGGAGGAAGGTGGATGGGTGGCTCCAGAATGGAACCCACTAGGTATAGGATGTTTTATGTATTTTGCTTTGTTCGATCTTATTGTGTAATTTCTTATCGTATGTTCTTTTTGCAGAGATCGAGTTTACTTTCGAGAAATCCACTGAGGCTGTCAATCGTTTCTTGGAATACGGCGTTCAAGAAAGATCGTACGCAAAATCGAAGGGGAAAGGTCCAAGAGAGGACAGCGACGAAGAGCTTGAAGTTCAGGTGTTGAGCGAAGAAGAAAAAGAAGAAGAAGAGATGGAAGGTAAATCGTACGATGAATTTTACCCCCTTTTATCTTACGATGTTTTAAGTTTATCGTGCGATATTAACGTGCGTTTCTTGCTTATTTCAGGTCAAAAGAAGCCTTCGAAGAAGATGGCCAACATGGCGGCGGCCAAGAGGGCTTTGGAGAAGAAGAAGGGAGTTAGTGGTATGGAGCCACAACTTAAGAAAACGAGGTCTTCTTCGGGTGCTTCGATCTCATCGAAGGATGCCGCACGACAGGCGGACGATGTGGTTGATGCGACCCCAATTCACAGCGCTCCTCCTCCTACGATGTCTTCTACGATGCCAAAGGAGAAGAGAACTCCAGCTAAGCCTTCGAAGGGGAAGGAGGGTGAGACATCGATCCACATATCCTTGCCCTCGAACTTCCTTGATGGTGATGTCATCAACCAAGATGACCTTTTCCCTGCCATCGAACAGTATCTACTTCCTTCACAGAAGGCTCACATGGATGCACGTCGGATCGGCGAGCTCGATGCTGGTGCAGTTGGATATTCTTTCATGGTAAGCTTCCTTTTACGATGTTTTATCTTGCGTTTTCGTAATCATATGTTCTAATCATCTTATCTCTATGTAGGCTTTCCAAGCGTGTCTCGGTCTTCACCAAAGATTGGAAACTGTTCAGAGGGACATGAAGATGAAGATGTCTAGCGAAAGGGCTGCGGTGAATGAGGCTAAGAAGGCAAAGGAGAAGATGGCAAAGATGGAAGCTGAGTTCGATGCTAAACAGGTCAAGTTGGATGATCTGGAGGCGAGGTTGGAGGATGCTGAGCACTTGCAATCTGAGCAACGTGCAAGGTTAGTTGCCTCTAACAATCGTGCGATGAGGCTGGAGGAAGAGCTCGAAGCTCTACGAGGGGAGTGTGCTGATCGTGAGAAGGCATCCTCCTCTGAGATCCAGGATCTCAAGGATGAGATGGCTTTGACAAGGATGGTGGCCCGTGCAGCCGTTATACGCCAACTTGTTGGTGGCACGCAAACCATCGAATCACTCAAAGGGGACTTGGAGGCCTATCGCGAGTTGATGGGATCGGATGAGCTCCTAGATGCTGATGATACCAAGGATGCTGATGAAGAGGAGGAGGGTGCTGAAAAGAGCAAGGAGGCTGAAGTCGCGATGATCGAGGAGGAGGATAAGAATGAAGATGCCTCTGGATCCGGCATCGTAGACAAGGCTGCTGAAGACGTTCCTCCTCTTATCGTAGAAACTAGTGTAGGAGAGGGTATTGGCGTAGAGGCCACCCCTGAAGTTTAAATTTTATTATCACTCGATGTAATCGTAGTACTTTAAGTACTTTTTTTTAATGAAATTATCTACTTTTGCAATCGTACGATGTTGACTTAGTACTTTATTTGAGTACTTTTAGCAAATATATAATCATGCGTTTTAGCTTTCGTTGTATGCTTAAGGCTTTAATGATCGTGCGTTTTTTACTTGCGATTTTTGTCGTGCGTCTAAGGCATTTAAATTTTTATAGAAACGTTTCTGTTCAATCGTGCGTTCAGCATTTCGACTTGCGTCCTTGCGAATATGTTAAGTTTGATGCATCTTTTAAATTTCATGCGTTTTAAGCATTATCTTTTATCGGGCGTTATTTGTCATAGATCGTGCGATGTCTGCAATAGTCGTGCGATGTCTTGCGATAATCGTGCAATGTCTTGCGATAATCGTGCAATGTCTTGCGATAATCGTGCGTTACCTGCGAATAAAATTGGCTAAGGGGTGGCCGTTGGATTGACCAACGGCGCTCCGATGCCTAAGTCAGTAATCGTTCAATGGAATAATAGTTAAGAAATAAAAAAGGGTTTTAGAAGTAATACCTCTTTAGATGAGTTGCATTCCAACTACGTAGGATTTCATTACCTTCGATGGTTGAAATCTTATAAGCACCTTTCCCCACGATCTTAGTAATGATGTAAGATCCTTCCCATTTGATGGAAAGTTTTCCAGCGTTCGATTCCTGTGTATTTGGAAAGACACGTCGTAGGACATAATCTCCAACTTGAAATACCTTGATCTTCACCTTTTTATTGAAGTAACGTTCGACCATGGCTTTCTACGATGCCATTTTTTGAAAGGCTTTCTCTCTTAGTTCTTCCAAAGCATCGATATCGTAACACAAGTCTATCGAATTTTGTTCAATCGTACGATGTCGAGCAACAGGAACTTGTGATTCGATCGGAAGGACTGCTTCACATCCGTATACTAGGGAAAAGGGAGTTTGTCCAGTTGAGGTTCTAGGTGTCGTGCGATTTGCCCACAAAACAGATGGTAATTCTTCGACCCATCGACCCTTTGCAGCTTTCAACCTCTTTCGAATGGAATTAATAATGGTCTTATTGCTAGATTCAGCCAAGCCGTTGGATTGTGGATATCTTGGGGTCGATGTAATGAGCTTTATCCCACGTTCATCGCAGAACTTTCGAGTTCTCTCACTTATAAATTGGGACCCATTATCGCACGTTATTTCTGATGGCACTCCAAACCTGTAAATAATGTTAGTTTGGATAAAGGAGATAACCTCTTTATCTCTAACCTGTGAGAAAGCTGCGGCTTCGATCCATTTAGAGAAATAATCAGTAAGAACAAGTAAAAACACTTTTTGACCTGGAGCAGGTGGTAATTTTCCTACGATGTCCATCCCCCATCGCATGAATGGCCATGGGATTAAAACAGAGTGTAGGGGTTCAGAAGGTAGATGTGACGTACCTGAGTGTCTTTGACAAGCATCGCACCTTTGAACATACCTTATCGAGTCCTCTCGAAGAGTAGGCCAATAGTACCCTTGTCTTGAGATTCTGTTAGCAAGGCTTCTGCCCCCAGAATGGTTTCCACATTCTCCATCGTGCATCTCTTGAAGGATTTGACCGATTTGTTGCTTATTTATCACGCATCGTAAGATTAGACCCGTTGTGGATCTTCGATACAGCTGATCATCGAAGATCGTGTATCGAGAGCTTTTAAGTCTGACTTTCCGAGCTTCTAACTTGTCTTCAGGGAGTTGGTCATTCTTGAGGTAATTCCATATATCAAGCGACCAATCGTGGTTTTCTTCGATCATTTGAACTTCTTCGATTGTTGGTGACATAAGATGTATTATCGGAACACTTTCTAGAGTTGGTTCGTTGAATGCGGACCCCAGGTTAGCCAAGGCATCGGCTTGCATGTTTAGATCTCTTGGGATTTGTTCTATCGAGAACTTATTGAATCGTGCGACCTTATCTTTTGCGATCTTGAGGTACGATATCATCTTTGAATCTTTTGCTTGGAATTCGCCATTGATTTGGTTCACAACTAGTAGCGAATCACTTCGTACGTGTAGCCATCGTGCTCCTAAGTTATATGCCATATCCAATCCGGCGATCAAGGCTTCATACTCTGCTTCGTTGTTGGTGGTTTTGAACTCGCATCGTATTGAATACACCATATTGCCCCCATGTGATGATTTCAGGACCACTCCCAATCCTGATCCTCGTGCGTTAGAAGCTCCATCAACGTGCATGGTCCATTGTTCGTTGTCGTGAATCATCACATTACTGATTTCATCGTATGATGGTTCTTCGATCCCAGGACTGAATTCAGCTACGAAATCTGCTAACGCTTGAGATTTTATCGTTGTTCTTGGTTGATACGTTAGATCGAAGCTGCTAAGATAAATACTCCACTTTGCTAATCGTCCTGTAAGTTCAGGCTTACGAAGTACGATCTTAAGAGGATAGTTAGTAACAACGATTATATGATGCGATTCGAAATAATGTCTTAACTTTTTAGCTGCAGTCACGAGGCCAAGTAAGAGTTTTTCCATAGACGTGTACCTTGTTTCGGCATCGAGGAAAGACTTACTTATATAATAGATAGGTTGCTGTTGTTGATCACCTTCTCGTACGAGCACTGCACTAACAGCGTTGTTGCTCACAGCGAGGTATAATTGCAAGCTCTCTCCTTCGATTGGTTTCGTCAATAGTGGAGGGTTGGACATGTACTTCTTTAAGTTTTGTAGTGCTTCCTCGTGTGCCTCCGTCCAATCGAAGCCTTTGTTCTTTCGAAGTACGTTGTAGAACAAGTGACATTTATCGGATGATCTTGAGATGAATCTGTTTAAGGCTGCTACTCGTCCGGTAAGCTTTTGTACTTCTTTTACATTTCTTGGTGATTGAATATCAAGGATTGCCTTGATCTGTTCCGGGCTTGCTTCAATGCCTCGTCGTGTAACCATATATCCAAGGAACTTGCCTGCACGTACTCCGAAGGAGCATTTGGTTGGATTGAGCTTCATCTTGTATTCCCGTAGTATATCGAACGATTGCTTCAGATGTTGAATATGATCGTGCGATCGTTCTGACTTTACGAGCATATCATCGATGTACACCTCCATCGTACGTCCAAGGTGTTCTTTGAACATCTTGTTCACTAATCTTTGATAAGTTGATCCAGCGTTTTTAAGACCAAATGGCATTACTTTATAGCAGTGAATGCCTTTATCAGTCATAAACGCGGTCTTCTCTTGATCGTCCTTGTGCATTAGAATCTGGTTGTATCCTGAATAAGCGTCCATGAATGTCAGTAACTCGTGTCCCGCTGTTGCATCGACCATCGCATCGATGTGTGGCAAAGGAAATGGATCCTTCGGGCAAGCTTTGTTTAAGTCTGTGAAGTCGATGCACACACGCCACTTTCCATTCTTCTTTTGTACTACCACCACGTTAGCAAGCCAATCTGGATACTTTACTTCTCGAATCTTCCCAGTTTTGAGTAGATTGTCCACCTCATTGTTGATTACCTTGTTGCGTTCTGGTGCAAACTTGCGTCTTTTTTGCTTAACGGGTTTAAACGTAGGATCCACGTTCAACTTGTGCGATATGATGTTAGGATCTATCCCCACCATATCCTCGTGTGACCACGCAAAACAGTCCGAATGTTCCTGCAAAAAAGAAATTATACTATTTTTTATATCGGGGGTTAGAGTTGCACCTATGAAGACCTTACGATCAGGATGTTTGGGATCTAGCACGACTTCTTCCAACTGAAGATCATCGTACGATCGTACTCCATCCTGGCTCTGTAATTGCTAGATATCGTGTGGTTTGGCCTTCATCGTAATCTTGTAGCACTCCCTTGCGATTTTCTTTTCACTTATGATCTCTTGTACGCCCCATGGAGATGGAAATTTGATCTTCTGGTGGTACGTTGATGGTACGGCCTTCATATCGTGGATCCAAGGTCTTCCGAGTATAGCGTTGTAAGCGGAAGGGCAATCGATGACGTTGAACTTGGTTTGTTTGTTTATGCCTTTAGCGAAGACTGGTAATATGATCTCTCCAAGCGTACTGGTTGCATCTCCGTTGAATCCGATTAATGTTGTTGTTCGTCGTACAACGCTGGATCGGTCGATACCCATGATCTTGAGTGTTTCTGCGAATATCACGTTTGCTGAGCTGCCTCCATCGATCAACACCCTTTTGGTTAAACAATTACCAATGGTTAATTGAATGACCAAAGCATCATGGTGTTTTTGATGAGCGTCTGACATATCTTCGATATCGAACGATATCTTCGTTGCATCGAGTTCTTTATCATCTGTAGATCTGGATTCACTTGGGATTGGATGTCCTTCGGGCCCTTCACGTGCGTGCCTTTTTGCTGCGGAATAGGTAAGACCGCACACGTCTGATCCTCCTGTAATACAATTTACCACCTTTGCTGGAACGGGTGATGTTGGTCTTTTCGAGCTATCGTCGAGAAGATTTTTAAGATGTCCGTTCGATTTGAGGTACGCGATCTCCTTCTTCAAGCTAATACAATCATTTGTATTGTGTCCGTGGTCGTTGTGGAAGTCGCACCATTTTGTTTGGTCTTTGTCTTTGCTAGGATTCTCTGGTTTCTTGGGCCATCGTACATTAACTTCCAAGTTCCGTAGAGAATCCACCAAGTCTTTCGTTGTACCTGCAAAATGGTAAGTTGACAAATCTGGATATCTTACTTTACCTGTACCTTGGTTCGAACGTTTATCGCGTCGGGAATTATCAATCTTGTTTACTCGTTTAGGTTTAAAATCATGTTTCTGTGCTCCAAGATTCTTCTTATCGTTCGAGTGTTTACGCCGGAAGATTGCGTCATCTTCGATCCTCATGTGGGCCAACGTACGAGCTCGTACATCATCGAAGTTTTCTGGTGGATACTTCGTTAGATCTGTGTATAACTCCGAGGATGTATCTAACCCACGTTTGTATGCTTCGATCGCCGTCCGCACATCGCAGTTCTTAACTTCGATCATTTCTGCATTGAACCAGTTAAAATATTCACGAATGGTTTCACCTGTTTTTTGCACAACATAGTAGAGATCGCTTGTTTGTTTCTCCATCTTGCGACTGCTTGCAAACTGCCGAGTAAACTGGTTTACTAATTCAGACCACGACGCGATGCTCTTGGGTTTTAAATTGATTAACCATTGCAACGCAGCTCCGGTAAGTGTTGATCCAAAGCCTTTGCACATACAAATTTCTTGAAACTGGGTCGGAATAGGAACTGTCCATACTAGTTGCTTGTATTGTGCGATGTGTTCCACAGGATCAGAGATTCCAGAGTATTTTGGTGTAAAGGCTGGGATATTATATTTTTTGGGTATATCAACGAGAGCAATCTCATCGATATAGGGCGAGGCTTGGAATCCGGTTTTAGGTTCAACTTCGATAGGTACGGCAGCTCCAGGAAGTTTGGTTTGTTAGGATTATGTGCGAGACAGTAACAGGTTACCGTGTCCAATGTTATAAGACACTAGTAGGTCACACCGCTGCACGCCTAAAAGAGAATTTGTGAAAGAGATGAGAAAAAGAAAGAGAATTAAATAATTATTAGTTAAATAATTATTTACTAGTTAATCAGTGAATTAATTAAAGGATTAATTAATTGAAGAATTAATTAATTATTTAAGGAATTAATTCTGGATAACCATAAAGGGAATTATAATCAGGTTAAATCACTGCCTTATTTTATCCTATAAATAAAAGGGTTAAGGCTTTAAAAAATCAGTTGATAATCCCACGAAAAACCCTCGCTCTCTCTTTCTCCCATAACCGTCGATCTCTCTCTCTCTCTCACATCGGTCGGAACTTTTTCCGATCAGTTACGGTGGTCTAGCAACCCTCTCACGTGGTGTCAGTAGCGGTGTACCCCCTGCCAGCTTTCCGGAAGTTTATTCGCAAAAGGTAAACCGACATACCCGCTTGATTGTATCTGTTATGGTTTAAGATGGGTCCGGGTTTGGGAATCGTTTTTGTTATCCGCTGCGCACCGTTAGTGCCTACGGTTCCCCAACAGTGGTATCAGAGCCACTTCTTAAACCTACAGATCAGGATTAAACTGTTGTTTGCGATAAACTGTTTTTTGGATTATGGTTTTGTTAAAAATTCGATTTTTACCTGTTTATATTAAAAGTTGGATTTTTATCGTTTTATCACACGAACCGTATTAATCGACGGTGGAACGACGGCAGTTAGCCGAATCAAACCACCAGATCGATTAAAGGCCATGGTGGTGGCGATGGTGGTTTTAATACCGCTGTCCGCCGGCGGTTGCACCGCAAAACCACCAAGACCGCCGGCTGCCTCGCTAGGCGGCGGCGGTGGCCGTGTCTTTCGATCGCACAAGGCGATGGTGGTGGCGTTAAAAGCCGCTGCTGTCGCCGACGAGATCAGACCGCCGGTCGACAGCCCCTAGTGGCGGATCGATGGCGGTAGCGTGGTTGTTTGTCCCGCCAAGCCGCCGGCTGCCTTACGGCCACGCCAGGGCGGCGGCGGTGATCGGTTACACGAATCGCCAAACCACCGAATGGTGGTGGCGCTGTTGTTGCCCAGCGGTGGCGACGGCAGCGTAGTGGTAGCAACGGCTTTGACCGTTTTGTCGCCGGACAAACCACGAACCACCAGGCCACACGCCGGCTGCCCTAAGGCCGAGCCAAGGCGGTGGCGGTGGCTGATTGTTTCCGCGATCGCAAGCCGCACCACCAAACGGTGGTAACGGCGTTTGTTGTTGGTGATGGAGCCGTCGGCCACGGCGGCGATGGCAGCCTCGGCTGCTGTTGTCGTCGATCGGCCTAGCGGTGGTGGTGGTGGTGACATTGGTTATCGCTGCTGCCACCGGTGGCGGTTTCGGGAAGATTGCCGACGATCGGCGGCAATGGTAGCTTCGGCTGCGTTGTCGTTGATCACCGGTAGTAACAATGGTAACCGTTTGTTATTTTGTTGCTATCAGTAATGATATCCGATAAGTATTTCGTGTGGATAGGGTCGTTTTGCCCGATAGGCTAAAACCCCAGATAAAATTAATTTTACTTTTTATCCTATAAAATTAAAATTAATATTAAGTAATTATAAAATCAGTTAGGTTTTATAATTCTGGTTTATCGTAACTGTATTTTTTTTAGTTTAACTGTTTTGTTTAAACTGTTAGTTGCGAATGTCATAGCCAAGCCCTAGACCAGTGTTTGTGTTTCGTCTTTATATCGTTGTTATTGTACTTCTTTTTGGGTACGGGAGGCCTGCGTGCCATTTACAACCCGATCATATGTAATCTTAAAATTAGTAAATAAGAACTGAAGACGGAGCCAAGGAGACAAACATGGAGCTTGGAGCCAGTGGGAGCACCGAGAAGTTTTTGTCCCTTAGGAATTGGACCGTCGTTTTGCGTTGGCTCACAAAACGACAATAGTTAAGGGTTTTTGACTATGACATGTTATTTAAACTGCGTGGTTGTTTATGATTATTCAGACTGCGTGGTTGTTTATGATTATTCAAACTGCATGGTTGTTTATGATTATTCAGACTGCGTGGTTGTTTATGATTATTCAGTCTGCGTGGTTGTTTATATTTAATTGTATTACGTAGTCACGTCTTTTAAATTAAATATAAAAAGGTTTTAAATTGGATAAAATACAGTTTGTGTTTAAGTCCAAAGTTTTTGAAAAACTGGCATTTTTGACCCTTGTTAAAATCATAGATTAGTAAGTGCAACCCACTTTAGGGACACCTCCGGTGTAAGGTACATAGGGCGTTGTAAGTGCACACACTATGAACGTCCGTGTTCAAACCGAAACTAGAGGGAGATAAAACTCTGCGAATTATCTCCGGGTGGTACCGGCCAGAGTTTGTCCAGGTCCCGGGTGGTGCAATCTATTTTGGTAATTATTTATTCACTGGGTGGTACCAGGCCAAAATGCACTAGAGGGACTAAATATGCACGGATTTTTAATATCCGATGTCCCGACGATCTAGAAGTCGTATTTTCAGACAGGAATACGATTGGTATAGGATATACCTACCATAGATCGCATGAGTCGGTTTGACATGATCACATGCTTCCCGACACATGTGAAATATGGATTCTAGTCTAATAAATTTATTTTAAGGGTAATAATTTATTAGAATTATATAATTATGAACTAAATTGGAATTTATATTCCTCTGTAGATGTCTCCAATTAGCATTCCGTTTTATTCACCTGAGGAATCACTTCGCCTTATTACGGGCAAGTGGAAGCTTACGGGCCAGAACTTTCCAGTTTGGAAGTTGCATTTACAGAATGTTTTGAGTGCCCAGGGTAAGCTTTATGTGATCAATAAGCCCATGTCACGACCCAAAAGCAATGCCCCAGAAGAGGAATTTGCTGAATATTTCAGATTCATGGCAGATGAATCGGATGTAATGTCCATTCTAGTTTTCTCTATGTCACCCGAGTTCACGGGAGACTTAAGAGTGAAATTCTGTCACGAGGTCGTAAGGAATGTAGAAAACCAGTTAGGTTTCTACAAGCACACGGGCAAGCTTTTGATCATGTAAGAGATTCTCTCCCTGAAGCTACAGAAGGGTCAGTCAGTTAAAAACCATCTTATTGAAATGAGAAGGCTTTTTAAATGTTTATCACGTCTGGGGTACAAGATGACTCAGGAAGAGTTAGTGTACCTCATGTGGTTCTCCCTCACAAAGGAAGTTCAGGACACAGCTAGTGCCTACATGAAGGAACCAAAGAACGACGTGGATAAAGTTCATGAAGACATACTGGCCAGTCTAGAGCCAGTACCCGAACCTGCGAATCTCATGGACACTGATATAATTGATGAGCTGGGAGATCTGAGTTGCCCAGAATGCGGCAGCGAGGATATTTGCGAGCACTCGATGAACATCGACCAGATGGATATCGGTTTACCCGATACTCCAGGTATCTTTATGATAGATTGCTTAATCACTTCTTATGAATCATGGGTAATTGATACAGGCAGTGGTAACCACATTTGTAATCATTTACAGGGATTTACTAGAAGAAAGACTCTGAGGAAGGACCGTTCGAACCTACGAGTTGGCGAAGGCACTCCGTTGATTGCTGAAGCCGTGGGATCTTATAGTCTTAGTTTACCCTCGGGTCTAGTTTTGGAACTGGATAATTGTTATTATATTCCAAATATGATTAAGAATGTATTGTCTTTTGATTTATTGGTAGACCAAGGCTTTTATTATAAATATTCTTATAAAATGATTTCAGTCTTTAAAGATAATATTTTCTATTTTAAAGCTACACCCGTAGATGGTCTATACACTGTAAATCTTAAAGACAACAATAGTGAAATCTATCATATAAGTAAGCGATCCAAGGATATTGAGGATCAGACTTACCTCTGGCATTGTCGTTTAGGCCATATAAACAAGAAACGCGTTGAACTACTCCTAAAAGGAGGTTTTCTTGGCAATTTCGACTATAAACCTTTTGATAATTGCGAATCTTGTTTATCTGGCAAAATGACAAAGCAACCTTTCAACAGTGAGAATGAAAGGGCTACTGACTTGCTTGAAATAATCCACACAGATGTTTGTGGACCTTTCAGTCATGTAGCAAGAGGAGGATACCGGTACTTCATTACCTTCACTGACGACTTCAGTAGGTATGGTTATGTCTACTTGATGAGACATAAATCTGAAACCTTTGAGAAATTCAAGGAATATCAGAATGAAGTACAGAATCTACTTGACAAGAGGATCAAGTTCTTACGGTCAGATCGTGGTGGCGAATATCTCAGTGATGAGTTTGACAATCATCTGATGGAGTGTGGGATTGTATCCCAGCTTACACCTCCGTATACACCTCAGATGAACGGTGTATCAGAAAGGAGAAATCGTACATTGCTTGACATGGTACGAACGATGATGTGTCATTCTTTGCTGCCAGTATCATTCTGGGGACACGCGCTCGAAACAGCAGCACGCATACTGAACAGAGCGCCAACAAAGTCGGTAGAAAAGACTCCATACGAGTTATGGAAGGGTAAGAAACCCAACATATCTTTTCTGAAAATTTGGGGTTGTGAGGTTTACGTCAAACGACCTACCTCAGAAAAACTCAAACCCAAATCCGACAAGTGTTTCTTCGTTGGATATCCCAAGACCACCGTGGGATATTATTTCTACAACCCTGAAGAGAACAAAGTGTTTGTTGCTCGAAATGGAAAATTTCTGGAAGAAAAGTTTCTCAGTTTAGAGAACACCAGAAAGGATGTAGATCTACAGATAGTAGACGAAGAAAGCACTACACCAGTTGTTGAGCCAGATATTCAACATAACAATGTTGAACCTCAATCAGAGCCGGTTGAGGAAGTGCAAACACAGGACCTTCGCAGATCCAGTAGGGTAAGACAAGAACCAGATAGGTATCTTGGGTTCCTAGTCTCTCAAGACAGTGGAGACTTAAATGAACCAACATCCTATGGAGAAGCTGTATCAGGTAGTGAGTCTGAGCAATGGCAGGAAGCCATGAGGGTCGAGATGCAATCCATGTACGACAACCAAGTTTGGGAGTTGACTGATTTGCCACAACACTGTAAGGCTGTCGGACGCAAATGGGTTTTCAAGAAGAAAACCGACATGGATGGGAACGTACACACCTTCAAAGCCAGACTGGTTGCAAAAGGATTCACGCAAACTCATGGCATTGACTATGATGAAACCTTTTCACCAGTGGCTATGTTAAAATCAATTAGGATTCTTATGGCCATCTCAGCGTACTTTAACTACGAGATTTGGCAGATGGACGTCAAGACAGCCTTTCTAAATGGAAAGTTAACAGAAGACGTCTATATGGAACAACCAGAGGGGTTTGAAGATCCTAAGAATCCTAATAAGGTATGTAAGCTGCTAAAATCTATTTATGGATTGAAGCAAGCATCTCGAAGCTGGAACTTACACTTTGATGAGCGAATCAAAGAGTTTGGCTTCGCTAAAAGTGAGTTCGAGCCATGTGTTTACACTAAGTTCAGTGGGAGCATAGTAACCTTCCTGGTCTTGTATGTAGATGACATACTACTCATAGGAAACGATGTACCAACTTTACAGAGTGTTAAGGAATGGTTAAGTAAATGTTTCCAGATGAAAGACCTTGGAGAAGCCGCTTATATACTAGGTATAAAGATCTACAGAAACAGATCTAAGCGGCTTATCGGACTTAGTCAGAGTACATACATTGACAAAGTACTGAAGAGATTCAGGATGGATGAATCCAAGAAAGGATTCATTCCAATACAACATGGCATAGTGTTAAGTAAAACACAGTGTCCTGTTTCTAGTGAAGATCAGGACAGGATGAAATCGGTCCCATATGCTTCTGCAATTGGATCGATTATGTATGCCATGCTATGTACTAGGCCCGATGTTGCTTACTCAGTAAGTGTTACGAGCAGATACCAACAGAATCCGGGTGAACCCCATTGGGTAGCTGTCAAGAACATTCTTAAATATCTAAGAAGAACGAAAGAAATGTTCTTGGTCTTTGGAGGTTCTGAGGATGAAATTAGTGTCACAGGATACTCTGACGCTAGTTTCCAGACCGACAGAGATGACTTCAGGTCACAGTCGGGGTATGTCTTTACCCTAAACGGAGGTGCGATCTCATGGAAGAGCTCGAAGCAGGACACGATTGCAGACTCAACTACAGAAGCAGAGTACATTGCAGCATCTGATGCGGCAAAGGAAGCTGTCTGGCTAAGGAATTTTCTATCGGATCTCAGAGTGGTTACCAGTATCTCGAGACCGATCGATATATTCTGTGATAACTCGGGAGCCGTGGCGCAAGCAAAGGAACCCAGAGAGCATCACAAGTCAAGACATGTGCTCAGAAAGTATCACCTCATCCGAGAAATCATTGGAAGAGGAGATGTGAGAATATGCAAGATTCCAACAGAAGACAATGTCGCAGATCCACTGACAAAGCCACTAGCAAGGGTAAAGCATGAGGCACATGCGAATTCCATTGGGATGCAGTACCTGGAAGCCAGTAGCTAGTACTTAGTTTTTAATTATTACTATAGTATAATTTAGAAACAATGTAATCATGTAAAGTTTTTATTTCACAGTGTGTTGGAAATAAATGGAGGTTTTATTTTCATGATTGTTCTAAATTAACTATTTTTTGCATATTTAACATTTCCATGATTTTACAAAGTTTTGTATGAAATCTAAATTTCCGTAGCCACTTATTGAAATGGGAATTTCAATAGGGAGTTTAACGCTATTATAAATACTTGATGATTTATTCAAAGTAAAGAATAAAAGCACAAGTGATGTGACCAAGTATTTATAGATACTCATCAGAGTGTTTGGGTATTGGAAGTGACCAGTAATCAAGTCTGCTTCATGGAGCCTCAGTCATAGGCACTGACTTGATAGGTTGTCCTTAGACCTGAGATACTTGGTTTGGGAACACGAGGACTACTGTACTCTTAGCACGTACTAACGCTGCACCGTAACAGGGTGGCCATACGGGACGTGACTAGATGCAGCGGAAGCCGTGGATCCAAATGCAAGTAGTCAAGAAGGGATTTGCACCTCTTTCAAAAGAGAGATATTTCCGGGCCCCTTGACGATTAAGATTGGCAGAAAACGCGTGGCCACGCTCGGATAGAATAACAGGGGTTATTTAGTAATATCCGTTACTGCAGGCAATCGAAATCAGAGTCAAGAAATACTTGATCTTAAGAAATGAATCCTCCACTCCATGTCTTAAGTCACTTTAGAAATATCGTGTGCAAAAGGAATGAACCTGTGTACGAATTCAATTGAGAATTGTATCTCTGGATATAAGAGATCTTATAACCTGGTTAACCTAAGTGTCTGGCTAGGGACCTCCTTAGGCTAATGGTAACAGACATAGTTACATGTCTAGCACAAGTGGGAGTCTGTTAGGATTATGTGCGAGACAGTAACAGGTTACCGTGTCCAATGTTATAAGACACTAGTAGGTCACACCGCTGCACGCCTAAAAGAGAATTTGTGAAAGAGATGAGAAAAAGAAAGAGAATTAAATAATTATTAGTTAAATAATTATTTACTAGTTAATTAGTGAATTAATTAAAGGATTAATTAATTGAAGAATTAATTAATTATTTAAGGAATTAATTCTGGATAACCATAAAGGGAATTATAATCAGGTTAAATCACTGCCTTATTTTATCCTATAAATAAAAGGGTTAAGGCTTTGAAAAAATCAGTTGATTAATCCCACGAAAAACCCTCGCTCTCTCTTTCTCCCATAACCGTCGATCTCTCTCTCTCTCTCTCTCACATCGGTCGGAACTTTTTCCGATCAGTTACGGTGGTCTAGCAACCCTCTCACGTGGTGTCAGTAGCGCTGTACCCCCTGCCAGCTTTCCGAAAGTTTATTCGCAAAAGGTAAACCGACATACCCGCTTGATTGTATCTGTTATGGTTTAAGATGGGTCCGGGTTTGGGAATCGTTTTTGTTATCCACTGCGCACCGTTAGTGCCTACGGTTCCCCAACATGGTTAACAATACGAGCATTGCTTTGTTTTGTTCTTCTAGCATTTTCAGTCGAACATCCACGATGTCAGTGAGAGGTGGATTACTGGAGGTTCCTGAAACGTTCGATAAGTTTGGAATATGAGTTATGGGGGTAGCTGCGGTGGGAACGTGCGATATAGGTTCTGGAATAGGTACAAAGGGACGAGGCCCTGCTTGAGGTTGGTTGTAAGTGAACGTGGTTGTTCCTGGGTAAGTACCTGATGGTAATGGAGGGAAGATAGGACGCGGGTTGTTGACTGGAGGTGGCGGTGGTAAGCTAACTTGTGACACTTGCGGTGGGATAAAAGGTTGTGATATTTGTGGCTGGACAAATGGTTGTTGGGGAACATAGGGTTGATTTTGAGGGAAGAACGGCCTCGGTTGATGAATGGAAACTGGAATGTTAGAAGTTTGTGGATTCGATGCTCTCAATCTAGACAGTTCGCCATTCATTTGTAAATTCTGGTTATTCAACCATTGGATTTGTTCTTGTGCTGCTGCCAATTGTTGTTGCAAGGTTGGTTGAGAACCGCTCGACATTTTCCTGCACTTGGTTCACAAAGAAGCTCGAAGAAATAGGTTAGTAAGCTGACGCCTTATCGAACAAGATTTTCTCAAAACGGGCCCCACGGTGGGCGCCAAACTGTTTGTGTAAAAATTTACTTAAGTTATTATCGTAAGATGTCGTGAGGCAAAATCGTCAAAAGAAAGAACTCTTATTCGATAAAACGTGCGATAAATGAAAGTAAATAGACAAAAAGATTGATGACGCAGGAAAAACCTCAGAATCGAGGAAAAAACCTGCGGCCGACTAAATAGGATAGTCGACGTTGCACTATTGATCACCAATAAGGGGTGATATCCTCGATGTTACAGTTGTATCGTATGATTACAATAAGGAAATGAGTGCTATCGAATGTAAATACAGAGAATAATATTGGTGTTGCTATTTCTTTCTCAGAATCAGTTGTCTTGAGTGTATAATCTTGAGTCTCTTTTATAGCTGTTGAGCTCGTAACCGTTCGTTCATTATTGAGCCATAAATGCAACGGCTATAACCGGCGCTGGTTTCACGATCGTAACGTTCAGGTTCTTTAGTGAAGAGCGTATCTTGTTCAAACGGTCATATCAGGCTTGATAGGCGATGACTATGCTTTGAGGTTATCTTGGATAAACTTTCCTGCAATAAGAGCAAACTTGAACATGTATATCGTTAGTTCAATCGTACGATCATATGATGATATCGCACGATTTACTTTTTATCTTCGATGATCACTTGTCTTTGTTTGATGGTAGTTATATCTTTATTTCAGGACCTTATCTTAATACAGGAATATTATCCTGGAAGATATCTTACGATTCCAATCATTCGATCGTTCGATGATAAAATTTCACCTAAACACTAACAGAGGCAGATCCCTTCGTCAAATTTTCTAGATCGATATGGAAAGTTAATTCTCTGGTTTATGATGAATGGCTAAAGTTGACTCTGATGCCAACCAAACTGAACGAGAAGAGTCACAACCCATAACAATTGCCATGGCCTCTTAGGTGAAAGAATAATTAGAATCATACAAAGTTGTTGATTTACGTTTATAGGCGGAGAAGAATGGCTATATCATTAACATATTGTAACAACTTTTGAGATTCAAGAATTAGCATGATTTGGCTCTTCCACATTAACAAGTAGTTGAAAAGGAAAGCCTGATAACAAATGAATAAGAGTATTGAAAGCGAGGGGAGGAATCAACAATGGAAATATCGCTGTCATCGGATTGCGAAGGAGCCATAGGATCAATTTTTGGTGATCAACCAAATGAGCTCTGATACCATGAGAAGGTTTAAAATACTTGTAGAATATTATTCACAACTATATATAGGCATACGACAAAATTACAAAAGGAATATCATATAATAATGGAAATATAGATCCTTGATTACAACCTAACTAAAATAGAATAAACTGCACCAATTTTGCCATGATTATCGCCAATAATGTCTGCATCTAATCGAGGTTGGGGTGGGGAAGAGGTAGAGGTCGGGAAATGGGAACATGTTTTGGAGCATTGTTGAATATGGAAGTACCAGTTCAAGAAAATTCAATAAAGCGGTCCAGATGATTCCATAATTCAATTTTGAGTTCTCGGTTGTGAAGTTCGCTATTGTTTTCGATCAGTTGGTGTCGGTTAAGCGTATATTCCTATATCTTGAATCCAAGTGGGTGTTTCTATGAATATTAAAACATAAATGAATTATTTATCAAGTGTTGGATACAATATGTTATCGTTATACTTGGTTATTATGAATTTGTTACAATAAGATTAGATGTGGTTCTGCTTGAACACCAACATTTTAACTAACAACCTAGTTGTGCTAGACCACCTAATATACAACAAACCTATATTGTGCTAGAGTGTCAATGAACCGATTATTCATGTTGTACTTAATTCGTGGACGTTCCGGTTGTGCTACAATGCCAACGATATCATTATTTTGCGTTGTGTTGGGTGCGAACGATCTTGTATCATGGAATAAATAAGTTTTATGGACTGATTTTATCATATTTACTAAAATGACAAAGATTATCTCACCTGATCATACGGTCTAACCCTCATTTTTATTTTCAATTGTACATATTAGGGTACGCATAATAAACTGATAACGGAGGGGAAGATGTGATGTTATGTGTTTAGATGCTTAGGCCGTGAGTACCACAAGAGGGTACCACCGGCAGGCTCAGCGTGGGTTCAGTTGGCCCGCGTGTGCTATGAGATTGGCGGGCTCTGGTGGTGGGCTAGGGGCATGTGTTAAGATTATGTCCACAGTCGGCAAACTAAGACGTCCAATACCATGAGAAACCCAAGGGTCACACTTGTAATTGCCTACAATTCGAGTAGAAACGTAATCACAAAATTTTGTAATAGTCATTATAAATTAAATAAATAAGTTTAGTTTAAACTTATATAAAAGAGAGAATTATTTGTTGAGATTATTAATTAATAGGTAGTTATATATTTATTAGTTAAATAAATATATACAAATTAGTTGTTTTTCAGGTTATTATATTTGTTTATTTAATTTCCAAATATATATATATATATATAATAGAGAAAAGTTCAAATGTGAACCACTTTTTGGTTGTGAACGTGAGGACAGCCCAGAGCGCGCCACGTGGCAATCTGAAAATTTTTCGACTCAGTGTTATTCATACTGAATAACGCTATCATTCAGAGTGAATAAAGCGTTATTCAGTATGCATAAGGTTTAGTCGCACTCTGACGAACTTTGACGCGGGCG
Source organism: Centaurea solstitialis (assembly GCA_030169165.1). Classification (NCBI taxonomy): domain Eukaryota; kingdom Viridiplantae; phylum Streptophyta; class Magnoliopsida; order Asterales; family Asteraceae; genus Centaurea; species Centaurea solstitialis. Next base: position 50,131,879 of record CM058043.1, read on the forward strand.
GGTTACCCGCGGGTCAAGGCTTATTCAGTCTGAATAACGCTTTATTCAGTATGAATAACACTAACCCGCGGATTTATTCAGATTGAATAAGCATTGACCGGCGGATGTCAGATTGTTACATGTCGCACTCTGAGTTGTCCTCACGTTCACAACCAAAAAGTGGTTCACATTTGAACCCACCCCTACATACATATATATATATATATAAAGAGAGAGAGGGAGGATCAAACGAGAACAATATCTATTTAAAAGAATACAAGAACCAATAGAATCATATATGATTCATGTACAAAAATGCATGTGTGGCTTTTTTCAAATGTTAAATAAAACATCATATGTGATTTTATTGGTTCTCATATTTTTTTTAAGTAGAGGTTGTTCTGATTTGAACTCGGCTCTGTCTCTCTGTCTCTATACACACACACACACACACAAAAGGAAGTTTGGCTGAACTCATCTTTCAATACTAACATGAGGACAATTGAGAGCGTGTCACATGTCTCAGTCAGTCTAATAATACATGATTATTCAGATACATTATTCATGATGAATAATACAACATTCGGCTTGAATAATACAACATTCAGACTGAATGTTGTATAATTCATCATGAATAATGCATGAACACTTAGTCTGAATAACCATGTATTATTCAGGCTAACCACGATGTACATTTGCAGTAAATTGAAATCTTCATTGTATAGATTAAAACAATCTAGGGGGATATGGGATAAACGCCCAAGCGAGTCCTTGATTGAGAAGGGATATATGAACAATGAATTGTATCATTGCGTACATATAAAGAAAATGAGTTTTAGATTATCAATTGTAGTTCAATATGTCGATGTTATGAACTTAATAAGCACTTTTGATGAAATAAGAGAAACCATAATCTACTTGAAATATGAATTCGAAATAAAAGATATTTGGAAAACCATAATTAGTAGCACTTTATTGACGGTACTAATTCGAGGAACTTGTTTAAGCAGTAAAAACATAAAAAAAATAGACAACCAATATACCTTATGAATTTATGAAACAGAAATGAAAAACAATCATAGAAAAGGGTTAGAGAAATAGATTTTTCTAACCATTTAGAAAATACCAAATCACCTCATAGCCACCTTCTTTCTCCGATAAGCAAAATAACCATTAGAGTAGACCTGGAGGAAGTAGCCCCGGACGAGTTGTGCTTTTCCGGCCAAATACCTTTTCCGGCAAAAAGCATCGGAGTCGCCCCACGGAAAGTAGCCCCGGGCGACTTTTAATTTTTTACACATTTGGTCCCTAATGTCACAAGTTTGGAAGAAAGGTAGTTTGGCCCCTCAACAAAAGTAGCCCTAGAAGAAGTAGCCCGAGGCTACTTTCAAGGACATGTGTCAGCTACCTACCGATTTCAACAAACCCTAAGAAGAAACTCTCTTATCTTTCTCTATTAGCCCCTCAACATGTATCCTTGAAAGTAGCCCCGAGCTACTTCTTCTATGGCTACTTTAGTTGAGGGGCCAAACTGCCTTTTTTCCAAACTCGTGACATTAGGGACCAAATGTGTATAAAATTGAAAGTCGCCCGAGGCTACTTTCCGTGGGGCGACTCTGGTGCTTTTTGCCGGATTGTGACGTCTTTTGGCCGGAAAAGAAGGTATTTGGTTGGAAAATCACAAGTCGTCCGGGGCTACTTCCTCCGGGGATACTCTGATGGTTATTTTGTTGATCGGAAGGAGAAGGTGGCTAGGAGGTGATTTTGTATTTTCTAAATGGTTAGAAAATCAATTTCTCAAAGGGTTAGGAATGTAGTTCACTCTAAATAAATAGACGATTAGATCTCTTGATCGACTCTTCCTAGTATCCAAATTAATCCATTTTTTCATAATAAATAAATAAATTATTGGAAATACAAAATACAATTTATATTTTATTATCTTAAAAATGTGCCATACTAGACAATAACTTATAGATACAACCTTTTGTCTATGAAGAAGACAAAAATGGTGATGTCGATACAGATGAAGATGGTCGTGACTCGTGACCGCAATAACTTATGATTTATTTTATTGTAATTATTGTTCGTAGGGCTTATCATAACAGTCGTCATGGTGCGTTATGGTTCAAAGTTTGTGTCTTACACTATGTTAAGCCTCAAGTAAACCATAATATAGTACATGGTTATTGTAACATAATATTTGATTTAACTTATTTTTTAATATTTTTTATATGTATTATAATTTAAGTTGTTTATTATTATTGATTAATAACCAAAAAAAGATATTTTTATAGATATAACATAATATGTGTTAAAAATATTTTTTCATCTTAATAGTCATCTTAAAAATGATATATTATCTTGTCATGGCTTTTAAGACTTGTTTTAAGACTTAGGGTTTAGTTTTATAGCCGCATCATACATTATGATTATGCCATTTGGAAGCTTGATTTTATTTGATATTGAATAGAATAGATAATTTTAAAAAAAGGGAAATTTAATCCGATATTTTATTTTGTTCGTGATTGAAAACGTGGTTCCCAACTTGATATTATACACGTCCCCATGATAGAGATACCTCATCTAGATTATTCTCCCAATATGCTACACATAATATCTACCTAGATTTTTAAGTGTAGTTTTGTTGGAGAAGTCCGTGGGTTTTTTCTTGATTAGATATCAATTTGAGTCCTCTTAGGCTATGCGTACCGCAGTCTTAGGCTCAGTGAGTTCGAGCCTGCCGGGCTCAGCGGGCTGAGTGAGCTGCGGTACGGTGGCATGGTGCTCGGCGGGCTGGGAGCCTAAACGGGTTGACCACACCGATATTTTTGTGTGTGTTGTGTTCGTATGTTGTGTGTGAGAGGGTTGAGAGGGTTGGGGTACTAATTACCAGAGGGTTAATAGGAGGGTTGAAAAAAAACTGATGTGAAGTTGATGTAGCAGTTAAGTTGGGAGGGTTGAGATACTGATAGCCTTATGGTTGTCAATTTTACTTTTTAGATTCAATAAAATGATGTTTAGCTAATTAGTTGATAAACAAGTTTGTAATGTAACTTACTAGTAAATTATATCACAAAAGTGTTGAAAATGACACTTTGAAAAATTAATCAATTACTAAATTTCATAACATAATTAAAATAATTTTTTAATAACATAAAAAATAACAATAATATAGTATTCTAATTAAAAGAACGCGAAATTTATAATTATTATATGTACTATAAAATTTGAATTTGTTAAACAAAGATTTATTATCTATGAAATAAAACAACTATAATTTTAACTTTTATATAACTTACGTAAACATATTTACAATTGTTATATTAAGTTTTTTAATAATAATTCCATAAAAAGAATAATTAATATTAAGAGTAAATTATACTTTTGGTCTCTCATCTCTCTATTGAACTAATTAAAGTTCTGACCATTATGGGACAAAAAGAATTTTCTTTTTGCTCCACCAAAATAGCTTGAACAACATGGGACATAAATGAAGCAGAAACTAATATATTACTAACTAACACTCATTTGATATATAACTTTAATATGTTATTCGTTTTAGTGTTTACCACCATTAGTTGTGGCCGCCTCCGCCATGGGTAGCCACTATCAACCACCTCCACCTCCTTTTCCACTACAACAACCTCCTCCACCACCTCTACAACTGTCATTGATTACCTACCACCGCCATCTACCAACTATACGACTGTCAATCGCCACCACAACCACGACCACTACCCACCATCTTTACGATCTCAACAACCACCGACCACCACCACCATTGTCACTAATATTACCGTCGACCACCATCTCTATCATAACCATCAACATCAGTTACTAAAAATTATGTGTGTGTGTGTGTGTTTATGAAAATTTGTGTAATTTTTTTATAAATTATATAGCTATTTTATTTGTGTTAATTATAACTATTATGTGATATATAAAATCATCAAATAATTTTTTTTGAGAACTTGTGTAGTTATGTTCAGTCCAGTCCTAGGCGTACTAAAAACAAAACAGACATTTGTTCTATCCGGTCCAGTCCCGTCTCGTCCAATCCTGTCCTACTCTTTTGTCTTGTCCCGTACTGTCCAGTTTTGCCCTGTCCAATCCTGTCTGCGTACCAAACGTACCTATATATTTATTTCGCTTTTGGTTTCTTTGACTAACTTTGTTAAAAAAAAGTCCATTAACTTTCATAGCCAAAATAATATGAAAGTAATTTTCACAATATTTTACTATTAAGTTTCAAGTGTAAAAACTTGATCTTACAAGTTCTAGAAAACAACTTGGTCTCGTATTATGTCTTTCACTCTCTCTTTCTCTCTCTCTCTCACACACAATCTCTCTCTCACTATTATATATATCTCATTAAAAGGACATATCTCATCCATATCAATAAATTATAATTATAACGAATGAACATATATTTTTAATTTATTTACAAGGTATTAACCTTTAGTTATGAAAAAAAATCATAAAACTTGAAAAAGATGAATAATCCATAATGCCTTTGCTTTTCAAATATAATATGATTGGTGTTATTATTTTTTGTTTTTTTTATCGTTCACATTATTTATTATTCTTCAACTTAACTTTCATTGGGTTTTCATGTGTCTCCTAGATATTGACATATGGAATTGAGATGTTTATGGCTACATACTTTGATTTAGATACATATTATTATTTAAATAGCATATTAATGCCTTTTGTCCTCATTCCAACCGTTTTAAATGATATTTGTTTAATTATATATCTTTATATATATATAGCTTATATGATATATAAGAGGGAGGTTTATACAAGAACAACTCCATTTGCAAGAATAAAGAATGGACACGCGCGATATATATATATATATATATATATAGAAAGAGGTTCAAATGAGAATGATATCTTTTTAAAATAATGCGAGAATGAATTTTTGTTTACAAAATCACATGTGATTAAGCACTGGACGAAAAAAATGGACACGCGCGACCTTGCCCTCGACTTAAGGTCGCGGGGCAAGTCACGCAGTTAATCACATGTGATTTTCTATATGATTTACTATATGAATCATATATGATTTTGTATATGTTTTTTGTACCTGAACTTTTCCTTTGCTAATCATATATGATTTTGTACACAAAAGTCATTCTCATATATGATTGGCCTGAGATGATTGGCTGAGATTCATTCTTGTATTCTTTTAAATTGATGTCATTCTCGTTTGAACCTTCCTCTATATATATATATATATATAATTTTTTTATATAGCTTATTTTATAAAATCATATAAAATATGTTATCAACAGAATATATATATATATATATATATAGAGAGAGAGAGAGAGAGAAAGAGACAGGAAAGTTCAAATGTGAACTACTTTTTTGTTGTGAACCGTGAGGACGAATCTCAGCCACACATCTTCAGTTACGGTGGACGTGATCATAGAGGATTGACGCGATTCATGGGAGGGTAGAGATTATTAAAGGGGAGACCGGTCAAAGCCGTATTTACTGACCGGATAAGTGGCTAAGATTCGTCATCATGTTCACAATGAAAAAGTGGTTCACATTTGAAAATGAAATGAAAATAAAAACTAGATAAATGAAAAAAGTAGTTGTTAAAGAGTAGGACGAAAATCGTTATAAATATCAAACGATAGGAACTAAAATCGTAGTCTTGTAATTTAACTACAATGGCAACCTTGTCATTTAACAACGATGACAGTCTTGTAATTTAAACGATTCCGGGTTACATTTATTTTCCCCAGTAAATTGTATCGTATAGTAATTTGCACAATGATATTAACTAGAAAGAAAAAGTTCAATAATTCAATGTGATTTCCATTTTAATAGATTAAGTATCTATTTTTAAAGGTAAACTTTAAAAAAAAATTGGATTGATTAAGTCAACGAACATAATAAAAAAATTATCGGACTTCTAAAAATTGGTTACCTAAATCATTTGTAACCCAAAAAGACAAAATCCGTAATCAACATTTCCAATAAAATCCCAAAAAAACTAGACTGCTGAACTGCTTGACCACCGGAGCTTCATGCGGGTGCCTTTCCTTTATCTTTAGACGACATACATGTCACTAAAAGAGTAAACAACAACGGGGTAAGCTTACGCTTATTAAGGACACACCTAAACCACTTACCATCATGCATACATAACCATAATCACATAGCAATCACATATATGCAACATCATCCGCTTCCTTATGGCTCAATACCATCATGGAAGAATAATGACACTGGTACCAGGCCTCTTAACTCATAATGTCTTCCCTAGGGGTATTACAACCACCATAGGTACTATCATAACCCTTTTTCATGCCAAAACATCCACATAATCACACATGCATCATAATCGCATACACATAACCATAGGTAGTATAGGTAGAGTACTCACTAAACAAGATGTCAAATAATCAAGCACTTCACAAAGTAATTTAGTCACCTCGTACCACCAATAAACACATACACACACATGCATATCATAACCCCACCCAAAATGGGGTTTCTAACTCTAACCTGACCCTTTTTCACAAAATGACATAGCTACGCTAGTCCAATTTCTACCAAACATCATATTCCATCATCCCTTAGGGAGTATAAACAAGAAAACCCCAAACGAATGCATTTGCAAAAGTGCAAAAAACGGGACAGGGGTATCAGTGGCTCACCGGTGGGTCCCTACCCGCGGTTAACTCGCCGTTACCCGCAGATTACCCTCCAGCCGCGGGTTGCGACCAAAAACGAGGGTTTTCAACCCCAAACTCCAAATTCGACCAATTAACTCAGAAATTGAGTTTATACAACCACTCCATCCAATATCTAACGATTATTGGCTTCGATTACACCCAAACAACATGCAATTGATGATCCAATGATCATCATTCCATAACTTAACCCTAACTCAAAAGCTTAAAAACTCTAACACAATGCTCATATCAAAACTGAAAGAGTTCATACCTTGATTAGCATAATTGCCCCTTAACTCCTATAAACAACATAACCGGTAAAAAATTAACTCCCTTTCGACTAAAAATGGTAAAATGCATAACTTAGAAAATGGGGCGTTACAACTCTTGTAACACCCTAAAAATCAGGACGAACAAAAACTTTCATTTCAAATAAAGATGGTATACAAAAGTAACGCCATGGCGTGAGCTCTTCCTAAAATGGGGTATAAGTAATATAATAATTACAATGTTTGTAATCAAGTAACGAATTACAATAACCAACTACTCTAATTCCGTCTAGGAAGAAGACTACAAAAGGGTTATTGATTGCCAATGAATCCTACGGCTTAAGAGACCGGTTCTCCATATTCCCCAACGCTCACTCTACGCCCGAGGCCTACTTGGGGACGACGTCCCTAGCACCTGAGAGACACATCGACACCAAACAAGTGTTAGGCTAAAGGAGCCTAGTGAGTTGTACCAATAACATATCATAAATACATATAAGCATATGAATAGACGTGAGGTAACGAGAGTAGATTGACAATCATAAGAAGCATGCTAAACCGGTTAGTCTTGTATTTTCGGAAACAATGGGAGCGACCCATTTCCCCCAACCAATACCCCATCACTCGTTACTTCCGAACACCTCGATGCCATATCTATCATGACACCATCAGAGGCCCGCGCACCAAGGAGCAACCCGAGGGCCGGCGACATAGGGGCATTCCTATTTCAGAACCTCCCAAGACTGTTCGGTGTGGAAATATTGCATTGGTTCGTCCATGTTATTTAATTACAAACAACCCCGGTGTCATATCTACCATGACACCATCAGAGGCATATACGTACTGTCTAAACAGACTCATACATTTGTTTCCACCTTTCATAGGTATAAATCGAGGGTCTCAAGCCCTTTGCTCAGTTCATACATGCCAACATGCACGGACATCAAATCCCTTTCGCATAGTACCATAGCATACATAATTTCCACGTATTTCGCATAAATACATTTTATGGTTAATTCCTTGAACTAGGCATAATAAGCATTTCATACTAGAACCATGTCCATCCACAAAATCAAGCAAGAATTGTAAAATCATCAAGATGATGTGTTCTCAGTTTTAACAAAATAGTTTTAGCAACTCACCTTAGGGTTTTGTGACAAAAACCCCCAAATCCAAGATTTAGGTCGAATAATGAGCACAAACCTAAAATCAAGTAAATTGAACCCTAGGTTAGTTTCATAACTCCTATAGGTAGATTAACCAACCCAAAAATGGTTAAGATAAGCTTACCTAGCCAAATCTTGAACAAACCCTAGAATGGAGAAACACAAAATCCAACAATGGAGGTTTGGGGTTGTGAGAGGTGGAGAAGATGAAGGTAGAAGAGATCTAGCTACCAAATATTGCTAACTTGAGGAATCAATCCATCCTTGTAGTCTTGAAGAGATTGGAAAGAGGAGAAGAACGCAAAAAGAATCGAGAGAAACGGAGTTCGGATGAGAAAGATATGCCCAAATGAAGAAGAGGGGTATTTAACCCGATTTCAGCCCTGACCGGGATTGCGGCGCGAAGGAATCGCTCGCGGCGCGAGCAGAGGCCTAGCGACCGCGAGAATGATCGTGAGCTCAAACAGAATCAAGGGGGACTTTGCCTAGCGATCGCTAGGCTCAGATGCTAGCGATCGCTAGCATCTGGGTGTTTTCGGTGGGATTTTGTTTCGGCCATAACTTCTTCGTTATAGCTCCGTTTTCGATTCCGAAAGAACCGTTGGACTCGTAATTGAATTTCCTAACATATTAGACCATAAAATGCATGATTTGATCTAAGATTCTAAATTCCATATTTTATCAAAGAGTCGTTATTATACCGAAATTACGGGTGTTACAACTCTCCCCTATTTACTAGTATTTCATCCTCGAAATCGTCTAAGTTTGGAACAACTTTGGGTAGTTCCGTCTCATCTCGTCCTCCGGTTCCCACGTCCATTCCGAGCCTTTTCTATGCTCCTGTTGGACCTCTACTATTCCAATGTCTTTGTTTCTCAAAGACTTGGTCTTTCTCTCCAAGATCACAATCTGTCTCTTCATATAGTTAAGTCGCTCGTCTACTTACATATCATTAATCGGTATGTGAGCCGACTCGTCTGCCAAACAACTTCTCAACTGCGAAACATGGAATGTGTTGTGTATCTGACTAAGTTCTAGTGGAAACTCGAGTTGATACGTAACCTTTCCCACACGAGCAATCACCTTGAACGGTCTAATAAATCTCGAACCTAACTTGCCTCTTTTCTGGAAACGTATCACCTTTTTCCATGGTGACACCTTTAGGAGCACATTGTCTCCCATGTTAAACTCTAAGCAAAGGAATAATTATTTTTTAAAGATTGGGGTTTATAAAGCTAGAAGTTCTTTGAATAAGCTAAACTCAGAAGCTGACAGATTGCTTGTGCTCTCTTTGGACGACCAAAAACAGGTTCTAGTGAACTTATTTTTGGCTAAACTTTTATGTTTTAAATTTTGGTTAGTTAGGGTTCTAACCCGACTGATATCAAGTAAAAATTCGGAGATATGACCCCTCAACGATCTAAAACCTTTTTATTGCACATCTGATTCAAGGTCAGATTTTATAGTCAACTTGTTTCCTTCATATCTCCTTGAAAAACTATCAAAAATGTATTATTTTTCTCTTGAAACTCAAGTTCACTGAGTTATATTTCTATAGAATCAAGAATCATCCAAATATGTTGAGTTTTAAGGGTGCAATCATCAAAAACAAAATCAGTGCGTAATCTGTCCAGTAATGGCAGATTCATGTATGCAAGTTTAGATGACCATATCTCTCTCAATAATTGTTGGATTTTAGTGATTCTTATCACTTTTGATAGATTTATATGTTAGCTTGAAAACCCCATTGGAATTTCTAAATTTGGTGAAGGTTCAGACCCCAAAATGAATGCATCTTTGGAGGTGTGTAATATGTTTTTGGTACTGTGTACTATCTTATTGCAAAATTTATTTGAACATTGTAAACACCTCAAAAATTAATGAAATTTGGTAAAATAAGTCTTAATGCATCAAACTCCAGTGGGCAAAATTTTGGAAACTTTTGTCCATTTGGAGTAAGGTTAACGATGATCATTTTGTGACTTTCTAGAATCTGTCAGCAAGCGCAGAAACCAAATACCATTGTTTGAGATTTTCACAAATCTTTTCTTGTTAAACACCTTAAAAATGTATCAAAGTTATATATATCTTCGTATTGTCTATAAATATGGATATATATAAAGGTATCATATAAGATGTGGATGAATTATAACTCGACCATTTAAATCCGGGATTTTAGAACTTATAAGCATGATTATTTTATAGGACTTCTTTAGTGGGTAGGTCGAGGTTCAAGAATACTTAATTAAGTTCGCTTATCACTATCAAAGGTGAGTATTCACGGCCCCTATTTTACCGTTTTTGTGTTTTGGGCTGAAAAGCATGTTCGATAATATTAACTATTATTCAACTTGTTTATGTGCAAAAAATATTGCATTCTGATGATATGTTGAGTAAGGTCCCTCTTTGAATACACTACTATTAACTCATATGAGCCTGTGATCTACGTGGATAGCGCTATTTGGTTGTCATACTCACTTCTTTGACTGACGAGTAGGAATTGAAGCTAGTCATAAACGTTCTACACATGTGACATAGAAGGGTCACCGCTGAGATAGTCCGTAAGAATGCTCTACCCATGTGGTTCGCTACCACCTCTGAGGTAGTTCGTGGGGCGTTGAAATGTTGTTTAGGTTTAGTAGTGGCTCAACACACAGATATCATAGAGTACGTTGTTCCTTGTGAAATTGCTCATAAACTTTGTTATTCAAAGATTGATTTGAACAGTGGTTACGCGATAAAGTTTTATGCATATAAAATCATTTCGTGCATATAAAACCTGTGAACTCACCAACTCTTGTAGTTGACACTTGTTTAACATGTTTTTCAGGAATTAAGAAGGTAAAAGAGATTTAGACCAACGAGTGCACGCTTGAATCAACCATGGATTTATAACAAGACTTTTGACTTTATAATGATATTTTTCAATATGGATTATAAGAGTTATAAAATCGTATGGTTATGTTTAATATATCCTAATGTACTGTACTATTATTTGTCGCGCCTCATGTTTCCGCTTTAGCGGGGTGTGACAACATAACTACGAACAAAGAGAGTAATAAATATGAACACATTATGCAAACCGCGCGACAGATGATGATCGGGCACCAGCAAGACGACTCCGGGTTAGCACCGACGAAGTTTCACCATGTTTAAGCACCGCTCTCCACTCTTGGTTCATACAATTCCCCCCCCCCCCCCCCCCGAATGGCAAATCTGAACTTCTCAAGCTTTTCTGAATAATTTTCTTGATTGTTTTTGAAGACAGACTTGAAGGCAATATTTAAACAGGCTGAGACGACCCACCTCGCGATCGCGAGGAGGCAGCTTCGCGATCCGAGGCACTTAAGCAACCCTAAAAATCCTTTATTAAATATTCAGGAATCTTCCGATTAGGGTTGAATTCTAATTCGCCACGTTGGAAAGATATTTTGTGACGCCAGATGGGAAGCATGAAGGAATATTTTAGAAGAATGTTACTCTCGCGACGCTAGACTGGAGTCTCGTGATTGCAAGAGCTCTCTGTCTCGTGTGATCTCCAATTTTCATGCTTTTTCACCTCTTTTCTTACTTTTGTGCTCCTGGGCCTTCAAATCCTTCAAAACTGAAAAGCAAATACTTTCGGAAATAAAATTGTACTAAATAAGGGTAAAATGGGAATAAATATTACATTTCAGCACTACAAAACATGTATAATTTTGGGCTTATCACATGCCTATACTGGCATGAAAACTGTTGTTGTACGAGAACCCCGCCAATGGTAAATACGTATCCCAGCTGCCTTCAACTAACACGCAGGCTCTCAACATATCCTCGAGAGTCTGTATCATCCTTTCGATCTGACCGTCCATCTACGAGTGGAAAGCGGTGCTAAACTAGAGTCTCGTGCCCACATTAATCTGGGATCTAACAATTGGTATCAGAGCAGAATTGAATCATTGTATTCAATTGATCTTTCTTGATATTGATCTCATTTTTCTTTATCATCAATTTCTTTCTATTTTTTTCTTTCTCTAATATGCTTCAATGGCTGCAAATTCAAACTCATCCTTCATGAGTATTGGTTCTCAATCTAAACCCCCTACCCTGAATCGCGATGAGTTCTAGCAATGGAAAATTCGTATGGTCAATTTTCTGGAGGGAATTCACCCCAGGATTGCTAAGTTTCATCACAATCCACCCTTCATTCCTGTTTAATTAGTCCCTCGTGTTCCTACTACAGCAACTAATGATGAAATTCCTGAATATTACAAGCCTAAGCCTGTTACAGGTTGGGATGAGGAGGAAAAGGAGCTTGCTAGCCTTGCACCTAAGTGTAAGAGATTGCTCATTATGGCTCTTCCAAACGAGATCTTCGAATCTCTGGATCATTGTAATACTTCAATGGAATTGTGGAGTGAACTTTAATAAACAGTTAGAAGGAGGAGTGAAGACCCTAAACAACAACAAAACCATGTGTATTAATGAATAACATGAGTTCAAGGCCAAGGAAGGTGAAGCTCTAAACGGATACATACTCAAGGTTCAACATACTGATTAGTAAATGCAAGCGTTCAGGAGCAATCAGATCAAATAAAGACAATAATATGTTGTTTCTGAAGAGCTTAGGTGCAGAATGGATGCACTTAACCATGTCTATGAGAGCTACTCTTGATCTGGAAAACTTATCTTTTGTTGATCTGTATGGATCCCTGGCAAATCAAGAATCATTAGTTTTACATGTAAAGAGAAGCATTGGTGGGCCACTAGCTTTAGTTGCAGAGGGAAGTAAAGAAAAGGGAAAGGAGATCAAGACAGAAGAGAAGAAGAAGAAGAAGGCTCTAGTTATGGAGAGTGGTGAAGAAGACTCTGAGGAGGAAGTGACAATGAAGGAAATTCTGCAGACTCTAGCTCTTATCACCAAAGAGTATCACAGAGGATCTGGTGGAAGAGGAAGAGAGAGCTTTGACAGAAGAGGAGAGTATGATAGAAGAGGAGAGTTTTAGAAAAGAGAGTATGAAAGAAGAGGAAATGCTGACAGAAGAAAGTGGTCTGGGAAAGAAGAGCAGAGGACGTTCGAAAGATCAGAGGATGCCAGAGGAGAACCATAGAAGCTAATGGATGGTTGCTTTAGGTGTGGCAAACCTGGCCACTATGCTGCCAAGTGCTGGGCCACAAGACCTTTAGCTCCACATAAGCCATCGGTGCCACAGAAGATGCCATAGTGGCCAACAAAGGATGCAACCTACTTCAAGAAGAAAGCTGACTACTACAAGAAGAAGGTTATGTTGGCACAAACAAGTGATCTGGTTACAGATGAATCATCAGAGGAGGATGAACCACAAAAAGGTCTCGTAGCCATAGAGGACTCTGATGATGAAGAGTTTTGTGTCATGGCAAAGGACAACTCTGACTCCTCAAGCACTCTATATTATGAGGTATCTACTTCTGACTCAACTGAGTTGTCTGATGAGATCATTGATAACTTGAATTCACATCAATCAGATCTCAAGAAAAACTCTCTAAATCTAAAAAAGAAGTCAAAACTCTCACATTAGAAAGAAATAGATTCTTTCAAATGTTTGAAATGGTAGAAGAAGATAAAATCTCTTTTGTGAAAATTTTAAAAGAGAAACTTGCTAAGAGTGAAAAAGATTTAAAAGAAAAGGCATCTGAAATAAAGAGACTAAACAATGAGAGGAGTAATGCAATGTCTATCAAAGATTTTTATTCCAAAAAGAAAGGGAGGTTTTGCATCAAGATTTACTTGATAGAGAGCTTAAAATCAGGAAATTTCAGGATGTTCAAAATATATTCAACAAAATAGGAGTTAACATGGGCAGAAGAGGCTTAGGGTTTTCAGAGTATGATAACAAACTAAGTTTCAAAAGAAAACTTTGCAGAGTACTTTCAAATCTGCAAAAAACATCAAACGCAACATTTCTGACACTAAGTCTATCTTCAAGAGAAGAAGAGTTATGGATGTACCAAAATCAAGGACTCCTTTAATCTTCCGAAATGTAGCTTTTGAAGACTACATTTACTCTTTCTCACCTTCTGAAGAGAAGGATTTAATTCCAAGGATATTTATGAGACAAAGTCAAATGGGAGTGTTTAAGTTTGGTCAACCAGATACCTAAGAAGATTGTGCCTTCTTCTGTACTATTAAACCTTTGGAAAAAGAGTTATCCTATGATGCACCTGAATTTTTCCCAAGTCATCTGACAGAGGACTCTGAAACCTCATTAACCTTGTCAATGATACACCTCTCTGTGAAGAAAATCTCACAGAAGATTTTTTATAAAGGTCTAAACTCTTTAGATCATGATTTATCTATCTAATAGAGATCTTCTCAGTTCAGACTCTAAACAGAATGTACTTCTGACCAGAATCTGAGTCATGTTCAGAAGCTTCTGTTTCAAAACTCTTCAATTTATGACACTGTATGAAATGATAAGTGATCGAACTTCAGACATGAGTCTCCAAAGACACTGAAAATATCTCTAGTTAAGTCATAGAGTTTGACATATGGCTCTGACAACAATGTATTTAAGGAGAAAATTAGGAGGATTTATTATCTGTCCATACTTTATTGAGTTGTGTTTGAATCTAAAAAGGAAATAGAAGGAAAAATCTTTGAATACATGCATATCCTCTACAAAAGTCTCTGAGGTTCAGAAGCCTAAACTCACTTGGCAACAAAAGGAAAAATGGCCTCAATCTAATCAATCTTCTGTCTCAGTAATTGCAGGAAAATCAAAGAAGGGATCTCTACAGAAGAAGTTTATTTCAAAAGAATTTAAAAATGAAGAGCCTAGAATAGTTAGGGAATCTTGTACAAAGAAGCCCAAATCTAGGAAGGGCTCTAAACCAAAAGCTTCTGTACCTTTCTTTGAGTTTTTTAATGAAAAGTTTAAGTTTCGTACTTGCAATACTGACTTCTATGAATGTTTTAACATTATGCATACTTTGTCCAATCATTTCCACCATTCTACCTGTCTGGTCACAAATCCCAAAAGCCAATGTTCAAGTGACAAACATAGACATTTTGGCAATTCTTCTTCACAGAAGAATAAGCCCAAACAAAAGGATGATGTGGCATATCTAAAACAAGCTGATTTAAAAGGACCCAACTGGAAGTGTGTACCTAAATCTTCTGTCTCTTGATTGCAGAAGAAACAACATGTGTTTACCTGGTATGTTGTATCAGGTTGCTCGAGACACATGACTGGAACACAGGAGCTTCTTGTCATCTTATGTCAATAAAGAAGGTAGTTCTATGGCTTTTGGTGGTAATCAGAAAGGAAGGATAAAGGGATATGGAAAGATAGTGAAAGGAGAAATCAATGTTAACCAAGTATTATATGTTATGTCTCAAGCATAATTTGATAAGTGTGAGTCAGTTGTGTGACAATGGGTTAAATGTCATATTCAAGATCAAATATTGTATCATGTACAAGACAGACACTCTAATTGAAGTAATGAGAGCCAACAGAAGAGGAGATCTTTATCTATTGTGTTTTGATACACTTGAAGCCAAAGAAGAAATCTACTTAGTCTACTATGTGAAGAATGAAGAGGCATGGCTCTGGCACACCAGGTTTTGTCACTTAAACTTTCACACTCTTGATAAACTGGTAAGGCAAAAATTAGTCAAGGGTCTACCTGATATAATGTTTGAGAAAGATCATCTCTGTTCAGCTTGTGAATGGGAAAACTCAAAATGTCTTCTCACAAAACCAAGTCTGACCCTTCCTATGATAAGCCTCTACAAATGCTACATATGGACCTCTGTGGACCAATTTCAGTGCAAAGTCTTAGAGTAAAGAAGTACATTCCTGTTCTTGTAGATGAGTTCTCACGTTTTACTTGGGTAGGGTTCTTAAGAAAGAAATCTCAAGTTCCCTTGCTTCTAATCAATCTCTTGAAGAGATTGCAAGTTCTTCATGGTTTGCAGGTTAGAGTGCTTAGAAGTGATAATGGCACATAATTCAAGAATTCAGCCATTGAAGACTACCTAACCTCTGTTGGCATCACGCACAACTTTTTAGCTCCAAGGAAACCATAGTAGAATGGAGTAGTTGAGAGGAAGAACAAACTCTTGTAGAGGCTGCAAGAACCATGCTAAATGCCTCTAGTTTACCTCTCACATTCTGGGCAGAAGCTGTATATACTGCTTGCTATACACAAAATAGATCCTTGGTGGTGAAACGCTTTGAAAAGACTCATTATCAACTGTTGTACAACAAAAGGCCCAACATAAAGTTCTTTCATGTTTTTAGTTGCAAGTGCTTTGTGCTAAATGATAGAGAACCTATTGGAAGTTTGATCCCAAAGGGGATGATGCCATATTTATAGGATATGCATGGGACTCTGTCGCTTATAGAGTCTTTATCCTCAGAACTCAAATTGTGGTTGTCAGCACTAATGTTAAGTTTGATGATTCCTTTCAGGTTATTCAAGATAAGTTCACAGAGGAATCGAAGATTCAAGCAGAAGCTTCTCCAAATGCTACCATTAGTCAAGATATCAAAAAGCTCTTTAGTGATTGGTATGAGGATTTTGAAGATCCTGACAGAGCTTCTGTGAATCCCACCAGAGCCTTTGCGAACGCTGACAGAGCTTCTAGCAATAGTAGAACAACAATAGTTCACACTTAGATAAATAACACACCCTTTAGACATTACATGGATGACACATGTACGCTTATGATCACACACACTTGTGGCTAAGAATTTGCGCTACAAAAATGCCTACCTTAACTATAAAAGTTACCAACATGGAATAAGCATACCGGAGGTCTTGTGAGTTCCCACTAATACAAAGTCCAAGCATGTCAAATCATCCAGTTGAAAGATTCCTAATAAAACCATAATAGTTCACACTTTGATAAATAATGAACACTTTAAACATTATGTGGATGATGTAAACTTATGGTCACACATACTTAGGTTAAGAATTTGGGCTACACCCTTATCCTTATTGTGAATGACATAAAAGAAATTCATGCATTCTATTTAGGTACACACCACCCATATGAAAGCCATCATATGCCCCACCCCACATGAATCCACATGTTATACATGAACAACACCTTATATATAAAAGTTACAAAATAAAATTAGTATACCAATTAAAGAGCATGCATAGCAAGTGATCGTTTATAAAATAAAGTCGTAGAAAACTCATCTGAAGTCTACGACAGATTACACATGTTTATAAGGCTAAACAAAAAAAATGTTCTATTTAAAAATGCTATAATAAGTTTACAAAGTGTCCCAACAATTTTTTAAAGACATTCAAATTAAATTGTCCTATTAGCTAATTTTATACGATGATTTGGATAAGTGTCTTATAAACCCATCTTTTTACCAGAAATTTCTGTTTATAAGACATTTTTCTTTAATAGTTTCCTATACAATAGTTAATATGACATTCTTTGGAAAATGCTCTATTAAACTTTTACAACGCTCAAAAGCGTCCTATAAACTTTTCGTAACACGTTTAGATATGACGTTTTTCATTTAATCCAATAAATTAGTCTTACAAAACATTCTATTAGGATATTTATTTATTTTAAATGTCCCTATAAACTCAATTTTGAATAGTGGTTTTAGGCCATCCGTAACAGCGGTGGGAGGGTGCTGGTACCGCCACCGGTACCGGCGGTAACACCGTCGAGGATGGCCGGTAGGTGGGTGGTACCGCCCCTACCCGGTACCCACACGCCGATTGAAACACGAAGCAACCCCACCCCCTACCCCCCCCCTCTCTTCTTTCTCTCTCTTCTTTTCTTTTTCTGTTATTTTTTTAATTAATTATTTAGAGGGGTATGGAATTGGTACGGTTAAGGATGGTATGGTATCGTGTTGGTAAGGTGTTGGTAAAGCTAATGTGGCACTGAAGTGGCAGCAAGTATTGTTGGATATTTTAGTGTAATTGGATTAACTTGTTTGACCAATATCATCATAATAAGACATCATTTAGGCTTGGAGGTGCGGAGTGCACACCTACTTGAATTTATTATGATTTTAGGGGCGAAGCCCTCAAGGAACGGGGGTCCGGGGGCAGCGCCCCCGGTAGCGGGGTCCAAGGGGCAGCGCCCCTGGCTGGGGTCGAGCTAGGTGGGTAAATTTGACCCGGTTTTGGCCCGTTGGAAAACCATAAAAACTGCCTTTTGGCAGTTATCCCGTTGGGTTGTTAGATACGATTTTGGTCGCTTTTCTCTGAGATACTGGTTCGAAAATCTCAAACAAAAACATACAAAACATTCTTGATCTCTGGATTGTATCCGATTGAATAATTCGGAAGAACCACCGAATTGATTCGATCTGAAAGTGTTCACACGCCTTTCAGAGATTATCGTTCGTTACTATTTATCCCCTACAAGTATGAGGGGTATGATGAGTACGGTTAAGGATGACCTTAGAACAAAGAGACCAACTCAATTTTCTAGCATTTTTTAGGATGTTATTATTTCTACCCCCTTCTATCTTTTTTTTCACGCACATTATTTCATATCCATGTGATTTAGATCCCATGTACTCACTCACATGTATATATCCATGCCCCCTCCATATATAACCCTTTGATACCTTTGTCCTTTTACCTTCACCTCCAATACCTTGAATTTATTCCTCAGTAGTCACCATCTTGATTAGGCTCAAGACCGCTAAATGTTTGACCGGCTGGTATAAAAATTAATTGAAATATGCGAAAACTGACATATGTAGTTATGCAAATAAAGTTATAAGTTTAGGTGAATATATAAATATATAACAGAAATGCAGAGCAAGGTGGTAATAAATAAAATAGGGAGTGAAATGGAGAGCAGAAGAAGGTACACAAGAAACCACCAGAAGACACCGTAATCGAACCTCAATAATGTCACCATTATTGTTATTATGATTATTGTTATTGTGGGTCTCTCTCTCTAGCTACCATCTTTACTTTTTAGTGTAACTTACAAATATCGTCCCTGTGGATATTGAAAATTTCAGATTGGATCCACAAATGAAATAAGCATATCTAAAATGATCGCCAATCGTTTTTGTTTCTTATAGATTGGGTTTGTTATCTTCACTCCACTTAACGGAGAATTTTGTTATTTTATGGTATTTCCTTTTTAAAATTATAAGGGTCATTTATTAAATACTTTCAAGGTAAGTAATTATCCAGCTATTTTGCTTTATCGAATGAATTTGATAACAATTGAGAATCTTGCCGTGTAAGAAAGATAACACGGACAGAAAATCTTACCTAGTAAGTGAGAGTCACACCCCTT
Organism: Centaurea solstitialis; assembly: GCA_030169165.1. Taxonomy (NCBI): domain Eukaryota; kingdom Viridiplantae; phylum Streptophyta; class Magnoliopsida; order Asterales; family Asteraceae; genus Centaurea; species Centaurea solstitialis. Next base: position 50,151,254 of record CM058043.1, read on the forward strand.
GTCTGATAACCGCGCACGTTTGGGTTAAACATGTTCCACACGATACCATATAAGTTAAGCAAAAGTATTGACTTTTAATTACCAAGTAAGCGTTAAGTAAACAAGTCCTTACTATCTTTAATATTTTTATATATTAACATGAATAAAAACATATTCATCGTTTCGTTTTTCATTAATTGTCCTAGGAATTAGAAAACCAAGACCAAACGAGCCTCTAGAGTATTTTGCATAAATTAAATTTGTGTTTAAAACGAATATGGGTGTGATTTATGGCAACTTTGTTCCTAAATCAACAGTGGTCTATTGCAGTCCAGATACGGATGTGATTTATGACCCCTTCCTTTCCAGATCAGTCCTACTTACTTAGGGGTACTTGTGACTTGTTTCATCGTAAGGAGGAATATAAGTTATTTGTAGTGCTTGGATGGGGTTTTTAGGAAAGTGTTTCTCCAAGAAGGATATAAGTCATTTTCAAAAAGGTTATAATATTATAACTTTTAAAAAAAAATTCAGATTTTTAACGAAAAGACCTTGTTACTCTTGTTTTTTTGCCCTAACATATCGTAATAGATATCATCGGGCAAATAAGCAAATACATGAAAAAGAAGTAATTTATGGCGTTACGACACCGGAATAAGTTGATAAGTTAGAATGAACTAACTAATCAAAATTTTGTTATCATCAGTGCCAAAAAAAACTATAAGCATTTTTTTTTCTCTTTCCATCCAAACACTAAAAAATCATTTTCACTGGTAACACACTTAATATGTTTATAAACACTTTAGATAAGCAATCCCAAAGATCCCTAAAACAACAATAAAACTTTGAACATGAATAGTAAACAACTAAATTAAAAAACTTGGTATTTTATGGTTACTGTTTTCGGAAAAATAAACTTTGATGTTTACAAACGCCCAAGTTGTTCAATAAATGTAATTGAAATCAAAAATCTAAAACTGAAATCAGAATACAAGCACGAAACAATAAACCTGATATAAACACTAAAGTATGAAACCTAAATCCAAATTAAGATGTTAGAATCTAAAACACTAAATTTATCTCAATAAACAATAGTGGAGAGGAGAGACTCAAACTTAACAAGTCAAAATCTAAAACACCTTTCTGAATCATCAATTTAACAGAGAGTGAGAAATAGGGAGGAGATGAGAGACGAGAGATTTGGGCAGTGAGTTGAGTCAATACCAAAACAGTTCAAGAATCGAGGGAGACAGAGAGGAGAGTCTATCTTTGATGATAGTTAGATGTTTTGATGTTTCGTGTTCGTAACCGCCAATCCTCTCGTCGTGAAATAGTAGAAAGAAGTTAAACCTATATCGAACCTATCCATAACCTAACGAGCTTAAGCATATGATGCATTTTGGCTCACTGTTGCCCTATGCCGCCGCCCCCCTTGCGGCCTTGCCCATAGCTAAGGTCGGGCCTAGTATAGTCATTGATATTTAAAGTTGATTTATATAGTTTGGATTTAGAGAATCATTTGATACAATGTTGTAAAAGGTGAAAGTTTTGGTGGGGAGATGAAGTAGATGGAGAGGAGAGGGGAGAGGGCCTATACGAGCAAAATCAAGAAGCACTACAATCAAAAGCATAGTTATGATATTTGTAATTATTTGATTTGAAGGACCCAACCCGTTATTTTCATACCATAGGGACAAATAAACTGTCATTTCTTACTTTTATTTCTCTTCTTTCCTACACCATTGCTTCCTTTACATCCGATTATTTTCATATTTCTTCACATCTTTTATCAAGGTCATTATTGACAAATATATAAAGCATTTTTTATTATATTTTTAAAGCCAAAAAAAAGTGGTATTAATATGAAAACCTTGAACTTTATTGCAGTTGCAGAACCAATTTTCTTGATTATTGGGGCTTGTTCTACAAGCAATGCTATTTTGCATCCTTTTATCGTTAAAATTAAGTTAACTTAAGCATTGGAAAGTAAAAAAGTTAAGAGTTTGATATTGCAATACGTTAGAAGTAAAGTAATAGATATGGGTGCATTTAGTAATGCATAAGGGTGCATTTAGGGCACCCCAATTGCACATTTAACGTTAAAATCAAGTTGATTCAAGCATTGAAAATTAAAGAAACTAGATACATGAGAAGAAAAGTAATAGATAGGGATGTATTTAGTAATGCATAACGGTGCATTTAGTACACCCCAATTGCACCTTTAATAATTGTGAAGTGCCTTCTTATAGATGATTTTTTTTTTCCTTATATATATCAATATCGCAACTTGACTTTACATTTCTAATGCAAAAAATTGATCTGATTTTAATGTTCGTTGGAATGCATATGGCATTACTCAATTTTTTAGAACATTTGCTACTGCCTTCAAATATAAGTTCAATCGACCCAACAAAAATATGAGATTTAAGAAAATCTCAATCTCACAAGTAACAACTAATCTATTTTTGTCTTCCGGTGTTGTGGCGGATTGGTTATCGTTCCGGGGGTTCATAACGTCCTAACCGAGTTCGAGCCTTCTCGTGTGCATGTCTGAGGACATTTAAGTAAGACCATGTTTAGCACCCAAAATTGTCAGGGATTAGCCGAGCTTTGGCTCGAACACCCTTCCAAAAAAACTAATCTATTTCTAAAGAAACAAAAAATAGTGAAAAGTAAATGTAAAACATATCACTTTTTGGCTTACAATTAAACTTTACAGCATGTTGCATCACATTTTTTTAGTAAAATGGTAATTGCAATGTTATTTGGGATTGTTTTTAATGAGTTTTTAAAGTATGTCTAAAACCTGTTGGGCTCAGCGGGCTCCTACGGGTTGGGTACACGCCCGGCGGTTTTAGCGGGTTCTGGTTGGGGGTGGTTTAGCCGCACCGCTTCTTTCTCATTTGAAGCCGCTTCTCTCTCTTCCTCTCTCTCTATCTCTCTCTACATTTTATATTAAAAAGATTATGTATTGGGTATTTGGGAGGGTTGAGAGGGTTGGATACTAATCAGAGAAGATTTCAAATGATTAATTGTGGGGTTAGGAAAAAGCTGATTTAAAAGCTGGTGTGGCAGTGGGGTTGAGAGGGTTGGATACTGATAGCCTAAGCTAGCATATAAGCTGATTCGGAAGCTGATGTGGCAGTGGGGTTGGGGGGTTGGATATTGATAGCCTAAGCTAGCATATAAGATATTTTAGTTATCCCATTTTTTTAATTACACCTTTTGTATTTGCCAAAGGGCAAATTGCGTCAAAAAGGAACGTACTTTACTCTAGTTTCTGTTTTGGGTAATGTACTTTTAAAATACTCATTTAAGGGTATATAACAAAACTTTACAACCAAAAAGGGGGACCACTTACCAATATAGTAAGTCAATTTTGATTTTTCAATAATTATATTATTTTAAAAGTTATAAATAAACATTAATATTGTCATTTCTATTAAATAATTTTCATGTCATCCAAAGAAATTCCATATAAATAATGTTTATCAACTACTCCAAGTTTTAATCCTTCTATTTTCTACGATTATCGTTTTTTAATTTAATTCATCCACCTTAAAAAAATTCTTAAAAAAAAATTGTTTCCGATTTTGTTAGTTTGCTCCAAAAAAACCAAGTTTGCAATTTTGTACGTTTGATACGTTGAAGTTCTTCACCATCCCTTTGTTTTCATTCTTCTTGAAATAGAACACAAAAAAAAACAATGGTTGTTGAGGAGAGATTATTTGAGGAATGAAAATAACGGAGTTTTGGAGTTTAGGAAGCTGGTTTTGATTTGTGTAAGGCTTAAAGAAAAAGGGAATTTTTTAGAAAAATATAATAAATTAAAAAAAACGATAATAATGAGAGATAAATGGATTGAGATTTAGAGTAGGTGATAAACATTATTTATATGAACCAAATGAGTGGTAGCCTGGTGGTAAGGCTTGGGCACTACATAGTGGTGAACCCAAGTTCGAGCCCTGGGGGACGCATTCTGGAGGTACGGAGGCTTCGACCCCGGGCTGCATGATTTAGCAGTCGGGCTTCAGCCCAAAAATTGCCGAGGATTAGTCTGGGCCCAATGTGGTCTCGGATACCTCTTCCAAAAAAAACATTACTTATATGAAATTTCTTTTGATGACATGAAAATTATTTAAGGGACATGACAATATTGATGCTTATTTATAATTTTTAAAACAATATAATTATTGAAAAATCAATAGTGACTTACTATATTGGTAAGTGGTTCCCCTTTTTTGTTGTAAAGTTTTGTTATATACCCTTAAATGGGTATTTTAAAAGTGCATTCCCCAAAATAGAAACTAAAGTAAAGTACGTTCCTTTTTTACGCAATTTGCCCTTTACCAAACAATGCTTCAATGGTGATTATGATAAATAACACCTCAATTTTACCATAAATATGTTACTCATAATAAATATTCATGATGAATATAGCATGTGACACACTATGTATATATACACTTATTATATAATAAAATTTCTATAAACATACATCAGTGATACAATATTACAATGCGAAACTACATCCAACTCGCCAATAAAATTGAATAACTCCAAAGCTATTTAAATTTGTTAACGGTCAGTCAAATCTTTCAATGATCACAAAATGACTCGAAAGGATGAAAACGAGACCTTACCAATTGAACTATTCCAAAAAATAGGTTTGACTTTGGTGGACTTGAACCGATGAAACCAGAAACTTTATCACTTAAGCTACTTTCATCTTATTCATCCCCAACTTCTCGAGAAACTTCATTTGATGATACAACATACAGGATTCGAATCCGAACCTTTAACCCGTATTGAAACCTTTCACAACCCTTGTTACAAACCCAAAAGGACTATGTTCGGTCTTAAATCATATTTCTGAATTAATGACATGTATTTTAGATGATTAATTACCAAAGAAAAAAACATATAGATATTAGTTGGAGAAAGTGTTTTGTTAAAGCTAGAAACCTCAATTCTATAAAAAAGGAACTCCTACAAATGCACACCATAAAGTGTTTTGTCACAACTTTAGGAGGACAGGAGGAAACTACAATACAATCTTTAAAGGGGGTTTCTTTATGTTAACATTGTGTCATTGTGTGTTACAACTTACAACCATCCATGCATCAAGGTACAAGTAACTAATGCACCACAACTCAGTCTACTCTAGGATGCAGATGTAATCATAACAGAACAAAGAGTTGTCACCATCAGCAACTACTAAAATAAAAATTAAAAACAAAAATAAACCAAGATTTTGATAAGAAGAAGAAGTTTGTCTTAAATTTTCCAAGTGGAGCAATCTTTTAGGCTGGGAACTAATAAAGCTAACTATTAAGCTAGGCGGCAGCTGTTAGCTTATAATAAAGTATGTTTGGTAAATTTAACAATAGATATTAATAATGTTATAATTCGAAAAAAAACTAAGAAAACTCCCGTTAAGCCAATATAAGCTAGCTTATTTTTGCTAAATACAGCCTTATGAACCCAAATTAATTAAGCATTCAAATATATAGATTCATCATTCATTGCTTAAAGGTTCAAAATCAAACACATATCCAACTAAAAAATTTATACAAATCGCCAACTTAAAACCCCCTTTTTTTTCCATCATCATCATCAGTTACCTTGATGAAACAGGGTTCAAAGCTCTTGCAAAACCATTCATGGCGCCATAACTTTTAGAGCTAAACCCTAGACACCCCAATAGACCTTGCTTGTACGGTAAATACGTCTTCTTCCTCAGCTCTTCCGCCTGCGCTCGATTCGTTGTGTAATGTAGCTCGTGTGCTGACCGCGCCACCCTCCTTTTCCCCACCCCATTCACCGCCTTTCTCGCCGTGGTTTTCCCCCCTTCCGCCGCGGAACTTCCGTCTACGGTACCACCTGTCGCCGTTGCCTTATTCTTCGCGGCGGATGTATCCGACGATTTTTTCTCTTTGCTACTAGACGGGGAAAAGGACAGTGAGGTCCAAAACTTGTGATTGCTATTGCTATGGCTACTAGTGCTGCTTCTTCCTTCGCTCTTGCTTCTATACAAAAACTCCTTCAAAAACACCCACCGTTTCGAGCTACGGCCGACCGAGGACGACACGTGAGGACGCACCGGAAGGCGTCATTTCGGCATCCCGAAGATTCACATCTTCTAATTTCGCCTTATTATCTTCTTCTTCTTCTTCTTCAGCTTCCAATTTCTTCTTGATTTCATTGATCTCCGTCGATTCTCTACCGTCCTCAAACTCCTCCAGCCATTGAAACGCGTTGTTCGTCCTCAACGGCGACATAGATCTGGCTCTCCGCCTCAACGACTTAGATCTGTCTCGAGCCCTCAAAACCCTACCCCTCCCATCGTCGTCATCCTCAACGTTCACGTTTTCATTATCCATTTCGCTCTCGTCCACATCCAGCAACGGGCCAGCACCTGAGGCCGTTGCAGGTGGGACGAGAGCTTCATCGGCCGGATCCGGCCGTTCAAGAACAGCTCATCGGCGGAGCTCATGGATCCGGTCGGGGCCGCTCCTCCGTGAGCGGCCCCGAACTCGAAAGATCCTCCACCTCCTTCAAGAGGAGCAGTAGAAGAAATGGAGCTCGAAGAGGAGTGATTCGAAGACAACATGAAGTGAATAGGACTCGCCGGAGCACTGTAGAAGAATCCGCCGCCGTACGACGACGACGACGGCGGGCCACGGCCGGGGCTGGAAGGAGCACTGACGAATGGAGTGGAGCAGGCGCTGTCGAAGTCGTCGGAGAATGTGATGAGATCACCACCGCCATTGTTGGCCGGAGTTTCGAGCTCCTCCATTGAAGAAGAGAAAAGATAGAGAGAGAAAGATAAGAGAGAGAAAGAGAAGGTGATGATGGATGGAAAAGGGTTGGCACTGGCAGAGGGAGTTGTTATTAAGCATTTATTTTCCCAAAAGCAAACCACTGTTTATTTTCATTTCTTTATATTTATTTTATTTTACTTTATGTTATTTTAATTAGTGTTTTTTCTCGAGGTAAATGTCAATGAACCCTCCTCCAATATATTCTCTAATCTTATTATACTACTTTTTTTTTATGTACTTTTGTGTTTGGGTAAACTACATTTTTGGTCCTTATGGTTTGTTATCAATTAAGGATATTGTTTTTGTGGTGAGTTTATTACAACAGTGGTTTTTGGCGGTTTATGTCTTTACCGGACTTGGTCCCTCTAGATATCCTTCTTAATAAAAGTTTGTTGAACTGGGTTACTTTGGTCTTTTTATATTTTTGTTCGGTTTCTAATAAACCTAAATAGATGATTCGAATGATACTTTCTTACTCTCTTTTCTTCTGTTTCTTTCCTCTATCATGCAGGTTTATACTCATTCTCTTTGGGCATATATTGCAGCTCTCTCACCAATATAACAGTTTTCCTTTGGTGTAAAAAACTTGTCTTGGCCACTAGGAGACTCTCTTGCCTCCCCCGCCCTCGCCCTTATACTTAGTTGCATCTTTATATCATGCCTCAAAAGTCAAAACCTTTTCCTTAGATATTTGTTTTGGTTTTGGCATTTGAAAAGATGTAACTTGAACAAAATGCGGAAACAATAATCTTCAAAGTGCTTATGAGGATATGCCTGACGATGGAAGTTTCCATAGATTCAGGTCTATGGCTCCTTATGTTAAAGCATATTTAAGCAAAAAGGCAACAATTATTGATATGTTTTCTAGTCATTCCAAAAAAAAGTAGTTGGATCAAAATGTAAAAAGATGGAAAAAGAAACTTCACCGTGAAGAGTTTGTAAAAATCACTAAGCCAATCCTAAGATCTAAAAGGGGAAGGGGTTGGGGAAGAGGTTATGGTATGGTCACAAGTTATAGTAAGTGGTGGTGGTTGGTTGGAAAAAGGTGGTAAAAGGGGTCGTGGTTGTGACGGTGGTGATAGGTGTAACAACCCAAAACCCAAACAGATAATATCAAGAAAACTCGGTGATTTAACGCAGCGGAATTATAAAATCAATATCATAGTTTGGCCCAAGGCCCAATTCATCAAAACCAAAAGTGACAATCTAGTTAAATGCCAGTGAAACAACCTTCCACAATTGATATATAATAAACTAAATTGTTCATCTAAAGTCTAAAAAAAGGCAACTACACTAATTGTCCACCATCTCCTTTCCCTTCTTGGAAGCTCGAACTTTCCCTAAAAATAATTAAAAGTTTTGAAAGCAAGGATTAGACCATAAGGTCTACTGAATTCCCTCAAAACAGTTTTATTCACAATCGTGGCCTTCTGGCCAAAAGTAGTACAATTAAAAAATATTGGCGGTGCATTCTGGACAATGAATCCATCACCCCGTGACGTAGGAGTAGGGTCGCAGCTGACTCCCCAGATTCCCGTAACAACAATAGTGGTAGACCCTTCCATGTAGATGCCCATTTAAGGGGGGACAAAACATTTTTGTGCCCCACACCACGCACTCACTCCCAAGGGATGTATTGTCCCTCGGTACACGTTGTCCACTATGCAACCCACCCTTGCCCATTTAAGTACATAAACAGTTCATTAAGCATGCTCACAAGTATACAGATGATCATCAGTTATTTAAAATCAGAATTCAACCAGAGCAAATTCAGTAAGCATTTCATAAATCATTTCAGTAAAACATTTCAATAAACATTTGGTTTTATAAAGAGGGTTTGCCAAGGGAACTCACCTAAGCTTATCTCTAATATAGCTCACTACCGATAATACTCGCCTAATGAATCAGCAACCGATCTAAAACATCCTAAACCTTACTTAGGGAACGACTAAACCTTAAGACAAATGATCCCCCCTAGGCAGACTTAGCATTGGGGTTCTGAAATTTTTTTATTTCTATACAAATAAATCATTATAGGATCTTCCTCAGAAAATCTAACCCTAGGGTCGATCTACCCAAAATCCGACTCGGATAAGCCTCAAAGTCCGACCCGGAGAACAGCCCAAAGTCCGACTCAGGAACAGCCCCAAAGTCCGACTCGGACTTTATCCAAATCCGACTCGGACTATTCCCAAGTTCGACTTGGATTACCGAGTACTCCGACTCGGACTACTAGAGGAGTAGTCTGACTCGGAATTTCTTGGTAGTCCGACTCGAGATTTTCAGGATTCGAGGAGATCGAACCCTGGTACCCAAAAATCACTCCAAAACAGCTTAAATATAAGGGTCTTTCACTTTAAAACTTCAATAAGTGTTCTCCTAATGATCCTTAATCAATTCCAATAATAGGATTTAGAAATCTTACCCAGAAAATGGAAGTATTAATGATGAAGATGATGATGATGGTTACTGTTGCTGCTGCTTTCAATACACACACACACACACACACAGAGATTTTTACCCTAAATGGTAAAACTGTTATGTCATTACCTTTTTATATCATAGGCTTTGGGCCCTTGGCCCTTAATTTTTCCCAAATAGAAAAGCTCATCCTTAATTAATTTCCTAAACTTCTCAAAAGTCACATTTGGTCCCTGAATTTCAAAAGATTCTCAAACTAAATCCCAATTATCAAAATAATTACAATCCTAAATCCCGGCTATTACAATAGGGGAAGAGGAACATTGATACAAATAGACAGTGAGGGTCTTGGAGAAGAAGGTATGTGCTAAAGGTGGTGCGTGAACGTTTTTGAGGTGTTTATGAAACAAAATATTATTCATAAAAATGTTTCAGATTTGAAGCAAATACATACTCAACAAACAATTGTGAAACAAATTCATGATAATAAATAAGGGTTGAGTATTTCTAAATGTATCAAAGTTGTCACCTTTTGCTATTGTATGTATTGTACTTCAAAAATTAGCATTTAATATATCAAAGTTTCAAAACCCACTGTTTAGTGTATCGTGACCTCTTATAATAGGTTACCAGCCGGTCACCCCCACTCCGCGACTTTTCCGACGACTGGTCATTTTCTTCGGCGACTAGTCATCTTCTTCGGCGACTTGTTCATCTTCTCCGGCGACCGATCATCTTCTACGGCGACTTCTTCGATGACCCCAAACCACATCCGCCGACTTCTACGGCTACCACAAGACACATCCAGCGACCACAGACCACATCCGGCGACCTCCATCTCTGTCACACACCATCTTTTTCGGTGACTTTTCTGACGACCTCCATCTCCACCGTGATCAAGGCTATGGCTGTTGTCATCAGCACGTAGTGGCCATTGTCGTCGACAACAGTTTCTTGACGGCAATCACTTCTCCATGGTTGAGATTTGCACGATGAAGGAACTCCAACCGGAGACACGCACACACACATCTCTATGGCTGGAGAAAATGGTGGGTGGGGAGATGGAAGTCGTCGGAAAAAATGGTTGTGGTTGTCCAAACTGGTATGGTCGCCGAAAAAGTCGTCGGAGAAGATGACCGGCTACCTCTTCAACAAGTTTCCCAATACACTAAACGGTAGGTTTTGAAACTTTGGTACATTAAATGGTAATTTTTGAAGTACAATGCATACAACAGAAAAATGTGACAACTTGGATACATTTAGAAACACTAAACCCAATAAACAATTAGATACTATCCTTAGACCGAAAATTTTATTTGCAACAAATTTTTTAAGATAAAAGTTCTTGTATATTTCACAAGTTCTAGAGTTTTCAAGTTATTAAGTCTTTGACCTTAAGAAATATTCTAGTTTGTTTATTTCTTCTTTCTCTCATTTTCTTTTATAAAATGTTATATATGTATAATATTTTATAAAAGTATACGAGAGAAAGAAGAATTAAACAACCTACAAATATTTCTCACTTAGGGGGTGTTTATTTTTTTCACTTATCACTTTTTCAACACTTTTTGAGAGGAAATCACTTATTCACTCCGTGATTTTTCCATTAAGACTGTTTGTTTTATTCTTTTTATTAAGTGTCACTTATAACTTTTTCACCACTTACTGGAAAAGTGATGGTAAAACCACTTTTTGTTCACTTTTTTAGTTTTTCATCAAGCTTGGACTTCTTTGGATTGTTCATGAAGCTTGGACTTGTTTGGATTGTTCATTAAGTTTGATTAGATTGTTCATTAAGCTCATTAAGTTTGTTTGGATTGTTCTATAAAGCTCATTAAGCTACTGGATTGTTAAAGTTTACTATTGTACTTGATTGAGTTGACATATTTCCGTTGATTTTAGCTCTTATGAATAATCAGATTCGGATTCAGACTCAGATTTAGATGTTTGACAGTTTACAAAAATAAACAATCTTGACATATTCAGATTTAGTCTTCAACACCACCACTTAACAATCAGAAGTGGAAACAGATTCAGTCTTCAGTACCACTTAAAAAACAAACATCACCTTAGTTACACTGCTAATGAAGCTATATTGAGGACTAGCCTTGTAAGGATTTGCAAACCACAAGAATCCATAATGTAAAAACCAACCATATAAATAATACCCACAATTTCTAACAAACCCCTAGCACCAAAAATGTAGTTTATTTTTATTTTTTTGAGAGGCAAGACATTTTATTACCCACCAAAAGACTAGAACATCGAAAAAAGCTCAAAACAACAATGGAAGGAAAAAACCACATGTAATCAAAAGACAGAACAAACGAAAGCTGGATATTGGGTTGCGAGAAGTCCTTTCGCCCAAACGCAGAAATGATAACGATTAAGATCGTGATCGAGGATGCTGTAGAACCCACAAAAACATATGACTTCAAGATGCAAATTTCAGCCTTTCGTAACGCCATCTGCTATTCCAGATTGCAAGACGAAGCCATATGTTGTTCGGCTGCAGCCACGTAGCCCTACTATCATGCCATCGCTTTTTTTTTTTATTTGAAGTTCTCAGTTTAGTTTTTAGTGTTCAAAAACTACCATTTGACTATCGTTGTATTCAAAGATGTTAAAGATTCAATCCATTTCTTTAACGAATGGTAAAAATAGTCATTAAAATAGGACATTTAAATCTTTTTTTTCTTTTTTATAATAATTATGTTATATATGTGTGTATATATTTTTTACACTATATATTATATCATTATACCTCTAGGATCATCCAACATATTATTGTCGTCATTTGCGCTATCTTCATGTCGTCATCACCATTGACAGCGTACAAGTGGACTTTCCATCGTGAATATTGTATTCTTCTTCGCCTCAAATCGTTCCCTTCCTGTTCTTTCCTTTTGTAGATGATCACTAAAATTTGATACTGTGATAATGATGCTACCTAAATCTACTCAAAATTTATATAACCAAATTGAAATTGAATTTCATGAAGTTAGGTTTCATTGTGATAATGACTTCTTTCCTGTTCTTTTTTTTTTTTTGCTAATCTTTCAATTGTGAAGAGAAGCCACGTTTTTCTCCCAAAGTTATTAAGAAGAAACCCTCAACATTATGAATTCAATGATGTAACGAGTTGGGTGATACAATAGATTACACCAAGTTTAATTGTTGAGGTTCATGTTTATCTCTTGGTTCTACTAATTCTGGAGCAACTGAAAACACATGGACAACATGTAACACCCCAAAATTTGGAGCTAACAAAAACTTTTTAATAAAGGAAGATGGTATAACAAATACGTCGTAGCATGAGCTCTTCCCAAAAAGGGTAAAGTAATATTAGTTTAATTAAATGTTTGTAATTTATATTAAGAGAAATAACAATAACCAAGCTAATCTACTTTCTATCTAGGAAAAAGATTACAAAAGGGTTATTGTCCTATTAGTAGCCAAAAAGGTCAAGAAGACCGGTCTCTTAAAAATTCCCTAAGCTCACTCTAGCGCCTACTTGGAAGCGGCGCCACTAGGTCATGTGATACACATCGACACCATACAAGTGTTAGGTCAAAAAGCTTAGTGAGTTGCACAAGATAATAAAAGCTGTAAAACATACATGTGAGCATCTTATTAGGACTCATCTATATTCTTTACATTGGCCCTTAACATGGCTGGTGATTACTTTTGACTAGTGACACCTTGGTCCACTTTTTGACTAGTGACCACAAGCATTTCACCCTTTGACTATTGATGCTTCGTAGTGATATTGGTACTCACCTTGTGATTAGAAATACCTCGTGGGGCCTCACGGCCACTACTCATTATAACGGGTCCCCTCATAGAGTTTAACCTCTTTACTTTGGCATAATATACCGATATCACAAGAATTACATCCTAAGCACATTATACCAAGACATAAACAACTCTCATGCAATAATCGTGTACAAAACGCCACGTAACATTCAAGGAATTAAGGCTTACTTTCACAACATGAATACACCATATTCTACTCAATAATTCCATAGCATGATTGGCATCATACATCCATGACTATCCTCTAAGCTTAACAACTTAGTTCATTCAATCACATTAGATCATATTGCATAAATCATGTGTATCAAGTTAGAACAATTATTTAGATGTGTATCAAGTTTTAACAAAGTTTAGAAACCCACCTTAGGGGTTGTAACCAAAACCCTCAAATCCAAGATTTGGGTTGAAGATGAGGAAAAGGACTAAATACCACAAATCAAGCCCTAAATCAGTTTATATTCACATATAAAGATCTAATCCACACCAAAGAGCTAAATATAGCTTACCAACTAAGATCTCAAGCAAAAACCCTAGAAATGGATAAATCCCCAAAATGATGGATGAGATTTTGAGGTCAAGGAGATGAAGCCTTGAGCTCTAGCTAGCTTGATGATGAATCTTCCTTGGAATCCTTGGGGTTCAGCCTTAAAACCGTAAAATCGCCATTAAGGAAGAGAGAGAGAGATGAGAGATGGAAGAGAAAGAGATATGGTCATAAATGAGAAGTGAGAGAAGAAAACGGTCATAAAAGACGTGACAAGGCTCGTGGCACGAGGTCACGTGTCCACAGCGCGAATGGCATCTAGTGGCCAAAACTCAGGAACCAGTCCAAGCCTTACTTGCGACATGAAAACGTAGCTCGCGGCGCGAAGGGCCTCTTCTAGCCACAACTCAGAAAACTCGCAGAGCCTTACGCGCAGTGCGAAGGCCTAACTCGCGGCATGAAAGACGCCTAGTGGCCAAACCCCATCAGATGCAACTATCTCGCGGCACGAGGCTCCTGTTGGACCTTCCAACCTCACTTTTTGACTTTAAAACCAAAAACGCACAAGGAAATAGTCTAAGTGCTTCATACCTGAGATTTGCGGGTGTTACACAAGATGATGGCAATCGCGATATGGTGGTACGATATCTCTCTTAGATTTGTATTTTTGAAACTTTGATCTACGATAGTTGAGGATCTTATTGTATGTTCCAATAATTATGGTTTTGTTTCTAGTAGTCGGTTTGTTTGAATAGTCGTGGCAGCCAAAATTGGTCACCAGAACAACAACCAAAATGAATAACTTGACTAGCACTAGTTAGTGGGAGAGAAAGATCAGGAAGAGCAAGATGTGATGAGTTGTCTTGTTCCCCGTTGGTTATAGTAGTACAATATAAATATATATTAATATAATAAATAAATATATGATGGTTAAATTTTTTTTTAAAGAAAACATAAAAAGATGAAACCCTTCATGTAATAGCTAAAGTTAACATCCATTGGAGGAAACAACCCATCTTATCTTGTACAAACATGATGGGAAACACTACTTTAAACTATAAGAACGAAAATAGAGAAATGTGAAGAAGCATAAAGAACTGAAATGTAGTTTACTTCTTTTTACATTTAATAATCAACTTTAAAAGGTAGCATCATTAATTTAGGACATCTTTGTTGCAAATAATTTTTTTTGTTGTTGAAGTTATATGAAATCAAACGTTTGCATTTCTATTTAAATGATGGAGTGCATGCATATTATTTTCTAAGAATATTTAAATTCGTGTTAAACGAAACTTCCTATGCATTAATCAAACAACTCTTCTTTAATTTCATATTCACACGTCAACATCCAACTCTTATTTCTAACTTTTAAAGTTACACTTAACCAAAAAAATGCTTTTTAAGTATTGTAGTTTAACAACTACTTATTAACAGTTCTCCTTCGCATAAAGTTTTTACATATGTTGTCATATGAAAGGTTTAATAAAATAAATAAAAAGATTTAATAAATCAATAAATAAAAAATATTAATTTTAAGTGATTTTAACCTAAAACTTTGGGGAAAAAATATAATGTATTTATCAATAGTTTAATGAAATTATTTGATTATCTTTTTATTAAAGTTATAATTAGTTTATAATTAACCAATAAAAGAAAACGTCTTAATAAAATAAATAAATAAAGTAAAAAGTAACAGAATGTGAATTATAGTCTACTATAAGAACCAAATATTTAATTTAATCAAACATTTTTGGATGTGTTGATCACTTAATTTAACAAAGTTGGATGGAGGGATGAAAATGAAATTAAAATAAAAACCACAGGGATGAAAAAACAATTTTTAAAGACTAAGGACAAAAAGCTTTGTAAATATCAAACTGCAAGGACTAAAGTCGTAAAAAAGATGTGAAGTTCACTATTCATTTTTCCTGATATTTGTTATATATTATAATAAGAAGAAATTATATCTTTTTCAATAACTCGTACAAACATAGATCAAGTGAAAACATAATTTATATAAGGTTTAAGTTCAAGCCTCATTGTGATCTCATACTTCATCTTGGGACAAAACCCCTTATTTGAAATAGAAATTTTGATTCTATTTTGGAATAGGAGAAGAGATTATGAACGTTTTATCAAGCCTTTCAACCAACCAATAATGTCAAGGGAGTTGCTTTGCTAAAACTGCAACAACATCCGCTACTTAAAAGAAGAAATAAAGACCCTACATTTTACAAGTTAATTGAATGCTTTTCTAGTATGATCTTAAATCTCTTTACACCTCAATGCAAAACCATTTGTCTTATGATTAATCGGTTCTAATTATCAATGGAGCAAGAAAATATTGGTATTATGATTTATGAAATAACGAACACCTCAGGTAGAAGTGTTTTTACTGTTATTGTATGTTAAATGCAATCAAGAAAAGAACATGGACATAAGTCTAAACTTGCTATTATCTTCTAATCCAATCTTATAGGCAAGATTCTTTACGTGATAATTCCCTCTTGTTAGTATATATGCACAAAAGCCAATTATCAAATGATTCCGTTGGACATTATGTCATGATATTCATTAATGGAAGAAATTGTTCAATTGTTATGTTTATATGTTATTATATGTTACATTAAACTATTTTGTGTTACATTTAAACGTGATAATAACCAGAGAATATATAGTATTCTAATTATTTCCCTACTCATATATTAATTCTGGTTGAAATTAATATGGTATAACTAGTATATAGAGGATTAAAATGGATATATAGAATCCACATACGGGTACAAGATGAGATTTTGTTTATGGTATATGACTCAACGAAAATGTTTCTAGAAGTCATCTAAGTGTGATAGACGATTCTTATGTAGTCATTGTACATATATTCATTTGACTTAAGATCATGGAGTTTGTTTTGCTTGAATTGCATACCATGGTAAAAAGCCCTCTATCGTTTTGTACATATTTTTGGTTGTAAGTGCTACATTTTAAACAACAGAGATTACCTTGGAAAGTTTGATCCAAAAGCTGATGATGGAATCTTCCTCTGTTGTTCTAGATTTCAAGTTTTAACAATATAGAGAACGAATTTGTCATCCATATTCATTGATCTAAGTATGAACTTTACACACACTTTGACACACACTCAACCTCACATGGTAAAGCTTTATCTCTGACAAACTCAAACTCAATTTTACAAATGAGCGTGTACTAAAAACTAAAAGCCTAAAAGTATTTATACCTACAACTATTACAAAGCAACAAAAATGACCCTTTTACTATAAAGAAAATACAACTTTGACTATTATTGACTTTACAAAACAATTAGGCTAAGCGTAGCGCGTATGGCGGGTTGCAAAATTTGAAGTCGTCGGGCTTCCAGGTTGGGAGGGCTTGGGGTACGCGACATTTGAAGCCGGCGGGCTCCAGCCTTGGCGGGTTGGCCACACCGCCAAGGCCCCATGAGTTGTGTGTGTTTTGTGTGTGAGAGGGTTGAGAGGGTGGGGTACGGGTTGTAGAGGGTTGCAGAGGGCTTATGAGAGGGTTGGAGAAAGCTGATGTATCAGCTGATGTGGCAGTAGTTGGAGGGTTGGGAGGGTTGGGAGGGTTGGGGTACTGATAGCCTTATAAAGACTTTGACTTTTAAGTAACCTTTGACTTCTTGACTTTACTCTTTTTGACTTTAAATTTGACCTCAATTATGATCTCAGATACAACACGATTTTGCACCAAACAATCTCTCCCTTTGGATTCAAGATGACAAATTTTTTTGGCAGAAGTCTTCAACAATAATCTTCAGCTCTTGATCTTGAGCGTTGAGCTTTCTCGAGCGATGATATTCAGTAATTATCTTCAAACTTTGAAACTTTAGCTTTCAGATTTCTCTTAAGTAACAATCTTCAAACTTTAACACTTGAAGTCTTTAATCTTCGACATTCAGAAATCTTTAAAACTTTCGACTTCGGATAATCTGATTAGCTCCAATCTTTGCAATTTCTGAAATCATCTTTTCTCCCACTTTGATAACTTCCACAAATAAGTCATCACATATGCAATATCTTCCCATTTTTGATGAAATATGGAATAATCATCAAAAATTCAAGAAATGTTTGATCAGTTGAATCTTTCCTTGCCAGTAAGTACATCTATATAGGAAACTTTCGTCATTTCTAAGAATATTATTCGAATCTTTTCAAATTCATATATAGAGTTGTAACCCTAAATCAACATATGAACCAGTTCAAATGCTCGTAACTAGGACGAAGCCACTTAGTACAATAGATGTATTTTATAAATAGCTTTATTGATGTTCGCTCCCTAGGTCTTCCATTCAATCATCGAAAATACATTAAGTATTTCTATGAACATTCCAACAGAAAAACATATTTTGTGTGTGTTAAATGTAGAAAGAGTTAGGACGAAGCAACTTAGTACAAGAGTCCCTTAACTAAGGGAATTCTATCAAAGCTATCACCAAGGAGATAAATACACAATAATACAAGTTAAATATAAGGAAAGGATAATCATCAAAATTGTTTCCAATTACAGTAGCAAGGCAGACGTGTAGACTGGATCGAAATCGAGTGAAAAGCATGCGAGGATGACCCTAGGTAAATATGTCATCATATTGGTTACATCTAACACTCTAGTGACACCTACATGCATATTCGTTCGTTGATGTTGTATTGGATTCCAAAAAGGTATACAACAGATTCATTATGATAATAAACCACGGTGGCCCGAGTTATGGGTGTTTTGACCTCAAGAAGTAAATTTCATATCCAACTTATTTCTGCACCGCATTAACTATCCCTTGGTATTCTACTTCGATGCTAGATCGAGAGACTGTAGCGTGTCTCTTTGAACACCATGAGAACATGTTGTCTCTAGGAAAGACACAATAACCTAAAGTGGACCTGCAAGAATTGGGCAATCGGCCCAATCAACATCTAAATTGGCTGGCATGGACAATGATTTGGAGGCTGAAATGGGGACCCCATGATTGATGGCGCCCTTAATGTACTGCAATATAAGTTTTAAAAATTTAACGTGTGGTTCATGTGGAGCATGCATGAATAAAGACACCTATTGGACTGCCTTAGCGATGCAAAAGCGATGCCAGGTTGTTTGAAAGTCAGACACTATAATACACCAGCATGGCTTCGGTAAAGTGTGGTAGCTTTCATAGGAGGGCCAATTTTAGAGCTAAGTTTCGAACCTGTGTAAACTAAATTTGTTGTTGAATTGCAAGCAAACATGGAGGCACGGGCAATAATGTTCTCAGCATACGCACTTTGACAAAGGAAGAAACCATTGGCATTACGAGTAACTTTGATACCAAGGAAACAATAAGGATCCCTAACATCTATCACGACAAATTCGAGTGAGGGAGAGAGAAGTAATAATGTGATTCAACAATGTAATGCTCGAAGCCGTGAGTATGATGTCATCAACATATAGCAATAAATAAACAATACCACGTCCCCATTAGTAAACGAATAATGATGTGTAACAAATACTATATTCGAAGCTTTGTGTGGTAATAAAAGTCGTGAAACGTTCATAGCAAGCACGTGGTGCTTGTTTGAGTCTATAGAGAGATTTTTGTAAGCGACATACAAGATATGGCATCGAAGAGTTGATGAACCCATGTGGTTGGTACATTTAGAAAGTCTCATTAAGATTGCCATGTACAAATGTGTTCTTGATATTCAATTGATGAATGGGCTGAGAATGCGAGACCGCCAAAGATAATACATTGTGTCTAGTTGTAGGTTTGACGACCAGGCTAAAAGTATCATTGTAGTTGATGCCAACCTGTTCGGTTTTTCCGTTAACAACGAGTCGTGCTTTATATCTGCTCATCCAGTCTTCCTAAGACTTAATGAAATATCAATGATCCTTTATCTTACATCTTAGAATACTTAGCAAAATTCAGATGCTTAGGAAACCACAACGAGTCTGTTCGCTGAAGGTTTATACTGCTAAGCGTGGTTCATAAATGATATCAGCGACAGCTTGTCACTGACTCCTTTCAGTGACAGCAA
Source organism: Centaurea solstitialis (assembly GCA_030169165.1). Taxonomy (NCBI): domain Eukaryota; kingdom Viridiplantae; phylum Streptophyta; class Magnoliopsida; order Asterales; family Asteraceae; genus Centaurea; species Centaurea solstitialis. Next base: position 50,170,822 of record CM058043.1, read on the forward strand.
TAACTGATAACTGCTAAGTGTTCTCTAAAGACAAATAGTCATGTCACTATGAAACCATCAGCACCATCTATTGATGCAAGCTGATGATAGAGTCAGCGATGCTAATGATCTGAAGTTGAAATCAGTGACAGCTAGCTGACTACTCTTACATGACGTTCGATAAAGAACAAGTCACAGTGCCTCCCTGATCCTTCCCAAGGATCAGCGATTCTAAGGCCTGATCAGTGACTTGTACTTTAAGAATACTAAATTTGTCTTCTTGTCCTATATGCACAAAAAGAATTTGAATTGCCTTTCTGACAAAAGTACAAAATGGATGTCTCTTTACTGTTCCCTCCTTACTTGTCACCCATAAGGCAACTATTTACCATAGGCCATGACCCTACCAAGTATGGGCATTATTTTATGGTACAATAGTACACCAAACCCAATCTTTACCTGACACGTGTAAAGTTGGGGATGGCATGCATTTAATGCATGGGGTATAAATATGAACATGGTGTGTTCTTCAAACACGAACCTTTGGTCCATCTTCTATACCCCAATCCTTTCTTCTTTCTATCTTCTATCTTCTAATTCTTTCTATCTCTTCTAATTCTTGCTTTGTGCATAAGCAAAGGCTGTGTGTCTATAAACATAAAAAGATTGTTTGGATCTTGACAAAGTCTTGATCCTTTTCAACAAACAATCTACTTCAGTTCACACAAAGGCTCCATAGAAGTTGTGGACTGAATTAAGTGGAAGAAACAGTGTTGATTGTATTCACCCCCCCCCTTTCTACAATACATTTTATCTTATTGGCCATCAATAGAGGACCAACAAGTGGTATAAGAGCGGTTAGAAACCTCTTTTTCTTAACCGTTCACAAAAGAAACATAGTTTCTAGATCCACCCTATGGCCAATCCTCTTAAAGATACTTATTTCGAATCTGGATCTCTGGCAAAGCCACCCAGATTCAATGCTGATAACTTCCCTCTATGGAAGTCAAGAATAGAACTATTTCTCTCTGGTTCTGTTCCTCAAATCCCCTACTTCTTAGAACATGGACCATATGTTCCCACTTCTATAGTACCAGCTGTTGCTGCTACTTCCACCACTCCGCTGCTCCTGAAAGAACCTTTGTTAAACAGGTGTCCAACTGGACAGACGAAGATAAGCGCCTGGTGAATGTTGACACCAAGGCAAGGTCTCTGATAGCCATGTCTCTTCCTGATGAAGTATTTCACTCCATCAGTAAGCTTAAGACAGTTAAAGAGATATGGGATACTCTCTGTATCCAATATGAGGGTGCTGATGCTCTCATAAATCTAGAAAGATTCACCTCATACGTCAGTATGAGAAGTTCATCGCTGCTAAAGGTGAAACTTTGGCCCAGACCCATCAGAGGTTTAACTGCCTTCTGATCGATCTGAAGACCTACAGTATTGTTTATTCTAACTTGCAGGTTATCACAAAAATCATGGAGGCCCTCCCTGAATATTGGGAAACTTACACCATGTGTCTGAAAATGTCCAAGGACATTAAGACTATAACTCTTAGTGAGTTATATGGTATGATGCTCAACCATGAGCAAACCAAGTCTCTGAAGACGAATCTCATCAGAGATACCAAGGATACTGCGAAAGGTACCTCTCTTACCTTAATTTCTGATGCTTCTCAACCCTCTCAAACTCTTGTCTCTACAGTTACTATCACTGAGATAGATGATTCTGACTCTGATCTTGTCTCTGATAATGAGGCAGATTTTAACGAGTCTCTTGCCCTTCTCTCTAAACATTTCAAAAAGTTTGGCAGGAAAGGAAATTTTCGTAAGCCTGTTGTTCCAGATTCAAGTTCTAATCAACATGCACACAATTGTAGAATGAATTGAAAGAGTAATCTATTGAATTCTTGAATGAAATTTACACACACTCAATACACCAAGAACACACACACTTAAGAACCAAACTCTCTCAATTCAATCTCACTTTACGTAATCAGATCTATCTCAAGAATTAGTTCACTTTGGGCTTTTATACCCAAACCCTTACAACCCTTCAACTTTGAACCAATTACAATTTCTACCCTATCTATACAAAACAATTACAAGTAAAGTAATAAAGCACTAAAAACAATAAAGCTTTGACTTTCTTTTAACAACTTTGACTTTGCCTTTGACTTCAACTTTAGCACAATCTTGTGATCTCGGATACAATCTGATTTTGCATCCAACAATCTCCCCCTTTGGATTCGAGATCACAAAAAGAATTAGGCAAACGTCTTCAAGAAAGCATCAACACTTTAAGCATCAATGATAAGCTTCCTTGAACGATAAGCTTCCATAATAATCTTCACGAATCATCCAAATCTTTATAAAGCTTTAACAAACTCTAAACGAGAAGCTTTAACGAATTGAGATATCTTCAAATAATCATCAAACTTCAAACATCTCTCGCAAACATCTCTTGTCATAACTCGTAATCTTCTCCTTGACTTGACATTTCAGAACCATCTCCCCAAAGTATCTTCAAAGCATTTCTCTACTTTACATTTCTAAACCATCTCCCCCTTTTTGATGAAATATGAAATAATCATCAAAATCTATAGAAATGTATGATCAGATCAACTCAGCTCATAAAGATACAAACATATAAACAAACCACCAAGGAAATCAAAAACCATCTCACGTAACCATTTCCCCCTTGTTACTCCAGAATTCCCCTTTTTACTCCAAAGAAATACCGTCAATTCCAAAAAGTAATCCGAATCTTTTCAAATTCAGATTTAATTGGGAAAATCCTGAAACAACACATGAATTAGTTGGAATGCCTGTGAGAAGCACAAAGCAACTCAGTACAACAAATGCACTATATAAAGAGCTTTATTGATGATCACTCCCCAGGGCTTCCGTTCAATCATCGCAAACACTAAAAGTATTCCTATGAACGTTCCGACAAAGAAACAAATTCCTTGTGTGTATTTGTGATGAAAGAAAATAGCATCAAGTGCTGTCATAAGGCTCAAAATGTGAAAACATTTCACGACTCGATGTGTAGAAATGAAGTTCGAAGGCAGGGCACTTTCTTCTGTTTCAATATCGATTTTCCAAATGAAAACCGGATATATTATGTGCTGCGTCCCCGTGATGAATGAAACATCTCCTTGTTAAGAAGGAAATGAGTAGCTAGTGGGGTAAAAACAAGAGTCGGCATTGGGCTTTGCCTTGTTTCAATATCGGTCACCAAAGAATGTGAACCAATAGATTATGTGGTTGCCCGGCTTAGAAAAGGTTGGTGCAGAGTTTTATGTTTCTTTTAACTCTGTTCTCACACCCTCCAATTCTTTTAAGCATCCTCACGTCTAACCAAACTCTCATATCACATTTTTTTCGCTCAATCACTATGAGAATAACTCGACCACCTGAGTTATCTCCCCCACTCTTTGATGGAGACCCCTCACTCATTTCTCAAGGATAACTTCTTGGGTAGGATTGCCGTTCTGGAAATCCATAGAAGTTCTGTTAAGCTCAAACATCCCATGAAATAAGTTTCCTAAACATGAAAGTACAATGATTCAACGAGTGAATCAATGAGCCAATATGAAGCATGCTTGAACAAATATATATATGAACAATATACGAGCATAAGGAATATCTTCAAACAAGTATATGAAATGAATAACATGAATGATGTAGACTTGTTTGAGAAAACTGATTCATCATATGATGTGAGATATGTTCTTGAAAAGCTTTGGTGTACACAAAATGAATGAATGTTATCTATACGATCAAGATATAGATATAGCAATGAAGAACGTATCTGATCAAATAAACGATGAAGTAGAAATAGGAAGATAGCAAGCGAGCGTATTACCACCGAAAAGTATGGTCATATAGAGACGTGGTAATAACTAAGTCAAACGAAGCTAAACCGGTGTGTATGAATAGTTGTAAAGTATATGAAAAGATAATACGCAAGTATTAATCTTTAGAAACACACGGTTAGAAAATATCCGTCAACTCATCATGATATGAAAATATGGAAAATCACACTTCTAATTCGAAAAATCATTTGAGAATCGAGAAGTGAGTTTGAACATTTAAAAAAACATTTTTTCATACATGAAAGTTGTTCATCTTTCAAATATGGAAACATAAAAGCTTATTTGAACACTCCCCCTAAAAAGAATATCTCTTTTATGTACTCCCCCTCAAATGGATAACTAAACATTTATATTTAAAGTTCTCCCTCAAAGTAAGAATAATACCTTGAAGACCATTGAAGATCGGGTCTTGAACTGATTTATTCAAGATCCACCTCACATTGAAGATCGGGTCCTAAACTGAAATATTTAGGAGCCACCTGCTTGCAGATTCTCCCCCTTGAATAATGCATGAAAGATATGGGGACCTGCAAAAACAAAATCATACAGATTTTGGTATCCACTTGAAAGTGAATCCTCTTTTGTTAAAAGAAGTTGGTTTATAATTCGGAATACTATAAGTACCATACCAACTTTCCGACTTTTCTTTTCGAACAAACTTATTTGTTCCACAGTAAGAACAACATATTTTCTTTTGAGAGAATCTGATCATATGATTTACAGAGTAAATTGGATCAGATTTAACAAAAGATTTAGCTTTAAAAACGTTGTTCTTTTGAACATTTTGTTTGGGAACAAATAACTTTGGTTTATCTACATTTGGTGTAGACCCTTTAACTCTCCAAACAAACTTACCTTTCTTCGAATGATTTTTACCTGAACCATCAATCTGATGATCATAGAAAGGATTAGAAGGACGAATCTGATTAGTTGGTGTAAAACTTTTTGTTGAAGAAACATCTGCATGAAGAGAACTTGGAGCAGTTTTGAATGAACACACATAATCAGCATAATCAACATATGGTGATTGTACTATAACATCGGGACTCTTTGGTTCATTCAAATTAACTTTAAAAACAATATCTTCAAGATCTTTCACCATTGCAGATAAAAGATTCTTTTCTTCAACTGTTTCATTAAGCTTCTTTTTCAGATTAGAACTCATAATCTGTTCTTTCATGATATCAGAAGACAATTCAGATAAGCTTCGTGTAAGTTTCCTTATCTCCATCTCAAAAACTCTCTTTTCCTCTTCAAAATCACTTTTCTCAAGGTTTGTTTCTTTAGTTCAACAACCAGTTGCTCAAAACCTTTTATCTCACACTTTAAAAGGTGTTCTTTTCTTTTAATAAACACTTCTTTCATCCGAAAGTTGCACTTCTAAATTAGCAATCTTTTTCCTAAACAGAACACTCTTTTCCTCAAAAGATTTTCTTTCTTTTTCAAAACCTTTACTCTCTTCCTCAAACTCAAACTCAACACATCTATCTTTTTCAACACGAACATTCTTTTTCTTCAAACCTTTCTTCTTACTTTCAAAAACATTCTTCTTTTTCTCAAAATCTTTTCTTTCATTCACAATTTGTCTCTCTAAATCAAAAATCTTCTTCGAAAGTTTATCACTTTTCAACTCAAAAGATTTCTCTCTTTCTCAAAAACCTTTCTTTCTTCTTCAAAAACCTTTCTTTCATCTTGTAACATCTTTTTAATCTTAACCAACTCACTATCCACAACATTCTTCTTGTTGGTACAAGAATCGTACAAGACTCAAGAGAATCAAAAACTTCATTCCATATAAGAGTTGGAATCATCATCATCATAACAACAGTTAACATAACAGTTAGATTCAGAAAACTCTTTGAAAATCTCATTGTCGTTTGGTTTATCAAAAACTGATGTCTTCAAAGAAAGTTCATTAATCTTAGCTTCAAAAGCTTGTCTTTCTTTCTCAAAGTTACTTCTCTCGATAATCACGATTTTCTCAAAATCATTTACTTGGTTTGAAAGTTCTATCACTCTCGAATGAGAAGATATAAGTTTGTTCTCAAAGACTTTCTTATCTTCATCTAATTCATGAACTTTCTTTTGCAAACATTCATTTTCTTTCCTCAAAGAAGTTACAAGTTTTAAGTTTTGAGCATTTTCAAAAGAATGTTTTAACAATTCATCATGCTCATTTTGCAAATCAATTTTCAAACTTGTAATTAAACTTCTTTCATTAGAAAGTGTCTCTTCAAGATCAGTAACTTTAATAAGAAGATCAGCCTTTTCAACATTTGATATAGATAAAGTTTGTTGAAGCTCAGCTATCTGTTTTGACAATTCTGAATTCTCCGATTTTTGCCCTTTTTCACTCTGTAATAACTTCTCTAAATCCACAATCTTTATTTCTAAATAAGATTTTTCAGCACTCAACTGTTGGTTTTCTTTGTTTAGCTCAAAAACACGATGACTATATGTCATACAATCTTTCCACAATCTATGATTAACATCTGAATCTGCCATTTTGACCAAAAATAGAACTTGAAAATGATCGATAATTCACTGAAACTGATAGATTTCTTCTGAACTGCTGGAGGTATGCAAATCGGAACACTTCTTTTGATCAAAGATAAGGTTAGTGACAAAAGTCAAAAAGTCAACTGAAAAGTCAACCGGTGAATAGTGAAATCCCGAGAAAAAATATTTTTCAAAAATTTGAAAGTTGAATTTGACTGCGAAATTGAAAGAATAGTCCAAAAATGCAACCTCTCGGAAATCACCAAAATCTCGGAAAAACCGGCATTTTTCGGTTAAAAAATGACCTTAAAAATGACTGAACTTTTTCACTGTAGAATCAGATAAGAAGTCTAAAAAAGTTTACGTGAAAAAACGCCCGAAAAAACGCTTCCAGACTCGGAAAACACTATATTCCGATTCGGAATTTTCAATTTTCCGAATCGGAAAATGTTGTTTTCCGAATCGGAAAAACAAAATTGATAGAGTTCCGAGAAAAATTTCGAGTTGGTATTTGGGCAATTTCCGAATCGGAAAATGATGTTTTCCGAATCGGAATTTGACTAATACCAAGTCGGAAAATGAGTAAGATCAGATCTAAACAACAATTCAAGTCCAAAAAAAAAATCCCGATTCGGAAAATTTCAAAAATCCGAGTCGGAAAACTTGTATTTTCCGATTCGGAATTTATGAATATTCCGATTCGGAAAATATGAACAGAATTCGGAAAAACGAGAAAAAACCGAGCAGAAGGTAAAAAACTCAAAAATTACAGCTCTAAACACCAAATTTTGACTCTAAATCACTCCTAATCACAGTAAAAACATCATGTTAACCACAAACAATCAAATTCAGATCCAAACAATGATCAAATGAAGAAAATCAAACCTCAAAACTCCATTTTCGAAAAACCATAAAAAATCAAGAAATCATACCAAATTCAAGTGAATTTCCAGCTCTGATACCACTTGTTGTTCCAGATTCAAGTTCTAATCAACATGCACACAATTGTAGAATGAATTGAAAGAGTAATCTATTGAATTCTTGAATGAAATTTACACACACTCAATACACCAAGAACACACACACTTAAGAACCAAACTCTCTCAATTAAATCTCACTTTACGTAATCAGATCTATCTCAAGAATTAGTTCACTTTGGGCTTTTATACCCAAACCCTTACAACCCTTCAACTTTGAACCAATTACAATTTCTACCCTATCTATACAAAACAATTACAAGTAAAGTACTAAAGCACTAAAAACAATAAAGCTTTGACTTTCTTTTAACAACTTTGACTTTGCCTTTGACTTCAACTTTAGCACAATCTTGTGATCTCGGATACAATCTGATTTTGCATCCAACAAAGCCCAAGCAGCTCTCTCTTACTAACAAGCCTGACACCCCATCTGGTGATAAGGCTGCCTCTACCTGTTTTCAAATGTCAGGGCAAATGACACTTTGCCACTGAGTGCAGGTACAAGAAGAATCAGTTCGCTGAATCCTCTACCCCAGCGTACAAGGACGGAAAGTACCAGAAGCTGAAGTCCAAATACCGAAAACTGAAATACCAGTGAAAAGGCAAAGGTCTAATTGCTGAAGGAAAAGGCGGGATGAATCTTCTGATGAATCCTCTAATGAAGATGATACCAGCGAGGTCACATGTCTGATGGCCATCGCTGAAGAAACCGAGCCTGCTCTTATGGCGCAGCTCGAAGACATCCCTGGAGAAGAAGTCACTGCTACTTCTTCCTCGACCTTTGATCTTCCTCAGGTATCTACTCCTTCTCCTTCTGATGTTATAACAGCGATGGATGCTTTAACCATCGATCTGTTCAATGCCTTAAATGGCAAGTTCTCTGCTGAAAAGGTCAACTTTGACCTTAGGACTGAGCTCAAAGAGTGTCATGAGAAACTCAAAGAGCTCGCTGTTTATGAGGCTAGCTACAAAGACCAAGTTCATGCAAACCAAGTTCTTTGCATTGAACGAGAACAGGCCATCGCTGATAAAGAAAAAGCTCTCGCTGAGCTGCTTTAAGAGAAGGTCACTGTTAAAAGCTGGCTGATGCCTCTGAAAAGTGGATGAAATTCTCTCCACCCAGCGTCAACCTGTGAACAAAACCTGCTTAGGTTTTGGTAAAGGAAAACAACATGCTATGGGTAAATCTGATAAATCTAATTTAAAATTTGGCATGTTTGTTACTTCTGACTCCAATCCTCAGAGTTCTTCTTCCATCTCTAAAGATGAGGCTGCTACTTCTGTTCAGCCATCTAAGAACTCTATTGGAAAGAACCTTCCAAGCCTTCCTCCCAAACCTAAGAATCAAAATCACAAGACTTCTAAAGTCTTAGGTGGTGGTCCTACAGGATCAGGGGCTAAGAAATCTGCTCAAAGCCCCACTCCCAGAATCAAGGTTGACTTAATAACCAAACCTCAGGAGAAGACTCCCATTCCTCCTCAGACCAAAGATATAGGCATTATTGGACCTGGACCAGCTAACCTTAAGCTTAAAAATCGTAAGGGTCCCACTAAATCTAAGACCTATAGAACCTGCTATCACTGTGGTCAAAATGACCATATCGCTAGCAAGTGTCCTCATACTACCAAGGCTGAAAAAGCAGCCAAGGTAAAGAAAGGTCCTAAGGCGAATAAGTCTGCCAAAGGAAATAAACCTTTAGTCGCTGAGACTACCACCATCCCTGACCCTGTCAAAACCGAAACTTCAGTTAAGAAAGAAGATGCTGCCTCTAATCCTACTGCTCCAGTAGTCTCTGAGGCCACTGAATATTCAGTCATCTATGTCCCTGATGATTCTTCCATCTTCGCTGACCTTGACGGACCCAACTTCATGTGGGTTCCCAAGACCAATTAACTCTTCTTTCTCTTACAGGAAAAGAGAATCACCACCTTGACAGCGGATGCTCCAAACACATGACTGAAAACAAGCATGTTCTAGTCGACTTTAAGGAAGAAGCTGGCCCTTCAGTCAAATTCGGTGGCGAAGGAAGAGGTATCACTCGTGGTTACGGTACCTTAACCAACGGTAAGACTACCTTTCAGAGGGTATCTTACGTTGAATGACTGACTCACAATCTGCTGAGTATCAGTCAGCTTTGTGATAAAGATCACAAGGTCTTTTTCTCCCAGAAAAGCTGAAAGGTGAAGAACCGGCACAAGAAAGTCATTCTCAGAGGACAAAGATCCCACGATGTCTACGTCATCAACATGGACAAGTCCACTGAAAATGTGTGTTTCATGTCCAGGGCCTCTTCAGAAATCAACTGGCTCTAGCACAAACGTCTCTCCCACCTAAATTTCAAGACCATCAACCATCTCTCTATCAGCAACCTGGTGAAAGGTCTCCCTGAAAACAGCTTTGCGAAGGAATCTCTTTGTGCTGCTTGTGAAAAAGGAAAGCAGACAAGAGCTTCTTTCAAATCCAAGCAAGTCTCTACCATCAATTCTCCACTCCATTTATTGCACATGGACCTCTTTGGACCTGTCAATATTCAGTCTATGGGTGGAAAGCGATTCACTTTGGTGATAGTGATGAATACTCTAGATACACTGGGTGTTCTTCCTTAGAGCCAGAGTGAAACTCCTCAGCTGATCATTGCCTTCATTCATCGGATGGAGAAGTACAATCAGATCACTGTTCGTTCTATAAGAAGTGATCATGGCACTGAATTCAAAAACAGTGTCCTGGATGAATTCCTTGTCAGCAAGGGAATCTCTCAAAACTTCTCTTCCGTTCGGACTCCTTAGCAAAACGGGGTCACTGAACGAAGAAATCGCACGCTGATTGAAGATGCAAGATCAATGTTGATTGAAGCCCGTCTTCCTATTCAATTCTGGGCTGAGGCTGTCAACACTGCCTGTTACACGCAAAACAGGTCGTTGATTGTGAAAAGATTCAAGAAGAAAGCCTACGAACGTATCAGAGGTAGGAAGCCGAACATCGAGTACTTTCACATCTTTGGTTGCAATTGTTATATCAAGAACGACCGAGATGCTCTGGGAAAGTTCGATGCCAAAGCTAATGATGGTTTCTTGGTTGGATACTCTACTATATCCAAAGCCTATCGTGTCTTCAACAAACGAAGGCAAACCATTGAAGAAACCATTCATGTCAAGTTTGATGAATCTAATCCCTTCTCTTCCTGCTCATTTTCTGATAATAATGATGTAGATCTATAGGCTAACTCTTACTTTCAGGTCCCTGAAAACGAAGCCCTGATATTAACATCCCTGCTGCAGGAACACCATCTCCAATCCCTGATGGATTTGAAGAAATACCTAAAATTCCTCAGGATCCTCCAGTTTACTCTGCTGTTCCTATAACTCAAGTTGCCCCCACAACTTCTCAGGAGGACATTCCGTCAACTTCAGGATCATCTGAAGCTGCCCCTCTCATAGCTGATCCTCCTCAACTTGATGCAGTCGCTGAAGAATCATCTTCTACAGTCGCTGCTGAACCTCCTCAGGCTGTCCCTCAGCCACCTGCTCAACGATGGACTAGAGATCATCCTATTGATCAAGTCCTAGGTGATCCATCTACTGGTATAAGAACTCGACATCAGGATAGTAATCACTGTCTCTTTGTCTGTTTCTAATCTGAAAATGAGCCTTCTAAAGTAGAAGAAGCACTTGCTGTTCCATTTTGGGTTTCGGCGATGCAAGAAGAACTCGCTGAGTTCGAAAGAAACCTTGTCTGGACCCTTGTTCGCAGGCCATCCAGGAAGACCATCATTGGTCTGAAATGGATTTTTAGAAATAAAATTGATGAACATGGCATTGTGATCCGCAATAAGGCTCGTCTTGTTGCACAAGGATATAGACAAGAAGAGGGGATAGATTATGATGAAACATTTGCCCCTGTGGCTAGATTAGAAGCCATTAGACTCTTTCTTGCTTATGCGGTTCATATGAAATTTCAAGTGTTTTAGATGGATTCAAGAGTGCGTTTCTCAATGGGAAACTCATTGAATAAGTCTATGTTGCTCAACCCTGTCTTTGGGTTTATATGGTCACACTTCATCTATTGCCTCACTGCTAAAGTAGGTAGCTTCGATCAGGCTGCATTCCCATCCACGGTGATGGCGTGGGCTGCCATCAACAACAAGCCCTTGAACTATGCCAAGTATATCTATGATGATATGATGGTTAGATTCAAGAGGACCACCAGGGAGAAGAACGTGGCATACCCACATTTCTTCTCAACGATTATCGCTGACTATCTAGGTAATCAATACCCTGCGGCCACTCCTGGTTACTCCCATTCTACAATCGGGAGCAAGTCGCTGCAACATGACTCCACCAGCATCACCGTCCAGCTTCAGGATGTGCTGATCACTGATGGTAGTGCTCCTCTTCCCATCGCTCCACCTGCCTCTGCTCCTGCTGCTGCTGCTGCCACTTACAAGTCTAAGAAGACTTCCTCCTCTAAAAGGAGGGCACCAGCGATCAAGCCTGGCTTGTCGCTGAAGAGGCCAGCCGTCTCATCGCCTCCTAAGGCGAAGAAGACCAAGCTTGGGAATCCCTCTAAGGATTCCCATCCTTCCAAAGATAAATCTTCGGGTATTTTCTTAACTCCTACACCTTACTTATCTTTATGTTTTTCTTAACCTCTAACCCTATAACTCTTTTTCTTTTTCAGGCTCTGGATCTTTATCCAACCCCCCTGAAGTCTCAGAGATAGAGCTTCAGGAAATCCCTACCAAGAAGGCAGAGCTTCAGAAGGCCGCTGACGCAAAAGCCGAGGCCTACAAGCAAGAGCATGAGCGAAAGGCTCTGGAACTCAAACAAGCTCAAGCTGAAGCAAAGGCTGTCGCTACCAGTGCCGCCACTGAGAAGAAGGCAATTCTTGCTGCTTCCTCTTCCTCCCAGAACCTAGGCATGTTCCTCTCAATCCCTACCCTAGGTTCCATTAATAGGAATCTGGACGTTTTGGCAAGAGCCTCCGGGATCCTGAGTAACTCACTGGACGATATAGCTACCCGGGTGATCCCTGAGCTCCAGGACTCCATCAAAACGGGTCCCTCTGCTCTCCCGTCCTTCCAATGCGAAGTTTTCCAGCGCTTGGATGCACAGGACAAGGCCATCAAGGCAATCCAGGATCAGGTCAAGGACCTTGGTGCCAAGATCGCTGCTCTTCCTCCTCCTCCACCTCCGACTGAACCAAGCTTCACAGCCAAGGATAGATGGCTGTTGGAAGGAATAGTTGGTAGCGTGATTCGCCAAGGAACCGTTCAGGTGAATATGGTCTCCTTTCTCCAGCGGTACCTGTCATCTGCAGCACAGGGTGCTGCATCTGAGGGGGAGAATCCGAGTAGTCCCGCTGAAGAACCAGCGGAGGCAGATGCTGACGGCTTCATCAACACTGAAGCTGAAGCTGAAGATGCCTCCATCTCAGGGGGAGAACTTCCCATCTCAGGGGGAGAACTTCAAGGTACTCATTCTATTCCTTCTCTCCCTGAGGTCCAATTTTTTTCAAGCTCAAACTCTGAATCCCGTGCCCCTTCTCCTAAAAACAACCTCCAAATGGTTGTTTATCAACCTCCACCACACTCATCTCCTGAACCCCAAGAACCCCTAAACCAAGATGTAAACTATGGCTCTGTCACTGGTGATATTATTCACCTGATGGAACATAGTAGATCAGCTAGTATAAGAGCTGAAGTCAGGAATATGGCTTTTGCCGTCCTTCCCTTAAAAACCAAAACCCTTCCCTCAAACATTATTACCATCTCATCTTCAGAGGAATCCTTTGAAACCACTTCTGATGAAGACTCCGACAACTCTCCTCCTAACATAAATGATCAAATGTACGTGGAATTGAAGTTGAAGGAGGCTGTCTCTCAACTTGAGAGTTCAAGAATAAAAATCCCACCTGGGATCTCTGAAGAAGTGCTCAGGGAGCACGAGCTGGCTCTGAAGCAGCTCGAAGAAAATCTAAGGGACGCTTTGGCAGCTCAACAACTCGCTGAAGAGTTTGTCAGAGAAGACCCCGAAATAAACGCTGACTCCATCCGAGCTCAGCAGGTGCCCTTAGAGTCTTTGAAAGAATAAGGGGTTAGAGAGAGCTCACAGCCTCTGAAGCTGAATCTAACTGGTGCCTGGAGAAGATCAACTATAGAAGAAGACCAGTGAAGATTACTTTCGTCAAGCTTCAAAAGTCCAGAGCAAAGAAGAATGCCCCCACGTACGTAAGAATCACTGTTTCCAAAGATGATGATAGAGATATCACTCACTCTCTGAGAACTTTGGAGGATTATGGGCTGGTGGAGTGGCATGAAATTCTTAGATGCCTGAAGAATTCAAGGTCCCAAGCCAGACCTCAGGTGGAGGATCTACTCACAAATCTCATCAATAGAGTTTGAAACTTCGAATTCATTCAAACACCTGAGGTCCAGGAAGAATCTCTCGCTGCTTCAACTTCCAGACCTTCTACCTCTTAGCCTTCTACTTCAAGGCGTGGAGTCTCTGGACCACGGTTTATCCCTGCTGCTTCTTCCATTCGTGCCTACAACTATGCTGACACTTCTGGGCTGAACTTGTCTCCTCCTGAAGGACATTCTCTTTATGAAGGTTGCATTCTCAAAGAACCTGAGTATGGACTGTTCTTCAAAGACAGGTTTAACAACCTTAAGTTTCAAAGATTCAGTGAGATTCCCATCTCTCCCACTATGCATCTGATAAATGTCTTGGTCTATTCCACAAACACTGATCAAGACTCTAAAGATTTTGCCAAGGGAATTCGATCTGAATTAAAGAAGAGAACTGATGATGGAGAAGACGTAGATAGATACTACATTTAAGAAGGACCCTTTGATTAGCATGATCTCTCCTTGTAATTTCTTTCAGTGACTTGTAATTCTATCTCTTTCTGTATTGTAACTCTTACTTTGAGATGAAATGAAATACAAGTGTTTTCCTATCCCCGATTCTCATCACTGAAAAAGATCACTTCTAACAGTTAAATAGAACAAGTACCTTTAACATGTTTTATTTCCTAACTGTTGATTCTAGACATAGAATAATTTCTAAGTTACTAAAAAAAGACAACCTCCCTGTTGTCTTTATCATTGATATTTAGGAGGAGATTGTTGATCCAGTCTTTCTAAGACTTAATGAAATATCAATGATCCTTTATCTTACATCTTAGAATACTTAGCAAAATTCAGATGCTTAGGAAACTACAGCGAGTCTGTTCGCTGAAGGTTCATACTGCTAAGCATGGTTCATAAATGATATCAGCGACAGCTTGTCACTGACTCCTTTCAGTGACAGCAATAACTGATAACTGCTAAGTGTTCTCTAAAGACAAATAGTCATGTCACTATGAAACCATCAGCACCATCTATTGATGCAAGCTGATGATAGAGTCAGCGATGCTAATGATCTGAAGTTGAAATCAGTGACAGCTAGCTGACTACTCTTACATGACGTTCGATAAAGAACAAGTCACAGTGCCTCCCTGATCCTTCCCAAGGATCAGCGATTCTAAAGGCCTGATCAGTGACTTTACTTTAAGAATACTAAATTTGTCTTCTTGTCATATATGCACAAAAAGGATTTGAATTGCCTTTCTGACAAAAGTACAAAAGGGATGTCTCTTTACTGTTCCTTCCTTACTTGTCACCCATAAGGAAACTATTTACCATAGGCCATGACCCTACCAAGCATGGGCACTATTTTATGGCACAATAGTACACCAAACCCAATCTTTACCTGACACGTGTAAAGTTGGGGATGGCATGCATTTAATGCATGGGGTATAAATATGAACATAGTGTGTTCTTCAAACACGAACCTTTGGTCCATCTTCTATACCCCAATCATTTCTTCTTTCTATCTTCTATCCTCTAATTCTTTCTATCTCTTCTAATTCTTGCTTTGTGCATAAGCAAAGGCTGTGTGTCTATAAACTTAAAAAGATTGTTTGGATCTTGACAAAGTCTTGATCTTTTTCAACAAACAATCTACTTCAGTTCACACAAAGGCTCCATAGGAGTCGTGGACTGAATTAAGTGGAAGAAACAGTGTTGATTGTATTCAACCCCCCCCCCCTTTTACAATACAATTTATCTTATTGGCCATCAATAGAGGACCAACAATATCATTGAAGAGAGCCATCATAGTGGTACTTGTGATGAAATAACCACAAATACCGAATTACATGAACATCAGGAGGTCGATCAACAAATTCCAAGTCTGCTTATCCTGCAAATATGGGTGTTCACGCGGCGGGACGGGGCGGGTAGTGAGATTTTTGATAACCATATGTACGGGGCGGGTACCTCATTTTACTATCCGAAATGGAACCGTGCGGGGCGGGTACCCGCATCGAACGGATCGAAAAAAAGCGGGTACCCACGGTTCGGTTCACGGGTACCCGCATTTTGTCGAATTCTTTGATGTACACAAAATATATACTAGAAAATGAAGTTATTTTGTGATAAACTAACACAATTAACCCTAAAAATGTTAGAAAATGAAAATAAATGTATCGAGGATTGTCGTCGATATGAGTATGCAAAAATGATCTAGATTGAATTTGACCAACAAACCAATGGGAGTAGGGGGTGAATGAAGAAAACATGGTATGTAGTAAAGATTATTTTAAGATTAGTAATTTTTTATTATGAAGTATTAACAAGTATATTTTTCTTATTAAATTAATTGTATACGGAGCAGGGCGGGTACCCGCGGGTAGTAGATTTTGATAATCGAACCCGACCCGCGACTTACGGGTACCCTTATTTTTGGGTTTTTCGGGTCACGGGTTGCTCGGGTATCGGTTTTCTCGGTTTCGGATCATGCGGTTCGGTTCGGTTTTTCGGTTTTTTTGAACACCCCTACCTGTAAAGCAGGATATTCGTCCTTCATGGCAGCATTAGCATTCTAATTAGGATCACGGAAGGTGGCAATGTAGGATTGATGCGGTAATTATCATACATAAAAAGTGTAACAAGTTTTAACCTCTAATGCCTAGTTACTGTCTTACCACATATACAGGCAAACGTACCTGATCGTAAGTAATATAATGTAGGAAAGTCCAGGTATCGTATCTACCACTGGGAACGGTCAAGTTATCTTAGATTAAAGTCTAGATCAGTTTAATTAACCTAAAGCTTTTGGGGGGTTTTTATGAAAAAGGTTTTAATATTAAAAAGACAACTAAATTAACTAATAACTAAGAAAGCGATTAAAGAGATTAATTAAGAACTTATATGAAAGAAAACAGCAGCACTTATCATGGTATAGTGAATCCCCAAGTGGATGATTTAAATAGGCCAAAGGTTTGGTTGTTTTGACTATTGTAGGAATTTAAGTCTGGGACACCCTAACATGTAGTGATTATGGTCTTTAACTAGGTCTTGGTCCTCCTAGTCCAATACTTAGGTCGTTTGTCAGGCAACCTAGCACCGGAAATCCAATTCTAATTCTATTGTATGGTTTTCTATCTCCAGGTCACTCTCGGTCCAAGTAACCACTTAACACAACTCTCTCGGTCAAGGGTAGGTTAAGGTAGGTTGATTATCCTATCGGAGTCTATCTACTTTAGTCAAACAGATACACCCAACCAAAGGAGTTCAAATAACCAAACAATAACAATCAGAACGGAACCATAACACACATTCAATCAATCAAAAACAAACCACTAAACATTAAGTATCAAATCATCATCCACAATGGTTCATCGACCATGACAAGTACCACTATTAAAAGACTACTCACTAAACATAACGAAAACAAAAGCAATAGTAGACATCGACATGATACCGACAATACAACGACGGATGATCGAAGATCGACTCCCGCGGCGTATCGGCACCACTCGGACTTTCACTCTACTGCTTCGTATCTTCCCCGTATCGTACCTCGTGTAAAACGCGTGTTCTGAACTGAAGGAGGAGGCTGGTATTTAAAAGAAAACGTCCAGGGGCCATCTGGCGATGGCCAGACTGCTGGTTTGGCGACGCCAGACACTTAGGTCAACCCTAGTCTTCAATCTTGTCGAATCTGGCGGCGCCAGATTTAGAATCTCGCGAACGCCAAACAGCTACTGTGTTGACTTTGTGCATTTTTCACGTTTTCTCGCCTTTTTTCGTACTTTTCCATTCCACGGCCTCCAAATCCTTCACAAACAATAATAAGCTCATTTAGTGCGTGAAATGATCAGAAATGAGCGAGAAATGGGGTAAAGTCATACGATTACGCTCAACCAAAACATGTATAATTTTGGTGTTATCAAAATCCCCACACTTAAGCTTTGATTGTCCTCAATCAAAAGACTGAAAGATAAGAAAGATAACTCCAAAATTATCTCCACCCAAGATCATCCAAGAGAACAAAGCATACTTACACAATCGAACATACAAACAAGACTCATTAAGCAATCGGATACCAAGATCAACCTTTTACCCTCACATAGTATGAATAATCATATAAAGTGTATCTCTCAGGGGTAAAAGTGTATATGTAAGTGATCACACCAATACTCGACTAATTCCCGCATGCATAAGCTTGTCACCAAATCTAATTTCTACCACTGAGAAGTTGTCAACCGTCAAGAGGACTTTAGGGTTGTAACATTAGGCTAAGGGTTAAGGGTAGGATAAAGGATATATAAGTGACTAAGGGTTTTGCAACAAAAACTTGAAAACTCAATCAGTACTGATCCAAACAGTGAAACAATCCGACTTTCAAACAATGAACTCTTGGGATGAGCATTTTCTCTCTTTCTTTTAGAATTGGCCTAAGCCTATGGCTTATTTGGGGCACAAATTCTTTTTCAATCTTTTCAGCTCTCATTCTTTTCTTTTTGTATTCTCGATTCTTTTGATATTTCTTCTCTTTTCTGAATCTCAAATATTTTTCTCTTTCTTTTCTTTTCCTCTTTTTTTCAGTGCAGCAACTATGTTGCTTTTGGGCTCTTTTAAATCTCAATCCCATAAAAACTGTCAGATTTGCAAAACTGGATCAAAACATCTCAAGAATCAAATTTAAGTTACGGCCAAAGATAGATAAAACAATTAGGCTAAAGGATAAAGTGTATAGTGGGTAAAGAAATGAAAAGGCTAAGGCTCAAAATGGTTACAAGGGATAAAGTGTTAAAAGGTGAACACTTTTCAATCAAAGGCTAGGCAAATCAAATAATCTTATGATGAGATCATCTGACGAAGGCTAAAAGGGTTAGAAACGAAGGCCTCTATCAGTGCAATGGTGATAAATACTTCTTTTATGTGGTTTCGACAAGCATTCAAATGACAAGTTCTACCTTGGGTCAAAGTCGGCATTCCTCACAAAATAAATAACAATTAAGGCTTAATCTCTCAATGGAATCGGGTGAGGCACTCATGGTAATCAATATTCCAAGGCATCCTTTTACTCAACTAATCCTATTCAGTGTTCTCCTATGCAAGCAACTTAGTCTCAAAAACAATCTCAGATTTCGAAAAAATTGGGGTCAAATCTCAAAGCTTTCAAAAATTTGAAAAACGACAATCCATAAGCAAAAAGTGAACCCATTTAAACAGATAAGTCTACATAACCCCCTCCCCACACTTAAAATTTGCAGTGTCCTCAATGCAACAATTAAAACAATTATGGAGTAATTGGGAAAAAGAGAAACTTCCCGGGTTATGTGACGAAATTTGTTCTGATCTGAGAGAGTGGTCCAAAAATCGTGCTCGATCATAGATCATAGGTCGCCGTATCTACTACCAAAAAGAAAAAGTAAAAACGTAAAAACGAACTAAACAAAGTAAACTAAACTAAAGCAATTAAAAGTACTTAAGATCCTAAACAAACCAACGAAAATAAAAATTGTTCAAACCAAACACAACCACGCAGTTCAAAGTTCAAAGTAGAGTACAACCCAATCGAATCAAATAAAACCGCTTAGTTACGGTTTTCAAAAGCCCATTCATTGTAGGTCGAGTATCCAGCAGGACCATCATCACTATCACGCCACACGGGATGAGGTTCGAGAGGAGCCGAGGGAGCATGTCCCACACTTTCGAAGTACTCGCTCATCGACGCGGTGACCTAAGACAACTCCCGTCGAACACCATACATGTCATACGAAATCCGGTCCAATCTCTCCATCATCTCGTGATGCTCGACTCCCATTTGCTCCGATAAACCTTGAATAGCTTCATGAATAGATCCCGATCCTTGTTGATTTGCCGGTGGAGGGTTGCTCGATTGCCCCGGGAAGGTTGGTTGAGGCGGTGAAGTGGCCATGCCAATCGGCCCTTCATTGGGGGTAGCATCCCCAATCCAAACAAAAGTACCCCTCCGAGGTCCCGGTGCAAGTAACTTCATAGAACGAAAGAGAACTTTATCGAGAAATCCCATAGGAGATAACTTGGTGAGAGTTTCACAAACGTCCTGTGTAAGAGTTCCCAACTTCTCCGCTATAACCGTAATGAAATGTCCCCCACAAAGGCCCGTTCCGGCCTTGTCATGTACCTTTCCGGCGTTTTGGAACATCTTAGCCATCACATAAGAAAGATTGGTTATTGCATTCCGATTAACCAATCGCGAAAGAAGCCAAAGATCCCCTTCCGGCACCTTTTCCTTGATAGCTCTCCGGTAAGCAAAAGAGTGAACTAGCATCCTATGAAGAAGTCGATGCTTGGGTAGAGTGATAGAACTTTCCTTGGTGTTGGACTGTAGATACGGTCCCTACCCAATGGTAGCCCAAAAATCCGTGCCCACTGATGAGCAATTTTGTTCACACTTTCAGATTAAAATGGTTGTATCTCAAAGCAAGTATACAATGAGACACAACATCGCCTTTCAAGTAATACGGTGATAAAATACCGAGTATCGTCCTCAGAGATCAGTAGTAAAAGTAATGTTTTTGGAGTAACTGAAAGAAATGACTTCAGATGGCGATTTTGAAGAATAATGATTGATTGATTAGGTGAATGGTAACTTAACAGATAATAAAGGAAGCAAGGGTGTAAGACTTTTGAGTAGGTTTTCAAATCAAATTCCAGTGGGCAAATGCTACAGCAATGCTATAGCATTAGTTTATCAACAACTTGTTTCACCATCTATTTTGAAAGGATCCTGTCGGATTCTCATCATTGTACCATTATTTAGCTTTTACCCCACATGTCTGTGTGATATCGGAACTAGTGATTGATGACAAATGATGCTTTCAAAATATATGGACAAACAAATGTCTTTGTTTAAAATCACCCTATCGGGCCGATTCCCATATCATTCAAGTTGGATTGTTTAAGCAGCTTATATCTAAACCACTACACTTTAACACCTTGACTAGTGTCCAACTCGTCGAGATTTTCATTTTGAAATAACAAAGTTAGCATCTATGTCTAGAATACTTCCCATATCATTCGCCATGACGTGCAATCAAATGGTTCATGTCTGAATCCATCGGCACTTTAACACTTTTCAAGTGATCATGTCGTCAAGAAGTGTTTTTAGAGCTTTTCATAAAACTTGGAATGAAATGGTGGAACGTTGTTATTGAGAAACAACGTCCACCTTCCTTTGATTAAAAACCCACTTTTATGGTCTCACACCCAAGCTAATGAAATTAGCTACTCATTACTTGAAATGAAATTACAATAAGTAAATTGCGGAAAGTAAATTGCGATATGTAAATTGCGTAAAGTAAATGACAATAAATAAATGACGTAAAGTAAATTGCGGTAATTAAAGAGCGGAAAGTAAATTGCGGTAAGTAAATTGCGGAAAGTAAATGACTTAATGTAAAGACTTAAAGTAAATTGCAAGTAAGTAAAGAAATTTAAATTGCTAGACTTGTAAGTAAATGAGAAAGTATTTTCCAAACTATTTTCTTGAATTAAAACTACTAATATGATGGAGAGAATAAGTACTAGGAGATAGATACTAGATGATGGATGATAAAAGAGATAGAAGATAGAAGATGATCTTCAAAGCTAACCCACTACCTCCTTTTATACCCAAGGAGGTAGCAAAAGAACAAAAACCTAAGCTATTCATCACTAGTAAAAATGGCACCCAAGTCAAAATGTACTACACTACACCATTCTTTAATACACAAAAGTCATGGTTGTTCAAAAGGATTGGGGGCTACATTTAATGCCAATATTTGTACAAAATAAAGACTGGTTTTTAGCCATTAAGATCCCAAAAATTCGGATTGTCATCTGATCCATTGCATGCTTTTGTTTATCCGAAAAAGCTTCATCTTCCAAATCTGTCCAGTCTTTGATGCTGCAGCATTCAAACAGCATTGGCATCTGTTCCAAAAGAAAAACATATATAAGTCTACGAATATAAGCTAATAAATAGGTAAAACGCTCCTTACCCTCATGCATTGAACAAACTGAAAATAAGACACTAAACTGACTCGAGTTGTGGGATAAACATAAAAATCTATGCTAAAATGACGTAAAATAAAGACCATTTTATACAAATACGCAACGCGTATCACATCCCCAAATTTGAATTATTGCTTGTCCCCAAGCAATGAAAAAGACAAACAGAAAATGACTCAATAAAAGCTTATATGATCATTACGATAAGCGCACACACCTTATGTCATTCGTTCCACTTAAAATCCATAGCCCTTCATAAATTTCAAAAAAAATTGAAAATACCCTAAGCTAGAGAAGTGTCTGATTTTAAGTTTAGCATAATCCTCTCTTTTGTTCAAACTCCACACAGAAATAGCATCTTGGTTTATATGGGTTCTCTCTTTGGCTACTCTTTTCTCACCTTGCCTTTTTCCTCTCAACGAATGCTTTTGTGCACTTTGCTCCTATGGAACATTTTGTGCAACCTCTTTTCATTTGAATTTCTGCAACTAGCCTCTATGAGACTTTTGTGCACTTTGTGCATCTTTTTGAAATGACAAGGCTAAAACAAAAAAAATAAATTTAGAGCTATGCTCCACATGTTTGTGTTATTGTAGCCTTGATGCACCTTCCTATCCCCAAATTTGTAATCTACAATGTCCTCATTGGAGTGTATATTTGCAAGTGTATTTTTGGTGCGAGAGGCTATATGAGGTGATAAAGAAAGGCTTTTACCAAGTGCATGAACCAAATGTGGGAGTGAGTTGTTTTTGTAGAAAGTGATTAGCCAAAATTACTTCTCACGAGGTATCATCAACATATGAAAATTATTGTGGCTATGAACTCATCATGTAACAAAACATTGAGTGTGTGATCATATAAAAAATTAAACCTATAAAGTTAAAAATAAAACAAACACAAGACTCATAAGACACAACAAATTAACAAAGCTAAGTAAGAATTATCCCTAACATAACAATAAAACAAAATGCATGAAATGTAAGGAGCGAAATGGACCTGTCCTACTCCGAATGAGTAGGAATGGACTGTTCTGGATCGGATGTGGTTCTGGATGCTGTGCCGGATGCTGCAGCATCAGCCTCCAGTTTTCTGCACTTTGCCTTCAACTCGGCAATCTCTTTCCGGCCTTTCTTCACGGCAGCCCTTGCTACCTTCAGCTTAACCCACAACCGCTTTGCTTTCTTCTTTGCTTCTCCCTCAGTTTCTGCCTTCATTTGCTTCACAACTTCTATCAAACGGTTGTGTCCCTCCTCAATCTTTGCTGTCACCTCTCCTTTAAGCGCCTCCAACTTCGCGTCGAAATTTATACCCTGTTCCACCATCGTATCAATTATGGTTGACCCCTGGTTCAACAGGTCCTGCACCATTCCAGCGACATCCCCCGCTGTCCCCTTTTCCTTCATCAGCCTTGACACAGATTTTGTGTCAATAATCCACCTGTCCGTCCCAACTCTTTCGAAATCATCGCTCTTATATTGAGGTACCCCTGCTCTAAGCAACAAATGGTGAAGTAATGTAGGGAAATACATTTTTCCTTGTGATCGAGTCGCACAATACAATATCCATTTGACAATGACACTCCCTACATTAAACTTTTTCTTCGCCATTACACAATATAGAAGTATCATTCTCTCGGCGGTCAACGAACTCTCATGTGATGAGGGACTCAAAGACTTTAGAACCCAAGTGACCCAAACATTGGCGTTTGGGTTCAAATTGCATGACCGGAAGGTTCTAAGTCGAAAGTTTTTGTGGCGTTCCCAATCAGTCCCCGGTTTGGCCACCAAATCGCGTATTTTATTCATCTTTGCTTCGCTGATATTGGGGAAAAGTGCATTAAACATGTCAATGCGAGGGGCCTTAAGGCCAAAGAGACTATTAATAGTCTCGGCATTGATCGTCACTTTGGTTCCCCGAATAGTTATTTCCAAGTCACGTGTGCTTTGGATTTCGGCATAGCATTCTTGGATCATTGTGAGGTTGTATATAGGACGTACCTTGATCAACCGTTCCCATTTGTGTTTAGCTACAACCTCCCGAATGAAATCGTATTCAACCGCACTTGTGTCATCAAAACCCTTGTCAACCAACCCTTCCTTGTTTTTGTACAACTTGAGGTAAAGGATTTGTGCTTCTTCGCTGCTAAAACCACCAAATGGCATTTCCGGCCGGTCTATTAATTCTGGAGTTAACGGACCAGCCCCGAGTTCTCCTTCTAGTTCCACGGCTGTATTGGTGGGGGCAGCCTCGTTGTTTCCTTCCGGTTGTTTAGTGGATGGCTCAACAGTCGTCGTCCGTCTTGCGGTTGATTTCCGTGGCTTTCGAGTTGCAACCGCCTTGGTTCGCGGTTTCTTTGCTATGTTCGCCAAGATTTCGTCATCTGCAAAAGTGTTAATTTCTGCAATGGCCCGCTTCTTTTTATGTTGGCCCGAAATTCCACTTTTGGATCGGATAACTCTAGAAGATGCACCCACATCCCTTACCTCGGTTTCCTGATGCTGAACGGATGTCTCAACATCCATAGTGTGAGGATCGGTGATGCGTGTATCTCCTATAGCTTCAGCATTCTGCTGCTGGCCTGATGCTGCAGCATCAGTACTCGGAGTATCAGAGGCGGTTTGTACCTCTATATATTCTGATTCCTGATGCTGCTGGAATGCCACAGCATCCCCATCTCCAGATTTTTCACCTACAACCTTAGACTTTGTACCCGGGACGTCTACCTCTTTGGCCGTGTGCACATCCACATCATCCAAAACTGTGTTTGGTTGACGGGTTTCTGAAGTCTGCCCATGATCAACCCAAGTTAAAAAATAAAGTTTAGGCTGTTTTGTATAAACGGGATTTTCAATCGTCTCCTCATCAGAGGAGAACCAATTTTCAACAATAAAACCAGTGCAAGGAGATTCTACCTCAGGTTCTGGTGTAAGATTGATGTCCGGTAGTCCCGTCGGCTTCTTTGCTTTTGTTGGTTGAGTGGGTACATCACCCCTGCTAGTATCTCCGCCTGTTTCCTTTCCCGCGCCTTGACTCAATTTTTTCGACATCCCCAAATTTGTCTGAAACTTTTTCCTTCACATCTGATCCTTGCTCTACGTTGGTGTCCTCACTCCCTACCGCTGTGGTTTTCTCTTGGGTAGAGTTATCAGCCGGAAGTTCGTCCGACATTCCAACTGGAGTTTCGTCGGAGGGTTGCTCCGATGGTCCACTGGTGGCTAGGGTTTTTGTGTCAGAGTGTTTTTCAGATGGTGAGGGGGCTGTTGGTTGATTTTTCTTGGCGGGTTTAGGTTTTTGTGAAACATATGAGAGCGTCGGTTTAGGAAGAGGTGATTGTTGAGTGGCCGGCGGTGGTTCATCGTCGGAAGTGAGATCAAAAAAAGTGGAAACTTCCTTTCGTGGCTTCTTAAAGGATTTTCCGGCGGCTATCATCCGCTGACTTCGTCGGAGATGGATTTGCGGTTCCGGTTGCTCGTCGGGTTGGTTTTCCGATGGTGGGTTTTCTGCAGGAGGATCTTCCGGTGGTGGGTTTCTTGCCGGTGGTGGATTTGGTGTTATTTTGGTCCGAGCCATCGGTGGTTGGCCGGAATCGTGATCGGTGCTAATGGTGGTGGTTTTGGAGGAAAATTTGAAGAGAACTGAAAAGGTGAAGTGGTGAAGATGGTTTTAGGAGAGAGAGAAGTGATGGTGGTAAAACTTAATCAGGAAGCATTTTACTTTCTGGATGAGTTTTGAAAAAAAAACTGATAAATGTTATTGGTATTTATCTAAAAAAAAAATACTTATAAAATATTGATAATGGTAAAAAAAAAATTGAAAATCTTTTTTTTTTTTTATAACATTTATCACGTAAATATCTAGATATTTACCTAAACTATTAATAAAATAATAAAAGTAGTACAAGAGAGTGGGTAAAAAATTTCAAATGGGTATGGGCTTGAGATTTCTTGAAGATGTATTTGGTAAAAATAAAAAAGAGAGCCATGCTTGGTTAGTAGATCACTATTTTCCATCAACTACCAACTAAGTATGGGTTTCCTTTGAAGAAATGGCTTTGCTGATATCATGTTAGTGATGTCACTCAACATGAGTCATCTCCCCCTCTTTTTCCATTTGTAGACCATATTTGAAAGAAATCACCAAACCCCAAATGTTTTTTTACTGTAGCAGCAGTTACCCATCTTTCTCCAAACCTTCAAAACAAACAAAAATTAAATAAGAAAAAAAATATTCTAAGGCTATTGGAATTGATGGAAAATCTTATTTATAAACAATTTTGTGGGTTTTAAAGAGTCCACACTCTTTTTGAAGTGCTCAACCCAAGGCAACATTATCCACAGAGGAATGCTCTGGGATTGCTACAGCATCGTGGTATAACTTGACTCTTTGACCATTGACCTTGAAAATGGCATTGGTCTCGGGGTTTACTAAATCAATGGCACCATGAGGATAAACTTTGTGAATTACAAAAGGTCCCGACCATCTAGTTTTCAACTTTCCTGGGAAAAGTCTCAACCTAGAATTGAATAAAAGGACCTTTTGTCCTTCTCTAAGATCTCGGTGATGTATCCTCCGATCATGCCATTTTTTAGTTTTGTCTTTGTACAGCTTGGCATTTTCATAGGACAAATGTCTAAGTTCTTCTAATTCAAAAAGCTGTAACAATCTTTTGTTTCCTGCACTGTCTGTGGACATGTTCAATTCCTTAATGGCCCAGTATGCTTTGTGCTCGAGTTCCAAAGGGAGGTGGCAAGCTTTTCCAAAAACAAGCTTATATGGAGACATACCGATGGGTGTTTTAAAAGCAGTTCGGTAAGCCCATAAAGCATCATCTAATTTGAAAGCCCAGTCTTTTCTATTTGGTTTTACCACCTTTTCAAGAATCCCTTTGATTTCTCTGTTTGACAGCTCAGCCAGCCCGTTTGTCTGTGGGTGATAAGCAGTGGCAATCCTATGGTTAATATTGTATTTGTTTAAAACACCTTTTAACATGTGATTTACAAAGTGAGTACCCTCGTCACTGATCAGTGCTCTTGGGGTACCAAACCTTGTAAAAATGTTTTTCTGTAAAAACTTAACCACAGTTTTTGCATCATTTGAAACACAAGCTACTGCTTCAACCCACTTTGAAACATAGTCTACAGCCACTAGAATGTACTGGCAATTGTTTGATGATGGAAAAGGACCCATAAAGTCTATTCCCCAAACATCAAACAATTCTACTTCCAAGATCCCATTCAAAGGCATTTCATTTTTCTGAGAAATGGATCCAGTCCTTTGACATTCGTCACACCTTTGACAAAAATTATGGGAATCTTTGAAGAGAGTGGGCCAGTAAAAACCAGACTGTAAAACTTTAGCTGCTGTTCTTTGACCTCCAAAATGTCCTCCATAAGGAGCTTTGTGGCACAGCTCCAAAATAGCTGCCACATCCTCATCTGGGACACATCTCCTCAAAATTTGATCAGTTCCGATTTTGAATAAAAAAGGATCATCCCAAAAATAAAACTTTGAATCATGGAGGAACTTTTTAAGCATGTGCTTGGTCAGGTTTTGAGGTTTGATTCCACCAGCCAAATAATTTGCCATATCAGCAAACCAAGGTAATCTATGTTCAACTGCCAAAATCTTTTCATCAGGGAAAGTTTCAATAATGTCTCCCTCTTTTTGTTCCTTTTTAAATTGTTCCAATCGGGATAAGTGATCAGCTACTTGGTTTTCAGTTCCTTTTCTGTCCACAATTTCTAGGTCAAACTCTTGCAACAATA
This sequence comes from Centaurea solstitialis, assembly GCA_030169165.1. NCBI lineage: Eukaryota > Viridiplantae > Streptophyta > Magnoliopsida > Asterales > Asteraceae > Centaurea > Centaurea solstitialis. The sequence continues at coordinate 50,198,294 of CM058043.1, forward strand.
GAACCCATCTTATTAGCCTTGGTTTTGCATCTTTCTTTGAAATCAGATATTTAATTGCAGCATGATCTGTGTGTACAATTATCTTTGTTCCAATTAAATATGACCTAAATTTTTCAAATGCAAAAACCACAGCTAATAATTCTTTTTCTGTTGTTGTGTAGTTTGTTTGAGCTTCATTCAATGTCTTACTTGCATAATAGATTGAATGGAACATCTTTTCATTCCTTTGACCTAGGACAGCTCCAACAGCATAATCACTTGCATCACACATGATTTCAAAAGGTTTGTTCCAGTCAGGAGCAACAACTATTGGTGCAGTTATCAGAGCTTTCTTTAAAGTGAGGAATGCATTTCTACATTCTTTATCAAAATCAAATTTCTGATCATGCTGTAATAAAAGACATAAAGGCTTTGAGATTTTGGAAAAATCCTTTATGAATCTTCTATAAAATCCAGCATGTCCAAGAAAGCTCCTGATTCCTTTAACAGTTGTTGGTTCAGGTAGTTTATCAATTATTTCAAGTTTTGCTTTATCTACCTCGACTCCTCTTTTTGAAATCAAATGTCCTAGAACAATTCCTTCTGTAACCATGAAATGACATTTTTCCCAATTAAGAACCAAATCAGTTTCCTCGCATCTCTCAAGACCTTTTTTCAAATTTTCCAAACAATCGTCAAAAGATGAACCATAAACAGAAAAGTCATCCATAAAGATTTCAATGGATTTTTCAAGCATATCGGAAAATATGGACATCATGCATCTTTGGAAAGTGGCTGGCGCATTACAGAGTCCAAATGGCATTCTCCTAAAGGCAAAAGTGCCATAAGGGCATGTGAACGTGGTCTTTTCCTGGTCCTCTGGGGCTATGGCTATCTGATTATACCCTGAATAGCCATCTAAGAAGCAGTAATACTCCTTTCCGGCTAATCTGTCCAACATTTGGTCAATGAAAGGTAGAGGAAAATGATCTTTTTGGGTAGCCTTGTTTAGTCTCCGGTAATCCATACAGATTCTCCATCCCGAAACCAATCTGGTAGGGATGAGTTCATTTTTGTCATTTTTAACAACAGTGAAACCTCCCTTCTTAGGGACACACTGTACTGGACTTACCCAAGAACTACCGGCTATGGGAAAAATGATTCCTGCGTCTAACCATTTTAAAATTTCCTTTTTCACTACCTCTTTCATGACCGGGTTTAACCTTCTTTGAGGTTCGACAGATGTGAAGTCTTTTTCTTCTAGAATGATCTTATGTTGACATATCGAGGGACTAATCCCTTTAAGGTCAGCAATAGTCCATCCTATGGCTTTTGTGTGTAACTTCAAAAGTTCTACAAGCTTCTTTTCTTGATGCAATTCTAGGGTGGATGAAATGATGACAGGTAATTTGTCTTGTTCTCCTAGAAAGGCATACTTAAGGTGAGAGGGAAGCTGTTTCAACTCCAGGTCAGGTGGTGAAACTATGGAAGGGGTGAAACTCTTTCCCTCGGTGTTATCTAATATCTCAAAAGCAGCAGTCTCCATTGGGATAGTCTCATCAGTCAAATCTAGTTCCTCGGTGTTCTCTTCTTCCAACTTACAGGCTTCCTCAATTCCTTCCTCATGACACAAAGACTCAATATCATTTAATGCACAGCAATCTTCCATACCACTAGGATATTTCATAGAGTTGAACATATTAAATGTTATTTCCTGATCTAGGAGTCTCATGGTCAGTTCTCCTTTCTGGACATCAATAAGGGTTCTAGCAGTGGCTAGGAAGGGTCTTCCCAGAAGAATGGGTATATCCTTATCGGCCTCAAAATCTAGAATAATGAAGTCAGCAGGGAAGATAAATTTGTCTACCTGAACTAAGATATCCTCTATCTTTCCTTTTGGGTAGGCAATAGTCTTATCAGCTAGCAAAATGGTGACAGAGGTAGGCCTAACGTCTCCAATACTTAAAGAGTTAAAAACTGATAGGGGCATCAAATTGATACTGGCACCTAGGTCACATAAGGCTTTCCCTATTGTCTTTCCACCTATTGCACAAGGAATTGTGAAACATCCTGGGTCTTTAAGCTTGGGAGGTATGTTTTTGGTCATGAGGGCTTCATATCCTTCGGTAAGGGCAACAGTCTCATAATCATCCAACTTCTTCTTCTTACTTAACATGTCTTTAAGGAATTTGGCATATAAAGGCATTTGCTCAATTGCTTCAACAAAGGGTATGTTGATATGCAATTCTTTGAATACATCCAAAAATTTCTTAAACTGCAATTCTTCCTTCTGATTCCTCAACCTTTGGGGGTAAGGAACATAAAGAGGAACTGGTTTAATCACAGGTTTAGATGTGGAGCAGGAAGGTTCTGGTGAACTCGTGGGTTTTGCCTTTTGAGGGGGTTTCTCTAGACTTTCCTTAAAGGAATGGTAAGATCCTATTGGTGTTGCTTGGGTGGAAATAGACACAGGCTCAGGTATGGGTTCAGTGTTCCTGATGGGTTGTGATGGTCCTTCTGGTTCTTCAAAGATGGTTGGCAAAGGGGTACTAGATTTTGACTTAAAGGTAGGTTCAAACTCCTTTCTAGGTGTTGTCTCCGATGTTTTTGGGACAAGTCCTTCTAGTTCTTTGCCATTTCTAAGGGCCATAGCTTTCACATGTTCTTTTCCAGGTGCCCTAGGAACTTCTGTGTTACTTGGTAATGTGCCTGCTGGTCTATTGGCCTGGTTTGCTGCAAGCTGACTAATTTGGGTCTCCAAATTCCTGATAGATGCTTGAGTTTGGGTCATAAAACCTTTTACCCAGTTTTCCATTGAATTAGACGACTCTGCTTGTTGAGGTTGTCTGTTTTGATAAGGTTGATTGTTTTGAAAATTAGACTGTTGGTTTTGAGAGTTATTTCCGTGACGATACTGAGAATTTCCCTGAAAATTTTGATGGTTGTTATTACCCTGATTCTGATTTGAAATTCTTTGATTCTTTTGAAAATGTGCATTACCCTGGCTGTTTTGAAAATTTGCACCCCTTGGTTGTTTTGAAAATTAGTGTTCCCTTGGTGTGCGGGTGTAGGTGGGTTCAAACCTGGTTCTTTCCAAGAAAATCCGGGATGTTGTCTCCACTTAGCATTGTATGTGTTGCCGTAAGGGTTTGAATTGTTTTGAACATAATTGACGGCCTCACAATTGTGTGGACAACAATCATAAGAGTGTTCTCCTCCACAACATACACATGACAAAGCTAGAGCAACTTCCTCAACTTCATTAACGGCCAACTGTCCTCCATGACCAGAAGTAAGATTTTGTAGTAAAGTTGTCACGGAGGCAAGCTGAGCTGCTAATGCTGTGATCGCAGTCTGATCGTGGGATCCAGCAACAGACCTTATGGGTGTTGCTGAGATTGCCCGAGGATCAGACCAATGTCCATTGTTGATTGAGATCTTTTCGAGAATGTCATACCCCTCATTGTAGGTACTTGCTGTGAACGCCCCTCCTGCAGTCGCATCGAGCATTTGTTTTGTATTGGGAGTTAACCCGTTATAAAACGTCTCGAGTTGAATACAGTAGGGAATGCCATGATGAGGGCATCTTCTCAATAACTCTTTGAATCTTTCCCATGATTCTGGGATTGGTTCATCGTTTAATTGTCTGAAATTGCAGATTTCACTCCTAGATTTTGCATTTCTGTTGGGAGGAAAATATTTTCTCAAAAACTTTTCTGCCATGCTGTTCCATGATGTGACAGAACCAGGAGCTAATGAATCAAACCAAGACCTTGCTCTATCCCTAAGTGAGAATTGAAAAAGTGTGAGTCTCAGGGAGTCTTGAGGAACTCCAGGGATTTTGAAAGTATTTGTGAGAGCCATGAAAGATTTAAGATGTGCATGTGGATCTTCCGATGGAATTCCCGCAAACTGTCCATTTGTTTGTAACATATGAAACATGATTGGTTTTAATTCAAAATGGTGGGCATCAATTCGTGGAGGTGCTATCCCTGAGTTCAACTGATCTAACACAGGGACGGCATAATCCATGATTCTGCCATCTTTGGAGTTTGCAAGATTTATGATATTTGGTGGTTCAGGTCTTGGTATTTCATTATTAAGTGGTTCATCATCATCATGAATTTCAACTTCCTCATAACCATAATTTTGATAACCTTGTCTGAAATCATTATGAGGTTGACCCATACGAGGTTGAGCAACACGTGGTTGAGCAACACGTGGTTGGGCTACATTTTGTGGTCCAACAACGTGTGGTAGTTCAACATCAGGTGGTGGTTCAACTTCGTGTGGTTGTTCTAAAAGAGGTTGTTCTCTCTGTGGGCCTTCCATGTTGGGAGGGTTTGGTAAAATTGGACGATTTCTCAAGAATGGAGGAAGCGGATCAAATAATGCTCTTTGTGCTTTCCTCCTTTCTCGAAAAGTTCGTTCGATATCTGGATCAATTTCAAAAAATTCCCCTCGTGAAATCCTTGGCATAAACAACTTTGATTGTAACGGTGAAAGAAAAATCAAATCTTTGAGTAACTTTTGAAAACAAAACTTTTAGCGTTACTGATCCCCGGCAGCGGCGCCAAAAACTTGATGAGCAATTTTGTTCACACTTTCAGATTAAAATGGTTGTATCTCAAAGCAAGTATACAATGAGACACAACATCGCCTTTCAAGTAATACGGTGATAAAATACCGAGTATCGTCCTCAGAGATCAGTAGTAAAAGTAATGTTTTTGGAGTAACTGAAAGAAATGACTTCAGATGGCGATTTTGAAGAATAATGATTGATTGATTAGGTGAATGGTAACTTAACAGATAATAAAGGAAGCAAGGGTGTAAGACTTTTGAGTAGGTTTTCAAATCAAATTCCAGTGGGCAAATGCTACAGCAATGCTATAGCATTAGTTTATCAACAACTTGTTTCACCATCTATTTTGAAAGGATCCTGTCGGATTCTCATCATTGTACCATTATTTAGCTTTTACCCCACATGTCTGTGTGATATCGGAACTAGTGATTGATGACAAATGATGCTTTCAAAATATATGGACAAACAAATGTCTTTGTTTAAAATCACCCTATCGGGCCGATTCCCATATCATTCAAGTTGGATTGTTTAAGCAGCTTATATCTAAACCACTACACTTTAACACCTTGACTAGTGTCCAACTCGTCGAGATTTTCATTTTGAAATAACAAAGTTAGCATCTATGTCTAGAATACTTCCCATATCATTCGCCATGACGTGCAATCAAATGGTTCATGTCTGAATCCATCGGCACTTTAACACTTTTCAAGTGATCATGTCGTCAAGAAGTGTTTTTAGAGCTTTTCATAAAACTTGGAATGAAATGGTGGAACGTTGTTATTGAGAAACAACGTCCACCTTCCTTTGATTAAAAACCCACTTTTATGGTCTCACACCCAAGCTAATGAAATTAGCTACTCATTACTTGAAATGAAATTACAATAAGTAAATTGCGGAAAGTAAATTGCGATATGTAAATTGCGTAAAGTAAATGACAATAAATAAATGACGTAAAGTAAATTGCGGTAATTAAAGAGCGGAAAGTAAATTGCGGTAAGTAAATTGCGGAAAGTAAATGACTTAATGTAAAGACTTAAAGTAAATTGCAAGTAAGTAAAGAAATTTAAATTGCAAGACTTGTAAGTAAATGAGAAAGTATTTTCCAAACTATTTTCTTGAATTAAAACTACTAATATGATGGAGAGAATAAGTACTAGGAGATAGATACTAGATGATGGATGATAAAAGAGATAGAAGATAGAAGATGATCTTCAAAGCTAACCCACTACCTCCTTTTATACCCAAGGAGGTAGCAAAAGAACAAAAACCTAAGCTATTCATCACTAGTAAAAATGGCACCCAAGTCAAAATGTACTACACTACACCATTCTTTAATACACAAAAGTCATGGTTGTTCAAAAGGATTGGGGGCTACATTTAATGCCAATATTTGTACAAAATAAAGACTGGTTTTTAGCCATTAAGATCCCAAAAATTCGGATTGTCATCTGATCCATTGCATGCTTTTGTTTATCCGAAAAAGCTTCATCTTCCAAATCTGTCCAGTCTTTGATGCTGCAGCATTCAAACAGCATTGGCATCTGTTCCAAAAGAAAAACATATATAAGTCTACGAATATAAGCTAATAAATAGGTAAAACGCTCCTTACCCTCATGCATTGAACAAACTGAAAATAAGACACTAAACTGACTCGAGTTGTGGGATAAACATAAAAATCTATGCTAAAATGACGTAAAATAAAGACCATTTTATACAAATACGCAACGCGTATCACCCACAAACTCGGCACTAGGTTCACAAGCACCGGTTAAGAAGTAGTGAGAAAAGTACTCGGATCTCGACTGAGCCGCCGTGAAAAATCCGAGCAACACTCCAAAGCGTGGTAGTGTGATCCCATACCATTCTCCAAGCAAACGGAATCGAATACAAGGGTCATCAAATCTATCTTCCTCGTACGTCTCCACATCAAAACTGAATGTAGCCAAAAATTCCAACACAAGCTCATAGTAGATCGGCTCATGGGTTTTTAGTGCTTTCTCCCAATCGTTGCTCACAAAGCGAAGAACACCAAAGTGATCGTGGTACTCTCTCCTCAAGAGGCTTGAAAGCCTATCCCCAAATCCAATCTCCTCGACAAAGTGCAAATCAACAATCGAACCAATTTCAACCTCCCGCTTTTTCAAGCGATCAAGCTCAATCATCAATGACATCTTTTCCCTACGCAAGATGTGATCGGAATCAAAAGACAAGCATGGGTGGTCTTGTACATTGCGAGAAGTTGAAGCTCTCTACAAACAAATCATAAACATTAATCAACACAAAAATCATAACCTCTCTTCCCCACACTTGAGTTGAAACATATCACAACCTTTATAGAACTAAACTCAAGTGTGTACATCTAGGCAGGTCAAAGCAATAAACATCCCCCCTCCTAACATTAAATACATTCCTACCCAAGAAATCCCCTTTTTAAGGATCATACACAAGTTTAAACAACTAGGGCTTGTAGGGATCTTTCAAATTAGAGCAAATAGAGGAGAAATACATACCTTTGACGCCATGGATTTGCAGAATAGGAAGAGAATTGCAGAGAAAAACAAAAGGGAGGAGGAGAAATACTGAAAATAGGGTTTTAGAAAACAATTTAAACCCTCTCATTTCGAACTTCGCGTCGCCAAATTAGAGACTTCGCGTCGCCAAATTAGAGACTTCGCGTCGCGAAGTTGTAACAGACACACTATTTTCAAATTTCTCCTCGCGAAGCTTACCTTACACTGACTTCGCGGCGCGAAACTTGTAGTTTCGCGAACGCGAAATGGTTATTGTTTTGCTGTTTTTGAAATTTGATCGGGTTGTGATTTCCTGTGACTATTGCTGCAAAATTGATTAGAATACATACAAAAGCAAATATAACTAGTAAAAACACGGGTTGCCTCCTGAAAAGCGCTTGTTTTTGTAACGAGTCGCGAGCCTGACTCGGGGCATCACCTAAGTAATTGGCTCTTTAGAAAGATGACAGACCTCGCCATTTCTAACAGGGTCGTTCTCATTGTAAAGCTTCAGTCTATGGCCATTTACCTTAAATGATCCTCTTTCGGTCATTAGATCCACATATCCCGAGGGATAAGCTTTTAAAACGACATATGGACCTATCCATCGTGACTTTAACTTACCGGGGGAAAATTTAAAGCGAGTTTGATACATTAATACCTTGTCCCCCTCCTTGAACACCTTCACTTCCTTTAGATGTGCATCATGCCATTTCTTTCGTTGTTCCTTGTAGATCTTCGAGTTCTCATAAGCGAGAGATCTAAGCTCTTCCAGTTCGTGCAAGCTTATCAATCTTTCTCTTCCACTTGCCATGTCATTTAAGTGAACTTTCTTCAGTGCCCACAGTGCTTTGTACTCGAACTCAAATGGAAGGTGACACGCTTTCCAATAAAGCATTCGATAAGGAGTGCTTCCAATTGGTGTTTTATAGGCTGTACGATATGCCCATAGTGCATCTTCAAGCTTTTGCGACCATATCTTCGGGTTGTTATCGACCGTCTTTTCCAAGATTCGCTTCGACGCCCTATTGGTGTTTTCCGCTTGTCCATTGGCTTGCGGATGGTAGGCGGTCGAGAATCGATGATGCACTCCGTACCTTTTTAAGGTCTTCTCCAAAAGATAGTTTGCAAAATGAGTTCCTCTATCGCTGATGATCGCCTTCGGACATCCGTACCTACACACAAGAGATTTCACGAAGTCAACAACTACCTTAGCGTCATTTGTAGGTGAAGCCTTAGCTTCGGCCCATTTGGAAACATAATCAACCGCCACAAGGATGTATTTGTTGCCTCTAGAGTCGGGAAAAGGTCCCATGAAATCAATTCCCCAAACATCAAACACTTCACTAACGGAGATGCTCTGTTGGGGCATCTCATCTTTCTTTGTGATGTTGCCTGCCCTTTGACAAGCGTCACAAGATTTTATTAAAGTGTGAGCATCCTTAAAAATCGTAGGCCAATAAAATCCGGACTCGATGACTTTTCTAGCAGTCAAATTGGCTCCAAAATGGCCTCCCGTGGGGCCTTTGTGACAGTTTGTGAGAATGTCCCAAGCAGCAGGGCCGGAGACACATCGACGGTGTATCCTATTAGGTCCTATTCTAAACAGATACGGTTTAGACCAAAAATAATACTTTAGGTCCGAGAAGAACTTACCTTTTTGTTGATGAGTCATACCTTTAACAAGAACACCAGCGGCCAGATAGTTTGCAAAATCTGCATACCAAGTATAGGGTCTTCTCCTATGGTCTTAATCATATTGAGGCCCTCATCGGGGAATTTATCCCTGATGACTTCTATGCCTCCGGAATCCATGTATGGATTTTCCAGGCGAGATAAATGATCGGCAGCTAAATTTTCAGCACCTCTCTTATCTCTTATCTCTATATCAAACTCTTGCAACAGAAGTATCCATCGTATGAGTCTGGGCTTAGCATCAGGCTTAGCAAAGAGATATTTAAGGGCGGAGTGATCCGTGTATACTATGATTTTGGACAACAAAAGATAAGACCTAAACTTTTCAATGGCAAAAACTACCGCTAGAAGCTCTTTTTCAGTCGTGGTGTAGTCTTGGGCATCGTTCAATGTTCGACTCGCATAGCAAATCGGTTGAAAATGATTATTTTTACGTTGCCCAAGAACTGCCCCAACGGCGTAATCACTTGCATCACACATAATCTCAAAAGGTTGATCCCAATCAGGTGGAACCATAATAGGGGCATTAGTCAAATGCCTTTTCAAAGTTTCAAATGCAGAGATGCACTTCTCATCAAAAATGAAAGGTGCATCTTTTTCAAGAAGTTTAGTTAAAGGTCGGGATATTTTTGAAAAATCCTGTATAAATCTCCTATAAAACCCAGCATGACCTAAGAAACTTCTGACCCCTTTTATGTTTGTAGGTGGAGGAAGCTTCGATATGGTGTCTATCTTAGCTTTATCCACTTCCAAACCATCTTTTGAGATTTTGTGTCCAAGAATTATACCTTCTCTTACCATAAAGTGACACTTTTCCCAGTTGAGAACCAGATGTGATTCCTCGCATCGAGCTAAAACCCTGTCTAGACTGCTTAGACAATCATCAAAATAGTTACCGAAAACAGAGAAATCATCCATAAAGACCTCCATACAATTCTCTATCATGTCTTGGAAAATGGCCGTCATGCATCGCTGAAAAGTAGCGGGTGCATTGCACAACCCAAAAGGCATACGCCTATAGGCAAATGTTCCAAAGGGACAGGTAAAGGTCGTTTTCTCTTGGTCCTCGGGATCAATGGGGAATTGGAAGTATCCCGAAAATCCATCTAGGAAGCAATAGTACTCATTTCCTGCCAATCGTTCAAGAATTTGATCAATGAAGGGTAAGGGAAAATGGTCTTTTCTAGTGGCATCGTTAAGCTTCCTATAGTCTATGCAAACTCTCCACCCGGTGACAGTACGGGTGGGAACTAACTCATTGTTATCATTTGTGACAACTGTGAGTCCTCCCTTTTTGGGAACTACTTGAACAGGGCTTACCCAAGGACTATCAGAAATGGGGTAAATGATCCCGGTATCAAGCAGTTTGATAACCTCCTTTTTCACGACGTCTTGCATTTTCGGATTAAGCCTCCTTTGTTTTTGCACACATGGTTTAAAATTGTCTTCCATTAAAATTTTGTGTGTACAAAATGAAGGGCTTATTCCGGGAATGTCCGAAATTTTCCAAGTTAAAGCCTTTTGGTGTTTTTTCAAAACCTCAATAAGTCTATTTTTTTCATTGGCTGTTAGCAAGGAAGAAATAATTACCGGGAGAGAATTGTTACCTTCAAGAAATTGGTACTCGAGGTGCTCGGGAAGGTCCTTTAACTCCAAATCGGTGGTTCCTCCAAAGAGGTTTTCACTCTAACTTTATCTTCCTGCTTTAGCTCCTCAAAGTCCTCTTCTTCTTCCTCCACGGTTTCATCCCATCTTTTCTCAACAGCGAGGCTTTCTTCCAATTCACCTGATTCAAAAAGATAATCATTAGGCTCTGATTCAAATGGTTTGGTGAAGTCATCTATACTACCTAGAGTATTTATAGATTCATTATAGTCTGGAATTCCATAAATGGAGAGTGTGATTCGATCTTCACCAATTCCTAGACTAAGTTCCCTCTTGGCTACATGAATGATGGCACTGGCCGTGTTGAGGAACGGACGACCAAGGATTAGAGGTACTTTAACCTCGTCCTTTATGTCCAAGATCACAAAGTCGGCGGGGAATTCAAACCTGTCTACCTGGACTATGACATCTTCAGCTACTCCTACAGGGTATTTTATGGATCTATCGGCTAGTGGGATGGTCATTCGCGTGCTTTTCAAACCCTTTAATCCCAGTTTTTGGTAAAAGGATAACGGCATTAGGTTTATACTGGCTCCTAGGTCTGCTAGGGCTCTACATGAAACACTTTTACCAAAGTAGCAAGGGATAATGAAACTCCCTGGATCACCCTTTTTTAGGGTGTCTGAAAGTGTAGCTGAAAATTCGGCATTTAGAAAGGCTATTTCTTCTGTTCCCATCCTTGCGTTATTAGCCACCAACTCCTTGAGAAATCTTGCGTAACTCGGCACACCTGCAATTAAGTCCACAAGAGGCACATTAATATCCACACGTTTAATCAACTCAATAAACTTACGATATTGGGCCTCTTTCTTTTCTTTCCGCATTCGTGCAGGATATGGCACTCGTGTAGGCACATGTGGTGTTGCAGATTCCCTTGGTCTGACTGCATCTTCCCTAGTTTCTTTTGTTGGGTGTGATGGTAATTCGACCTCCGGTTCAACAACTTGCAAATTAGGAATTTGGTTAATTTGAGGCATAGGTGGTCCTACAACTACCTTACCTCCTATCGTGGTTGTGAACACTTCAGCCTGTGCTTCCGCCTCCATATGAGGAAATGTTTCCTTGACGTCTCGGAGGAACTGATATGTGCCTCGATGTAATCCTGCAATAAAATTTACAAACCCCTGCATTTTTTGTTCGGCATCCGCACCCATCTTTCCTTGTTCTTGGGAGAATTGATGGAACAATTGTTCGATTACCCCGCCATATGGTTTTGAAAGAGGGTTTGGCGTCTCGGTGGAGTCCTCAGTTGCATGGATGTGCTTGTCGGATGATGACACTACATTTAGATGCGTTGGTTGGGTCTCCTCTTGTTCCTCGTCGGTAGACCAATCCAGATAGTGTGCTTCCATGTCGTCCAAGAGTTTACGCGCTTCTTTTACTGATTTATACGGAAAAATACCTCCACAAGATGAATCCAACCTTAACCGAGAATCGTTAGTCAATCCAGCATAAAAAACATTTATCATTTCCCTATCATCAATACCATGGTTTGGAAATATTAAGAATAAATCCTTATACCTTCCCCAAGCTTTCACAAGGCTATCTTTTCCTTGTTTAAAGTTTCGAATTTCAGCTCTTATTTTATTAGCCCTGGAAATGGGAAAGTACCTTGACAAAAAGGCAGATTTTAAATCGTCCCAGGTTACGATGGATCCTGGGGGCAGTTTTTTAAACCAGTCTTTTGCCTTATTTGTCAAAGTAAAAGGAAATACTCGAAGTCTTACCTCATCCTCCTTGGTGTTGACTAGATCACAAATGTCCTCGAATGCTTCAAGGTGTTGGTAAGGATTTCTGCTTGGTTCTCCGTCAAACGAAATGGTGTTGATCATTTTGATTAGCCCTTTGTTGATTTCCACCATTTTACCGTCTGTCTTCTTGATTGCGGATCTCGGGGTAAACTGTACCTCAGATCGCTTATCCCACATGGGTTGATCGTCTGCCATCCTGGCAACTCAACAAACGATTACGGGCAACTTGCGGGAAACAAAGAGATAAAATAAAATATGAAGATAAAACTAACTAATTAAACTAGAAAACGAAAAACTTGCAAGGGAGAGAATCCCTCACAAGGATCGATTAACAAAACTAATAAGACTAAAATCTAACAACTACCGTTCCCCGGCAACGGCGCCAAAAACTTGATGCGGTAATTATCATACATAAAAAGCGTAACAAGTTTTAACCTCTAATGCCTAGTTACTGTCTTACCACATATACAGGCAAGCGTACCTGATCGTAAGTAATATAATGTAGGAAAGTCCAGGTATCGTATCTACCACTGGGAACGGTCAAGTTATCGTAGATTAAAGTCTAGATCAGTTTAATTAACCTAAAGCTTTTGGGGGGTTTTTATGAAAAAGGTTTTAATATTAAAAAGACAACTAAATTAACTAATAACTAAGAAAGCGATTAAAGAGATTAATTAAGAACTTATATGAAAGAAAACAGCAGCACTTATCATGGTATAGTGAATCCCTAAGTGGATGATTTAAATAGGCCAAAGGTTTGGTTGTTTTGACTATTGTATGAATTTAAGTCTGGGACACCCTAACATGTAGTGATTATGGTCTTTAACTAGGTCTTGGTCCTCCTAGTCCAATACTTAGGTCGTTTGTCAGGCAAACTAGCACCGAAAATCCAATTCTAATTCTATTGTATGGTTTTCTATCTCCAGGTCACTCTCGGTCCAAGTAACCACTTAACACAACTCTCTCGGTCAAGGGTAGGTTAAGGTAGGTTGATTATCCTATCGGAGTCTATCTACTTTAGTCAAACAGATACACCCAACCAAAGGAGTTCAAATAACCAAACAATAACAATCAGAACGGAACCATAACACACATTCAATCAATCAAAAACAAACCACTAAACATTAAGTATCAAATCATCATCCACAATGGTTCATCGACCATGACAAGTACCACTATTAAAAGACTACTCACTAAACATAACGAAAACAAAAGCAATAGTAGACATCGACATGATACCGACAATACAACGACGGATGATCGAAGATCGACTCCCGCGGCGTATCGGCACCACTCGGACTTTCACTCTACTGCTTCGTATCTTCCCCGTATCGTACCTCGTGTAAAACGCGTGTTCTGAACTGAAGGAGGAGGCTGGTATTTAAAAGAAAACGTCCAGGGGCCATCTGGCGATGGCCAGACTGCTGGTTTGGCGACGCCAGACACTTAGGTCAACCCTGGTCTTCAATCTTGTCGAATCTGGCGGCGCCAGATTTAGAATCTCGCGAACGCCAAACAGCTACTGTGTTGACTTTGTGCATTTTTCACGTTTTCTCGCCTTTTTTCGTACTTTTCCGTTCCACGGCCTCCAAATCCTTCACAAACAATAATAAGCTCATTTAGTGCGTGAAATGATCAGAAATGGGCGAGAAATGGGGTAAAGTCATACGATTACGCTCAATCAAAACATGTATAATTTTGGTGTTATCAAAGATTTAGGCAAAGGTGAGATAGGTGGCGTCATAGAGATCTATAGGTTAAGGGGTATGCGTGGTTTAAAGATGCCATGTTAGGAATGAGTGGTCATGGGATGAGATAAGGTAGGTACGTTGTGAGGGGAGGAGTGAGGAGGGTGGTGGTGGGTGGGGATTTTCGGGCTGATATGTATGATTAAGAGGTGAACTGGAAGGGATGGGTGAGATGTGAGGAGACGTAGGGTTGGGGAACATGACAAGGTATCGTGTGGAAGAAACAAATACTAGGAAAAAGAAGAGGGTTCCTAAGTGGCATACGGAAAAGTGTTTTCGTCAAAGGTGACGTGACGAGATAAAATAACTTTTCTCGTAGTAAGGTCTAGACATCAATATTCCCTATAATTGACAGGGTAGCCTAGAAAGGGTCGAGTTTATGGAACCGGGTAGTTGACATATTTGGGTAAACATACACACCCGAAGACACGTAGATAGGGGTACGAAAGTGTAGAAGCTTGGTAGGTGGAGTATTACGTAGGTAGGCAACGGTGTGCAGGGCCTCAACCCAAAAATTAGGGGGGGGGGGGGGCGCAGAAGCATGGGAGAGAAGGACGAGAGTGATTTCATTCCCATATTGACAAACTTTTGAATTGGGAGAATATTGTTTGATTGGGAGCCTCGTGTATTAAAACGATTCATTCCTCGTCCTCAACCAAAAATCCAAGAGAAAATCTTTGAAACAGGTTAACTTGTAGCTTGCAATAAATTTTATTTGACCAGCTCACACTACAATAAAGTTGAGTTTATAAGACATCCAAAAATAAACATATATATGCTACCACTACTTTATAGGACTTAAATTATAGGACCAAAAGATAAGGTGACAAATCTAAAGGTGTTGTAATAAGTTTATAATACGTCTTTGGATGTCGCAACAAGTTCTTTTAGGATATTATTAAAAAAAATTCGTATTATCTATATATGACACTATTTGAAAAAAAATTGTCTTCTACGAACAAATGTCCTAAAGAAGATGGCTTTATAAGACAACATTTTAAAAGTCTCCAATAGATTAGCTAATGTGATACTTTGTATTAAAAATTTCCTTAAAAGCTTATTAAAACTACTAAAGCATCCTATAAATTTATTACATTGCATTATGTTATAAGCTTTATTTTTTTAATCCTATAAATTATATCTTATGAAGTAGTCTATTAGGACGCGTAAGTGTTGATAAGGTTTTACAATTCTAATATTGTTATAGTGTCATCAAACAGTGTCGTTTGGTGATGCATATTGGAGATGCGGCAATGATTACCAAACATGACCTAAAAATAGGACTTCGTTTAAAAAAACTTTAAAAAATTTGAGATAGCTTAACTTAGCATATAATTATATATATTATTTTAGATTTTAAAAAATAATAAAACCTTGACATTAGATTTCAATATCGAGTTAGATGGAGCATTTAACATGCTTTCTAGAAGATAAGTTGACTTGTACACAATGAAGTATTCTCTTTAATATGAATTAAATGTACTCCATATACATCTTGCTCGAAGTGGATGGGATATTAAGTAAAATATATGTAAACCTTTTTTAGTTAAGGAGGTTGTTGCCACTTTAACTACCTTCTATAGATGAAAATATTTTAAAATTATTGGGTTATTAGCTATTGTTATCAATTCTTATTTTTCAATTTTTAGAGTTTCAATTCGTAAGAGCTGATTTTTTAAGTTAATGAAAAATAGGTTCAAATACTAACAAGTTTGGTTTCATTACCCTTAATGAAAAAGACATAAATTTATTGTCCGTCTACTTTTAATACAGATGATAAATTTTAGATGTTAAATGATATGAAAGTTACCGAAACAACCTTGTGCATTGATGGATGGTTCACATTCACTCTTGCAAAACTTAAAAAAGTTGTCTTTCGATGGGAAAATGATTTTTTATGAAGTGGATTTAATTGATGTTATAGTGTTGATGGTTTAGTTTTACTAATAATATTTTAAAAGAAATAAACCTCACTTATGTTTGAAAAGAAAAAATTAAATATAAAAATGGGGCCACAAGTTTTAAATTAGTAAGTTTTGAAAAGATATAATTGGTGTTTAGCATTTTAAGATGCTTTCAATTTTCCAATTTCCCATTGCACTTCTTTTGATCCCTAAAATTGGGGAGCCATATTCCTACACCTTCCAACTTACAATTATATAACTGTTTTTTGGCATCATTTCTGTTGTTCTTTTAAGAGTAAAAGTCGTAAACATTTCGATCCCTTTAAAATTTTTAAAGTCGATATTTCAATAGACCGTTAAAGTGTGGTAGAAATATATTTGTATAATGAAACATAACATTTATATGGATCTTATTTTATAGATTTGTGCGGTTCTAAATAAGAGAGAAAGTATTATGTTGATCATCATTTTATAAAAGTATTTTACAATATTAATATAAATTCACTAATTTCTTGTATTTTAATATATTTATCACTTGGTTATAGGTTAATTTATATCAAATGTATTAATAAATTGTATGTATTTAATAAGATGATGTTAATGTTCGTTGTACAATTAATATAGTCAAAATACTATATAAATATATTCATATTTGAATGCACTTGTGGTTGAGATTTTTAAAATTAGAAAATAAAAAAATCATTATATATATATGTAATACATACATACATACATACATACATACATACATACATACATACATACATACATACATACATACATACATACATCAATACATACATACATACATACATACATACATACATACGTAGAGGAAAGTTCAAATGTGAACCACTTTTTCATTGTGAACGTGAAGACAGCCGAGTGAGCACCACGTGGCAATCTGAAAAACACGCAACTAAGCTTTATGCATACTACATAAAGCTATCATTCATACTGAATAAAGTTTTATGCAGTATGCATAAAGCTTAGTCACACTCTGACACGGACGACTTAGCGCGCGGGTTAGCTTTATTCAGTTTGCATAATAGCTTTACGCAATATGAATAAAGCTTGAATGAAGCTAACTCGTGGGCTTTATGCAGACTGAATAAAGCTAAGCCGCGGAAGTCAGATTGCCACGTGGCGCGCTCTCGGCTGTCCTCACGTTCACAATGAAAAAGTGGTTCACATTTGAACTCACCCCTACATACGTGTATGTGTGTGTGTGTGTGTGAGAGAGAGAGAGAGAAACAAAATAAAGAATTTAAAAGGGTTTGAAACCTAGTCAAGCTAGATTACGCATCTCCGAAATAAAAACAAAAAAAAAATGATACGCAGGATATAAGCCAAAACATAAATCACACCAACCAAAATGATGTCTTTTGTGCAATTTTGAACAAAGTATCTTCTGAAGCATATAAAGAGAACACTTCAATTGAAATCGCCAAATTATCAAATAGAAGTATTTACTTCAATTCAATCTCTATTCTACGCAAACATACACAAACAAACAAAAAAATAGATCTAGAAAACCGCAAATTCAAAAAAAAAAAAAAAAAACATTAACATATTGTCTAATGATTAAGATTAACTAGTTATTAAGAGCCCGGGCGTTGCGCCGGGTTATAAACTGTGATATATTTTATCATAATCAGTAACAAGAATTTATATGAAATATAAAGTTTATATATGTTGTCATACGAAAGGTTTAATAAAATAAATAAAAAGATTTAATAAATCAATAAATAAAAATACCAATTTTAACAAATTTTAACCTGAAACTTTAGGGAAAAAATATCATGTACTCTTCAATAGTTTAAAGAAATTATATGATTGTTTTTTTTATTAAAGTTATAATGATTTATAATCAACCAATAAAACAAAAGGTCTTAATAAAATAAATAAATAAAGTAAAAATAACAAAATCTGAATATTTAATTTGAGAATAAAAAATATAAAGATGATCTACTCCAAGAATCAATCATGTAGTTTAATCAAATTTTTTTTATGAGTTAACCACTTAATTTGACAAAGTCGGATAAAATAATGAAAATAAAAACTATAGGGATGGAAAAAACAGTTTTAAAAGTCAAGGAATAAAAGTGTTGTTAATATTTGCTTTTGTAGGCTTTTGTTGTGGACCAGAAGTGAAATCTTTCAAACCATAGGGATTACAATTATAATTTACTCTATTATTTTATTATTTTCATTTTTCTACATGACAAAAATTGAAAATTCTTAGGGACCAAAAGAAACATTTATTAAAGCATAGGATTGGAAATGTAAATATCAAGAGAGTATTGTTCATTGAACAGTAAGGGGGTGTTGTTTTTCCACTTATCACTTTTTCAGCACTTTTTCAGCACTTTTTGGGGCAAAACCACTTATTCGGTCAGTGGTTTTCCCATTCAGACTGTTTGTTTTTTATTTTTATTAAGTGTCACTTATCACTTTTTCACCACTTACTGAAAAAGTGATGGTAAAACCACTTTTTGTTCACTTTTTCACTTTTTCATTAAACTTGGGAGTTGTTTGGATTGTTCATTAAACTTGGACTTGTTTAGGTTGTTCATTAAGCTCATTAAGCTTGTTTGGATTGTTCATTAAGCTCATTAAGCTTGTTTAGATTGTTCTATAAAGCTAATTAAGTTGTTGGATTGTTAAAGTTTACTATTTCAATTGATTTTAGTTCTTATAAATAATCAAATTCAGATTCAGATGTTTGACAGTTTATAAAAACAAACGGTCTTGACAGATTCAGATTCAGTCTTCAGCACCATCACTTAACAATCAGAAGTGGAAACAGATTCAGTCTTCAGCACCACTTAAAAAACAAACAGCACCTAACTCTTCCTGATAAATGTTATAATATATAATATGAAAACAAGATATTAAATAAGGAATTGAAAGTAACCTAAAATCAATAAAACCTTTAGGCCATCATTAGCGGGTCGGTATGGGTGGCCGGTACCGACGGTGCACACCGTCGTGGATGGCCGGTACCGGACCGGCAGTGGTGAGAGCCGGTACCACCATGCCGATTGAAAACGTGTTTATCCCCCCCCCCCCCAACCCCATCCCAACGCCTACATTTAACGGCTATTTTTTTTAAATTTTTTTTACTTTTTTTTTCTTTTTTACTAACTATATATACAAACAATAAAATCAAATTTTTTTACCTCTACACTCTCTACACTCTCAATTTTTTTTTCTACTCTTCTATTCTATTTTTTTACTCTTCCATGGATAAACACGGCTCCGGTTCCGAGTCAAGGCGTGTTAACCCGATACCAAATGTTTCGGTACCAACTACCCAAACGTCTCCAACACCTCCCCCAACGGTTGGCTACCGACCCCAAATGATGAGGCCGATGGGTTTTCCAACGGGTGTCGTTGAGGGATGGGGATACCCGCAAACCCCGGGTGCACATACATATGATTGGGCTTATGCGCATTTGCTTGCGCAACACGTCAACCCATATGGTACGGTACCCCAATCTTCCGGTGAGCAACACGTCAACCCATCGCCGCCGGGAGTGTGGGATGTACGAGACGATGACATCCATCTCGAAGACGACGATATAGACGACAATGTACCCCAAACCCAACCGATTCCACTCCGAGTGCCACAAGGCTTTCACGCACGAACACGCTTGGAGACAAGTCAAAGACAGTCCGAAACCCCAATCGAACACGCACGAAGTTCGATGCGGTTAAAATGCAAGACCTAAAAAACATCCGTGCACCCACATACAAACGGTCAAAGACGTCCGAAACCCCAACCGATTCCCCCGGCGAATTCGACGCTCGCACTCACCATGTGAACTTCGACAATGACGACCTCCCCTCCCCAACCGAGCGGCCACGACCGAAGGGTCGAAACGCCGCGAGATGTGCGGGGTCTTCCACTACGGCCGCGTCAACCGAGAGCGTGTCGAACATCGCGACCTCGTTAGAGGCCATCGCGACCAACGCGAGTTCGATTATGGGATCGATTAACAACCGGCAGCGGAGTGTAGACTTAAAAACGTTCATGGCACCGCACGACCATCTCACAGGTATACAATTGCAAATCATGTTGGAGGAGAAGAAAATCATAGCCGAAAGATATGGGTGGCAAAATATATGGTGATTTAATTTTATTTTTATTGTAATTTTATTTTAATTTTATTTTAATCTATTTTAAATTTGAATTTGAATTTTAGTTATTTTAATTTTAATATATTTTAAATTTGAATTTTAGTTATTTTAATTTTGAGTAAATTATTTTAATATATTTTAGAAATAAAAAAAAATAAAATGAGGGGTATGAGTGGTATGGTTAAGGATGAAAGGTATGGAATTGGTAGGGTAGTGGTAAAGCTGATGTGGCAGCTGATATGGCAGCAGAAATGAGAGGTATGGATAGTATGGTTAAGGATGGCCTTATAAAACTTGAATTCAATGTTTAATGAGAAATTTAAAGATACCTACAATCTTAAATACTTGAGCAATAACTATTAAATATATTAACAAACACAAAAATACAATTTTTATTTTATTGCCCTTTAGACTATGCCATTGCCATCTAGGCCTGCTGAACTGAAATTAAAAAGAAAATAATTTTTTTATCTAGAGCATTATGCGCAGAATTTTTTATGAGAAAATTTGTTGCCCTTTAATATTTGCTGCCCATGGCCACTTTCATGGTTGCCATGGGATAGGGTCGGCCGGGCAGACCACGTATCCTGCGATTTAGGTCATGCTAAAGGTTATATACGTATCTAATTTGGTATCACATGTGATGGATTATAGTATTACAATAAGAACGCCTTAATCACATGTAACAGTACATGAGAGAGGGCCTAGTAGGTGTAAGGGTAAGTTGGCCCGTAACCTAGGTTAAACCAAAGGTCATCGACATCTCTAATTTAGTATCACGCATGATCAAATATAGTGTCTCATGTGATTGATTATATCAAAAGGGCGTTCTTGCGTTTTTGTAAATTAAAGTAGTTTTCTTTTATACCATTCAGTGTGTGTATGTGTATGTACCAAAGTTCGGCTGAAAACTATTCTTTCATTGCAAAAGAAAGAACGACCTAGAGCGTGACACGTATCTCATTCAGTGTCAATAATACAGGATTATTCAGACTGAATGTCGTATTATTCATCATGAATAAATAATGCATGAACATTCAATTTGAATAATCATAAATTAATTATTCAAATTGAATGGGACAGGTATCGCGCTATCAGTTGTCCTCACATTTAGAATGAAATATGAGTTTTTATTTGAAGTTACCCCTATGCATGTGTGGGTGCGTATGCATGTGTGGGTGGTAATTTGTTTTGCAAACCACTCTTAGAATACAAATCATGCAAACCGTCGATTTCAGTGGTTAAATTAATGAAAAAATTCATGAAATTGTTTAATTTCATGAAAATGTTTCATATAATTCTTTTCTTGATAAAAATTGTTGTATATATATGTGTGTGTGTTTTTTAATGTAAAATGAAAACGTTTCATTAGCATAAGAAAAATACAGTGAACAATTTCATTATAATGAAAAAAAATTCATGAAAGAATTTTATTTTTCTATAAAAAAACACCAAAATATGAAACATTTTCATCAAAAAAATGAGCTATATAATATAACTTCTTCATATTAAACAATCTCATGAATCAATTTCATTAACTTAACCAATGAAATCGACGGTTCGCACAATTTGTATTCGAAGACCGGTTTGTATTTGATCTCTCCCCTATCAAACTATACACCAATAAATGAGAGTTATAAGAAAAATAATGTCAACAAGGAGTCAGTCATCGGTAAAAGTTTATCCAGGCAAGGGCTAACCGCGAATGCTACCATGAGTATCTCTCCAATTAACTTCATTTCTCTTTGTGCATTTTGGTTGCTTATACAAGTTACTACTTGGAGTTAAATGGCGTCGCATCGCTTCCCTGCTAGCTAGAAACTGTTTTTGAAGGTCAATTTTCGTGGAATTTTCTAGTAATGATTAGGAAGGGCACACGGTAGGTCACTTGATTAAATATTGACTTATGAATTAAGCTAAATTGTGGTTGTAATGGAAGAGGATCGATTAGTTTAGAACTAGGTTGAAATGTAACATTCTGAGGAAGTGATGTCTATGGTTTTGTTTCTGACGGCCTAGTGAGGACATCCCAAGGGGTCATCCGTCCTAGTGCTTGTAATTGACCTAACGAGGACTTCCCAAGGAGTTGTCCATTCTTGAGCTTGAACCAAGTTCAAGCTTGGTTTGAGCTACAAATGAATTGGACCTTGAGTTCAAATACTTGTAAATTGTAATTGACTTCAAGTCAAGCTTAGTTTTAAACAACTTGACTCGAACTCAATATATCAATTACATCCCTAGTCCCGTTTAACTTAACTTAACAGACATCAAGAAATAGTGAAATTTGTTGACTTAATACAAACATGAAAGAAAAAAACTAATTAAATAAGGTTGAAGGAGGAGAAGCATTAAGATGAGCATACCAATACCATAAAGATGAGGGTTTAGGCTTTAGGTATAAAGCAATAATTAATGGGAATGAGATAAAATAATGGGCTAATTCCCTTAAAACCCTAAAATTTCATTCTTTATTAAATTTTCATTCATTTCCATTCCCTGTCATTTTTATTTTCATTCTTAATCATTCCTTAGTCTGAACAAAACAAACCCTTAGATCAACCACTTTATTCCACTCTTAGTTCAAATGAAGACAAAAAAAAAGTGGAAGTGGGTGGCGAGGTTCACCAGGGAAGATGGGAGAGGATGGCAGGGTTGATCGGAGAAGTAAAGTGTAGGCGTGGCTGACAGAGACGTAAAGCGAAGGGGTGGAAGTGACACAGTTCTAGTTGTGGGATAGAGGCCGGTTGGAGATGAAAAGAGAGAAATTTAGATGGGGGATAAGTTTCTAGGGTTAAAAGTAAAATTAAAAAAAAAAAAACATTGTACACGTTCATCTCATATTCCAAAGATAAAACGATTATTTTATCAACCAATGAAATTTTAACTTCCATCAATAAGGGGACTAAAAACAAGCATTTTTCCATAAACAAGGGTTTTTTTATGATAAAAAATTTATAAGAACTAAAACCAAGAAGAAAAACAAACTACAAATTTTACTCTAAAATAAATTAAAGAAACAAACATCCTTTTAATGTTATAAGTTATAAAATATAATTGATTGGTGGTATGTAACAGGTTGTATAGAATGATGTAAAATGAAAGAAACATGGAGAGAAGAGTAGGGAATCCTGTTTGATTTGCTGCAACAGCAGGAGCAGGTAAAAAGTAGAAATACCTCAATTGGACCACTTTTACTCCCCTCACCTGCCCATGTCCCCACCTCCACCTTATATTTTTATTGCATTTAAATGTGAACCATTAATCCAACCAACAAATGTTCTTTTTTTCTTATTTTGTTACTAATGGATATATAGATCTTCTTTTAAGTTTATAGATCTTACTTTCAAAGCTATTTCAATTAACTTTTTCCAATTACCCCTAATAAATCTGAGAGTGGCCATTGAACAACTTTTAGTATTACCAATTACAAGTCATGAAAATCATCTTCTGAAAATGTTAAATGGATGCAACAACAGGTGAAGTAGATGTAATAATAATGTTTTGGAGGATTGACAACAAAGCTGCATACTAAACAGTCTCAGAGAAACCCTAGTTTCATCTTTTTAAGTTAAATAAGAAATTAAGATACCAACTTTTTTAAAAACACAAAAAATCAGTTACCATTTCATCGATCAACGTGGTAAGGATGGCGTTCTCGACCACCACGCCTTCTTCCAAGGCTTCGGCCTCGAAATCCAACCATTTCCCGTCTCGGGTACTCATATCTTTATCCACAACCTCGTCCACCATCAAATCTTCCATGCTCGTCCAACCACTTATCTCCTTCTGTATTTCATCGGCCAACAGATCCTTCCTTCGGAAAATCATTGACCATTTTGCCCATTCTTCGTAGCTACCACCGGAGGCACGGTCACGCCTAGATTCTAGACACGCGCTCACACAGTCGAACAATGCCTTCCTTTGTACCTTCAAGAATGGGTCCATGTTTCTCTTCTGGTTCTCGAGCTGGTCAAATAGATGGGCATTTATGACCTTTTGCGTGTGGCTGAAAGATAAGTCCTCTAACACCAACTCTGCGTGGATAAGCAGTTCTTTGATGTAATCAAACTCCCATTGTGACGACCATCGTTCCGTGGATGTGAATTCAAATATGGTGTTGGGTAGAGAGGTGGCGGAATCTTGCAATTCTATCTCCTCTGCTAGAAGTTCCATGCTTCTTGTTGATGTGCACTGCTTGTTTCCTGAAATAGAAGCATTTGTAACATTATATTGTTGTCAATTACCGGATTTCGACAATGTGTCATGGCTGATCAAGGCTCACAAAGCCTTCAGGATGCTTTGGTATACAGGAATAACACAGTAACACAAAAAGGTCTTTTTTCGATCCCATCAAAAATAGGTTGAACAAAAATCAAAAATCTAGGAGACTAGACAAAATGGTAAATTACTAAATTACTCATGTCAAATTCAAACCCTAAAACCTTGCACAACATTTTCACCCACGTACCCCACTCTCATCCATCCTGTCCCATCTTGTCAGTACATGATGCCACCCTCCTCATAGAATTGTGGGAGGTGGCCAGGTGGGTGGATAAACAAGATTTTTCCTGAACTATTGGCTACCAGACAATCTAACCATAATTCAAATCGGTTTATCTTTCAATATCAGACATAATATAGACTGTCTTAGGATTCATATTAGGCTATCAGTACCCCAACCCTCCCAACACCGACTGCCACATCAGCTCCACATCAGCTTTTCTCCAACCCTCTCATTAACCCTCTGCAACCCGTACCCCAACCTTCCCAACCCTCTCATTTTTAATTATATAAAACACACACGAGACACACACAACACGCCCGGGCTTAGCGGTATGGTGATGCCGCTGCAGCCCCCAGCCCGCCGAGCTCCATCATTGCGTACCGCAGCCCGCTCAGCCCGCTGATCCTAGGCATGCGGTACGCTTAGCCTTATGGCAGCCATTGAAAAAACTGAAGGGCCTTTCGTCTAGCGTACCAGTAGGTCTAGGGTTCCAACCTCACCAAAGGTGAGGAGGGTGGGCGAGTATTATATATCTAAAAAGCAGCAGCTGATACCAAAATCAGATATTGTTGGCAGTAGAAAGTTGACATTGTTGGCAATATAATTATAGAAACACTAGGTATTCTGTGGAAAGCCTGATTTTAGTAGATTAACAGAAAAAGGTAGGCAATTGGGTATACTTACCGTTGCTGGTTAAGGTGGCCGTGCTCGATGTGATGCAACTATCATCAGTTTCCAGACTATAAAGTGTGCAAGGATGCTGCTGATACCCATGCGATATCCCGCTTTCTTCAGTTTCACTGTTAGTGTTGCATTCCGACACTTCCATTCCCTGAAAACAGAATAAGGTCTCAATATAGGTTGCCATTGTTTAATAAAATATTTTCAGCCAGTGGTATGCAAAAGTAGGATCATATGTCAATGTCACATATAACTCCAGGCATAAATATGCAACTGAACTGAAGCAATAATCTTCTATTTCTGAAAACCTCTAAATCATTAGAGGCCTGAGAACTGAAAATAACACTTATTTTAACCTACAGCTACATCCGGCATATGCCAGTTATCAAAAGGCTGAAATCTAATTAGCCAGACAAGAGGAGCAAACGCTCATGATTTTCAAATTTTCAGTTATACGTGGGCATTTGCATGGCTAAAAGAGTTTTTAAGAAGCTTAAATCTGCTGTTCATGTTGACATCATGAGGCATTAACATATTCTTTACCCCCTTCATATTTAGTTTTATCACTTCGATCAAAAATTGAAGTTTCAAATCCACTTCTTCTCTTCTAACATAAATGCTAAACGAGCATACCAACCTGCCTTTAAACCTCGAACACTGACATCTATAGTCTACACATCTCTTCTCCAACTTCACTAGGTGAATACTCACGTTTATGTTGATTAGCCTTGTATTATATTGTAACTTATGAAATATAACACAAGCAACACTATGTATTACGGAACCCTGGACGTAATAAAGCACAAACAATATGCCCAGAGGCTGAAT
The DNA here is from genome assembly GCA_030169165.1 of Centaurea solstitialis. Taxonomy (NCBI): domain Eukaryota; kingdom Viridiplantae; phylum Streptophyta; class Magnoliopsida; order Asterales; family Asteraceae; genus Centaurea; species Centaurea solstitialis. The sequence goes on from CM058043.1 coordinate 50,224,284, forward strand.
AGACAAACATAAGAAAGCCTAATTTTAGCCTGATTTCAATTCCATTCAAGTTCAAACAAGCGATACAGACAAAATAGAAGTTCAATTTTCTGAAATTGGAAACATCATGAAACCAAAACCGTTATAAACTGAAAAACAGATTAAAAACAAAAGAAAATACAGATGCCTCCTCTCCTCCTAAGCAGACAACCCTGTTTGGATGGATTCTCCTCCTGTAAGGAAGCTGCATCAAAACTCCACAGGACATGGAAATTGCTCAATACAAGATTCCTTCTTAAGATGCCATACTGGAAATCATTCTTAAGATTGGACCAGGTTGCTACAAAGCAAAATGATTGAAAAAGCCATGTCATGAACAGGTTTGCTTTAGGATAAGTCATGGGTCAGAACTCATAATCAAATTCGAAAGGCACATCACATGTCTAATGACTACCTTTATTATTTCCATCTTCAAAGCTGCTAAATCACTCAGCAAGATACTACCATGATTGATTGGGTGGGGAGTTAGGACGAGAACAACTAGATGATGAGGGTACTTTCAAACAAAACTACACAAAATGAACACGATTACATAATTGGCAGCTGACCGAAATGCAAAAACAATCCTTGAATGTCTTGTTCTGCAAAGTAGTTGCAGAAATTGAAGTACCTGAACCTTTTGGTAAGTAGGGCCATCCCAATGTAAGAAATGTTTCACGTTTATCCTAGCTCTAATACCTATTTTAGGGTAACTCAATGTGTATACTAGTGGACCCATGAATATATTGAGTGGTAAGTTGGACCGAACGAGCCTGAACTTCTAATTTCGTCTCCTCACAAAGAACATGATATGATAACCAATGTTGGTCTCCGATGCTTATTATTATTACTTTTAGCATAAGTTTAGCTTCCACATCTCTTTTGCTGAAATTTTTCAGTTCACCAAGATTGAATGCCTATATAATGATTAATAAATGAGCGCCTCCCAAATCAAATTGGATTGCTTCATATAGTTTCTCTAATACTTCTCTCAAAAGTCTTATGTAAGCACCATTATTCACTATTATATTAATGGGTTTTTGAACTACTCATTAACACTACCACCATCTTTCTCAAATTTTATCATTGTTAAGGCTCAATCTCAGCTAGCAACTAGGTCTGTTATGTGCTTGAACAAGAATTACGCATTGACTTTAACCTTCTTATTCATCTACATTGTTCTTAACTTACTATGAAGTTCTTTTCCAGTCATGGAAAAATTTACTACAAACCTCAAACTATTAAATAGTCCTAGCATGCAGTATCTCTTATTCTATTGAGTTTGATGGCATGGGGAATTGCTTTAGGCATAGACTCTCTTCATATAACTGCCAAGCTGCATACAAATCTAAGTGGACGACTGGACGCCTTGACATTGTAGCAATTGATAGCCGGTTAGAGCTTTAATAGGGTAGCAACCATCAGTCTGGTTATCCTGATTCCTGAGGCCATGGTTTACTCAAGCTGAATCTCAAAGGCACAAATAACAGTTAGAGACAAAAATGGAAAGCTTGTATTCAGTATCTAAGTTGCTTATATGGACTTTTGTTCATGGTTTACATTCACTGAACAAACACTATCCAAATATGTTTGAGGAGCACTTAGGGCGTGTTCTTTTTGCGGGAATGGATTGCAATTGAATGGATCTGTTCGGTTTGCAGGAAAAAGGAATGGATTGGATTGAATTTCATGTAGGGATTTGGATTTGGGTAGATTTGGAATCCTTTTGCGTGTTTGGTTTGAAGGATTTGGACTTGATTTGAATTCCCGTGATTTATAAAATAATTATTAAAATTTATGAAAAATATAAAAAAATTAAATTACTTTTTATTTAAGTGATTATTAAAAAACAAATGTTTTTACATATTTTAAAGCATTGTTATATACAAATCCTACGAAATCCCTCGAAATCCTAGCCTCCTTGGGATTTTTAAATCATATGTATGAGGGATTCAATCCGGCAAAACAAACACATGACCGGAATGGATATGAAATCCAAATCCCCCCAAATCCATTCCATTCCCGCAAAACAAACGGGACCTTAAATTATAACTATTAGAGAGGAGAAACTCCATATCCAAAACACTAACAATGCATGGCCCTAATTTCCTATTTTTTCCATCTTTTGAGTTGACTGTACATGTCAATATCATAGAAAACAACTAGATTTTTCAAACCCTGACATGTCAAAAGGAATATAAATTAGCAGCAAGAATTTCACCCCATAAAACACAACAATCTTTAAGATTAACGCAATTAGAATCTTGAAGGATAAGCTGCAAGCAAGCAAGTTTAGTATTTTCCTGATCCTCTTCTTTTTTTTTAAAGTTTCTCACATGATTGAGATATGTGTATTGTTATGAAGCTGTGAATATTACCTGCCAATCCAGTTTAGCTTTTGCCAGCATCTGCTCAGCTGATGAAGCATCAGAATCATGTTGGATCATACTTTTGTCCTTCTGCATATTCAGATGAAACATCTTCTCATGTTTAGCAGACGCACTATTTACCGAATCTTCTCTGACACTATCACACTGGGAAGTCTCAACAATAGATGATAGTTCCTTCAGTTTCTGTTCAAGTAGAGCACTCAAAGCATCGCTATCAATCATAGGTGTCCTAAAAGTAGGAAACTCAGAAGTCCCGGTATCAGGTTGATCATCGTCAAAATTAAGACACAGGCCTCGACTCTTCACTGGTGATTGACGAGAAGGCTCGGATTCAGCCACTGGTTTCTTGATAGGTGAAGTAAACGTAAAGGACACGACATCCATACCGTTTTTCCTGTCAACAGACTCCCAATTTGAAGATCCATCGATAGTTATATTACATTTTACAGACCTTTCTTTTTCCTTCTTTTGTACATTATTAGCCGCAGTAGCAGTTCCATCAAAACCAACTTCCCCATCAGTTAGCCTTTTCTTCCCGGAAAAGTTCTTTGTTTTAGTCAACGAGAATTCCTTTCCAGCTTCATATGTCGCTGACTGAATTTTTCTAGCCCCAATCGCTGAGCTTTCAACGGCCTTCTTTGACGTCTTAACTTCCCTACAGAAACCATTTGTAGAGGTTGCTTTTCTGTCAGGCTGGCAGGGAACTCGGGGTTTTAAACTCGAGCGGTCTTTCTGAGACGCGCGGTTCTGCTTTTGATTATTCTGAGTGAGCACCTCAGGAGTCCTGGGAGTTTTTGATCTATTCTGCACCCTCTTTGGTGTACTTCTTTGTTTTTTATCCAATTGAACAGACTTAACATCATCTTCTTTCTGCTTCATGTTACTCCTAGTATTATAACTTGAAGTGGGTCCCTCTCCTTTCTGGATATTCGGTTTCGCTGAAGTAGTAGTAAGTGAAACAGATTTATTCTTTTGCTTCAAATTTCCTGCAACACCATGCTTTAAAATCACAACTTCTGACCGACATTGACGTTTGTCAGGAGGCTGTAATTTGGATGAACTGGCGGGACTATTATGCACTTTGGGTCTTTGTGATGTTTCAGAAATTCTTGACGTTCTATGTGCGGCTTCCATTTTCTCTTTTAGATCCTTGATTCTGATGGGAACTGAAGAAGACCCGGAGGATGGCAATCTTCCACTGAGTGTAGAGTGGGGACTCTGTTCAATCATCTTGGAAGCTGCCTCCATAATATAAGCCGCATTTCTTGAAAGGATAAACCCGGGACTCTTGATAGGAGATAACATTCTGTGTACGTGGGTAATAGGTACAGATTTAGCTGATCTTGGAGGTAATACCTCAGATTGAAATCTCTCAATCGGTCGGTTCTGCAACTTCTGTAATCTATCTTCTACCGGGTTCCTTGAGAAACCATCCAGCTTATTTCGCATACCCGCAAACTGATGTCCACTTTCAAATTCAGTGGTGGTCCTCGGGTGAAGAGAATGTCTAAAAGAGTGAGAGTCGATAAATGGGGTAAAACCAGGATCAGAAACATCTAAAGTTGGCAAAGAATCTAAACCCATAAGTCTAGCCACCACCCCAGGGGCTTTGGTTCCACATCCTTCATCGTTACTCATGGATGAAGCCCAATCACCTCCTGTCAGACTTGGACCATGCAAAGCCTCATCTAATTCCATCTACATATATCCAAATCACAGACATGTCGATCGTTAATATTACTTTATATATATATATATCAATATTTTCTGTAAACACTAAACGGGAAAGCACATTGGGGGGTATGGAATGGGAATGATAATGAAAATTGTTGCTTGGTTTGATATTATATAATGGAATCATTCCTACGGATCCATTAATTTCCATTCCTGACCAAATTGGGGGGAATGAAAATTTTATTTTTACTTGGTTCTTTTTCCCATATGTCATTCCTTCTCTTGATGTTTAAATGAAACATCTTTTGTATTTTCAAGTTGGAGGAAAATATTTTTTTAATATGAAACAATTTTTCATTGGTTATATTGGGTTAACCAAGCAGCATCAATACAATGCTTATTTCTATTCTCATTCTCCTACATCCCATTTTCATTTGCATTCACATTCCCTAAAATGAACCAAGCACTCCCTAAATATATGGAGTTTGCTGACTACAGAACGCTATGGACAGAGCAATAGTTTATGTATGTATATGTGTGTGCATGATCAAAAGAGATTGTATTTGTACCTGCTGGAGTCTCGATATAGCCAAATTGTCTAAATTTTCTTTTCCATGTTTTGAACTTTCTGTGTGATACAAACCATTAAACATAAGCACCAAGCATGAGAAAACCAATGAGCTATAGAAAAGCAACAAAACTAGCATTCACTGTCAACTAGAGAAAAAAGTAGCGTACCTGGTAAATCCGGTTTATTTGAGAAGAGCTTCTTCCTAGATTTGACATTCCAGTCAAACAACTGAAGAAACCCTCCCTTTGAACTTCGCTTCTCCACTTCCATTTTCTCATATAAGATTCAAATACAATTTCTGAAACAAGAAACAGAAATCAACAAAACCCTACCTTCAAATAACACATCTTCAAATGCAACCAATAAGACAATCCACAAATGCAAAGTGATATTAAAACTTACAAATGTATTCATCTTCAACCTAATCAAAACCTTTGTTAATTTAGAAGCAAACAATCTAACCTGTAAACTAAGTGCTAATTAGGCACTAATATTTCAAGCAAAAAAATTATGTTCAAAAAGCTGATTTAGCAGCTCCAGTAAACAATCTCTTCCACTAAAAAGTATAAACTCCAAATCCATAGATTAATAACCTAATACAAACTTCAGAGAGAAACCACTTTTCTAGAATCCATATGTCAAAAGAGCAACTTTTTTCCCCTTTGTGGATTTTCAAAATTGGCATGAGATATAAACTTTCCAAGTAAGTAACAAATACCTAATAACATTGAAACCTGATAACAAGTACCACCACTAAAATAATGCAGCTACTATATTTTTACCACAAACACTAGACAGATTTCACATTTCAAAAACTAGGGTTGATAAACAGCTACAGATTCACAATTTCATATCAAACATCAACATCCATATCCATTTCACAAAATCATTGAAACAAAAACAAAAAGAAGAAATTCAACATCACAATTACTACTTCCAACTTACCAAAATCAATGAACAATAAATAAATAAAAATCCAAGTCGTGTAGGAAATTAGGAATCCAAGTCTCAGATCACATCTTCAAGTTTTGAGTCTTTTGAGAGAAAAAATAAAATAAAATCAAAGCATTGGTGAAGCGTAAGATGATGATGATAATCTAGGGTTTTGATTTGGTTTAAATTTTTTGAAAGATTTAAAGCGCTTGGATGAAGCAAGAAGTCTTGGAGCACGAGATAGAGAGAGAGTGTGTGTTTTGAAAAAAATGAATGTGGAGTTGGGAAGGAGAGAAAAGAGAAGACATACCCACCCCCTCTTTCTTTTTGCCGTTAAGAATTTAATTTAATCCTCCACCATTTCTTAATGTCCAACATGTGAAATTACGAAACTGCCCTTTCTCTTTTTCACTTCTTTCGTTTTCGTTTTTACCCCAAAAGTAAAAAATTTGTTTTTCATTTTGTTATTTTTTTATTAATCTAATGTCTAGAATAAGATGTCTAAGGCGTTGTTCGGTAAAAATAAGGCCAGTGAAGAGGAAGAAGTTGTAGGGCCTGGTGGTGGTCGATGGAAGGTTTTCTTATTCTAGAAGGGGAAAGAAGGGATCGATGGGAGGTTTGATCTAGTGCGAGAGATTGGAAATAAGCAAGTTCCAAAGTTGGTGTTAGCCAGTGGAGTTGTAGGTCCGGTGTGTTATAGAAGTTGGTGTTGACAAAGTTGCAGGTTTGGTAAAGCTGGAAATTGTGAAAAGGGTGCATCGTGGATGTGGAAAGAACAAGTAAATTGTGTATATATCGCTGGTTTCGTATGGGTTCTACACGTATGATAACATATTCTAGAAGGGTGGGTAAATACAAAGATAACTAAAGTATGCTTTTCAAATTCTTTTTTTTTTAGTATTTAATAAAATCAATACAAAATTTGTAAGATTGTTGCAGAATAAGATAAAGTTAACCTAATCTAAAAAATCTTAAGAAAATACACGAAGCTTTTGCTATGCACAAGTAATAATAAAAAAAGAATAAAGAAATCACCTAGAGAGGGAGTGAACGAAGGTGTATTAGAGAAGAAATGTTTTTTCTGCTATTTATACTCAACGCCTTTAATGCATATTAGAAGAACTTTTCACATGTTATGTGGAGATTGGTCTGCATATCACTATTCATCAAATGTGTTAGGATGTGCTTTTAGCAGCTCATACTTTTAGCCATTTGTGAACAATTGCATCATGCTTGACTTGCATGGTGGGGGCAATAAAGTAATCATGCATGTACTACTCTGTGAGGTTGAAGCAGGTAAAGTATCCTTTGTGTAAAGAGGATAAGATAAGACTTGAATCTTCTTCAACAAGACTTTGATAAGTTATTAAGAACAATGAGTGGGGCGTAAGTGATAGATAAGTCTTGGTTCTAATCTTCATGTTAATGTAGTCAGTTTGATGTCACTGAATCTTGTTTTGCATCAACATCATTTTTAACTCTGTCTTCATCTATTTCTTCAACACCACTGAAGCATCTTTGATGTGAATACTTGTCTTTAGGAAATACTTAGTTTCTTAAAGTTACAATGTGTGCTTTCGTCGATCACTTATCAAACTCAGTAATGATCGATGAAACTGAATAATTATAAACTAGGTATTTTACACTAAGTATAGAAATATGATCATCATCAATTCATCAATCACTGATAGGGTTTGGATCAACGTATATACTATGTATATATATATATATATAGAGAGAGAGAGAGGGTGAGAAAAATATATTAGAATATGTAACTAATATGTTGATTAACTTTCAACTTTAAAGAAAAACGACAAAAATAATACCACCCACTTAACGAGTTCTTTAACGGTCTTTAGAGAATGACAGAATCTAATAAATCATTAGATAGCATTCATAAAGAGTGAATTACATATTTTGCCCCTTGCCTATATCATTTTTTTCCTTTGCTTTTTGTCCCTAGAATTTAAAAATACAATGATGATACAAAAATTCTGTTTTGAAGCTCGAATTGTTCCCTCCCACTAACACCATTAGATAGGGCTATGTTAACTCTATTGTGTGCCCTTCACCTGAGGGGCATTTTACTCTCCATTTTCTAAATTTCTTTTAAAATAAAAATGCATTTGATATTTTATATTATAAAATAAAGAGTAAAGTTCACTTTTGGTCCCTAACGTTCATCAGTTTCAATGGTTTTCGTCACTCAATTTTGTTTAAATACATTATGCCCTCATGTTTTAGACCTTGCAATTATATTCTTCCCTCTTCCTAATGGTCGATAACTTTTTCAATTAAGTCCAATTTAATGAATGGTTACATAACTTTTATTTCTTTTCTTGTTTTTACAGATGTCGTCAAACTTAAAGGACCTGTTACATAAATATCTCTAATCCACACACATGACCAAATCGTTAAGATGATGCCTCATTAGCAACAACCCATCGTTGGAGTCTAAGTCGCATAACACATATAAACCAAAAAACTCAAAAATGAAACCAAATCTAAACTGTAAAAGCAAAATCAAACCCAAATTCAAACCTAAACATCTATATCAAAATCAAATGCAAATAAAAACCTCAAACCTTAAACCCACACCCAAACCCAAATCTCAAAATTAAAATCAAAAGTGAACCTAACAAAATCAAAATCAAATTCACAATCCAAATAAAAAAAAAAGAACCCTCTCATATGAGGGGCACATGATAGAATTTAAGGGGTCAATTTAGGCTTCAAAAACACAATTTTTTTGACAATTAATGCACCTTATGAATTTAAGAGACGAAAAAGAACAGGTATAGATACGAGATCAAATATGCAATTCACTTTTTCTTAAAAAGTTAAGTCATATAGCTTATTATTGTTTTTTTCCCTAATTATATCTCTTGCATTCTACATTAATTTCTTTTTACACTTTTCCTTTAGGTAAGAAATCTAGTCTTATCATTAAACTATTACCATAATGACTTGTTTACAAGTGATTTGTTAATTAACAAACATATTACTGGTCAAGAGTTGGTATGGTCAGCATTTCATCCCTTTACCCCTGTTGCCACATCAGTTTTTCCCTCTTTTTATTTCACAATTCCACCCCTACAAAACCCCCTAGGGGCTGTTTGGTTCGCAGGATTCCTTGGGAATCTGTGGGAATTGAAATCCAATTCCCAGAGATTCATGCGTTTGGTTCATCTTATAGCAGGGAATTGGAATGTGCAGGAGGGAATATTTTCCCTTAGATGAAGGAATCTAAATTCCATCAGAACATGGAAGGATTTCGAAATCCTTGACATTGAGAATCTGACAGATTACAATTTTACCCCTGAAACACTTTTATAAATTTATATTATATATATACTAGTAGTGTACCCGCGCAATGCGGCGGGAGCCATAAATGTAAAAAAATCTTAAGCTTTTTTGGTTTTGCTAGAGATAACGATGATATGATATACGGTTAAGGATAGTTTATAAACACTTACCAGATGATATTCTAAGATCAATACAATTCGTTAAATCACAAGAAATCATTTCATAGAAGTTCATTAAGTGCTTATCGAGTAAATTGTTGCATGCAATCTTACCCACGCTATAAAGTAAGTGTTGTACCTGCCAATGCCATTTACCAAATGCTTACCGGGTAAGCACTTACCAACAAGTACATTAGTTTAGATAAACGTCCCATTAGTTTTACATATTAATACATCTTGAATATGAGTTACATTTTCATTTGAAACTTTACATATTAAAACTTTAATGATATTATCAATGCATATGCTTACACTAAGTTCAACAATGCAATAGAAGTTTATGTCTATTGTAATTGAAGCAAGCAGATGCATTTTAGACATACAAACAAGAATTCTAATCAACCTTTTACAAAATATGAATAATCCCACACTATACCATTTTCTTTTGTAGCCTATTGCAATTGTTATTAATAAGAAACTTGGTTTGACTAATTCAATTCATGCCGCAACAATTACTCAAAACAAAATAAGAAAATAAATGAAAGTCTACGTGGTATAAGATTCTATCCATCATAAGAACATTGAGTCCACCACATCCAATAGCTAAAACCAGAAGCTTAAATAAGGGAAAACAAGATTTGAAACAAATACTCCTATCACTAAAAAAACATGTGTCTATTAATTCTACCATTTATCCTACATTTACACCATAAAAACACAAAATGCTTGTTCCCAAAACTTGTTATATAACCAGAAAATGGTAACACAGGCAAAAACAGTTTTACAAAGACACCTAAACACTATAAACAAATATCTTTCAATTATATCTTTATATAAATATAACCAATGAAGAAACATGAACCACACCTAATGCTCCTACTCAATGTCCCTTTTTGTGCTGATGCTCGAAGTTACACCAAAAACATAACGCAAATAAGAGGGAAACAAGGTTCTCCATAGATAGCGGTATAGCCTAGAAGATGAAGTCGTCTATTGTTTCTAGGCAACGATGGAACAGAAAACCTGGCCGAATTCAAAAAACTATCAACTTCTGTAACAAAGATTTGTAACTATTGTTTAACACAAATCAAGACATAATAGATACATAAGAACAAACACACTTTCAAGTCAATTCCAAGAAACTAAAAAAAGAAAGAGCAGGTTTTTAATACATCAAAGTATCAATCTAAGTTTAAAATGCAAAAAGAATGTGTAAATGTATTCCGTGTCCGTTGTTTCATATCTGAACTTCTTTTAACAAGGGAATTCATGCCAGAGAATTCAATAGATCAAAATGAACTTTATAAATACATATGCGGTGAAATTTAACAAGGGTTCCACAATTTGCTAAAAGAAGAAACTAATTACTTATGAATTAGGTTCAAACAAGAACAAAACCAAATTGTAAGAATGAAGGATCCAACAAAATCACACGTGATTTTGTGCATGGACACCCACTCGCCTTGTCGGAGCGTGGCCTACACACGCTTTTTTCATCGCAGCACAAAATCACATGTGAATTCCTTGGTTCCTTTGTTCTTGCAAATTGGGTTGTTCTCGTACGAACCTCCCTCAATTACTTATATACCTAAAGTAGAATAAACTAATAATATATATACCTCCTATGATCATATATGGAACCCAATAATACCTACACCCAATCCATTACACCATGATTTTCCATTTCCATCCAAATCAAAAAACAACACAGCATTAACATGCTTAACATAAAAATTCCAAGTGTGCAAGATTATAATGACACTCCCCAAAATCATAGATCTTAAACCAAAACATCAGTAAATATAGAAAGAAGGTTTACCAGGTAACTTGAAAGGGGGGATTTATAGTCGTGATTTCCTCTTTGGTTTCGCCAATTGAAGGTTGTACTCCGAAAAAAATTATGGGTTGCAATAGTACCAAAATCAAGGATAAACACAAATACCTACAAAGATGGAGAGTTGTTTTACTGTTCCATTCATGCTACTTGGTGAGACTGGATCATCTAGCAGCTCTATCTCTAGAATTCTACAAAGAGATAAAGAACAATTAAACAAAATCGATATCAAGATGAGATCAAAGAGCATTATAAAAGTAAAAGTGTTGTAGTCAATAGTTACACAATACAATGGGATTGAGATGCCACCTCTATGCCAAAGGATGGAATGATGCACCGATATTAATCGGATGGTAGTGAATATGTAACTCAAAACCAAGCAATGCTTTGTGACATCCAAATTGAAAGTATTGCAATTTTTATCAGATAAACAGAGGAACACAATAAAATAATGTACACACAAAATTGTTAGTCATAAAAAGTTAAAGGTCAACTATAATTCACTATGAACAATATAATCCAGTATTGACAATAAAAACAACAACAATCAAATATCTCATACTGCTTGAAATAGTGAAAGAAAGCATCCAAATATTTTTTTTATTTATACCATATGGTGTTACCGATCCTCAAAAGTCAAAACCAATACCCGCATGCTGGTAATGCATGTTTCAACATGAATATAATCGGGGGTTGGATCTGTCAAAAGCTTTTTAAATTGTTTGAACCAATAAAGAAAACAAAGATCAAGCAATTACGCATCATTATACGATAAATAACTGCAGATAAATCTCCATTAAAGCTTCTTCTGAAAGTAACAAAATCACCTAGGAAAACACAATGAAATAAAACATATCATCAAAACCGTTCGATCACAAGGCAAAACAACGATCAATCAAATATATAATCAAAAAGTATTACAACACTCACAGGTAAAGGTCGATTTACGAAACGAAAATCCGAGATTTAAAACCTTAGAGATCGATCTGCACAAGAAATCAAATAGAAAACCATCATACGAGAAACACGATAAAAGCATAATTCATCAATAAAGGAACCGATAAATATACCGATTATTTGCAATTGAGATAAAGAAAACGTAATGCAACAGATTTAGAATTCAATTGATTTTACACCAAAAACCACATTCGATTTAGAATTTGGTCAAATTCATACCTGAAGATGGCGAAAGTTGAACTTGAAATCAGAAATGGAGAAGCCAACGACAGATGGAAACCATCGGTTGATGATTTTAAAGAGAAAGCCAGAGATGCAATCTCAGGTAGTATAGGGGAGCCACAATGGGAGCTCGAATCCGCATGAGTGAATTGCTTTTATTGGAACTTGATGAAGAGAATTCGAGAATAAGAAACCATTACCTAAAAAAACTAAGAAGAAATAGGTTAAGAATATGAACCTGACCGACCGTAGAAGACAAACTCAATTATAATTAGGAGGTTTAAATTGAGAGCTTCAATCCAAGCTGCAGCACAGAGAACTTCAATAGTCAATTTGGGAGGAAAGGGAAGAGTCTTTATGGGAAACTGATAATTGTCAGATTTTGATGGGGTTTAAAGAAATTTAAGCGGGAGTTGCAGCTATTTTGAAATTTGAAATTTTAAGATTTTAAGACTTTAAGAGATTGTGCATAAAAAAGTAGTACATTATGCAATATTAGTTGTTTTTAAGACTTTTTGTAAATCTGCTTATTAAAGTAGTATAGATTATAATTTAAATTATAATATAATATTTAATATATTATTATTATTTATATGTATATTATAATATATATCTATAAAATATATAGTATTATGAATATATAATTTATATATTTGTAACATATATTATATTATAATATAATTAATATTCTTATTTATAAGATATATATATATATAGAGAGACTTATAATATGATATTTAACATATACAAATATTACAATATATATAATTATAATTATAATTATATATATTATTGGTTAAGTTCTGGTGAGACCAAGCCTTTTTGGTGAGACCGGTAAGACCAACGTATTTTACTTGAAACTTCACATCAAAACATTTGTGAAGGTAAAAAAAATTGAACATCCATCATTAAAACATACTAAAAAACACTGTTGATAAAAAAAATTCCAAAAAAAAGGTTAAAAAACGAAACCTTCACAGCAGTTTTTTTTGTGAAGGTTCGCATCATATATATGTAACCTTCATAGAACTTGAGTTGTGAAGATTTCGTTTTTTAGCTTGTTTTCGATATTTTTTTGCATCGAAAGTGATTTTTAGGTCTGTGTATTCGAGTTTTATGTACATTCACGGTGTTTTTTTGTGAAATTTCATACGTTAGGTATTGGTCTCACGCGGTCTCACGATAACAGCTTGGTCTCAGCTGATCCTAAGTCTATATATTATATAAGAAATATATTTATAATATATATATATACATTATAATATATATATATATATATAATATAATATAAATATCATATATAAATATATTGTAATTTATATATTAATATATTTTATTATTAAAAGATTGTTATATCTTGGATTGAAATGAATGCATGAAATTAAAATAATTTTTAGTTATGAAATTTTAATATTGTATAACTTATATAACATATTTTTTATATATAAGTTAGAAAACAAACTGAAAAACAAAAAAACATAAGAAGGGTAATTCTGTCATTTTACATATCTAAATTCCAATTCCATCAGACATTTCTGCTAACCAAACAGATTATGGAATTGGATTCCAATTTCATTTCCTGCCAACCAAACAGAATATGGAATTGGATTCCAATTCCATCAGGATTCCAATTCCTTTAGGATTCCAATTCCTTCAAAAACATTCCAGCGAACCAAACGTCACCCTATAGAACTCACAATCCCATCTCTCCACCCCTTCCAACTTTTTTTAAACATTTTCTTTAAATAATCAAAATAGTTAATTAACAGTAATATAAATAATTTTTTTAATTCATTAATTAAAAAATAATGAAAATTACATTAAAAAGTATTACAAATTAATTTAAAAACTACACTTAAAAAGTTAAAACAAGTTAAAAACTAAGGTTTTTCGTTTAATTGGGGTAGATTGGTGTTCCAAATGTGTTCCACGAGATCCGATCTAAGGTTGTTGTGTGTTTTCCGGTTACGTATTTCTCGTAGATTATTTAGGTATATTTTTTGAGAAATATGAGAGTATAAGAGAAATATGAGAGTATAAGAGAAATATAAGAGAGTAGGAGATATTATTAAGAGAAATATAAATAAAAGATGAGTTAAGGTTATATATATAGGTGGGTTTAAATGTGAACCACTTTTTCATTGTGAATGTAAGGACAGCCGAGAGCGCGCCACCTGGCAATTTGACTTCCGGGGTTTAGCTTTATTCAGTCTGCATAAAGCCGCAGGTTAGCTTTATTCAAGCTTTATTCATACTGCATAAAGCTATTATGCAAACTAAATAAAGCTTGAATAAAGCTATTATGCAAACTAAATAAAGCTTGATCAATTAGTTTTCTAAATATAATTTAAGAAAAAAAAAGGAGTCCTTATTAGGACCAAATTGTCCTAATTAGTGAAAGTTTTATAAAGCAAACTTTGTGCTTAATTGGCTTATAGAGCAAGCTTTGTGCTTAATTGGCTTATAGAGCAAGCTTTGTGCTTAATTAGATTATAGAGCAAGCTTTGGCATGGGTTTTTATGTAGTTGGACACCTATATATAAACGGTCTTGGGGTTAGGATATGAAAAGTAGTCGAGAGAGTGAAGCATTATTCAGATGAGAGTCGATTAAAGTTTAGTGTGTGTTTGTGTGTGTTTCTTGTAACCGTGGGAGCTCTCGAATAAATCAAGAACACTTTCTTTTGCTATCGATTCTTGTTGTTTTCTTCTTCTCTACCCCTGATTCCTGCTGAAACGGACTCACAAGTGGTATCAGAGCCAAACAAATCATTCGATTTGAACGATTTTTCAGCAGATTCAGCTGTTTTTGTTGTGCGAAATTGTTTTGGGTAAGTTGTCTGTTTGGGTTTCCCGAATCGGAACTGGGTTTCCCGAATCGGGATTCCAATCTCAACTATTCCCGAATCGGGCAATTTGTTTCCCGAATTGATCGATTGGCCTTTTGGAAACCCCGCATCAGCCTAAGATCTTCAACTCATTCACCGAATTGGGATTTATATAATCCCGAATCGGTGAATTGAACAACTTCCGAACCGGGACTCATATTTTCCCGAATCGGGACTTGAAAATTCTCGAGTCGGACCTCGATTTCCCGAGTCGGACTTCATGAATCTTACCTACTTTCCGAAAACCTTTTAACCTACTTCAATGACATATCTCTGGAAAGCATGTGTGGTATAATTCCGCCATTTGTTACTACTCATGGAATACACAACAATTTTACACATCCAACCCAAGATTTCCTCACGCTTATTTGTAAGCTCCGGAACCCCCGTGCTAAGTCTGCCTAAGGGGAGCACTGTTCATGAACTCTTCCTCATGCCGGTTTTGTAACGATTTCAGAACACGGTGATTGGATTCTGCTTCTAGTTAGATTACTCAGAAGCCTGACGCTCTGCAACCGTTATTCTAGAGTTTTTATTAGATGGAATTTTTCCTCTTAGGTGTGAGAGTTGAATTTTTCCTTTGGATGCCACCTTCAGTGAATGGTACTATTGTTATGTGCTCAATTCCTAACCATTTCACTATCGTGGAGATTCGGTTGTGATCTAGAATTTTGAGTGACAGTCGTTATCCATCTGACTAAGAAGACTAGATCTGGATCTGGTTACTTGTTATTTTGAAAGAATTCAGGAAATCGGCTAATCTTCTGAATAGTTAAGGGTCAAAGAAATAAAGCTTATCGAGAAGCAACTTCTCCCATGTTTTCATTCTATATGATGTTTATGTGATCCAAGCTCAGCTCTTATGCTGAATTCCTACTCAGCACGCGTTGAAACTGAAGATAAAGAGCTACAATCGAGGGGGAGCTTGGAGATCAAAGTGTTGCCGAACATCGCTAAAGTTTTCTGAAGAAAGCAAGGGGGAGAAGACCGAAAATGCTTCCTTTATAAAACTTTAGGGGAAGATTGTTAGGACCAAATTGTCCTAATTAGTGAAAGTTTTATAGAGCAAGCTTTGTGCTTAATTGGCTTATAGAGCAAGCTTTGTGCTTAATTAGCTTATAGAGCAAGCTTTGTGCTTAATTAGCTTATAGAGCAAGCTTTGTGCTTAATTAGCTTATAGAGCAAGCTTTGTCATGGGTTTTTATGTAGTTGGACACCTATATATAAAGGGTCTTGGGGTTAGGATATGAAAAGTAGTCGAGAGAGTGAAGCATTATTCAGATGAGAGTCGATTATAGTTTAGTGTGTGTTTGTGTGTGTTTCTTGTAACCGTGGGAGCTCTCGAATAAATTAAGAACACTTTCTTTTGCTATCGATTCTTGTTGTTTTCTTCTTCTCTACCCCTGGTTCCTGCTGAAACGGACTCACAGTCCTTGTCATGGTAATTGTAACAAAAAGGATTGATGGTATATTTATGATGGGTTTACTTCACGAAAGTGTATCCAACTTGTCATGAAAAGTTATTGTATGTATTGTACTTCAACTTTTACCATTTGACATATCAGAGTTTAAGAAATGGTCATTGTACGTATCAAACTTTATTAAAATATATCATTTAATGTATCCAACTTGTCACAAAAGTGTATCCAATTTCTCACAAAATACATTATATGGTAGGTTTTGATAGTTTTGATACAGCAAGCGGTAAAAATGGAAGTACGGTACATACAATAACTTTTCGTGACAAGTTGGATACACTTTCATGAAAAACCCTATTTATGATCTACAAAATCTTCTTTCTTGATTATTAAGAAGAAGAAATACCCACAAACGCAAATGTTTAGTTTACAAGCATGATTTGTCTAAATACGAAGAATATTCATGATTTCAGGATACTAAATAAGTAAATATTACAACTTTACATGTGTTTTTTTAATAGAATGTAATAAATAAATAAATAAAGGGTAAAATATGATTTAACCCCTAAAGTTTGCATTTAAAAATGGTTTAACCCCTAAACTTTTTCAATGAATGTTTTAATCCGTAAAGTTGTTATAATGAATGTTTTAATCCCTAAACTTGTTATAATCAATTGTTTTAGCCACTTGACCTGCTATAGCAAGTTACTACAAATTTGAAAATCACTTTAGTCCTTAAACTTATGGATAAAATGTGATTTAACTCTTAAAATTTTTATTGAATAATGGTTTAACCCCTACACTTTTTTAATAAATGTTTTAATCCTTAAACTTTTTATAATATTTGATTAAATACCTAAACTTGTTTAACCTAATTATTTTTTATTTCTAATGAATGTTTATCCCTACTTTGAAGTACTTCTGAAACAAATGAGCTTCAATATCTCTAACCTACATTTCTTGATCTTGATATCCCTTGATCAAATAATGTTCTTCAATACGATAGGAAAATGACATAAATGAAAACAAATCGAGATACGTATCAACAACTTTAGAAAGAGATTATTGGCAAAGAAGAAGATCAATTTGACTGAGTTGCAAGTTGGACTGGACTAGAGACGAACGGATATAGGTTTTTTCTATCATGAATGGATGATAACGGGTTTAGCTAGTAGAATGTTGCATTGGATTATGTTAGAGATAAAAATAATTAGGTTAAACAAGTTTGGTTATCGGATATACAGTCTTTTTACTTAAATTTTTTTTAATAGAATGTAACAAAATAATTACCAAAATATTATATATTTGTATTACAATCTATACATAAAAATGATAATTCGATAACTAAAACAAAATAGACTTTGTAAACTTCACTTGAATATAAAACCTTAAAATATATGGTAGAGCAGATTTAAGGACCACTAGGTTACTTTGCCACTAATAAACTTAGATTTTGTGGTATAACAACTTTTATTAAAGTCCTACAATTATGATTTGTTAGGGTGAGAGGTGTGGGGCATCCCGTTCTGTGGGAAGGTGACGACGAGGTGAGCGGTGAACACCGCTCCCGTCCTTGCCAGGATGAGGAAAACCAACTCTACTGGCCTGGCCACTCCGTAGGGGAATTCCTTCCCTCTCTCTCTCTCTCTCTCTCTCTCTCTCTCTCTCTCTCTCTCTCTCTATTCTGTGTCTATCTTTCTCTTCTACTTTTCTTTTTTTAAATGGCTAATAGGGTGCAAGAGTGTAATGATGACTACTACATATGTTTTGTAGTGATAGAATGATGAAAGAGAAAAATACTAAAATGCTATATGACAAGAATGATGGAGGGGTGTAATGCCCCTTCACCCTTATGTGAGTGATAGACAAATCCTTGAATCTACCCTTATTGCATATCATATCTTTATATCATGAGATGAAGATCGAGTTTTCACCTCATAATCCACAACAAAAATTAAGAAATGTTAATTAAAAACAGTTTTTTATTTAAAAAGAGATGGTATTAAACATCATTTTAGTTGGAGCTATCAATTACTTTTTTTTATTATATATGTTCACGAGAATTGGAAAATAAAAGCTCTTTGGAAGTATGTGTTTGTTTATGGCATGAGAGAGATATCATGGGGCCCGTATTGTAATTTGCCTTGAAATTAACTTTGACTATTTGGCTAAACTTTTATAATTTTTACTGTTACTATTTTTTTAATCGTAGACGTTTGGACTAATTTACATATATTTTGATTGATCTAAAAATTTCTAAAGTGAGGGCTTAAACCAATGACCTTTGAAGAGAATTCTTAACAACCCATACTTGTTAGTTGATCTCTAAATAAAATAACCAAATCCCTAAAAACCCAAAAAACCCAAGACTTATTTGATGTTTTTAAGAGTAAAATAAAGCAAAATAAAATAATTGGCTTAACTTTTATCAAATGCAACAAATAATTTTTTTATTAATTAATATAACAAAATTTACAATTTTATATTTTGTACCTATTTTAATTAATATATAAACTATTAATCTTCTTACATTTGATAATATAAAGAATCAGTCACATAAAAATATAACTATGAAAGACTTATAATAAAGTTGATGATAAATATGACATCCACGTTATTAAATGTTATAAACTTAATAGATTGTTGATTAAAATGAATAAAATATAAAATACATCAAAATTTTATAATATTTAGATGACAAGAAAAATATTATGTTACGATAAATAAGAACTATTAAGTAGATTGTTAATACATTTTGTTCTTTTGAAAAGAAAAAAATTTATTGAAATATTAAATATTTTTTAAGGTTAAGTACACCAAAATATATCTAAGTTGTCACATTTTATTATTGTATGTATTAAACTTAAAAACTTACAATTACATGTACTCAATTTAAAAATGGGTTAATTACATGGGGTGTATCGAATTTGTCACGTTTAATCATTGTATGTACACAACTTTAAAAATTATCAATTAATGTACTGAACTTGCTAGAATTGTCATTGTGTGTACCCAACCATTACTAGAATTGTCATTGTGTGTACTCTTGCCATTGCTAGAATTACCAATTTGTGGTTTAATTCTAAAGTTGGGTAAACACAATGGCAATTCTAGCAAGTTCAGTAAATTAATTGGTAATTTTTAAAGTTGGATACATACAATGATAAAACGTGACAATTTCGATACACCCACATGGACTTAACCCTTAAAAAATTGTCATTTTTGCAGGTTCAGTACATCAAATGGTAAGTTGTTGAGTACATTAAATGGATACATAGAATGATAGTTTAGTACATAAAATGATAAATTTAGCAGGTTCAGTACATACAATGATAAGTTTTTAACTTGAGTACATACAATGATAAAAAATGACAACCTGATACATTTTAGTATACTTAACCTTTTTTTAAGTTCTTTCTTAGGAATCTACTTTTAAAAGGTCTATTTTAGATAAAATAATTTGTATTTGATACAATCAAATGATCTTATCATATTTTGATACACTTAAATTGAACAATTATAAAGGGTTATTTACCATATGTAAGTACATCATTTACCTTATCAGGTGAGGATAATAAGATCAAGAATTTTACTTGATAAAAGGTAAGAAAATGATTTAGATCTAGCTTAAGCAGTAAATGAGGATGATGAATCTTAATTGATAAAGTGATTAGACGTAGCTAAATAAAAAAAATAACAACCTACTTTCAAATATTTTCTTATTAGTTATTATGCCATCATACTTTTATTTTCTTATCATAGGAATTTAATTTTAGATTTATTTTTTACAAGAACATTGCACTTTATAAATCCATTCATTATAGCACTGTATAGCCTTTTAAAACCATCTGCAATGGAGGCGGGCATGGAAACGGTATGAGGGTGGTATCGGTGGCAACACCATCGAGGATGAATTGGTACCAATGAACAAGCAAGAAAAACGGCACTCCCATGCCGGTTGCCTACCCCACCACCCCACCCCACCCCACCCTACCCTCTCTCCCCTTTCTCTCTCTCTCTCTCTCTTCTTTCTTTCTCTTCTTTTCTTTTTTTATTAATTATTTAGATTGATATGAGAGTCAAGACCACTATGGATGAATTGATAAGGTGTTGGCAAGATAGTGGAAAACTGATGTGGCGCTGAGGTGGCAACTGGTACAATTAGCATGGGGTAAAACCATTGTGGATGGTCTAATAATAACAAGAGATTACTTCTTCAAAATGTATTCAACTATCCCCAATATACTATTGTGTGTATCAACCTAAAAAAATTCCTTTTGTATATATCAAACTTTATTTTTGAGTTTATTATGTGTATTTTTGATACACACAATAGTATATTGGGGGACCGTTGGATACACATAATAGACTAAAAAATACACACAATAGACTAAAAAAATAAAGTTTGATACATACAAAAGAAATTTTTTTAGATGGATACATACAATAGTATATTGAGGATAGTTGGATACA
The DNA here is from genome assembly GCA_030169165.1 of Centaurea solstitialis. Classification (NCBI taxonomy): domain Eukaryota; kingdom Viridiplantae; phylum Streptophyta; class Magnoliopsida; order Asterales; family Asteraceae; genus Centaurea; species Centaurea solstitialis. The sequence goes on from CM058043.1 coordinate 50,245,124, forward strand.
TTTTGAAGAAGTAATTCCTAATAACAAATGAATCCAAATCATTCAAGGTTGTAATAAATAACAAAAAAATTGTGTCAAGATATCATTGTCATTTTACTACTTCTTCTATTCCTTTTTTGAAACTTGATTTGTTAGACATGCTTTGATTGTTCAAGGTTGCAGTTAATGAGTTAAACTGAGAATTCTTGATATTTGTTTGATATAATAGTGGAAATTATACATGTTAAAATCATCTCTAATTGAGCCATTACAAAACACTACTAAAGATGCTAAAAATGAGAACCATTAAGCACTAAAAACATTCAATTATAATAGTAGGGGAGAGTTATTTTGTTAACCAGTGAATTTGTGTTAACCGTGTTAACTCATAGTTGCATACGTAAATCAATGAAATATTTTTTGTGGAGTTGTTTAATATGATGAAAATGTTTCATAAACTTCAATTTTTGATGAAATTGTTTCATATTTCGGTATTTTTATTCTTATGAAACTTTTCTTATTCTTATGAAAGTTTTTTCATTTTTATGTAAAAAACACCTTCATATGAAACAATTTTATCAAAAAATTTAGTATATGAAACATTTTCATCGTATTGACCAACTTCACAAAAAAAATTTCATTGATTTACGTATGCAACTATGCGTTAACACGGCTAACACAAATTCATTGGTTAACAAAATAACTTTCCTCTATAATAGTATATTTGATTTTAAGTGCTCATGTTGAGACTTGACAGCGTCCCTCTCCTCCTGTAAAAGTTTGTTAGGCCATCCACAGCCGTACCACTCATACCACTCATACCAGCTGCCACCTCAGCGCCACATCAGCTTTACCACCACCTTACCACTACCATACCATTCAGGGGCGATCCTATGTTGTGAGACATGGGGTGTGTGGACCCCACAAATTTTTTTATTTTTTCTATTGTTTTAGTTATATTTTTATTTCGGACCCCTTTAAAATTATAAAAATGACCCCACAAAAAATAAGAATAATAAACTTACACCTCACAATTTTCAATTTTCAATAATCTAAAATTAAGTGGTATATATTCTAAAGCTTAATGTACAACTTGCTAAGCCATATGCAACCCACTTCCCACAAATCTCTCGCCAAATTTTCTTTTTCATTCATAAATTACAATTAGTACCCTTGTAATTAATCATTTAATTTAAGTTTAATCCCTTACTTTTTCATTTTTCATTTTATACCTTTATCATATTAACACAAATAATCATATACAAAGTAAAATGGATTAAAAAATACGTTTCTTCTTTAACAAATTATATCATAGTAATCGTCTCGTCGATACATTCGAAATGAGTCCAATATTGAATATTTTTTGATTTAATCATAGTGCTAAATATCACAAATATTTATATGAAATAATTAGTTTTATATTCCCACATTCTCATTTTCCATTTTAAACCCATATTTAAAAAACATAATCATAGATTAACTGTAATACATTATAAAATGTACTTTTTATAAATTATACCATTATAATTATTTTGTCGATAGCTTGAAAATAATCTCATCATTCAATATTTCTTTAACTTAATAATATTGTAAAATATGATATATATATATATATCGTGATTTTTCATCAGTGATGTATCCATATTCTTTTTATTTTGTACATTTTACACGTTATCGGCTTTAGATTAATCTTTCGAGTTATCGGTTTTAAATTCTAGATGATTCGCGCTGCAACGCGCGCAGGTAGGTATCTAGTAAAAATGTAAATCAAATAGATTTTCACGTCTGATAGTGATCGACATCATCTGTTCATCTCTCATTTTTCCTCCTACCATCAATAACATATTACCCGATCTATACCAAAATATTTTTTTGGGCATGTTATCACATGTTGGACCCCACTATGTTTGAATCCTAGATTCGCCACTGATACCATTCCATCCTTACCCATACCACTCAAATTAATTAATTAAATAAATAAAAGAAAAAGAAAAAAGAAGAGAGAGAAAGAGGAGAGAGATAGAGAGAAAAGAGGAAATTAAGCAACGGCATTGAGGCACCGTTGGACCTCCATACCGCTCCCATACCTCCATACCTCGGTGGTGTTACCGTTGGTATGGAGTCCATACCGCTGCCATACCACTTGGGTTGCGGATGGCCTTATTAACCATCCTCGGTGACAAATCCCATCTCACTGATACTACACAGCTTTTAGGGATGGTAATGGAACGGGATATTGGTAATTCCAATCTCATACCCTGTTATAAAATCATATCTCATACCCGGTCCTTTTTCGTCGAGTATCCCATTACCAAATAACCATCAGTTGCGGGTATTCCCGCGGGTATCGGGCATTTCGTTTATATTCTTGGTCGATTAAAATTTACTAAATAAAATTTCGTTTCCTATAACTATATGCGAATCAAGTCAAACAATGAGTTACATTTTTTTAAACTTTCATTTAGCAGCATAAACATTCAACAAATTCGACGTTTAACTAAATGGAAACAATGTTTGTGGCTTAGTGCACTATCACCGAAGTGTCAATGGAAGTGGGAAGATTACTACATTAATCTTATTGAAAAATTAAATATATATTTTCTATACTAATAAAATCAATGCTCATTTTTATTATTCTATATATTGAGTATAATTGTAATGTATATTATATTAATAATTACATTACAAATTTATTAAATATATATGGTTCGGGGTCGGATAAATGGTTTCGGGTATGAGATCGGGTAAATGGGCGGGTATTGACTAAAACCATAATCATCCCAAACCCACAATTTTTTTGAAAAAAATCTCATACCTAGTCCTATAACCATTTACCCGGCCCAATCCTGTCCCAAAAATTTCGGGTTCGGGCATTTCCATCTGACTCGGGTATTTTTGCCATCCCTTGCAGTTCCTAATAAACTCTCCTTTTCCTACCAAAATAAGGTCCTAATATATACACATTTATTAACAGTAGGTGTTATAAATAAGATGGTTAAACATCATGAAAATGTTTAAGAAGGTTCATATATGTATTACTGAAAATATTCATTCAAATATATAGGGTCAGGTTCAAATGAAAACTCATTTTTCATTGTGAACGTAAGGACAACTGAGAGCACGTCACGTGACATATTCATTTTGAATACTCATGTATTATTCAGAGTGAATAACACAACACTCAGTGTTATACAGTGTTTGTGTTAGTCACTCTGAATAATAATACATGACTGTTCAAGGTGAATATGCTATGTAGTGCGCTTTCAAGCACTTTCAACTGTCCTTACATCCAAAATAAATTTTGAATTTGTAGCCATTAGCCAAACTTTTATTTACACGTAGGGTTAAGTACATGGAAGTGTATCGAACTTTTCATGTTTTGTTATTGTATGTACTCAACTTTAAAACTTACCGATTAATGTACTGAACCTGTTAAAATTGTCATTGTATGCATCCAACTTTATCAAAACCTGCCATTTAATGTATTCAACTTGTCACGGAAGTGTATCCAACTTGTTATGAAATACATTAAATGACAATTTTGGAAAGTTCGATACGTCAATTGGTAAGTTTTAAAGTTGAGTACATACAATGATAAAACGTGACAAGTTCGATACACTCCCATTAACTTAACCCTTTACACGTATACACTCATATAAACAACCGTAATGCTAATTTACATATACATATTCAAATAGATATTTTGAAAATCGTATAAACATTGTTTTCTTGGTGCCCCACAATATCCAACATTTTTATTTAATAATGCCTTTTTGTATATATTTTCCTATTTTACCAAAAGATTTCCAAACTTCTGTGAGAAGTTCCTTTTTTTTGGGGTTAAACAATTTGTTGGCTGGCCTTGACCATGGTAATTGGAATTTGTGCTAGTTTTATGACAATTTAAGTGGATGAGGACACTGGCCAAATGGCAGTCATATGAAATGGATGCTTCATTCACCCTCATTTTGTCCATAGTTTTATTGATTTTTGTGAGAATCCCATATATTAGGAATCCAAGATATCAATATCACATTCTAAACAAAAAACACCAATTTCCTCTGTCCATTCCTTTTTGTCTTGGTGAAGCCATTTCCTTTTGTCTTGTTATCCGATATATGAACGCAATTGCCTATTTAAGGATTGTTTAGTGGTTGTTGAATAGTTTAGCATTGAATAATTAAGTGTCTAGAATGATTAAGAGGCTCATATAATATAATGCAAAATGAAATATGATTGTTTGGTCATTATTGAGAATAAAATCAGGGCGCTTAACAGTTAAGGGAGACCTAAGATACAAAGCCATTCAAGGAGTATTAGAACCATTAAGAGGCAGTTCTTTTTGTTTGCCAAACAAAATTTACCTCTTAACAATTCAGAGGCTGCCTTTTGATGGGGCTGTTAAGAAGTAAAAAAACAGCCCCAAGTTTTGATATATAATAACGTTACTCTTTTATGGATTTTTTTAGGTGTTAACGAAAACTTTTTTGGTTTTTAGGGTAAAGGTAATGGTTATATATTGTCTTGTATATTGTTGTTGATTTTAGTGAATTATCAAATCATTTGGCATAATTAGATTTATAAAATAAAACTGGAGGAGGGGGGAGGGGGTTATAGTTAACCTAAAATACATGTGAAGTCCAAGGAGATTCTAGTGTAAGAAGTCCAGCGAATAGAGTCATTGGCAGTGGTCCACTGACTTTGATAAATGATTTATTAATTAGTGAAACAAGTCGATGATATTGGATCATATAGTTATCACAAAATACTCATTGCTCTTTTGAATGACACCCTATATATTTATATATAGCCAAACGTTCATACAACCAAGATTTGATTTGACTGGACAAGAATTGCGGCTTTGACTTGTCAAAATTTGCTACTATGCCAAAAATAGAGGGGTGGTTTCATATCTTTTACAAAGAGGCTGCAAATACGTTCATATGTGTATATGCTCATATGTGAACATGTGTAATCATGTATGAACTATTCTAACCGATTCGCATATGAACCCTTATGATTCGCATATGAACTCATTAAGTAACTCACATATGAACTAATTAGCTGATCCACATAAAGAATTGTAAGTTCATATGTGAATCATACGAACTAATTAACTGATTCACAAATGAACTCTTATGATTCACACATGAACTAATTAATTGATTTATTAATGAACCCTTATGAGTCACATATGAACTAATTAACTTATTCGCATATGAACCTATGCTATATGAACCAATTAACTGATTTACATATAACCCTTATGATTGACATATGAACTCATTAACTGATTCCCATGTGAACCTATAGATTCAAATGTGAATCAGTTAAATGTGAATCATATAGGTTCACATATGAACTTATTTTGCCATCTATTTGTAAAAGTTACGAAGCTACCCTTCTATCTTCTAGAGACCAAGCAAGAAATTATCTAGTTCGCAATTAAAGCCGTAAATGTTGACCACATGAAATGCTAGGATCACTTCTCTACTTCTCATGTATTTAGCACTTCTCATTTGAACTCTTCTCCCTCTCTCCCTCTCTCTCTCTCTCTCGCTATAATATACGAGAAGTAGAAAAGTGATCCTAGCACTTCACACAGCCAAGATCGAATTTGGTTGGTCGATAATTGCGGCTTTGATTGGTCAAAATTTGCAGTTATGCCAAAAATATAGAGGTAGTTTCGTAATTTTTACAAATATAAGGCAACAAGTTCATACGTGAACCCGTGTATTCACATATGAACTAATCATATATGAACTAATCATATATGAACTCGTAATTGATATATTAATTATTTTTAACTATTTCACATAGAAACTATATGTTTTATAAGTAAACATGTATAATTTATATATGAACTATTTTTAGTTGATTTACATATGAACCAACTGATTCACATATGAACACTTGTCATTTACATATGAACAAATTAATTGATTCACATGTGAACTAATTAATGTGTTCATATATGAACATATAGATCATATGTGAATCATACGAGTTCACACATGAACTTGTTTTTCGTCTATTGATAAAAATTACAAAGTATTCATCTATCTTTTGCTTACCAATGCGAAAAATTATTCGATACTTTGAAGTCAAAAGTTTCAAGTGTTGACTAGGGCGGAGCCATAATTTTTTTTTTTGTGTGGGGGTAAACTCTAAACAACAAATTTAAATCTAGAAAAATAGTTTTTTATACACAAAAAACCTCCAAAATGTCAATAATACGTAATTTTAAAATTTTTAAGAGGGCAATTATGCAAATATCCCTAATATATTGTTGATCCAGCTCTCCTAAGACCTGATGAAATGATAATGATCCTGAATCTCTACTTAGTGAATAGGTTTTTACTTCTGTTATAGCTTGAGGAATTATCACTGAGTCTGTTCAGTGGTATTCCATGTTACTTATGCTGTAACTTATTTTTATAGTAATCAGGATCAGGATCAGGAGACGAACGAGTCTGTTCTGCAGTCTACTGATCCTATCCACTGAAGTGAAGACCTCCTGAAGACATTAAGATCATACACAAAGAACCATCAGCGACGTCGAAGAAATAGCTGATGACAAGAACAGCATGCTCGTGATCTGAAGACGGAACTCAGTGATAGCAGGCTGCTCAATATCGTATGACATCCTGAAGACTCAACAGGATACAAGTGACCCTGAACTTCATCAGTATCAGGACCCTAGTCACTGATCAGTATCCTGATCCTGAAGGATTAGAAAAGTGTCTTAGTCTAATGCACAAAAGGATTATCCGCCTTTACTGACACAAAAGTACATAAGGACAGTCTCTTTACTGTTCCCTCCGTACTTATCAGACCTCAAGGCAACTGTTTACACACTTCCTCTTTTGCACACCATGCTAAGAGTAATTGTTTATAGTAAATAGTACAAAGGACCACTTACATTGTGACACATACACAAAAGTGAGTCTGCATGCATTTAATGTATGGAGTATAAATTGAACGTGAAGAAGATGTTCTCCACACCTCTTCTGCATCCAAAAATACTCAAGTCCTTTCTTTCTTATTTCCCTCTATCTTTCTTTCTTACATCTTCTCACTTAGTGCATAGTGAAAGAACTTAGATTGTTTAGTTTAGACTATTTGTCTTTTCTATTTCCGCAACAATCTGTAAATTCATATTGTTAATATAACAAGAATTTAAAAGTGAAAAATTGTGTGATTATATTCAACCCCCCCCCCCTTCTATAATCCCAAACACTATCCTAGCTTGAAGGTCACCTACTTGGGACCAACAAGTGGTATCAGAGCAGATACAAGCTCTCATTTTCTTCTTAGAAAAATCTTGTGATCCTCTCTTCTTATTCTATAGCTCTTCAAGCTAAGGATAACTACTTTGATACCGGCTCTGCTGGAAAGCCTCCTAGGTTTAACAAAGATAACTTCTCTCTTTGGAAAACCAGGATGGAACTCTTTCTCTCTGGTTCTGATCCCCAGATTCCATACTTCCTGGAAAATGGACCACATGTGCCTACACAAACCGTTCACCCCATTCCTGCTGCCGCTGGCCAACCAGCTGTACCTGAAAGGCAACTGGTAAAGCCTGTGACGGACTGGAATGATGAAGACAGACGCCTTGTCAACATTGACACCAAGGCAAGGTCTCTCATTGCTATGTCACTCCCTGATGACGTTTTCCACTCTGTCTGTCACCTTCGCTCTGCTAAGGAGATATGGGACACTCTGTGTGTTCAATATGAAGGTACTGCCGTACTCATGGAATCAAGAAAGATTTTCTTGGTTCGACAGTACGAAAGCTTTATTCATCAAAAGGATGAAACTCTCTCCCAGCTACATCAGAGATTCAACTGTCTTCTGATTGATCTGAAGACTATCGGTACTACCTACTCTAACTCTGAAGTGGTTACCAAGTTCATGGAAGCTCTTCCTGAACATTGGGAAATTTACACCTCCTGCTTAACTATGTCAAAGGACATAAAGACACTCACACTAAGTGAGCTGTACGGTATTCTTCTTAACCGTGAACAACAGAAGAAACTGAAAAAGAATCTCATAAGAGATTCTAAAGATACCAAAAGTAACTCTGTTGCATTGGTCTCTGACTCAGTTCCTACTGTCGCCACTCCTTCTTCAGTAACTATTACTGAATTAGAATCTTCTGACTCTGACATGTCAGAAGATCCTGAATTCAATGAATCTCTTGCTTTGTTAACCAGATCTTTCAAGAAGTTTGCCAAAAAGGGAAACTTCCACAAAAAGAAACATCTTACTATTACTGACAAGCCTAAATCAGACCCTGTTGATAAGGCTACTGCTATCTGCTACAACTGTCAGGGCAAAGGACACTTTGCTAATGATTGCAGGTACAGGAAAAGTCAGTTTGCTCCCTCCTCTGCTAAATCTTCTTCCAAGAATCCCAAATACCAGCGCCTGAAAGAAAAGTACAAAAAGATGAAAATTCAGCGCAAGGGTAAAGGTCTTATCGCAGAAGACTGCGATTGGGATGATGTCTCCTCTGATGACTCATCTGATGAGGAAGACACTCAAGTGGCACTGATGGCCATTATTGAGGAACCTACCTTAGCTCTCATGGCTAAGATAGAAGAGGTTCTTGAAGAGATTCCTCCTCAGGATCCTGAAGCTTCTTCTTCCACAACTCCTGAAGCTTCCACCTCTACGACTGATTCTTCCAGTCAGGTACCTATTCCTCTCATCCCTCTTGAAAGCTTAACTCAGTTGGACCTGGTCACTCTCGACCTTTACAAAGCCCTTAATGGTAAAACCTCTGCTGAAAAAATGAATATTGATCTTAGAGGACAACTCAAAGAATGTCAAGAAAAAATAAAACAGCTTACCATTTTGGAAGAAAATTATAAGGACCAGGTCACTGTAAATAAAACTCTCTGTATTGAAAGAGAAATGGCTCTTGCTGCCAAAGAAAAAGCCCTTGCTCAATTAAATGCTGAAAAAGTCACCATCAAAGGATGGAGTGACGCCTCTGAAAAAGTTGATGAAATATTAGCTTCAGGGAGATCTGACAAAAGCAAAAGAGGTCTTGGATTCACTCATAGATATAAGTATGAAGAAACTAAGTATGAAAGTTCCATGCTCAAATTTGGAAAATTTGTTTCTTCTATTCCCAATCCTAATGCTTCTGAAAACATCCCTTCTTCTTCTAACACACACTCTGAAGGTGCTCCTAAGAGCAAAAAGATTTCTGCCAAGGATAAATCCAAAGCCAAAACACCTTCAAAGACCAAGGATCCTAAACCCAAGAACAAAATTCTGGGTGGTGGTCCTTCAGTCTCAGGAACAAAGTCTTTCTCTCAAAATTCTGCTCCTAGACTGAAGATTGACCTGAAGCAAAAGACTCAGGAGAAGAAATCTATTCCTCCTATGTCTAATGCTAAAGGCATACTTGGTGCTGGTCCTGCTCACTTGAAGTTCAAAAACTTCTTGGACCACACTAAACGCTTTCAATATCGCAAATGTTATCACTGTGGATTAAATGACCATATTGCGAGTAAGTGTCCTGATGCTACCAAAGCTGAAAAATCAGCTAAGGTAAAGAAGATTCCCAAGACTGAGAATTCAGTCAAAGGAAAGAAGGTTGTCAAGACTGTTCCTTCAGTCAAGACTCCACCCTCCTGTACTGATACTTCAGTAAAGGCTGACACTGACTCAACCAGTCCTACTGATACTTCTGGATCCATAGTTCTATGGGTACCAAAGAAAACTTAAACTCTAAATTTTACAGGATAAGGGCATCTGGTACTTGGACAGTGGATGCTCTCGACATATGACTGGTTCAAAATCTGTCCTCTCTAACTACCGTGAAGAAAGAGGTCCTGCTGTGACCTTTGGCAGAAACGGTAAAGGCCAAACCCGAGGGTATGGCACACTGACCAACGGAGTAACTACTTTCAAAAGAGTTGCTTATGTTGAAGGCCTGATGCATAATCTTCTGAGCATCAGTCAACTGTGTGATAAGAATCACAAAGTTTCTTTCTCCAAGAAAAAGTGCAAAGTCAAGAACAGAAGAAAGGAAGTCATTCTCACTGGAGTGAGACATGCTGATATCTACATCATCAACATGAATACTTCCACTGACAACTTCTGCTTTGTATCTCGTGCATCATCTGATACAAATTGGCTTTGGCACAAGCGTCTTTCTCATCTCAACTTCAAGACGCTGAATCAACTCTGCATCAACAACCTGGTCATTGGTCTTCCTGACTTTCGCTACACAAAGGTGTCTCTTTGTTCAGCATGTGAAAAAGGAAAACAGATCAGGGCTAGTTTCAAGTCCAAGCAAATTTCCTCCATCAGCTCTCCTCTACAACTTCTCCACATGGATCTCTTTGGACCAGTCAACGTCCAATCCATTGCTGGAAAGAAATACACTCTGGTAATAGTTGATGAATATTCCAGATACACTTGGGTATTCTTTCTTCGTGCCAAGAGTGATGCTCCTGAAGAAATCATCCTGTTCGTTAGGAAGATGGAAAGACTCAACAACCTTACTGTTCGATCAATCTGGAGTGACCACGGAACTGAATTCAAAAACAGTACCCTGGAAACCTTCTTCGATCAGAAAGGTATCTCTCAGAACTTCTCATCTGTGAGAACTCCTCAGCAAAATGGTGTTGCTGAAAGACGAAACAGAACCCTGATTGAAGCTGCACGATCAATGTTGAGTGAAGCCAACCTTGCCACTCAATTCTGGGCAGAAGCTGTAACACAGCATGCTATACCCAGAACCGATCCCTGATAGTAAAGCGCTTCAGAAGAACCCCTTACGAACTCTTTCGTAACAGGAAACCCTCTATCGAACATCTCCATATCTTTGGTTGTGTCTGCTACATCCTGAACAACAAAGATAACCTTGGAAAGTTCGATTCCAAGTCTGATGATGGAATCTTCCTTGGATACTCATCCATCTCTAAAACCTACCGTGTGTTCAACAAACGAAGACAAGCTATAGAGGAAACGATTCATGTCAAGTTTGATGAATCGGGTCCTACTTTCCCTCACCCTCATGAAAACTCTGAAATAAATCAATGGGCTGACTCTTTCTTTCAAGTCCCTGAACCTCCCATTGTTGATCCAACTCCTCAAAACCTCCCTGATGGTTTTGAAGAAGATCCTCCTATACCATCCACTGAAATATCTACTCCACCTCTGATTAATGCCACTCCAATTACCCAAATCACACCTTCTGAACCTGATCAACCCACTAACAGTGAAGACTTTTCTCAAACCACTGTTAGTGAGCCTACTCCTACAAATCTACTCCCTGATCCATCAATAAATGAAGCTTCCACTTCAGGACAGGTGTATCAGCCACCTGCTCTCCGATGGACCAAGGATCATCCAATTGATCAAGTTCTTGGTAATCCCTCCTCTGGCATTAAAACTCGACGTCAATCTGGTAACGTCTGTCTTTATGTTAATTTCATCTCTGAAAATGAACCTAAAGAAATAGATGATGCCTTGCGTGATCCTGCCTGGGTCTCAGCCATGCAGGAAGAGCTAGCAGAATTCATCAGAAACAATGTCTGGCTTCTCGTCCCTAGGCCTCGAAAACGTACAATCATTGGTTCCAAGTGGATTTTTCGAAATAAACTTGATGAGATTGGTACTATCATTCGAAACAAGGCTCGCCTTGTGGCACAGGGATACAGGCAGGAAGAGGGCATTGATTACGATGAAACCTTTGCTCCTGTTGCTAGGCTCAAAGCAATTCGACTCTTCCTAGCTTTTGCAGCACATATGAACTTCAAGGTTTATCAGATGGACATTAAAAATGCCTTTCTGAATGGAAAACTTAATGAAGAAGTCTATGTGGCTCAGCCTCCTGGCTTTGTAGATCCTAAGTTCCCTGATCACGTCTACAAGTTAAACAAGGCTCTCTATGGGTTAAAACAGGCTCCTCGTGCCTGGTATGATACCCTCTCAACCTTTCTTCTCTCTAAAGGTTTTGTGCGTGGAAAGATCGATAGCACTTTATTTCTAAAGAAATATCCTAAGCATATCCTTCTTGTCCAGATATATGTCGATGACATTATCTTTGGATCCACAAATCCCAAACTCTGCGAAAAGTTTGAGTTGCTCATGAAATCTGAATATAAAATGTCTATGATGGGCGAACTAACATTCTTTTTAGGACTTTAGATCAAGCAATCTGAAAAGGGAATCTATATCAATCAAGGTAAATATGTACATGAGATGCTAAAGAAATTTGATCTCACATCCTGTACACCGATGAAGACTCCAATGGCTCCTCCTCTGACACTGGACAAGGATTCCAAAGGGAAACCTGTTGACGTGACTCTCTACAGAGGAATGATCGGCTCTCTGCTGTATCTCACAGCTAGTCGCCCTGATATCATGTACTCTACATGCTTATGTGCTCGTTATCAGGCTGAACCCAAAGAATCCCATCTGACCGCTGTAAAGCGGATCTTCAGATATCTGAAGGGAACTCCTAATCTGGGTCTTTGGTACTCCAAGGACTCAGGGTTCGATCTAACAGCTTATTCTGACAGTGACTTTGCAGGATGTAAGATTGACAGGAAAAGCACCACTGGTGGTTGTCACCTGCTAGGTGGCAAGTTGGTGAGTTGGACTAGCAAAAAGCAGAACTCTGTGTCCACATCAACTGCTGAAGCTGAATATGTTGCAGCAGGAATCTGTTGTGCTCAAGTCCTGTGGCTGAGAAATCAACTTCAGGACTATGACATACAACTTTCTAAAATTCCTATCTACTGTGACAATACTTCAGCGATAGCCATCGCCAACAATCCTGTCTTACACTCCAAGACAAAGCACATTGAAGTGAGATATCACTTCATCAGGGATCATGTGATGAATGGTGATATTGAACTCCATTTTGTCCCTACTGAATATCAGCTTGCTGACCTCTTTACCAAACCACTGGATGTGACGCGTTTTAATATGCTCATCAGTGAACTTGGGATGTTAAATCCTGATGATTGAAGTTTTTCAGGACAAACAGTTGTTAAATCCTATAGAATCACTATTCTCAGGACTCTTTCTTTAACAACTCCTGAACTAACTCTCATCAGAGGATGACTCTATTCAGTACTTACAAAATCTTTGTTCAACATCCGAATACTGATGATTCTCAGGTAAGTATTTCTTCCCTCTGCTCCTGAAACCTTATCGCATTAAATGTGATAAGAGGATTTTCCCAAAACAGTACTTATCTGATAAGTACTCTGATTCCAATAAAACATATCTTTCACCAAAATGGAATCATCCCCTGAAAAGGCGGTTTTTAATTTTTCAAATAAAACAAACTTTTCATCTGCACTGACACGTAATGGGACGTTTCCTGTTCCCCACTACGTGTGTCAGGCGCGTGAACGCGCGTAGAACTTCCTTTTTTCATCATTACGTTTGAATTTAGCCGCTCTTTTCTCTCTCATCCAATTTCTCTCTCCTACCACGAGGTATAAAAACCTCACTCATAATCCTTCACACTCTTTACGCTCACAAAATTCTCTCTAAGCAATCTAGCAAGAAAAAGCAAGAACAAGTTTTCTCTCAAGAACACTAAGAACACTCATCACTTTCCTTTACTCAAGATCATCGTAAGTGTCTTTTTTCATGTTCTTTGTTCTTTCCACATTGTAAGTTGGTTTTTCTTCAACTAAACAACTTATTTTGCTATACGTTTTTCCAAAAACCCTAAGATCACTTCGTTTGATCTTAGTTTTCCCAAAATCTTCTGAGATTTTTGTTAAAACATTTTATATGATTTTCTTATTTCTTTTAAGAAAAATCATAAACTCTTATTTTGATATCTTCTCATCAAAATAAAAGTTTCTTTTTAATACCAAAACACATTCTTTTTGTGAATTTTGGTATCCAATCCATTCCAAGTATAAAGGATTTCACCATTTTTATGAACATATTCTGTGTTCATTAAAAAATGAAGAAAAATGCATATTTTGGATCTTTAATCATCCACATATGTTATTTTTTTGTTTAAACAGGATGGCTGCTACTACTTCTTCTTTGGACGCCCAACTCTCTTCTGAAGCTACACCACTGCAATCCGCCACTGAAAGCCTGCCGATCATAATTCCGCAGCACGACGTACAGTTCAAGCAGAACAACGTCGTTGGCCTGTTTGACATCCCAGAAGGCAAAGAATATCTGCTGCCTGCAAAGAACTTCCTCCTGAGCAGCCCTCTGAGAACGGCTTTCACAATAGACCCAAAGCCGAACAAACCGATGCTGCAACAACTGTGGTCTACTGCCACTGTTGCCAAGGAAAGGAACTCCAAAGGTGTCCTACGGGAGGTCATCAAGTTCCAGATCAAGGAAAATATAATTTCCTTTGGCTTCGGAACTTTGAGGAATGTGCTCAACTTCCCAAAGAAGAAACGCTTCCCTCCTGCTCCTACCTCCGACGAAATCATCGAATTCTTGGACGCCATTGGCTACAGATGGCCTGTGAAGGATGGCGTCATGCTTCCCAAGACTGCTGCTACTGTCCATAAGACGGGCCTAAACGCTACTTTCTATTACATATGGAATACGTTTGGCCTGTGCTTATCTGGCAAAACAGGAAGCACGGAGCAGTTCCCCACGGTGATCCAGCACATGGTCTTCTCAGCGATAAAAAATCGCGAGTTTGACTATGCTCGCTGCATATGGGAGGACATGGTCAAGAAGGTCAGGAACACGAAACGGGTCGTCAACGTTGCCTTCACCAGATTCTTCTCAGCAGTCCTGGAACTGCATATGGGGCCAAACTACCCCAAAATCGGGAACTCCAACAACTACGCCCTCGGGCCTAAGTTCCTGGATCAGGTTTCTCCAAAGCCTGACGACGTCCCTCTCTCCACTGTTCTGGTTGTTCCTGAACCAGTTCAGGAGGATGAAGAGCACTCCACCTCTCCCACTGAAGGTATGTACTCTCTCTTCTCTTCCAAACCCCATTCTTCTATTTCTCTGCATGCTATGTCAGTAGCTAACCCCATACTGACTTCCCCAGCTGCAACCACTTCATCTGCGCTCCTGAAGCGCCCCCAACCTTCTTCTGCCACTCCTCCACCTCCTCCAAAACGCACCAAGTCGAAGGCGCAGAAGAAAAAGAAACAGGCGGCCGGTAAGAAATACTATATTACCCTGCCTAAACTCTTTAATAAACCATCTCCTTTATCTAAAACTTCTTCACCTGCAGATACTTCTATCTATGCTCCTGTACAACAAGAACCTGAGGTTGTTCACCTCGAACACTCAGAGAACGTGGAGGGTAATCGCTCTGATACCCTCCTAGCCTCAGGTAATACTATTA
Organism: Centaurea solstitialis; assembly: GCA_030169165.1. Taxonomy (NCBI): domain Eukaryota; kingdom Viridiplantae; phylum Streptophyta; class Magnoliopsida; order Asterales; family Asteraceae; genus Centaurea; species Centaurea solstitialis. The sequence continues at coordinate 50,260,434 of CM058043.1, forward strand.
AGCATAATATTACCAATTCTTCTTCTATGAAAGCTACTGAGTCGTCTAGCACTCACTTAGCTACTTTGATTACAGGTTCTTTAGGAGCAGCCACTGAAGGGCATCCCCAACTTCATCAGGATGACCCCTTCAATGACTTTGTCTTCACGGACGCCGAGCGTCAGCTGAACGCAGCTGAGCTACGTCGGCAGTCCGCTGAACGACAACTGCAGGAGGCCCGCACAGCTCTCCAACAGAAGGAGGACGAGCACCAGGCACGCCTCCAGGCGTTGGAACTGGAGCTTGCTGCTGCAAAGGCTGCTGCCAGTACCGCTGAAGCCGCCGCCGCAAATGCCACTGCCGCCGCCGTCGCCGCCACTCCACCGCCTACGGCTGTTACCCTTACGATTCCTTGTCTGGATAACATCCATGACAAGGTCTCACAAGTGGCCACCTCCTCCAACAACCTTCAGGCATCTATTGATGACCTGAAGGCCTCTGCTCTGCCTGCACTCTCCACCACCATCAACAACAGCACCAACTCTCTCACCACTTTCCAATCAACAGTGGTTCAGAGGTTGGATGCTCAGGAAGCAGGCCTCCGCGCCCTCCAGGAGCAGGTGACTGGCCTCACCACTGCTGTCAACGCCCTCACCTCTGCTCCTGCACCGCCTCCATCATTCACCACTGCAGACAGGGATGTTTTGCATTCCCTGATCTCCTCTTCCTTCATCTCGCGCAAAGTCCTTAGCGACATGGCCTCTCTCCTCCAGAGGAACCTATCAACAGCCGCCTTGGTACAGGCACCTGTTGAGGGGGAGAGACAGCCGAGAGACCAATCCGTTTACTCCCCCTCCACCAACTGGAGAACCAACGAACAAGGGGAGCGAACGAGGAAGATGATGATGAAGATGATGAAGACGACGATATCTTCGTCGAGAAGGTTCCAACAACGCCCACTCCAGGGCCTGCACAATCTCAGGGGGAGAACCTCGGTGCACCTTGTACGTTACTATTACCATCCTCTCCCTCATCCTCTGATAACCAACCAATCTCTTCTCTCCTTAAAACTAAACCTACACCTGAAACCATCACCCTTGATACCTCCTCTGAAGACTCTCCAATAAACAACCTTCAAATGGTTGTCTACCAACCACCCAAACAACCTACCCCTGAACCAACACCTCATTCTTCTCCTAAACAAACCTCTGAACCTGAAAACCAAGAAAACTCTGACTTTCAGGATGTGAACTTTGGTTCTGTCACTGGTGAGATTATTCGCCTCATGGAGAATAGTCCATCAGAACAGACAAGAGCCGAATTAAGCAGAATGACTTTCAGAGTAACTCCTCTAAACCCTGAATCCATTCCCTCTAAACAACCCGCTTTAACCCTGAAGCATCCTCTTCCAGAACCCCTGAAATTAGAGCCCCTCCTGAAACCATTTGCCTATCATCAGATGATGAATTCATCTCTGATGACTTCTCTACCCCTGCTTCTTCTCCCAGATCTCCTCCCTCTAACTCCCCTAGATCTGAAGGTGAGAATTACCCTGACAACTCTGCTATTGTCAACAGGGATGGGCGTTTAGACGCCGTGATAGAGCGACTCGAGAGTACAAGAGTAAAAATTCCTCTTCGTACCTCTTGGGACTCCGAGTTTGCCTATCTATCACAAGAGGAATACAACGCTGCTGTACAGGCTCAGGAGGAGCATAATAAGAAGCAGAAGGAAGCCTTCCTCTCCGCTCAAGCCGCTCGAAGGCTTGCATCGGATTTTGTTGAAGAGGACGCTAAAATAAGTGCTGATCCTGTTCTAGCACAGAAGGCCGCGCTGAAGGTCTTCAACAGAAATGCTGAAGCTCAGTCTGAAGAAGTTAACACAGAGCTTGACTGGTGCAGAGACCGCCTTCACCTCAGAAAACATGGTGCTGCTATCTCTGGAATCCATCTCAGCCGAACTCGCGACAAAAGAGCAAAAACATGGATCACCGTCAAACGCTCAGGAGTCAAGGACGTGCAACACACTCTGGACAAGTTAGATCGTTACAACTTGTCAGAGTGGAATGAGATCAGATCCCTACTTCCCAAAGCCAACAAGAACTATCGGGCTGAAGTAGAAGAAGTCATCGAAGGACTTATTGCACGCATCAGAAGGACAACGGAAATTTCTGATGACCTTCTCCAGCCTTCTTCAGCACTGCCTCAGCCACCTGTTCGAAGATCAGCCGGTGCTTCAACAAGGAGACCAACTCCTTGCATGCCCAGAATGGTTGTCAAACCACTGGACCTCTCGATGCTTGATCTTTCACTCCCTCTAGGAGTCTCTCTCTCTGAAGGACAAGTCATCAGAGAACCTGTTCATGGTATTTGTGTAAGCGACAACTCCAAAATATTACGCTTTCAGCGTTTCAACGAGCTACACAAAGCACCATATGAACACTTGGTTTCTGTTCTCTTCACTGCTCAAAGAGACAAGAAAAACCAAGATAATAAAGAGATTATTCGCACTGTCAGAGCCATACTCGATCATCGACTCGCCTTCAGCAACACTCCTGTTCCAATCGTAGTCAAGACTGAAGAATTTAGCGAAGACTCTGATAGTTAGAATATTTTTGTAAATTTTGCTTTCAGTACTTCACTTATGTACTCCTGTATTTTCTTTACTCTTGTAACCTGATTGAGATTAATGAAAATGCAATTTAGTGCATTGTACTTTATTCCATCATAGTACTGAAAAAGATCCCTCAAAACAGTAAATGGGACATGTACCGTTATGAGTTCTATTTCCTACTGTTTTATCTAGACTTAGAAATTTTTTTCTTTCTAGACTTAGACAATTTCTCTGTTGTCTTATCATTATCATTTAGGGGGAGATTGTTGATCCAGCTCTCCTAAGACCTGATGAAATGATAATGATCCTGAATCTCTACTTAGTGAATAGGTTTTTACTTCTGTTATAGCTTGAGGAATTATCACTGAGTCTGTTCAGTGGTATTCCATGTTACTTATGCTGTAACTTATTTTTATAGTAATCAGGATCAGGATCAGGAGACGAACGAGTCTGTTCTGCAGTCTACTGATCCTATCCACTGAAGTGAAGACCTCCTGAAGACATTAAGATCATACACAAAGAACCATCAGCGACGTCGAAGAAATAGCTGATGACAAGAACAGCATGCTCGTGATCTGAAGACGAAACTCAGTGATAGCAGGCTGCTCAATATCGTATGACATCCTGAAGACTCAACAGGATACAAGTGACCCTGAACTTCATCAGTATCAGGACCCTAGTCACTGATCAGTATCCTGATCCTGAAGGATTAGAAAAGTGTCTTAGTCTAATGCACAAAAGGATTATCCGCCTTTACTGACACAAAAGTACATAAGGACAGTCTCTTTACTGTTCCCTCCGTACTTATCAGACCTCAAGGCAACTGTTTACACATTTCCTCTTTTGCACACCATGCTAAGAGTAATTGTTTATAGTAAATAGTACAAAGGACCACTTACATTGTGACACGTACACAAAAGTGAGTCTGCATGCATTTAATGTATGGAGTATAAATTGAACGTGAAGAAGATGTTCTCCACACCTCTTCTGCATCCAAAAATACTCAAGTCCTTTCTTTCTTATTTCCCTCTATCTTTCTTTCTTACATCTTCTCACTTAGTGCATAGTGAAAGAACTTAGATTGTTTAGTTTAGACTATTTGTCTTTTCTATTTCCGCAACAATCTGTAAATTCATATTGTTAATATAACAAGAATTTAAAAGTGAAAAATTGTGTGATTATATTCAACCCCCCCCTTCTATAATCCCAAACACTATCCTATCTTGAAGGTCACCTACTTGGGACCAACATATATAAATTTCAATTTTAAAATTTTAAGGGGGCAATTACTCAAATATGCCTAATATATAAATTTTTTAAAGAAAAAATTTAAAATGTTAGGGGGGCAACTGCCTACTCTGCCCCCTCGTGGCTCCGCCTCTGGATAAAGTTGTAGGATCACTTCTATACTTGTCATATTTAACACTTCTCATTTGAATCTCTCTCTATAGACACAAACACACACATACACACATAGGGGTGAGTTCACACGAAAATGCTAGCTATTTAAGGAAATAAATAACAGTTTGCTGATGTGCAAAATCATACACGATTCACTTACCAAAATCATAGATGATTCAAGTGACTTTACCCCGCAACTTAAGTTGCTTCCAGTGTCACGTGTGTCCAATTTTTTGTTGTTGTTGTTGTTGTTGTTGTTGTTGTTGTTGTTGTTGTTGTTTTTGTTGTAAACTCACATGTGATTTTGTACATATATAAATTTCTTTTATTTTCTTAAATAGTTATATGAGAATATGTGGAAACCTGTGATTAGGGTTGCGTGTATTGATAACAATATATAGATACAAAGGTTACAAAGGGGTCCCTGAACTATACAATATTTAACACACCCCCGTAGTTTGATCGGGAGGTAAACGAATGTTCAAACTATTTCTAAAATCTAGAAATAAACTAGTAGGTAGACCCTTTGTAAAAATATCAGCATACCGATAAGCAGATGGAACATGCAAAACACGCAAATGACCAATCGCAACACGCTCCCTAACAAAATGTAAATCTATTTCCACATGCTTGGTTCTCTGGTGCTGAACACGGTTAGATGCTAGATACATGGCACTGACATTATTGCAGAAGACAACAGTGGCACGAGAGAGATCTCCTTCCTCGCCGCTGCACCACGCTGCTGCTACCCTCAGTCGCGACCGTTGTTTACCTAGCGACGGTTGTTAACCCGGTGATGGTACGCTGTTGCACCATCGGAACCCTAGCGACGATTGTTAACCTCCTGTCCCGCCGCCGAACGTACGCATCGCGTCTGCAACCAGCGTGGCCGCTGGACTTACACATCGCGACCTCTGTGACTATCGCCGCTGCTCTCCGTTCTGCGTCGCGCCACCCTCGCGTCGCAAACACTGTCTCTCGCGCCGCGAATCCGCTGCAAAACCCTAGCTGCTGCCTGTCGATCTTCGCGCCGTGAACGGGTTCCTTCGCGCCGCGAACCACCCTCGCGCCACGAACCAGAATCCTCGCGCCGCGAGCTACTTCTGTCCAGCCGCCTGCTGTCTTGACACTCCTGTGTCAGCGTTCTCTGCTAGGGTTTGTGGTACATTACTTTCCCTCTACCCGCGGTTAAGCGATTTGCTTGTTATTTTCGTACGCTTGTTACTTTATTTATTTGCTTTCCTATTTGTTGCAATGACTACCTCATCGCCCTCCACCACCCTCACTCCCCCTACCGCTAGCCAACTTGTGTTTGCCCTAACCAACGTATACTCTCAGTTCAGTTTTAAACTTTCCACTGATGGGTCCAAATACAAACTCTGGCGTCGCATTGTTTTGACATGTGTAAGGGTGCAAAAGTCCATGGTCACATCACTGGCAAATCTAAACCTGTTGGTGTTGATGATGAGGACTGGGAGGCAATTGTCTCCCGCATCAAATCTTGGTTTTACTTTACTTGTGATGCAAACTTATTGCAAATCATCTCCAGTGATAACTGCACTGCTAAAGATCTCTGGGATAAACTAGATGAATTCTTTTTGAACAACAAAATGTCCCAAATGCTCCAACTTTAAGAGCAATTTCATAAACACAAAAAGGCACCTTGTCCATTACTGATTTTTGCCATAATCTAAAGAATTTGGCCGATGCTCTTGCTGACTGTGACTCCAAAATAGATGAGGTGGAATTAGTTATGCAAATTCTACGCCAGTTACCACCCTCCTATCATAGCATTGTCGATGTCATCACTAACACCAAACCCTTCCCCTCCTTTCTTGAAGCCAAAAACATGCTTCTTCTTCATGAGTCTCGTGAAGAGTCTGTTGAACCCAATATAGATACCCCTCTCACTTCTTCCGCTGCCTTATATACTCTTCTGCCCAATCTGCCCCAAATGGGAAATCGAAAAATAAATCTAACAGGGGTCGAAATAATGGGCGTCTTGCTTCCAAGGGGGGGGGGGGTAATACTAATGTTTCTGCAAGCTCTCACTCTTTTGCAGGTAATCAGGGACACTCTCAGGCGTACTTCGGGACTTCTCCTACCTCTGGCCATGTTCCGTCTGCTTAGCCAGGCCTCCTTGGCGCGCCTCCTGCGCAACCCTTTGGGATGGTTCTTCCTCAACCGTCCCCTACGATGTACAGTGCGCCTCCGCAGCTCCCAGCTCATCCATTCCATCAAATGCCGGTGAACTCGCATCCCTACTACTACGGGATACCTCAGTCCCCAATTCCAGTGCCGGTTTCTACTCAGTTTGCGCAGCATGTATAGCCATCCATGCTAGTGCCACCGCCTCCTCAGCCTTCCTTTGGCGGCCATGCTTCCCAGTACAGTCAACCATAGTACACTGACCTCTCTTCTGTTTTTCAGGCTATGTCTGTTCAGCCACCGCAGGACAACAACTTTTACATGGACACCAGTGCATCCAGGCATATGACTTTCAATCAAGGTACAATGGACTCTCTAACTCCTTGTAATTCTAGTTTCATTCAGGTTGGTAATTGTGCTGTGGTTCCTGCTAGATATATTGGCCAATGTAAATTATCTTTTTCTCCTTGGCCTCTTATGCTAAAAAATGTCTTAGTATCTGATAAACTCATCAAGAACCTTATCTCTGTCCGTCGTTTTACCATTGATAATTCTGTATCTGTTGAGTTTGATCCTTTTGGTTTTACTGTGAAGGATCTTAAAACAGGTTCATTTCTTCAGCGTTGTGACAGTGATCACCATGATCTTTACCCCGTTCTTCCTCTATCTCCTCAGTCTGCGGTTGCTTCGGCCAACGTTGCTGTCTCCTTTGACGTCTAGCATCGATGGCTAGGTCATCCGGGTGCTGCTGTTTTTCAGTTTCTTTTGTCTCGCAAGTTTATTGCTTGCTCTAGTCAAAACTCTTCTTTATGTCATGCTTGTCAGTTAGGAAAACATTGTCGTTTACCTTTTTCTTTATCATCTACTAAAACATCTCGTGTGTTTGAACTTATTCACTCTGATCTATGGACTTCTCCTATTACTAGTTTGAGTGGGTTTAAATATTATGTACTGTTTTTGGATGATTATTCTCACTTTTATGGGTGTTTCCTTTACGTGCAAAATCAGAAGTGTTTTTTGTTTTTAAAACGTTTCGCACCTATGTTCTAAACCAATTTAAAACGGACATTCAGCCTTTCCAATGTGACAACGGTCGTGAGTTTAACAATCAACCCTTCTTGGATTTTTTCAAAACTCATGGCATCAAAATACGTTTTTCTTGTCCCTATACGTCTCCACAAAATGGAAAAGCTGAGCGCACCATCCGCACTATTAATAACACCTTACGCACGTCCCTCATACAAGCCTCTCTCCTGCCCACGTTCTGGGTTGAGGCTCTTCTCTCTTCTGTTCACACCTTTAACTTGCTTCCGCCCACCACCATTCAGTACAAAACTCCTTTTGAGGTGCTGTTTGGATTCTCTCCTACCTATTCTCACCTTCGTGTCTTTGGTTGTCTCTGATACCATGTGAGAATATGTGGAAACCCGTGATTAGGGTTGCGTGTATTGATAACAATATATAGATACAAAGGTTACAAACGCGTCCCTGAACTATACAATATTTAACAAGTTAGCTTTCTCATTTGAACCTTCCACACACTCTCTTTCTCTCTCCCTATATATATATATATACTAGTGTCAGAACCGCGCGTTGCGCGGTAGTTTGAATAACTTTTTAGTAATACGTAGATTGTCATCGTCGTTCCATGTATTTGTCCAAAACCATTGTTACAAAATCGAGATGTTTTCATATAATATTGGTTTATATAAAACGAAAACAATAGAATGTTTAAAAACTGCATGAATTGTTTTTTCAAATAAATAAAACTAACTATTTAACTCAAAAATGTATACAAATTTCGAATAACATTCAAACTACTACATTATCATTTGTATAATCATTTCAATTCCAACATTTCTCTTTTCACATCAATGTGGAACAATCAAGAAATCGTCATTTAATCAGTAGTTGAACTTCATTGCGTCATGTCATCTTCTTTGTTATGTTTCAAATAAAATTAGTTAAAAAGTAAAAGTGTTTAACTATTGTATTAAATCTTTTTCATATACCAATAACTATTCAGTCCATAATTGCATCAAAATTTGAATGAACATTCAAGTTACTGCTTTATCATTTATATATTCATTTTCAATGCCAACATTTCAAGTTTTCTCACCAATGTGGGACAATCAACAAATTATCAAAATTTCTATCAATACTTGAACTTCATTGTGTAACTTTTCCATTTTCTAATCAATGTGGGACAATCAACAAAATCACCACAATTCACAATTTGATCAATGCTTGAACCTCATTGCATCATGTCATATTTTTTGGTTTTTCTCTTAATATATTGATGATTGATTTAAACATTCATGTAGAAATAGTTAAAGAGAAATAATGTTTCATTATTGCATGAAAAAGTAGATTAATGTTTTGCGCAATGATTAAATTTTATGTAAATAAACTACAAAAATTGTGTTCATTGACTATTTTAGATAAATATTGGTTTAGACATTTCATATACAATAACTTATTTTAGATAAAAATTGATTTAAACATTTCATTTAACAGAGTGATGAAATATGTTGGATGTATGATGAAAACTATTAATAATACTCATTATTTAATATTTATATATAGCATTGATGAACGTCGTTTAAAGTAAATTAAAATCGAAAATAATATAAAATTGAAAAATAAATCAATAATCAACAACATAGTGGCAAATTTTGATATTCAAGACTCAAACATTATTATAAAGAAAAAATATAAATATTTAGATGTAAACTAACTATCTATATTTCTTTAAGTAGTAACAACATATATATAAATCCCTCTTCCAAAAAAAAACATATATATAAATTATGACAATAGTTACCAAATAAAATTACATCATAAAATATTTATACTATCATTAAAATAGATGATATAAATGATCTGTATATTTAAAATCAAACAACATTGTCGTTTATAAAACTAAAATCATACTTTTGAAAAAAAATAACAATACATGATTAATGTAATAAAATGTTTGTCATCATCAATATTATTTTTTTATAAGAAAACAAATAGAAGTGTTTTAGATTATAAGAAATGTTTTTATTGATAATCCACTTCCTTTTTTGTTTAGGCACCGACTTATTTTCTTCAAATATTTATACATCTTTTATTAACATATCCTTAAATTTATTTATTTTTATTGGCACTTTTGGGTCAAAATATTTATAGAAGCATGGGACATGTATACAGTTGCATACAATCGTCAAACACCTTCAGTTTTTTGTTTTTCATGTGTAGAGGTGATTCATTAGCTTCGTTTTAAAAATTGATTGTCTCATCTGATAGTAATATTATTCTCATTAGACTCTAGCAAAATTTCAATGTTATTAGGTTGTATGAAGCTAAAAACTAAATTCATAAAATGAAATCGATATAGTTTCAAACATAATCAAAATCACAGACTTTAGAGAATATTAGCAAATTTACGTTTTAGTAAAACTTTAATTTTTTAAATAAAACACTTAACACATATACATTGTATATACCAATTCAATTAATGAATATAAAAATAAAAATTTATTTTCATTTCTAGTAATAATGTAATATCAAAATGATCAATGCTCAAAATTTCTTTTAGCATTTTGGATTAAACTTCTGAAAAAAAAAATATCAAAATGAGAATTTAGGTAACAATAAATCACGAATTCACAAAATAGACAAAATCAAGATTAAGCTAAAACTGAAGTACTCGAATAAAGGGCTTATTTGTAAATTGTAATAATAATATGTGTTTCTTGATAATAAAACTTTGATGTTTTTGAACATATTTAGAGATCTTTAAATAGTTTGCTTCTTGTGTCGTTTACTACAAAAAAAAAAAAGATAACATAAAATTCATATGAAATGAATACAATAACAATAACTTAACAATAAACAAAAATTGATAATAAAGATTGAAATAAACAAAATCAAGGATAAATTGAAATTGAAAGAGTACTCGAATGAAAGACTTACGTGTAATAATAATGTGTCTGCTTTGACGATAATGCTTTGATGTTCTTCGACATATTTAGAGGTTTTTAGATTGTTTATATCTCATGCCACTTACTACCAAAAAAATGACAACGTAAGAAGCATGTAAAGTCGATACAATAGCAAAAACATAACAATAAACAAAAATTGATAACAATGATCAATCTCTAAACAATATACATCTATTGAGAGAAAATGTGTTAGATGGAGAGATTGAGATGTAAGTTATTGCATGTTAAAAAAAACTAATAACATGGCCAACAAAAACCAAAAAACATCTATGCTTAAATAAGAGAAATGAATAATTAATCAAAGTAAAGAAAGAATATGAATAGTTTGTAACATAAATAAAGAAAAATGAATAGTTAGTAACATAAATTGCAATAAATTAAATGATTAATTATAACAAATTAACTACTTTTAAATAATGTAAAACAAATAATTAAGGACATAGAAGACCCTAACTTTTTATGACATAAAATGTAATAGGTATGTAAAATTATTAAATAAAACTTATTTTTTTAAACTATAATTTACATATGAGGATGGAAAATTCTTAAATTCTTTAAGATATTGAACACTTTAATAAACTAAAATTAGAGAAATTTTTTAGAAATTTTAAGCATTGGAAATTGTCACATCATCTATTTAGGATCTTTTTTGTATATAGATATAGACATAGATTTTTATATGTGTTATATATATATATATATATTTTTTGCTTATATATAGATATGCTGATGATGTTATATTACTACTAAGCAACCTTAGATTTTTCAGTAAAAATTCTGTTATTGATATTATTTAATAAACTTTGATATAAAATAAAAATTGTTAGATTAACAAAATAATAAAGAAAATAAAATGTATACTCATTTAATGCATCATTTTGTTTTCTTTTAAGTTGAAAAATGAAAGGTTTGTAAAAATAAAAGTTCCAAATATTTATGTTTCAATAATTACCTTAATAAATGACTTACATTATCATATCATTTAAAATTACTTAAAATTACAAAGAAAAATAAAAAATGAAGAAAAAAAGTGACTTGGCATCCTTAGAAGGTGCCACCTCATCATGCCATGTTTCGGCTTTATATATATATATATAGATAGATTGTAAATCATGTAAAAATTGTTTAAAAGTTAGTTACCTTGAAAATTAGTGTCATAGATTATTATATATACTATACAATTGTTAGGCGCACCGACCCGCCAAACTCCATCCGACCCGCCCCAAACTCACACTCCAAACAACCCATGCTCTGACCTACTTTAAAGTTTACATATTACCCCCCTTAACTTATATTTATTTTATATCTTTTACTTTTTAATATTTCATTTTACGTTTTAATCATATATCGTATATTAGCTAAAATATGATAAAAAATATGTTTTAATTTTAACAAATTACGCCATTATAATCGTATCGTCGATACGATCGAAATAAGCCTAATATTGAATATTTTTGATGAATTATTTTATTATATACTATATATAGTACGATTGTATGAAATCATTACATTTGTAGAAATTACATTTTAACTCTTAAATTTATAATATTTATTCATTTTATGATTTTAATTTTCTATATTTTATTTTATGTTTTAGTCATATATAGTACATTGGTTGGAATATGTTAAAAAAATACGTTTTAACTTAAAGAAATTACGCCATTATAATCGTACCGTCGATACGTTCGAAATGAGCCTACTATTGAATATTTTTTGATGTACTTATTTTAGTATATACTATATAAGTATATATAGTACGATTAGATGAAGACTGTTCATGAACTGCAACAACCGACATTTGGAGAAATTACATTTTAGCCCTTAAACTTATAATATTTATTCATTTTATACCTTTTAGTTTTCTATATTTTATTTTACGTTTTAGTCATATATCGTATATTGGTTGAAATATGTTAAAGTGTCGGTAGCTACTGTTGATGAACAGTCTTTTGGCTTCCTGTTAATTGTTAGTATTATTAAAATCTTTTAAAATTAATTTTTTGATTTTAATTTTTTTTATTTATTTTATTAAACCTTTCGTATGACAACATTCGTACAAACTTTATGTTTTATATAAATCTATGTTACTATTTATGATTAAATCTATCACAGTTTATTACCCGATGCGAAACCCAGGCTTATCACCCAGTTATAATTACAACTACACAACAAATCTTATATATGGCAAGTCTTGATCAAACTTTCTTCCCAATGGCCTAGTTTCATACATGGAACAACCCATATGAAAACCAAGCTCGTGAAAACAAATCAAAATCATCCGACGGGTTTAACTTTTAAGCTATAATTTATATTGTTTTAGATACTTTTCTTTTGCATGTTATCAATGCATGTTGCATGTATGAACGTGTTTTTGTTTTTACGACAAGCAAAATATTTTTTCACATTTCATCTAGAAAAAGCACTATATAAACATTGAATGTTTTTTTTCGAGAAGGTTCATCTAAGCTTTGCCTAGACTACATCCTTGACAATTTTTTACCGAGAGTTAAAACATGCTTCCCTGGGATTAATACTCAGTGGCCACTGTATAAACGTTCACATGTTGTTTCATCTATAAAACAATACATATAGATTGTTTTCATTGTTTGTAATTTTTAGACAGTTTTTTAATTGATTTGGCAAAGAGAGAGAGAGAGATGGGAGGAGTTCAAACGAGAAAACAATCAACTTACGAGAAGTACGAAAAAGAATCACATTTTACTTTACAACATGTTCGAAAAAGTCGTGCTGACCAGTCTTTTGGATCATTCTATCAATTCCATTCGAGTTCAAGGTTTTGATGTTACTAATTTTCATTATTGACTCGAGTCGGTTAATTTTTGATAACTTTTTATTAGGGGTAAGCAACAAGTCCCAACTGCCGATATCAAATCTGTACCGTATCAATCCCAGACCAATTCATGTACTTGGGTACGGGAATCAGCTCCATGTTTTCCTATAGTCGGTATTCGGTAAATCGGTACAGGATACCCCTCTAATTACCAAAAATACCGACCAGTACCGAAAGTCGAAAAACATCGAAAAAACACCCATTTTTTCAAAAATCCCAAAACAAATCCCAAATCAATTACAAATAAAATGGTTCATACTAGCAAAGGCGTGATGATACCAAGTTATCAACTATAAACCTAAAAAAATTCCAATTTCTTGAAATTAATAAACCCTTTATTGATCTAACTTGAAGAAATCAAAGTTTGAAAGATGTAAAATGTAAAATCAAGACTAATAAGGTACTCATACCGAAATACCTTTACCGATACGGAACCGATATCGTACACTTCTAATCCGTCCGGTATTTGGTATTAAGTTTTCCACATTTTTGGTGTCGGCAATTTTCAGTACGATACCGATACCGATTCGATACGGTACTAGTCTCATGTTCATCCTTACTTTTTATTTTAGTTATAAACTTATTCAATCAAGTATTAAAAACGATGATCGTAAACACGTTTTGCCGGTGATCCATTTATTTAGTAACTAATATCTCTTTAGAAGATGACGAAACAGTATTCAAATTAAGCCTCCATCTACCATAAATCACGTATTGATTTTCCTACCTATGACACAGTATTCAAATTAAGCCTCCACCTACCATATAACTTAAAAAATACATTAAAAGTTAGAATTAGAATTAATCTTTTATATTTATAATTGTAATGATTCAAATTATTTGACTTAAACGATTATATAAAAAAAGACAAATAAACGGACTATTTACTTGAGTTGATGGCTAAATTATTATTAAAAATTTCACTCAGCATATATGATCTATATATAATACTAGTAATTGGGCTCTCATGTATCATCATCTAGTGAATCGGTTTCAAGATTTTTCCGCCTAAACATGTATTTGGACGCATTTTATACATTTGGTACGCAGACAGGATTGGATAGGACATGACAGGACTGGACAGGACAAGAGAGTAGGACAGGACTGGACGGGATGGGACAGGACTGGACAGAACAAATGTCTGTTTTGTGTTTGGTACGCCTAGGACTGGACTGGACTGGACTAGACAAGTTCCCTCAAAAAATTATTACTTAATAGTTATAATTAACACATATAAACTAAACTAGTAACTTAAAATAAATTACACAATTTTCATAAACAAAAACACACACACACATATATATATATACATATATGTTTTTTATGTAACTAATGTTGATGGTCATGGTAGAGGTATCGGTGGTGGCCGACGGTAATACTAGTAATGACAGTGGTGGTGGTGGTGGTGGTGGTGGTTGTGGAAAACGTGAAGATGGTGGGTAGTGGTGGTGGTTGCGGTGGAGATGGACAGTTGTAAAGGTGGTGGTAGGTAATTGTTGACAGTTGTAGAGGTGAAGGGGAGGTGGAGGGTTGTTGTAGGGGAAGGGGAGGTGGAGGAGATTGTTGTAGTGGAAGACAAGGTGAAGGTGGCCGATAGTGGCTACCAATGGCGGCGGCGGCCACGACTAGTGGTGGTAAACACGAAAACAAATACCATATTGAAGTTATATATCAAACGAATGTTAATTAGTAATATATTAGTTTCTGTCACATTTCTGTCCCATGTTGTTCCACCTATTTTGGTGGAACAAAAAAACAGTCCTTTTTGTCCCATGTTGTCCCACCTTATCCCAGTTTCTGTACTGTCCCATGTCGCACCAAACGTGGGACAGTGAATTCCTGTTCTGTCCCATGCTGCGCCAAACGTGGGACAGACAGTTTTGTCCCGTCCTGTCCTGTCCTGTTCCACGTACCAAACGCAGCCTTAAGCTTATCTGATTAACATGTGTCCTCCATTTATCCCATACTTTTTAGTTTTTTTCTTTTTCTTTTTACTTTTAATCTCTTATTTTTACTTAATACTCATATAATTAGTTATTTATTTAATTTTATTCCCTTAATTTTTTATTTTGCATTTTACAGTTTTACATATAACATAAATAATCATATACTATGAACTAAAATGCATTAAAATTACGTTTTTTTTATTATTTATATCACTATAATCGCCGCATCAATATCTTTAAAATAAGCCCAATATTGAATATTTTTTATTTAGTCTTATTATTAAATATTAAGAATATATAAGAAGTAATATATTTCAGATTTTCTTACGTTTTCATTTTTCATTATAATGGATTAACTAAAAGACGTTGATTTTTTTTTAAATAAATTGTACCACTATAATTTTAGATTTTGAATTTTATATTATTTTTACATAAATGAGTTGAAATAATATGAATCATCTCATTATTATATAAATAAAATGTTTAATGTCATATTTTTAACTCTCATAATTTACTTTGAATATCCATCTTTTTAAGCATGCTAACTTAAACTATATCAAAAATTTATTTGTTATTCATTCATGTTGTCAAAGTAGCATTGTAATTTCGATGTATCATTTTATATTGTAATATAAGTCTTCTACCATGATTTAATCTTTATATATTACTCTGTGTATTACACAGGATCAAACCTAGTATTTGTATATAGTAAATATGAACGTCACTGTAAGGTGTTTCTCAAGGGACATGATTAATTAAGGGGTTCATGATTCAGTTTGAGCGGTTTAATCCTTCAAACGATAAACCAAACCATAAGTGGTGGTTTATAAAATTTTCAAACCAAATGGTTTGACAAGCGAACCGTGGTTTAGGTGGTTTGGTCTGACTGATTTAGGCGGGTTGTGCCTTTTATGGGCTTTAAGGTTTAAATTTAACAAACATATACATTTTTAATGAGTAAATTACACATTTGGTCATTTAAGTTACCGCTGAATTGCAACTTTGGTCCTTTATAAAAAAAGTTGTAGAGTTGATCATTTATTTTGAAAACTTTCACACCAACAATTCTTTCTTTAAACGGATGTCAAATCTAACGAAAATACGAGGGAAAGTCTGTCTTTTTACAATTTTTCTTTATGATATTATATTTCTTTCTTTAACCTTTGTTGAATCATCATCTTCTTTCTTTGAAGCTTCATCTTATTCCTTTGAAGATCAAGAACAATCAAATCCATTTCTTGTAGGACCAAATCAAATCCAAAACCAAAATCTCAATAAAAAAATAGAAATAAAAGATGTGAACCTCAATCAAAATCCAAAATCGAGATTTGGTCCATGTGCTCGTCGTTTGAAACACCAACTCTGGAAAACGGAGATGCTGACGGTGATGGACTGTTCGACTTCCATGGACTTCTTCTTCAACTTCGACTTCCTAGCTTGATTTTTCTGGGTTTAAACTTCTAGGTTTGAATACATCTAGCCACCACCACTTGAAGGAGATGAAGGGACAGATGGGGATGGAGGTTGAATGGATGTTGTTAGGGATGTAAACGAGCCAAGCCGAGCCAGACACTTATCGAGCCGGGCTCGACTCGTTTAAGCTAGTTTATTAAAATGATATATATATATATATAAATATTAAAAATTAAACATATAAATTATATTATGTTATATATTGGGTTCGTTTAGGCTCACGAGCTTAAATGAGCCCACTCTTTGGAGCTCGAGCTTGGCTCGTTTATTAAATGAGCTTTAATCTAGGCTCGAGCTCCGGCTCGTTAAGGCTTGGCTCGTTTAGAGATTTTAATGATCCGAGCTCGAGTAGCTTTGCTTATTTACATCTCTAGATGTTCATGATGAGGTGCGTTACGGTGGTTGAGTTCGTTGGAGGTCAAATGGAGTTGGGAGAAAAAGGGGAAGGGCACGGTGAGGAGTGGAAAGTGCTGGAGGCGGTGATGTGATTGCCGAAGAAGACCACCGGGGAAAACTGCTAGTGAGTTTCCGTCTCTATGTTCCACATTCTTTTCCAAATCACACACGCACACACACATACACACTCTGTAACACCCATTTTCTAAAATTACAACTTAACGAAAAAGTAACCGAAAACCGTACAATTTAAACAAACACTTTAAAAACGGAAGCATATCCATAAAATCATTGAGTAATCATAAGGAAACCAACCAAATCTCCAAGTTAAGAAAAACATAAACATAATGTTAAAACATAACCCAACTACTAAGTTCATAATTCTTGATTAAAACCAGTATCATTTCTCAAAAGATCATCTATCCAAAACTCCTGACGAGACTGAACTGTTGAACCGCCGGAGCCTCATACGGTCACCTTCTCTTTTCCCTTACGGGACGTACCTGACACTAAAAAGATAAACAACAATAGGGTAAGCATAAAGCTTAGTGAACACACACCTAAACCATCTACCATCATACACATACAATCACAAGTACATAGCAATTACATACATGTAAAATCTGCCACATTCCTTACGGCTCAATACCATCAAGGAAGGATTTTATGACATTGGTACCAGGCCTCTGTTTATGCTATCTTCCCTAGGGGTATTACTACCATCGTAGGTACTATTTGCCTCGTCCATGAAGGAACACATACACATAACCACATGCATCATAACCATACATATACAACAATACATGGATAGGTAGTGAACTCACCTGATAGGTTGCTAGCAATTCAAACACTTACACACTCTGTAACACACACGCACACACACATACACACTCTGTAACACCCATTTTCTAAAATTACAACTTAACGGAAAAGTAACCGAAAACCGTACAATTTAAACAAACACTTTAAAAACAGAAGCATATCCATAAAATCATTGAGTAATCATAAGGAAACCAACCAAATCTCCAAGTTAAGAAAAACATAAACATAATGTTAAAACATAACCCAACTACTAAGTTCATAATTCTTGATTAAAACCAGTATCATTTCTCAAAAGATCATCTATCCAAAACTCTGACGAGACTGAACTGTTGAACCGCCGGAGCCTCATACGGTCACTTTCTCTTTTCCCTTACGGGACGTACCTGACACTAAAAAGATAAACAACAATGGGGTAAGCATAAAGCTTAGTGAACAACACACCTAAACCATCTACCATCATACACATACAATCACAAGTACATAGCAATTACATACATGTAAAATCTGCCACATTCCTTACGGCTCAATACCATCAAGGAAGGATTTTATGACATTGGTACCAGGCCTCTGTTTATGCTATCTTCCCTAGGGGTATTACTACCATCGTAGGTACTATTTTCCTCGTCCATGAAGGAACACATACACATAACCACATGCATCATAACCATACATATACAACAATACATGGATAGGTAGTGAACTCACCTGATAGGTTGCTAGCAATTCAAACACTTCACAAGCTAACACAATCACTTCTTACCACCTATAAACACATCACATGCATAAACACATCAAGACATCGCCCCAAAATGGGTTCCTAACCTTTCCCCGACTCTCTACCTCAAAATGACCAAGCTACCCTCGACCAATTTCTACCAAACTTCATGAAACATCATGTTTCACTAACCCTTAGGGGTCTATAAGCAAAAGAACCCCAAACAAAACCGTTTCGGAAAAGTTGGAAATCAAAACAGTGGCATCAGCGGGTTAGCCGCGGGTAGCTACCCGTCGATTACCCACGGTTGCCCGCAGGTCATACCCCAGCCGCGGGTTGCGACTTCAGCCACATGATTTCACCCAAAAACATCAATTTTGACCAAAATTAGTATCAATCAACATCCCACATCAATATATAATGTTTATGCACAACTAATTCGACCATATACATCCCAATTGACGATCTTATGATCATAATCCACACCAAAACCCTAACTATGACTCTAACTCGGAAATTAACATCAAATGAGCAACAACGTGCTTAGGATTCATACCTTTGATGCGTTAAACATGATCACTAACGCGTTTGATCAACTACGAGTCTCCAATTGAAACCCTTGCTCCTTCTCCCTTCTAAATGTCGCCCTCCCTCTCTCTCTTTCTCGTTCTCTGGAAACTGAATTGAAAAGAGAGATTGAGGGTTTCTAGCCTCTTATATATCTGTTAGGATTGTGTGCGAGACAGTAACAATGTTAACCATGTCCAATGTTATGAGACACTAGTAGGTCACACCGCTGCACACCTAATTGAGAACATTTGTGTGTAAGAGATAATTGAGAAGAGAGAAATAAATAATTATGTAAGTTAATAATTATTTGTTAGATTAATTAATCAGTAAATTAATTAATTAAGTAATTAATTAATTAAGGAATTAATTAATAGAGATAATTATAAAAGGAATTATAATCAGATACAAACACTGCCTTATCTATATCTATAAATAAAGGCTTAAAGGTTTTTATCAGTTGATGAATCCCACACAAAAATTACTCTCTCTCTCTCATAGCCGTCGCCGGCCCTCCTCTCTCACACATCGATCGGAATTTTTCCGATCAGTCACGGTGGTCTAGCAACCCTCTCGTGTGGTGTCAGTAGCGGTGTACCCCTGCTCGCATTCCGGAGTCTAATCGCTTAAAGGTAAACTATCTAAAACGCTCTTAATTGTGTCTGTTAGGTTTAAGTTGGATCCGGCTTTCGGGAATCGTTTTTGTTATCCGCTGCGCACCGTTTGTGCCTACGGTTCCCAACAGTGGTATCAGAGCCACTTCCTAAACCTACGGATCCGAATTACATGTAAGATGGTTTAATTAGGTTTATAAAAATCATTGCCTTTTGTTCAGTTTGTTATTAAAATCAATTTTTTTGTAAACCTAGCAAATCGACAATCGTCGGTGGAACACGGCAGTTAGCCAGAGGACCACCGGGCCGATCATTGGCCGTCGACCTCCACAGAACCACCGGCGATTCACCACAGTTGGTGGTAACCGCCGGTCTCCCTCGTGGAACAGCTACCCACCGTACCACCGAATGTGGTTGCGGGCAAAGGCTACGGCCAAACACCGTGCCACAAGCGTCGGTGGCGGTGTTATTCAAAGCAGCCGCGAAGGCCGACCACCACAAGGATCAACCACCGCACCATCGTTTGTGGTGGCGGTGGTGATCGCTTCGACCACCGAGGCCGAACCACCAAGCCGATTCATCGGCGGTGGTGGCGGCTGCGTGGTTTAATTGGGCCGCGCATCACGGCGGCAATGGTGGCGATCAGCCGCTGTTGTTGCGGTGGTGGCGACTGTTAGGGTAAAAATCCACAATCGCACGACGACCGATTATAATCGTAAGATAAACGTTAGGATATTGATCCTGTATTAAGATAAGGTCCTAAGATAAAACCTAAAAGAGTTATCGAATGAAGATCATTGAACATCGAACGAGTACATCGAATAAGTCGAACGATGACTATAATATCGTACGACGATACTAACGAATAAACATACGAAGTTTATGTCTTTGATGCAGGCAAGCTGATTATAATATCCAACAATTGTCCACCTTTGAGAAAGTCCGAGATTAAGTACTATGCCATGCTCGTTGGAGTTCATCACTACAACGGACATATCTTGAATTATATATCGTTCGATGGAAACCGACGACATCAAGATCGACCGTTACAAGCAAGATTCTAGCAGCAGTTACAATCTGGACAATAACTCTCAGCAGTACCGTTGGACAGTTATAAACCAAGCATTAATGGTCAACAATACCGTTGGACAATTACGATTTGAACATTAATGAACCACAATTCCGTTGGACGGTTATCCTGAAGTTACTATAAAAGAAAGATCAAACCAACATTTGAAGACACGAAGTCTACCGGAAGTTTACAAGTTCTATATTGACTATTCTTGAGAATCAGTTGTAATTTACATTCGATTTCATTGTTGTTTCATTTGTAATCGTACGATCAAAGCTGTATACTTGAAGAACATCACCCCTGCTTGGTGATTATAGTGCTCTGTCGACTTATCTTTTAGGTCGACCGCAGGTTTTTTCCTCCGTCGTGAGGTTTTTCCTGCGTCATCAAATTATTTGTCTCATTTTACTTTCTCGCACTTCTCATTGATTGTAATTTCTTTCTCTCGACGGTTAAGCCTTACACAAGTTTCTTACGACATCGAGTTGTGTAATTTTTTACATAAACAGTTTGGCGCCCACCGTGGGGCTCCGTTTTGAGAAAAATTTCATTCGGTGAAAAGTGCGCCTTAGTACTAACCTTTTCTTTGAGTTCTCTTTGAGCTATTTGTGCAGGATAATGGATAACGGATTTATAGCATCTCTACAACAACAATTGCAACAAGCTAATGACGAAATCCAGCGTCTTCGAGCTTCGCAAGTTCCATTGACGCCTATTACTCCTCCTTATCCACCTCAACATCTGAGGCCACCACTTCGACCACAATTCAATGCCTCAGTACCTTTATCAACTGTAAACCAACAGTACAACAACGTACGACCATCCATGCCTCAAGGTCCACCACCAATACCTCATGGTCCGCCACCTATGCCTCGGGGTCCACCTCCTATGCCTCAAGGAACACCCATGTTCACGTTCGAACCTTCAACAACATATCCCAGCAGATTCCTATTCCTGGTCACATACCTACAGCTGCTAGTTCTACCGTTCATACGACAATACCACCCAGTACCGGAATCTCTTCTGGTTTTATCCCAACAATTCCAATAACCGTTGAAGACCCTTTAAACGTACGATTGAAATCCTTGGAAGAACAGAATCAAAAGCTATTCGCGTTACTTACAAAATTACCCGGAGCAGCAGTACCTGTCGAAGTTGAACCTAAAACCGGATTTCAAGCCTCGCCGTTCGTTGATGAATTAGCTCTTGTCGACGTACCCAAGAAATATACCATTCCAGCTTTTGCGACAAAATATTCCGGGATTACGGATCCAGTCGAACATATAGCGCAATATAAGCAACTCATGTGGACAGTTCCTATACCGGCGCAATATCAAGAAGTTTGCATGTGCAAAAGCTTTGGATCAACTTTAACGGGAGCAACATTACAATGGCTTATTAACTTAAAGCCAAAAAGTATTGGATCCTTCGCAGAATTGGTAAACCAATTCACTCGACAGTTTGCTAGCAGTCGTAAGATGGAGAAGTAGACCAGCGACCTATACTACATCGTACAGAAATCTGGAGAAACGATTCGTACTACTTCAACAGATTCAACGCGGCAATGATTGAAATAAAGAATTGCGACGTAAAAACTGCAATCGAGGCGTACAAGCGTGGGCTAGAAGATTCTTCTGGACTATATTTAGAGTTGACAAAATACCCTCCAGAAAACTTCGACGACGTACGAGCTAGAACGCTAGCTTTCATGAGAATAGAGGACGATGCCCTCTTTCGACGAAAGCACTCTGCTGAAAAGAAACCTCTCGGTACTCAAAAACACGATTTCAAGCACAAAAGAGTGAACAAAATTGGAAACCCTCGATACGAGTCAAAAACTCGACCAAGCAAAGGTACTGTTAAAATGCGATATCCAGAGTTATCTACTTACAATTTTGCAGGTACATCGAAAGATTTGGTGGATTCGCTACGAAAGATTGATGCAAACGTACGATGGCCAAAGAAATCTGATAAACCAAGCAAGGACAAAGATCAAAACAAATGGTGCGATTTCCATGAAGACCACGGCCATACGACGGATGAATGCATCAGCCTCAAAAAGGAGATTTCATATTTGAAATCAAAAGGACATCTGAAAGACGTTATCCCAGAAGAACAAGGACGACCAGCGTCACCAGTTCATACAAAAGTTGTGAACTGCATCACTGGAGGATCAGAAGTATGCGGACTTACGTATTCAGCTGCCAAGCGACACGCACGAGATGGTCCAGACGAACGTCCTATCCCCGGAGAAGTCAAATCGAAGACGGAAAGAGAGCTCGATGCAATGACGATCACGTTCGATCAAGATGATACACAGGGGGTCCATCAAAGGCATCATGACGCTCTAGTCATACAGTTGACAATCGGAAACTGTTCGACTAAGAGAATATTGATTGATGGAGGTGTTAGGAATTATGTGCAGAATTGACAAACCAAGTGATTATACAATCCAATGTTACAAGACACTTGAGGGTCACACCTGTGAGAACCTATAAGTCGAACAAGTTAGATGAAATCCCGAAATGGAGAGTTAGGATTTATAATAGTGTATTATAAATCAGTTGGGTAATTTCAGTCAGATTTACCAAAGTTGGAGGGTTATTAATTAATTAGGATATTATATATTTATTGGATAAATAAATATATAATAGTTAATTAATAAGGTTTATATATATTAGATAAATATATATAATCGTAATTATCGTATGCAAATTCTTTTCCAGCTAATTTAAAAAGGAAAGGATTTGAGATAATTATTATATGGAAGCTGAATCTCATACAAACTGTTGTATTTATCCATATAAATAAAGGTCTATGGGTTAAGAAACATTAAGCCTTTCAGTTGAGTAAATCAGTTTTCTGTCTCTCTCCTCCTCTCTCCCAAAACCGGCGCACACAAACCCCCCTCCCCGGGTCGGTTTTGTTGTTCGGGTTTCACGGTTCTGCTAGAGGAACGTTCGTTGGTTGATTACGGGTGGACTAAGTTTCAAGCAATCCAGGTAAATTAATCTAACCTAATCCTTTAGGTTTAGAGCTACAAACGATTAAGATCATTAGGCTTTAATGGGTTTTTAGCTTTTATCGCTTCCGCATATTTAGATCCGAAACAGCGAGTTTCTGATCACGTGGGTTTTAACAGTTTGTTTCAAACCTATGAGTTATATCAAACCAGCGAGGTTTGATAGATCTGAGATAATCCTCGAGTCAGTTTGATCCGAGGATACCCGCAAAAACCCTACAGTGGTATCAGAGCCATTGTTTAAAATCGTTTAGTTTTTTATCAGTTTGTCTGTATATGCGTGATCCGTTAAAATAAAATTGTTTCTTGCAAAAATCTAATCTTTATTGAGTTTAATCTTTACATAAAATCTTAATTTTTGTATCAAATTGTTGTTCGTGTAAAACCCGGAAAAAACACCGAGCCAAACCACCAGATTGGTGGTAGTGGCGTCGGCCGCTGCCACAAACCACCAAGCCGCACCACCAGATTGGTGGTGGCGGCGTTAACCGTCGAATGAAAACCACAGGACCGCAACCACTAGCGTGGTGGTAGCGCTGCCTGTTGGCAACCACGGCGGCGATCGAGGCCGTTTGCCTCTTCTGAATAAAACGTGATGGTGGCGGCGGCTGTGACCGTCGTTGCCGGACGAACCACAAACCACCAAGCCATCCACCGGCTGCCTTGCGGCCTCGCCGGGCGGCAGCGGTGGTTGTTTTTGTCACCGGCCAAACCGCAGTTAGCGGTGGCGGCAGACGCCTGGGAAAACCACCAAATTGATGGTGGCAGGCGGAAATTGATGGTAGCAGGCGGCAATTGGTGGTGGCCACAACCGCACTTAGCGGCGCCGACTGTCACCCAAACCACCAGGCCGCATCACACGGTGGTGATTGCGGCGAATGACGGTGGCCAGATTGAGACCGCACCACCAGGTTGGTGGTGACGGGTGCTTCACGATCACACATAACGGTGGCGGCAGCAGCACCGTTTTTGCTGCTGTTGTTGCCAACCGAGAGCGATGGTGGCCATGGTCGTGTGTGTGGTGGTGTTGATTGGTTGTACGAACCACCGATCGAAAGCCACACCACCGTTTGTGGTGGTGGCAATCGGCGGATTTGATGGTGGCAGCGGTGTTCTCAACCACCGGAAACACTTTGGTGGTGGTGGTGCGTAGCGTTGTTGAAAGAAAACATCCAACCACCGCCGGCTGCCCTAAGGCCAAGCCAAGGCGGTGGGCGTTAATCGCCGCCAGACCAACCGCCACTGGCTGCCTCACGGCCACGCCTAGTGGTGGTGGTACCGCATTCGATCAAGACCCGCACCTCGGTCGGCCATAGCCGGATCGCGGCTAGACCGCAGCTACACCACCAGCGTGGTGGTGGCGGCGTCTCACGATGACCAAAACCACCGTATTCGGTGGTGGTGAACATTGGTTATTGGTCATGGGTCAAACCTAGGGTTTTTCCGTCTTGGGCCAAATTTCCCTTATTAGGCCCAAAAGCCCAGTTTTTGGACCAAGTTATGGCCCAAAAGAACACGTTTGGTTTTTAAGATATTTTATCCAAAATAAGTTTACTTAGAATTTTTATCAAGTAAATTTTGGTTTTTCCAAATTAATAAACTTTTATAGAATCAGTTCAAAACACTAAGGTCAGTATTATAAAGTTGGATCGTTAAAACCAGTTTAATATTTTTGGGTAAGAGAATTAAATGGTTTTTAAGATTTATTATAAATCTCAGTTATAAGTTAAAACCATTCTTCAGTCTAAAGATTTTCTTTTAAGATTCATAAAACAGCTTGTTTTTCGAATCAGTTATAAAACCAAGTTTTTGCGATAATTTAATTTTAACGGATCCAAGTTCTTTTTCTCGTAATTATAATATTGCTTTTGTTGCATATATACACATAATTGCGTGATTGCTTGTGAATTATATATGAATTTCAGTTTGATTTTACATGTATATATACGTTATAGTATTTGCCAACTTAGACCCTTGACATATTCATGGGGAGGCCTGCGTGCCGTTTACAACCCCTTATGTAATAATGACCCTAGGATAGATTTTTTTTCTTTTGGGATGACAAGGCCAGTGGGAGCTATTCTTCATCTTACCAGAATACTGACAAGTATGGCGAAGCCAGTGGGAGCTACGCGAAGTTTTGAAGTTGTAGAAAAACTAGGTCATTATTGGTCCCTAGGAACAAAATTGGCAAATCCTATAATTATCTGTTTTACAATTGCGTAGTTGTTATAATTATCTGTGTGCATGATTAACTGCGTAGTTGATACTAATAACTGTTAGTTTATTAGATATGTTTTAAAAATATTTTTTAAAACAAGAAGGAATTAGGTTTTATTAATTTTTCAATCGAAAACCTTTAAAGTGAAGTTTTTTTAATAAAACCTAGTGTATTGTTATAAAAGAGCAAACTTGACAGAACAGTTAGCTTTTGTCAAGACAGAAAAGGTTATTGAAACAGGTAGTTTCAATCAACCAGTACACTTTAAACTCAGTTGATTTCAATTAGCCGATATTTTAAACAGTTGGTTTAAAATAACCTCTAAAACAGTAAGTTTAGAATATCAATTGCTCTTTATAACAATCAGTGGATGATTATTTCATAAAAAGGCAAAGTTGACAAAAACAGTTAGTTTTAATCAACTAGGTATGCTATTAAAACAGTTAGTTTTAATTAGCGAGTAATTTTTAGAACAGTTAGTTTTAAAATTACATGTATGTTTCAAACAGTTAGTTTAAAACATAAGTAGCCTTTATAAACAATCAGTTTTTCAAAATCCTGGAAATAAAGTTTTCAAAACCCCGAAAATCATAGATCAGTAGTGCAACCCATCTAGGGGCACCTTCGGCGTAAAGTACATAGGTGTTGTAAGTGATCACACATTCAACGTCTGTGTTCAAACTGAAGCTGAAGGGGTTACATAACTCTGCGAATTATCTCCGGGTGGTACCGGCCAGAGTATAGTAATCAGGTCCCCAAAATGGTAAGATCTGTTTTGGTTCTATAATGTTCACCGGGTGGTACCGGGCCAAAAAGCACTAAGAGGGACTAAAACATGCACAGGTAGTTGCCATGGTCCCGAAAAGATCTAGGAGTCATGTCAGTTAGATATGATTGGTAAAAGTCCTTACCTACCGAAATAAATACGGGTCTGGTGGAGCAAGAACATTACGCACATCAGGACGTATGAAATAAGGATCCTAGTCCAATAAATTGATCATTTAAGGGTTTATTGATATTTTATTGGAAATTAGTCTATTTACAGTTGCTAAGACCAAAAATTTTATTTTGTGTAGATGGCAAGCACTGTTACCAGCACTAACAATCTTTCCCTCCGCTCTATCCTAGAGAAGGATAAGTTGACCGGCTCTAACTTTCTTGACTGGGAGCGCAATCTGATGATTGTGCTCAGACATGAAAGAAAGTGGTATGTGCTTGAAGAGCCACTTGGGGAGGCACCTCCGGCAAACGCTCCGGCCGCTGCCAGAAATGCCCACAAAAAGCACTCAGATGATCTCCTTGATGTTGCCTGTCTGATGTTAGCAACTATGAGCCCAGATCTGCAAACAGGGCTCATAAATACAAATGCTTACGACATGATCCGCCAGCTGAGGGACATGTTTCAGACTCAGGCTCGTACAGAGCGCTACGATGCCACCAAAGCATTCAATGAGTGCAAAATGGTAAAAGGAACATCAGTAAGTGACCATGTCATGAAAATGAAGCGGCACTTAGATCATCTGGAGAGGCTGGGTCATCCTGTTCCGTTGCAGCTAGCAACTGACACCATACTTAATTCACTGTCAGAAGACTACAGGCCCTTTGTAGTCAACTACAACATGAATAACATGGAGAAAACAATAGCAGAATTGCACTCCATGCTTAAGACAGCTGAATTAAATATGGGGAACAAAAACAAGACAAAGGATGTCTTGATGGTAAAAGACGGAGGGGTTAAAAAGAAAAATGGGCATGCTAGCACCAGCAAGGGAAAAGGACCAGTTCAGGCCATCCAGAGTGCACCCAAGAAAGGCAAGGGCAAGGGCAAGGGCAAGAAGGTTAAGCCAAACAAAGCTAGGACCGAGAATCGCTGCTTCATATGCAATGAGATCGGTCATTGGAGGCAAAACTGCCCTAAGCGTCATGAAGCAGGTATGTAAACCTCAGAAAATTTATGATTGCTTTGATTTGTCACTTCTTACTTGTTAGCTTACAAGTATACTGATACCTAGAGCAAATGATTATTGCAGGAAGTCAGAAATGAAGTGAAGTGCCCAGGAGTTGCCGAGGATCTTAAGTACGAGATGATTTAAAGTCAAGACATTTTTGAATTTATAGTTTTAAAACAGTTAATTTTGGGGGATTATGTTTTAAACATTTTTGGATAATTATATTTTATAATTTCATGGTTTTATTTTCAAAAGTTATTGTCTTGACATAGAAATATCTGATTGTGACTGATATTCTTATATCTGTATGATCCTAGTTGATGCCTGTTATAATTACTTTAATGAAATTGAAGTAATTTGTATAAAAACTATCAAAACACACGAGATTCTATAGGAATGTGTTTTGAGAATAAAACATTTATAAATAATAAGTGATCAAAAGGGAGAATTTAGGATATTAACTCAGATGGCGTCAATAACAGTATTTATAAAACTAGAAAGATTCCAAGTTCTGGAATTAGGATTTGACCAAATCCAGTTAAGTTTTATAAAAGAAATTCTCAAGAATTAACTAATCAAATTTGATCAAGTTTTGTTCAAATGTTTTAAAAGGAGAATTTAGGATATTAACTCAGATGGCGTTAATAACAGTATTTATGAAACTAGAAGGATTCCAAGGTTTGGAATTAGGATTTAACCAAATCCAGTTGAGTTTCATAAAAAGGAAATTCTCAAAGTTCATTACTTGAAATTAGGATTGACTAATCAAAGTTTTGACTAAGTCAATAGTAAATTTTGAGTAATAGTTAGTTTTTATGCAAGAAAGTGGGAGCCCAATTTATTCTCTATCTAGTCTAAGATAAAAGAATAAAAGACATAATTATTGATATATCTCGGAGTTCATAAATCCAGGTAGGATAAGAATTCATAAGATATAATTTACCCTTTTAGTTAAAAAGATAAAAGTTTCAAGACCCATGAAACAAAGGTCGTAACTGACTTAAAAATCAATAATTATAGTGTTGGATTAAAATATATAGCATTCCAGTAGATTTGCCAGGATTGCAAATGGAATCGGATTTCAGGTAGAAATCATTCATCTACACAGCAACTAAGGAGAGTTGCAGTTTACATATTCAGGAACTGGAAGTTAGTCCAGGTCTCCAAGTTCATGGAATATGTTAAAAGTCTAATTATTGTTTTTAAGAGGTGTTTGCAAAACAATAATTAGTAGATACAAGTAAACAGACTTGTGTTTTTGGTTATCACTTTGATTAAAATGGTAAACTTTAATCAAAGGGTTTAAAATTGAAGGTAGGTGATACTTCATTTTAGACCAGTATTTAACAAATGTTAAATAGATAAAATGAAAGTTGTTAAAAGAAAAGACATTCAATCTTGTTATTATTACAGCGTGTAATATGGACTATACAAGATTGATTTCTTTATCACTTTCACATTTTGCATGTTTTAATTAATCCAGGAATGAAATCAGTCTCCGATTTTTCATTCAAAATCTGTCCGTGACAACTTATCATTGTGGGAGCATGATAAGGTATTAAAGTCATTGTGAACTTTTAGGTAGTTATGATCAGTTACTGAATAACAGCTACAAGTGTTGTAGACTAAAAGTTGCACAGATATTTGATAGAGTAGCAAATATCGGACGTGATCCGCGGTTGAGATTACTTCTTGGAATAAAGTCATAAGTAAATCTCACAGTGGTTGTCCCTATCACCTGAGGTATCTGATTTGATATCATGAGGACTACTGAATTCTTAGTGCACTCAACCGCTACGCCGTAATAGGGTGGCTATAAAGGGTGTAACTAGATTCAGCGGAAGCCGTGGTGTCAAAGGCAGATATGCAAGATGGGATTTGCACCTCTTCTCAGAAGAGAGATATTTCTGGGCCCATCTTGACTGACTAAGTATACTGATGAAGTGCATGGCCATGCCCAAACGAACTGATTAGTTCTTTGTCGTTTACCTATCAGTGAAAGTTAGATAATCAAGAGAACAGAATCTTGAGTATTTAGAGTTGACACCTTCCAAGCTCATACTCATAGATGAAATATCGTGATTCAAAGGGAAAAGCCAAGATATACCCAATCAATGAACAGTAGTTTCATAGATACCAATTCCTCACGGAATGTTTATATCACCAAAACTGGGTATAAGAGTTCTTGTAACCTGGTCAACCTAAGTGCCTGTCTAGGGGCCTCCTTAGGTCCGTATAATCAAAGGTGGTATTGCCAACTTGCACAAGTGGGAGTCTGTTAGGAATTATGTGCAGAATTGACAAACCAAGTGATTATACAATCCAATGTTACAAGACACTTGAGGGTCACACCTGTGAGAACCTATAAGTCGAACAAGTTAGATGAAATCCCGAAATGGAGAGTTAGGATTTATAATAGTGTATTATAAATCAGTTGGGTAATTTCAGTCAGATTTACCAAAGTTGGAGGGTTATTAATTAATTAGGATATTATATATTTATTGGATAAATAAATATATAATAGTTAATTAATAAGGTTTATATATATTAGATAAATATATATAATCGTAATTATCGTATGCAAATTCTTTTCCAGCTAATTTAAAAAGGAAAGGATTTGAGATAATTATTATATGGAAGCTGAATCTCATACAAACTGTTGTATTTATCCATATAAATAAAGGTCTATGGGTTAAGAAACATTAAGCCTTTCAGTTGAGTAAATCAGTTTTCTGTCTCTCTCCTCCTCTCTCCCAAAACCGGCGCACACAAACCCCCCCTCCCCGGGTCGGTTTTGTTGTTCGGGTTTCACGGTTCTGCTAGAGGAACGTTCGTTGGTTGATTACGGGTGGACTAAGTTTCAAGCAATCCAGGTAAATTAATCTAACCTAATCCTTTAGGTTTAGAGCTACAAACGATTAAGATCATTAGGCTTTAATGGGTTTTTAGCTTTTATCGCTTCCGCATATTTAGATCCGAAACAGCGAGTTTCTGATCACGTGGGTTTTAACAGTTTGTTTCAAACCTATGAGTTATATCAAACCAGCGAGGTTTGATAGATCTGAGATAATCCTCGAGTCAGTTTGATCCGAGGATACCCGCAAAAACCCTACAGGAGGCAGTTCGGCTAACGTTATTTTTGCAGATACTCTTAAAGTCATGGGGATCGAACGATCAGAAATCGTACGACGAAGCA
The DNA here is from genome assembly GCA_030169165.1 of Centaurea solstitialis. Lineage (NCBI taxonomy): Eukaryota > Viridiplantae > Streptophyta > Magnoliopsida > Asterales > Asteraceae > Centaurea > Centaurea solstitialis. The sequence goes on from CM058043.1 coordinate 50,291,408, forward strand.
CTACTCTGATCGGATTCAATGGAGACTCGATGAACACTCTCGGAGAAATCATCTTACCTGTCTTCGCCAAAGGCATCAACAAGCAAACAAAATTCAACGTTGTAGATTGCCAATCAGCCTATAACGTTATTCTTGGAAGACCATGGATCCATGAGATGAAAGCAATCCCTTCGACATATCATCAGAAGATCAAATTTTCTTCTCCATGGGGAATTCAAGAAATTGCTAGCGAAAACAAGGTCGCACGAGAATGCTACAAGATTACGATGAAGACAAAGCCGCAGGACATCTAGCAATTACAGAGCCAGGATGGGAAGAAGTCGAGCGACGATCTTCGACTAGAAGAAGTCGTTCTCGACCCTGAACATCCTGATCGAAAGGTCTTCGTAGGAGCAATGCTCCCCCCTGACATAAAAAATACGATTATATCTTTTTTGCAGGAACACTCGGACTGTTTTGCATGGTCGCACGAAGATATGGTTGGAATAGATCCCAACGTTATATCACATAAGTTGAACGTAGATCCTACTTTCAAACCAATCAAGCAGAAACGTCGTAAATTCGCGCCCGAACGAAACAAAGTAATCAACGATGAAGTCGACAATCTGCTCAAAACTGGAAAGATCCGAGAAGTCAAATATCCAGAGTGGTTAGCCAACGTGGTCGTCGTACAAAAGAAAAATCATTTCACGGATCTAAATAAAGCTTGTCCAAAAGATCCTTTCCCGTTACCTCACATCGATGCTATGGTCGACGCAACAACGGGACATGAATTGTTGACATTCATGGACGCATACCCAGGATATAATCAAATCCTGATGCACACGGATGACCAAGAAAAAACCGCATTCATGACAGACAAAGGCATATACTGTTATAAAGTTATGCCATTTGGTCTTAAGAATGCAGGTTCGACGTATCAGAGGTTAGTTAATATGTTGTTTAAAGAACATCTTGGTCGAACGATGGAAGTCTATATCGATGACATGCTCGTAAAGTCAGAACGTTCGATTGATCATGTCGCACATTTAAAGCAATCGTTCGACATCCTACGGCAATACAAGATGAAGCTCAATCCAACAAAATGTTCCTTCGGAGTACGAGCAGGAAAATTCTTGGGGTACTTGGTGACACAACGTGGAATCGAAGCAAGTCCAGAACAAGTTAAAGCTATCACCGAGATACAATCTCCAAGAAATGTCAAAGAGGTCCAGAAGTTAACGGGACGAGTGGCAGCTTTAACCCGATTTATCTCACGATCATCAGACAAATGCCATTTGTTCTATAATGTCCTACGAAAGAATCAAGGCTTCTTATGGACGGATGAACATGAGAAAGCTCTGCAGGAACTGAAGCAATACATGACATCACCTCCTCTATTGACAAAACCAGTCGAAGGTGAAAGTCTAAAGTTGTACTTGGCAGTAAGCAAAAATGCGACAAGCGCAGTACTCGTACGAGAAGAAGATCAGCAACAACGACCAATTTATTATGTCAGCAAATCCTTCCTCGACGCAGAAACCAGGTACACGTCAATGGAAAAATTGCTATTAGGACTCATGATAGCAGCAAAGAAGCTAAGGCATTACTTCGAGTCGCATCATATCATTGTCGTGACCAACTATCCACTCAAGACGGTGCTTCGAAAACCAGAACTAACAGGACGTCTAGCCAAGTGGAGCATCTATCTCAGTGGATTCGACATTGAATTCAAACCCAAGACAGCAATTAAATCGCAAGTCTTAGCAGATTTTGTGGCAGAATTCTCTCCAGGACTGGAACCCACGACATGCGACGAAATTGTGATGATTTCAGACAACAAGCCTTGGATACTCTACGTTGATGGTTCTTCGAACGTACGAGGATGTGGACTAGGTATTGTCTTAAAATCATCACAAGGGGGAAATATAGTATACTCCATACGATGCGAATTCAAGGCCACAAACAACGAAGCAGAATATGAAGCTCTGATCGCAGGACTAGATATTGCTCTTAGACTGGGGGCAAAACAGTTGCACGTTCGAAGTGATTCTCTATTGGTGGTAAACCAAATAAATGGAGATTTTCAAGCAAAAGATTCAAAGATGATGAGTTATCTCAAAGCCGTTAAGGATCGAATTGCACGATTCGAGCAATTCTTGATCGAACAAATACCAAGAGATTTAAATATGCAAGCTGACGCACTGGCCAATTTGGGATCTGCATTTCACGATCCATTCATGGAAAATATCCCAATACTTCACCTTACGACACCAACAATTGCGGCGAAAGATGAAGTACAGATGAACGAAGAAATTTACAATTGGTCGCTCGACGTGTGGAATTATCTCAAGCACGACCAACTTCCTGAAGACAGAATGGAAGCTCGAAAGACAAGGTCCAAAGCTTCAAGATATACGATTTTTGAAGACCAACTCTATAGAAGATCCACGACTGGACTTCTTCTACGATGTATCACAAGCAAGACGCAAGTCAATCAAATTCTCCAAGAAATGCACGATGGAGAATGTGGGAATCACGCGGGGGGCAGGAGTCTTGCTAATCGAATCTCACGACAAGGCTACTACTGGCCTACTTTACGAGAAGACGCAATAACGTACGTCCAACGATGTGATGCATGTCAAAAGCATTCGGGTATGGTCCATCGACCATCCGAACCTTTGCATTCTGTTCTAGTTCCATGGCCATTCATGCGATGGGGAATGGATATCGTGGGAAAATTACCCCCAGCTCCTAGACAAAAGGTCTATCTACTTGTGCTTACCGATTATTTCTCAAAGTGGATAGAAGCTGGTGCTTTTTCGCAAGTTCGAGATAAAGAGGTCATATCTTTCATCCAAAAGAATATCATTTACAGATTCGGAGTACCGGCCGAAATTATGTGCGACAACGGCTCACAGTTTATAAGCGATAAAACTCGCACGTTCTATGAAAAACGAGGAATCAAGTTGATCACTTCTACTCCAAGATATCCACAATCCAATGGATTGGCAGAATCAAGCAACAAAGTCATCATCAATTCAATCCGAAAGAGGTTGAAAGGAGCAAAAGGTAAATGGGTAGAGGAATCACCATCTGTCCTATGGGCAAATCGTACGACACCAAGAGCATCAACGGGGCAAACTCCATATTCACTGGTATATGGATGCGAAGCAGTCCTACTAATCGAAGCCCAAGTACCAATTGCCAGGAATCGTACGTATGATCAAAATGCAATAAACTTATCTTATGATCTGGATGCTCTAGAAGGACTCCGAGAAAAAGCATTACGAACAATGGTTGCACAAAAAGGAATCGTCGAAAGACATTTCAACAAAAAGGTAAAGGCCAAAATTTTCCAAGTTGGAGATTATGTCTTACGACATGTGTTTCAAAACACACAAGAGCCAAATACTGGAAAACTTTCCATCAAATGGGAAGGACCCTACGTAATTTCAAAAGTCATTGGAAATGGAACATACAGACTTACGACAATGGAAGGTATGGAAATCCCACGAAGTTGGAATGCCCATCATCTTAAAAGGTACTATTTTTAAACCTATTTACATACGATTTATTTTCTTGGATCGATTACTGACTTGAGCGTCGGAGCGCCGTTGGTCAAACCAACGGCCACCCCCTAGCAACCATGTTTGTTCGCAGGTATCGCACGATTAACGCATGTATCGCACGAACTATCGCATGTATCGCACGATTGTCGCAGGTATCGCACGATTATTGCAAACATCGCACGACTAAATTGCTTTAAACACACGATTATCTCGCAAGAGCGCAAGACCATTCGCCAGTCGCACGAAATAACTCTTATGAGTATAAAAAGAAACGTTTCTAACTTAAGTCTAAGGACTTTAAAACAAATGCATGCAAAAAACCAAGGCTGTAACGCACGATGCAAACTACAACGCATGATATAAATCTTAAAACGCAAGATAATAGTTGAAAGCTAAAAACGCATGACAAACGATTACTGAATATAGCAAAATTACAAAAGATTAAAAGAAAAATTACAAAAACTAATCTAAGAGGTAGGGGGATCTGCGGCAGAGGCTTCTTCGGTCTCTAAAGGATGCTCAGGGACGGATCCAGAGGTTTCGGGAACCTCCTCCTCGACACTGACATCCTTGGCTTCATTAGGCTTCTCCTCTCCAACCGCCGTCTCTTCGTCCAGGCCTTTAAGGTCTTCCTCATCGAGAAGGTCCTCAGAACCCATCACCCGTACGAAAGAAGCCACTTCTTCACTCGCCATCTGTGAAGTAATGGTCCCGGCAGCCACACGTCGCATAAGTGCAGTACGTGCGACCACTCGGGCCAAAGCAACATCCTCCTCGAGCTCTTGGATCTTAGACGACAAGGCTTCCTCCCTTTCAGCCTTCTCCTGACGAACGACGAGCAACTCCTTCTCCAGCTCCTGCGTACGATCCAGGGCCAACTTCAGCCGCTCCCGCTGCTCGACCTGAAACCGATCGCTGATTTCCAGCTTCGATTCCAGGTCTCCAATTTGGACCGACTTGGTATTAACCTCGTCGACCAACTGGGCCAGCTTCTTCTTGGCCTTGTCGGCCTCCTTCCTGGCCACCTTGGCGTCGTTTTGGTTCAACGCCATTTCCTCTTTAATCTTAGCCATCCGAGTATGAAGACTAAGACTTGTTTGGAGGGCCTGCAAAAAGAAAGAAAAAGATCAGAATTTGTACGACAAAATGAAAACAAAAGACGTACGATGTAAAACTTACCAATAAGGAGATGCCCGCGATAGAGGCACCCAGATCCTCGATATCGGCTTCCTCCATGCATGCCTTTTGGGCAAGAATGTGGAATTGCTCCAGGACTGGGAAGATGGACTTTGTCCTGATGACATCATCCACCATGAAGTCGGAGGCATGTTGATGGTCATGGTCGTAAGACCAGACCCCTCCTTCTCCTTACCCTTGTCAACCTTTGGCGCAGGTTGACTCGACGCACCTGCCTCCTTCGCGGGTGGAGCAAAGCTAAGAGGGATTGTCTCAATCCCACCTTCAACCTTTCGTACGGCATCCTTAGGTGGGGTATCCAGGGAAACGTACGACGACCTCGTACGTTTAGCCACTAAACCCTCTTGGGCCGCAACCTTCCTTTTGGCAGCATGAGCAGCTGCCTCCATCGTCGACGCCTTCTTGGAAGCTGAACCTACATAGAAAGGAAAAACCGGAGTTAGAAACGTATGATTTATAAAACTAATTAATCATCGAAAAACGATTACCTTCCATATCAGTCTCCTCGATCACTTGCACCTCTGGTTCAACGTCGCTCTCCTCACCGCCCTTCGACGTTCTATACGTATGATCTGTCACACTATAACTCAGAAAGTGTGAGATCAACGCGTTCGACTCTTCAGTAGTCTCAAACGTGAAGTTGACAGCTGCAAGAAAACGCACGATTAATCATCAAAATTATACAAAAGGTATAAAATATAAAAAATAAGACAAACGCCTAAATTACCATTTGAATTCCATTCAGGAACGACCCAGGAATCATTAGCGACCGAAGACGTTTGGACGAAGACGTAACGAGACTTCCACCCTCGATCATTCACTTGCGTGCGATGAACAAGCATGGTATCGTTCCTGCCCTTAGGAAACAACCCATAGCGGTTGTAGGGCAGTCTCGTCACGTTGTAAGCAGAGAGAAGGTCGTCCACAGAGAACGCACGACGACCCCAATCCTTGGTCACCCGTTCGATTACCAGGATGACACGCCAGAATTGAGGCATCAGTTGCCCCGGAGACAAGTTGAAACGGGACATGAAGGCTCGGGAAAGTGGGGAGTAAGGCCATCGAAATCCGATCTTAAACGGATATTCGAACAGGGCAAAGAACCCCGTCGGAGTATCCGCCGGCCGAATTTCTCCGGCCACTCTTATTTGGGCACCCTCTGGCAACCCAGCCAACTCTCTTAACTCTCCTACCTCTAAGCTTTCTGTAATCGAACTCCTAACTTCCGACGACATAATAAATTCCAATCGGCCTAAACTATTTCTCAACCGTGTGAACCTAAGATTATCTAAACCTCTATTTCTCTTCTTTGCTACTGACTTCAAACGCATGAAACAAGAAAGAGAAGGGTACCTTATATAACTAGTCGCACGAAATCCTTGTCGAGAATAAAGTCGGATTACGATCTTGTGAATCAAAGCGAAAATTGGAGAAGATTTTGTAAAATCTTTCTTTAATCTGAATACTTATATTTATAGCAACCAGGATTAAAGGTGAATCATCACTCAAAAGAAACACGCGTCAACAATTAGCCGTTGGAAGACATGCGTCCAGAAGCAATGGCTGAATAACGGCTATATTCTTAACGTTAACTCGACCGTTAAGCAACGTATTTTTACTCTTTGTCCGGCGAATTAAAGATTTAGATAAAATTAGAATTATTTTCTAAATCTTGGGGGCAAATTGTTAGGGTAAAAGTCCACAATCGCACGATGACCGATTATAATCGTAAGATAAACGTTAGGATATTGATCCTGTATTAAGATAAGGTCCTAAGATAAAACCTAAAAGAGTTATCGAACGAAGATCATTGAACATCGAACGAGTACATCGAATAAGTCGAACGATGACTATAATATCGTACGAAGATACTAACGAATAAACATACGAAGTTTATGTCTTTGATGAAGGCAAGCTGATTATAATATCCAACAATTGTCCACCTTTGAGAAAGTCCGAGATTAAGTACTATGCCATGCTCGTTGGAGTTCATCACTACAACGGACATCTCTTGAATTATATATCGTTCGATGGAAACCGACGACATCAAGATCGACTGTTACAAGCAAGATTCTAGCAGCAGTTACAATCTGGACAATAACTCTCAGCAGTACCGTTGGACAGTTATAAACCAAGCATTAATGGTCAACAATACCGTTGGACAGTTACGATTTGAACATTAATGAACCACAATTCCGTTGGACGGTTATCCTGAAGTTACTATAAAAGAAAGATCAAGCCAACATTTGAAGACACGAAGTCTACCCGAAGTTTACAAGTTCTATATTGACTATTCTTGAGAATCAGTTGTAATTTACATTCGATTTCATTGTTGTTTCATTTGTAATCGTACGATCAAAGCTGTATACTTGAAGGACATCACCCTTGCTTGGTGATTATAGTGCTCTGTCAACTTATCTTTTAGGTCGACCGCAGGTTTTTTCCTCCGTCGTGAGGTTTTTCATGCGTCTTCAAATTATTTGTCTCATTTTACTTTCTCGCACTTCTCATTGATTGTAATTTCTTTCTCTCGACGGTTAAGCCTCACACAAGTTTCTTACGACATCGAGTTGTGTAATTTTTTACATAAACAACGACGATAGTGTTTTTTTGTTGTTCAATTCGCCGGGGAACGGCGGCGGTGGTGGCGATTTGCTGCTGCCGTCGACGAATCCCCACCACTGGCGACGATGCTACGGTAACAACCAACCACCGCACCACCGTTTGTGGTGGCGGTGGTGATTGATCAAACCACCGGGCTGCCTTACGGCCTCGCCGCGGGTGGTGATCGTAGCCGGACAGCCGGCGAAGGCCGAACCACCAAGCCGATCAATACACGGCGATGGTGGTGGCGGCGTCTTTGTTGCTGCCGTCGTCGATCGAGACGATGGTGGTGTCGGGCTGTTAATCGCCGAAGCGGCGAAGGTGGCCGATTGGCCGCCGACGTCGGGCGATGGTGGTGTTGTTGTTTTGCGTACCACGACGGTGGTGGTGGCACCAAGCCGCTGCCATCGTTGGTTGGATTGATGGCGACGTGGTTGTTTTCGGATCGAAACCAGTACGGTTAAGCGATAGCTGATAAGGGTTTATCCTAAACAAGATAAGTTTAAAAAACCCTAGAGATCAATTCTTGTTATTATTAAATTAAATTAAATTAATTTAGTTTAATAAGTTGTTATTGTCATAGTCAACCCCTTTGACCCATGGTTGCGATTTTGTATGTTTATTTTATTTTTAGTATTGGTTACGGGAGACCTGCGTGCCATTTACAACCCGCTATTAAATTGTAATGCTTTTAATAATAAAATAATAAATAAAATCGAGACCCAAAGACGGAGCCAAGGAGATAGCCATGGAGCTTGGAGCCAGTGGGAGCGCCGAGAAGATTTGTCCCTTAGGAATAAGACCGTCGTTTTGTGTTGGCTCACGAAACGACAATAGTTAAGGGTTTTTGACTATGACATGTTTTAATTGTGTGGTTGTTTATATTTAATGGTTATATGAATTGCGTGGTTGTTTAGTTACGTAATTTCCTTTTAAATTAAATATAAACGTTTTTAAAATTAAATGTTTTAAAAAAAAATTGGATACAAATACAGTTTGTGTTTGGATCCAAGCTTTTGAAAACTGGCAATTTTAACCCTTATCAAAATCATAGATTAGTAAGTGCAACCCACTTTAGGGGTACCTCCGGTGTAAGGTACATAGGGCGTTGTAAGTGAACACACTATGAACGCCCGTGTTCAAACCGAAACTGGAGGGTGATAAAACTCTGCGAATTATCTCCGGGTGGTACCGGCCAGGGTTTGTCCAGGTCCCGGGTGGTGCAGTCTATTTTGGTAATTATTTATTCACCGGGTGGTACCGGGCCAAAATGCACTAGAGGGACTAAATATGCACGGATTAAATATCCGATGTCCCGACGATCTAGAAATCGTGTTTTCGAATTAAAATGCGATTGGTATAGTTTTTTACCTACCATAGATCACATGAGTCGGTTTGACATGATCACATGCTTCCCAACACATGTGAAATATGGATTCTAGTCTAATAAATTTATTTTGAGGGTAATAATTTATTAGAAGATTTTTATAATTATAAACTAAGCTTGGAATTTTATTCTTTATTGTAGATGTCTTTTTCTGTAATCCCGTTTTATACCCCTGAGGAATCACTACGACTCATCAATGGAAAATGGAAACTTACATGACAAAATTTTCCAGTTTGGAAAATGCACCTTGATAATATCTTGCGTGCACAGGGTAAGTTTTACGTTTTAAAAAAACCTGTATCACGACCTAAGAGTAATTCTCCTGAAGAGAAATTTACTCAGTACTTTAAGTACATGGCGGATGAATCGGATGTCATGTCAATTCTGATTTTCTCTATATCATCCGAGTTCGCGGATAGATTAAGAGATAAATCCTGCCACGAGGTCATGAAAGATATAGAAAGCCAGTTAGGTTTCTATAAACATACAGGTAAGCTTCTGATCATGAAAGAGATACTTTCACTAAAGCTGAAAAAGGACCAGTCAGTTAAAGACCAACTTATGGAAATGAGGAGGCTCTTTAAATGCCTGACACGTTTGGGGTACAAGATGACTCAGGAAGAGTTAGTGTATCTCATGTGGTACTCGCTCCCGAAGGAGATATGTGACACAGCTAGTGCCTACATGAAAGAACCAAAGACTGACGTGGCAGCACTACATGAGAACATTCTGGCCAGTCTAGAGCCGAAGCCAGCACCTGCTGATCTCATGGACACTGATTGGATTGATGAGCTGGGGGATCTGAGTTGCCTAGAATGCGGTAGCAAGGATATTTGCGAGCACTCGATGAATATCGACTAGATAGAGATCGGTTTACCCGATGCTCCAGGTATCTTTATGATAGATTGCTTAATCACTTCTTATGAATCATGGGTAATTGATACAGGCAGTGGTAACCACATTTGTAATCATTTACAGGGATTCACTAGAAGAAAGACTTTGAGGAAGGACCGTTCGAACCTACGAGTGGGCGAAGGCACTCCGCTGATAGCTGAAGCTGTAGGATCTTGTAGTCTTAGTTTACCTCGGGTCTAGTTTTGGAACTGGATAATTGTTATTATATTCCAAACATGATTAAGAATGTTTTGTCTTTTGATTTGTTAGTAGACCAAGGTTTTTATTACAAATATGATTATAAATGATTTCTGTCTTTAAAAATAATATTTTCTATTTTAAAGCAACACCTGTGAATGGTCTATATACAGTAAATCTACAAGACAATAATAGTGAAATCTATCATATAAGTAAACGATCCAAAGACATTGAGGATCAGACTTACCTCTGGCATTGTCGTTTGGGCCACATAAACAAGAAACGCGTTGAACTACTCCTAAAAGGAGGTTTTCTTGGCACTTTCAAGTATAAACCTTTTGATAATTGCGAGTCTTGTTTATCTGGCAAAATGATAAAGCAACCTTTCAACAAAGAAAATGAAAGGGCTACTGACTTGTTAGAAATAATTCACACAGATGTGTGTGGACCATTTAGTCATGTGGCAAGAGGAGGATACCGGTACTTCATTACCTTTACTGACGATTTTAGTAGGTATGGTTATGTCTACTGGTTCGTGGAAAATGTATCCCTAAAATCAACAAAGGAAAAGTACGCAAGTATACATACTAAACCAGTATCTTTCTTGAAACAAGTAGTAAAATGGTACAAAGTACCGAATATCGTTCCACAGGGACAATTGAAAACAAGCAGTTGATTCTAAGTCGGGATTAAAAAGTGATTCCAAAGAGATGATTTTGGAAGGAATGATTTGAGTGTGAGTTAACAGCTAATTTGAAGATTAAAAACAGTAATTAAGAGTGCATGGGTGTAAGTTCGGGCTGGAGTTATAAGCAACAATGTATCGGGTACCTTGCTACAGCATGGTGCTGCAGCACTTGTTCTTAAATTCACTATTGGACAAAACAGCCTCCTTTCACAAGTTCGGATTAGACTATGTTTCGGCAGCTCCACGTGTTTGAGAGACCCAACCGACGTTGTACAGATCCTACAGTTTTTAGTCCATATAGTTTGCAACCTGTTAAGATTGACACAGTTCTTTTTAACCATCTATAACATTTCAGAACTCTGAAGTTTGCATTGGCCCATATTCTAGTCCAACTCATCCAAGTGAAACAATGTACGTCACCTCATCAAGAATCATTTGGATGAAACTCAGAAGTAAGGAATGAATAGTGAATTTAATAACAAGTAGCAAAAACAATTAACCTCGACACATAGGCCGTTATCTCCCAACCGTCACTTACACCCAAGCTAAGGTCTAGCCTATCATCGCTTTACACTTGGTGCAAGACATTATTGAAAAGACGGAATTTAAAGACATAAACGTAAATGACAGAAATGTAGCTTGCATAAATGTAAGACAGAAATGTAAAGAGCGTAAATGTAAGACTTAATTGGAAAGCGGAATTGGAAGACTATGTAAGTAAATTGCAAGTAAGTAAAATGCTATGAACTGTAAACTAAGATGCTACGACACTGAACAGTAAAGTACCAAATGATTAAAGACTTAATATTAAAATACTTAAAGAAAGAACCATTCAATAGCTAGGTGAGCTATCTAGTTGTTCAGTTGATGAGTTAATACATCACAACTACCTATTATTTATACTAGGAAATAAGGCATCAATGCATTAAATGCAATGAGCATCTAGAGTACAAAAGCAAAGGGAATATATTCCCTTACAAAGTTCTTACAAAGCAAACATAGTACCCTTACACAAATGATTCCTTAAAGACACAAAGCATCTTAATCATATGATGTCCTCTCTACTTCAACTAGATGTTTATCTCCCCCTTTGGAAGCCAACTGAGATCAGGAACTATGGTTGCACCAAAAAGATTATGAAGTCTAGTCAGCAGCTAGGTCCACATCATCATCCACGTCACTGCCAGCTGTCCAGTGCTGTGAAAACCTGCTCGCAGCACCAAAAGTCAATTTCCTTCCAAAAGTGCACAAAAGTCAACCAATTCTTTAACTTAGTTCCAAATACTAAAAATAGTGAAAATAAGAATAAAAGACTCAAATTTGCTATTTGGGAAATTAAAAAGTCTATAAAATCCTAATAAAAAGTGAGGTAAAATGTGATAAATTATGCACTTATCACACCCTACACTTGAACTGTTGCTTGTCCCCAAGCAACGAAAAAGACAAACATAAAGACTCAATTTAAAAGTAGAAATTAAAAACAAATTTGTGACAAAGATCAGTTGTACTAACAACAACACTATGCATAGCCTTTCATAAATCACTGTCTATTCAACCTTCAAACACCAACACACCATAGGCCAAAGCACAAGTTCCTATTGTTAGGCATGATTTCTGTATGAACATAAGATCAATAGGACTTAAAGGATTTGTTTACTTTGGTTCTCTCTTTCTCACACTCTCAACTTATGAATCTGTGACAGCATGCTGCAGCACTGAGTTTTCATGCTGCAACATCTCCTAAATGCCAATTTGTATCAAATTTTTTTTTTGTGGCCTAAATAGGGATGATTGAGCCATGACATGCCAATATCACAGAGAAAAGAACTTGATTGAGCCAGGGGTTGCCAATATCACAGGATTTGATTGAGCCTTGTGATGCCAATACCACGGTGGTTTGATTGAGCCGGTGGTGCCAATATCACAACTTCCTAAATTTTATTGAAATTGGGCTAGGTTAAAGGACTCAAACCTTTATCTTTTCTGTTTTGACACAAAGGTCAGCCCATCCCTCCCCTACACTTGAATGAAGCAATGTCCACATTGTTTCCAAGGGACATGCATATAGCTCAATGTGCTATGGGTGCAAAGGGAAGGTGTATAAGGTTAAGTGTGTACGAAAGATGGCCTATCTCCTTTCCTAATGTCCAAAACAGAATGCCTGTTTGCTTCCCAGGTGGCTTGGCTTGGTTCTAGGTGTTAGTGTGCAAGGTGAATCATATTAACAAAATGAATTATTCGGGCTATGTTGTGTTTACTGATCTACCTAGTTATCACAAAGAATACAGCAAATTCCCAGACACTTATACACAAATAAAGCTAAAAATGAACAAAATAAAATCTAATCCTAAAGGAGCTTAAGAAAAGAATTAGGACCTCCCCTACTCCGAAGGAGTAGGACGTGCTGCCGCATCTTCCATCAGGACATCATCTTGCATCTCCTCGAGCTCAACCGGGTAGGTGGGTAGTCGAGTGGATGCATCCAAATGATCTTTCGCCCAATCATCATCCTTCACCGCCGCCCGTTGTTGTACCCATTTTCGGTACAAGGCGGATTCCTTCCTCATGGTACGCATTAGCCTTTCTTGCCTTTTGACTCGCCGCTTCATTCCCTTTTCCATCTCCTCCATGGCCGTCTCCATGACCTCCTTCTGATTATTCAGCTTTTCCTCCCAATAACTCTCCTGATCATCAAGCTTGTCCATAAGCTTCTGATGATTTTCTTCCATCATCTTGACCATCAACGCAACAGCCGCGGTGTCTAGAGTGCTCTGTCTTGGTGCTGCAGCACTGCTGGAAGCACCAGTAGGATTATTCAAAGCGGCTTCCCTTGCGGCCTTCTTATCTACCTTCATAATCCGATCCAATGCCAACTGATCGATCACAGCCTTCTTAGGCACCATCTCATCACCCGCGAAGCTCCTCACTCTAGCCTTTGTCATCAAGGCATGGATTAAGCCGGATGCCAAAAAGCTCCTTTAGCCTTCGGGATACATGCCTTGATGCTTTTGTTGATAAGAGCACCAACATTGAACGGCTTCTTTTGCAAGATAGAGTAAACCACCACACACCTCTCAAAATGGATTCTCGAGTCATGAGATGTGGGCATAAGGGTGTGGCGGATAAAGTGAAACCAAACATTTGCTTCGGGGGTTAAGTGACGGCTTCCAATACTCGGGCTTTCCCTTGGTTCCCCATTAAGCTCCTTTTGCAATGGTGGTGAGGATCCGTGCTACATCAGTCACGGAGGCTCGGTTGATGAGCTTTTTGTAAACCGAAGCTTTGGGTGGTGTCAACCCATAGTGAGCGTTGATAGCTTCGGCGGAGTAGCACACATCCACCCCTCTTACGGTAACAATGTCCCCTGTTGAAAGGCAGCCTCGGCGAAGAATTCCCGTACCATATCAAGGTTGTGCGGTGGTGGGACAGCACACAACTTGTCCCATCCGAAAGCGTGGATCACTTCTTGGATAAATGGGTACTTCGGGAGGATCAAGGGACTAAAGCCTTTATCAACATGGCTTTCCCTTTTCTTGTAGTCTTCAAACTTGTTCTCGGCTCCCCGACAAGAGAAACGGATGTTTCTCTCTTGGTACTCCAGTTCATCCTCCTCTCTCATTCCTCTTCGGACTCATCCGAAGAACTTGTTTAAGCTTTTCGGCTTTGGTCTTCTTGGCCGGCTTCCGCTTGTAACTAATAGTCTTCACTCTTTTCTTAGAGGTTTCCACCATAGGCTTCTTTCCAGCAGCCTTATCAAACCTCCTCTTGCTTCGAATCTCCACGTGCACCTCACGCTCTTCCTCCTCATCATTTCCGTCTACCTCCTCTCCCTCCTTATCACCTTCGGCCTCATTATCATCTTCTCCATTATCATCATTCTTCTCACCTTCTTCATCATCATTCGTCTTCTCACCTTCTCCATCACCATCATTCCCATCATTGTTATCCTCCTCCTCAGAATTTTGAGGAGTTTGTAAGCGTTCCCGGTCGACCTTTCGAGGTTGATGCTTGGGGGGTGGGTTTGGAATGCTTACTGCTGTAGCATCATGCTGTGACACCACAGGCATGTCGATTAAAGCAGAAAGGGGTTTTGTCTTCACATTTGTTTCAAGGACTGAGTTTGGGGTAATGGTATGGGATTGGGTGGTTTCTGTGGTATGAGTGATGGTGGTTTGGGGTGGGGTTTCGGTTTCAGATACGGGGGTTTCATTGATATCAATGTCTTCGAGTCGGTTTGTGCGTTTTGGGAGTGGGGTTTCGGATACGGGTTTATCGAGGGTTTGATCGGGTTGTTCTTGGTTTGGTTAGGGCTTGAGACAGATTCGTCTTCAGTTTGTGGGGTATCAGTAGTGGTGATTTTTGGGGTGGGTTCAATGGATTGGTTAGGGTTAGGGTTTGGTTTTGGGTTCGGATCAGGGGTCGGGTTAGGGTTTGGTTTTGGGTTCGCCGGAATAGAGGATTCAGCGGTGGTGGTTTTCAGGGCGGTTTTAGGGTTTTTCATAGTGGTTTTGATGGTGGTTTTGGTATTTGTGGGTTGTTTTACGGTTTTGGTAGTGGTTTTCGGGTATGTGGGTGGTTTAGAAGCCGATTTGGGTTTGGAGCTTACCTCAGTCCCATCATTTTTCTGCTTCTTCTTCGCCGGCTGTTCAAGAGTAGCCTCCGACGACTGTGATTCGTCGGCCGGCTGTTTCTCCTTCTCGTCGACAGCCCCCTTTTCGGTCATGGTTTCTTCTTTCTCCTTCGATCGTGTTGATCGCCGGACTCCAGCGGTGGCTTTCTCGACCTCCTTAGTTGAAGAAGTTTTCTTCCTGGGTGGCATGGTGGTGTCTCTGTTCTTGGATAACTGAAAGTGAGAAAACAGAGGGAAAATAGAAGATGAAAGTGATGGTGTTGGTTTTTGACGGTTTTGCTAAAAATGGGGAGGTGGGGTAGTGTTTGGATTTTTAAAACCCTTACTCTCCATTATTTTAGTCTTTGTCTTTTTGACTTTCTTTTGAAAAAGAAATGGTGAAAACCGTATGGTATAAAGAAATATGAAGGGAAGAGAAAAATGGAAAGTGGAGAAAAAGAAATTAATTAAGAGTACAAGTAGGGTATTATGAGGATTCTTTTTAGGGTGATAATGAGATTCCTTGTTACTTTTTGGGTGACCTCTATCACAAAAGGGTGACTTCTATCACAAAAGTAGTCTTACTAGATTCCCAAAAGATCCCTTGCATTAAATGCACCTTTTTCTCTCTCCAACATAAAATATCTGATTTGCTTTTGGAGGAGTTTGAAAATTAATTTAATTTTCGGATTTGTGGGTCCCACTTCAATGGTACTTGCTTGGGCCCACTGGTGCTGACTTTGGTCGACTGTGCTGTAGCACCAATACAGTAGCACCAGGTCATGTTTCCGCACTTTACCACTTAAACTAACTTGATTCAAACAAAAACTAAAAACTTTATTTACATTTGTACAAATTGGACTGATTGGGAATTCAAAGATCAAGGTTTTAGGCTGGTTGCAAATGCATTACAGAAGATGATCCTGTAGGTGCACTAGCATCCAGAAAAGACTTGACTCTTTGACCATTAACTTTGAAAGAAGATCCATTGTTTGGATCAATGAGTTCAACAACTCCATATGGAAAAACATGCTTGATCTCAAAAGGTCCAGTCCATTTTGACCTTAATTTGCCTGGAAAAAGGCTTAGTCTAGAGTTATACAACAAGACTTTATCACCGGTTTTGAAATCTTTTTGCAAAATCCTTTTGTCATGCCATCTTTTGGTTTTATCTTTATAGATCTTAGCATTCTCATAGGATTGATTTCTGAGTTCTTCCAGTTCATTGATCTGCAATTTTCTCCTTTCACCTGCATCATTAACACACATGTTTAGTTCCTTGAGTGCCCAATAAGCCTTGTGCTCAAGTTCTAATGGCAAGTGACAAGCTTTTCCAAAGACAAGCTTGTAGGGAGACATTCCAATAGGGGATTTATAGGCAGTCCTATAAGCCCAAAGAGCATCATCTAGCTTAAAGCACCAATCCTTTCTTGTAGGTTTGACCACTTTTTCTAGTATACTCTTTATTTCCCTATTTGAGAGTTCTGCTAGGCCATTTGTTTGTGGGTGATATGCCGTAGCAACTCTGTGATTTATGTTGTACTTTTCCAAAACATTTTTCATCATGTTGTTCACAAAATGAGTTCCTTCATCACTTATCATGGCCCTAGGAGTGCCGAATCTTGTGAAAATGTTTTTGTGAAGGAACTTGACCACTGTCTTTGCATCATTACTGTGACATGCCATTGCCTCTACCCATTTAGAGACATAATCAACAGCAACTAGGATGTATTGACAGTTTCCAGACATAGGAAATGGTCCCATGAAATCTATTCCCCATACATCAAAATTTCAACTTCTAAAATGCCATTAAGGGGCATCTCATGTCTTTGGGAAATAGATCCAATTCTTTGGCATTCATTACATCTTTTCACAAATCTATCTGCATCATGAAAAAGTGTGGGCCAATAAAATCCAGATTGGAGGACTTTTGCTGCTGTTCTTTGGCCACCAAAGTGTCCACCATATGCAGCAGAATGGCAGTGCCGTAGCACTGCCTTTGTGTCCTCAAGAGGTATGCACCTTCTTAGAATCTGGTCTGCTCCTAGTTTGAAAAGGAATGGATCATCCCAAAGGTGGTTCTTTGCATCAGAAAACAACTTTTTTCTTTGGTTTTTGTTATAATCAGGTGGAATGATCCCAACAGCTAGGTAGTTTGCTATGTTAGCAAACCATGGTGCATTAGCATGCTGCAGCACCAGTAGCTGTTCATCAGGAAACTTTTCATTTATTTCTCCAAAAGTTCCTTTTCCTTTTTCCAATCTGGACAGGTGGTCAGCCACTTGGTTTTCAGTTCCCTTTCTATCTACTATCTCTAGATCAAACTCTTGTAACAACAACACCCACCGAATTAGTCTTGGCTTTGCATCTTTTTTAGAAATCAAGTATTTGATGGCTGCATGGTCAGTATGAACTGTCACTTTGGTCCCCATCAAGTAGGATCTAAATTTTTCAAAGGCAAAAACAACAGCCAACAGTTCTTTTTCAGTGGTTGTGTAGTTAGTTTGTGCTTCATTTAGAGTCTTGCTAGAGTAATAGATGGGATGGAAAATCTTATCTTTCTTTTGTCCCAAGACTGCACCAACTGCCTAGTCACTTGCATCACACATGAGTTCAAAAGGTTTTGTCCAATCAGGTGTGATCACAACAGGGGCTGAAATTAAAGCTTGTTTTAAGAAGTTGAAAGACTTTCTGCACTCATTATTGAAATCAAAAGGTTGGTCATGCTGGAGTAACAGACAAAGTGGTTTTGAAATCTTTGAAAAGTCCTTAATAAATCTTCTGTAAAAGCCAGCATGGCCCAAAAAGCTTCTGATTCCTTTAACATTAACAGGTTCAGGAAGTTTTTCAATTACTTCTAATTTAGCTTTATCAACCTCAATTCCTTTATTTGAAATTAAATGTCCCAAAACAATTCCTTCTTTTACCATGAAGTGACACTTTTCCCAGTTTAACACCAAGTCAGTTTCTTCACATCTTTTAAGGCTTTGTTCAAGATTTTTCAAACATTCTTCATATGAAGATCCATAGACAGAAAAGTCATCCATGAAGATTTCCATAGAAGTTTCCAACATATCAGAGAAAATGGACATCATGCATCTTTGAAATGTAGCAGGGGCATTGCATAGTCCAAATGGCATTCTCCTAAAAGCAAATGTTCCAAAAGGACAGGTGAAAGTGGTTTTCTCCTGATCTTCTGGAGCTATGGCAATCTGGTTGTAACCAGAATATCCATCAAGAAAACAGTAGTATTCTTTACCAGCAAGTCTATCCAACATTTGGTCTATGAATGGTAAGGGAAAATGGTCTTTATGGGTTGCTTTGTTAAGCTTCCTATAGTCCATGCATATCCTCCACCCAGTCACTACCCTAGTTGGTATCAACTCATTCTTTTCATTTTCCACAACTGTCACACCTCCCTTCTTAGGAACACATTGGACAGGACTCACCCAGGAACTACCAGCTATGGGGTAAATGATTCCTGCATCTAACCACTTAAGTATCTCCTTTTTGACTACTTCTTTCATCACAGGGTTCAGTCTTCTTTGTGGTTCAACAGATCTAAAGTCTTTGTCCTCTAAGATGATTTTGTGTTGACAAATTGATGGAATGATGCCTTTTAGGTCATAAATGGTCCAACCTATGGCCTTGGTATGGTTTTGAAGTACTTTCACCAAATCTTCTTCCTGTTTTGGTTCTAAGGTGGCAGAGATAATTACAGGTAACTTATTCTCTTTCCCTAGAAAAACATATTTAAGATGAGCAGGAAGTTGTTTAAGTTCAAGTTCTGGTGGTGCTTCAATGGATGGTAGAGGATTCTCTCTTGTGCTTGCTTCTAACATTTCATATGCTGCCACAGGTTGCAACATATCAGCCAACTCATCACTACTCTCATCAGAGTTGTCATTCTCTATTTCCTCATCTTCTAAGTCATCAACATTCAAATCATCCTCATCAATTTCTATGTCATCTAAGTCATCAGTCTCTAGAATTTCTTCTAAAGTCTCTTCTTGACACCAAGATTCCAAAGAACCAAGGACAGAACATTCCTCCATATCATTTGGATATTTCATGGAGGTAAAGACATTGAAGGTGACATTTTGGTCATTAACTCTCATGGTCAACTCTCCTCTTTCAACATCTATGAGGGTCCTACCAGTGGCTAAAAATGGCCTTCCTACAATAATAGGAGTGTCTTTGTCTGCCTCAAAGTCAAGGATGATGAAATCAGCCGGAAATATGAATTTTTTCACTTGTACTAACACATCTTCTATTTTGCCTTTTGGGTAAGCTATGGATTTGTCCGCCAACTGTAAGGTAACAGTTGTTGGTCTAGCTTCTCCTATCCCTAGGGTCATGAAAATAGACAAGGGCATAAGATTGATACTAGCCCCTAAATCACACAAAGCTTTTCCAACCTCTTTTCCTCCTATAGAACAGGGAATGGTAAAACTACCTGGGTCCTTCTGTTTAGGTGGAAGTTTGTTGGTCACAAGGGCACTACATCCCTCAGTCAAGGCTACGGTCTCATATTCAGTGATTCTCTTTTTCTTGCTTAGAATGTCTTTGAGAAACTTGGCATAACTAGGCATGCTCTCAAGTGCTTCAACAAGTGGAATGTTGATATGCAATTGCTTGAACACATCTAGAAATTTCTTGAATTGCACCTCTTCCTTTTGATTCCTCAACCTCTGGGGGTAGGGAACATAAGGTGGTATAGGTGTGACAACAGCCTTCTTGGGATCAGAAGTGGATGGAACAGTAGGTGGAATCTGCTCCTTTGCTGGTTGTGGTCTGTCTGTCTGGATAGGTGCTGCAGCACTTGAATCAAATGCTATAGCACTATCTGACAGTAACTTATCTTTCTTTCCGTTATTAGGGAACAGAAGAGAAAACTCAGGTATATCAGTGATTGGCACAGAGTCAGTACTTGTCTCAGGTTCTGGTACTTTGGGAGTAGGTACAACAACAGTGGGAACTATTGTGGTAGGCTTCTCACGGTCTGTGCTACTAACAACCTTAGGTTCTTTTGGAGTGGGACCAACTAAACTCTTTCCATCTCTTAGGGTCATGGCTTTCACATGTTCTTTGGTCTGGTTCTTGGGCAATTCAGTATCACTAGGCAAGGTTCCAACAGGTCTGTTTCTCAGTTCCAAAGCAATCTGTCCAATCTGTGTCTCTAAAGTCCTCAAAGCAGTATTTTGATGATTAATCACTTGATTTGTTTGACTTATGAAACTTTTTAACATTGCATCCAAAGATGGAGGCATTTCAGATTGTTGACTTTGTTGTTGTTGAAAATGCGGCTTAGGATTTTGAAAAACATGGTTTTGAAAACGAGTCTGTTGGTCCTGAGCCGTATTCTGTTGTTGCTGAAAATTATTTTGCCTTTGTTCTTTTGCAACTGGTGGATTACTCCAAGAAAAGTTGGGATGTTGCTTCCAACTTGAATTGTAGTTGTTTGAAAACTGACTGGGTCTATTGTGAACATAGTTCACAGACTCAATGTTATGGCTGCATTGATCAAAAGTATGTCCTTCTCCACACCACACACACTTTACTGGTAAAGATTCAGGAACAGTTTCGACAGACTTTGCAGCATTGGCCACAGACATGTTTTTAATCATGTTGGCCATCGATGCAAGCTGTGCAGTAAGTGCTGTGTAAGGATCAACTTCAAGAAAACCAGCAGTCCTTTTTGGGACTAAGGCTCTTGCATCTACCCATTGACCATTGTTATTTGAAATCTTTTCCAACATGGCATAACCATCATTATAGGTAATGGAAGTGAAGGCTCCTCCCGCAGTAGCATCGAGCATCTGTCTAGCATTGGTATCTAAACCATTGTAGAAAGTCTCTAGCTGTATGCAGTAGGGTATGCCATGGTGTGGGCATTTCCTTAACAACTCCTTAAACCTTTCCCAAGCACTTGAAACACCTTCATCATGCATTTGTTTAAAAGTACATATATCATTTCTTGCTTTGGCGTTTCGTGTTGGTGGAAAATATTTTCTTAAAAACTTTTCAGCCATTTCATTCCATGTTGCAATTGAGTTTGGCTCCAAAGAGTCATACCAAGCACGAGCTCTATCTCTGAGTGAAAAAGGGAATAACTTGAGCCTTAAGGCATCATCAGAGATAGTGACTAGATGAAAAGAATCAGCAATCTCCATAAAAGTTTTGAGATGCAAATGGGGATCTTCAGATGGTAATCCCCCAAACTGACCACTAGACTGTAACATGTTAAACATTACAGGCTTCAGTTCAAAGTGAGTGTTGATTTCAGGCCTAACGATGCCTGCATTTAAAAGTTCATATGCAGGCATGGCATAGTCCATGATACACCCATCTTTTGAGTTTGCAAGTGTGATGATGTCCGGTCTTGGTTGTGGACCGTATGCTCTTTCAGCCCTGGACAGTTCAAAATTTCAGATTTTCAGAGTTCACATGAAACAATTCTTTGTATCCTTCTTTCTTTGAAAAGTTCTTTCAATGTCAGGATCAAAATCGAAAAGTTCACCGTTTACGTTGCATACAACCAGAAATCAGTAACAAAGTTGACTAGAAAAATCAGATTTTAAATACGACTAAAGAAAATTTAGCTTGTTTTGGCTTGTCCCCGGCAACGGCGCCAAAAACTTGGTTCGTGGAAAATGTATCCCTAAAATCAACAAAGGAAAAGTACGCAAGTATACATACTAAACCAGTATCGTTTCTTGAAACAAGTAGTAAAATGGTACAAAGTACCGAATATCGTTCCACAGGGACAATTGAAAACAAGCAGTTGATTCTAAGTCGGGATTAAAAAGTGATTTCAAAGAGATGATTTGGAAGGAATGATTTGAGTGTGAGTTAACAGCTAATTTGAAGATTAAAAACAGTAATTAAGAGTGCATGGGTGTAAGTTCGGGCTGGAGTTATAAGCAACAATGTATCGGGTACCTTGCTACAGCATGGTGCTGCAGCACTTGTTCTTAAATTCACTATTGGACAAAACAGCCTCCTTTCACAAGTTCGGATTAGACTATGTTTCGGCAGCTCCACGTGTTTGAGAGACCCAACCGACGTTGTACAGGTCCTACAGTTTTTAGTCCATATAGTTTGCAACCTGTTAAGATTGACACAGTTCTTTTTAACCATCTATAACATTTCAGAACTCTGAAGTTTGCATTGGCCCATATTCTAGTCCAACTCATCCAAGTGAAACAATGTACGTCACCTCATCAAGAATCATTTGGATGAAACTCAGAAGTAAGGAATGAATAGTGAATTTAATAACAAGTAGCGAAAACAATTAACCTCGACACATAGGCCGTTATCTCCCAACCGTCACTTACACCCAAGCTAAGGTCTAGCCTATCATCGCTTTACACTTGGTGCAAGACATTATTGAAAAGACGGAATTTAAAGACATAAACGTAAATGACAGAAATGTAGCTTGCATAAATGTAAGACAGAAATGTAAAGAGCGTAAATGTAAGACTTAATTGGAAAGCGGAATTGGAAGACTATGTAAGTAAATTGCAAGTAAGTAAAATGCTATGAACTGTAAACTAAGATGCTACGACACTGAACGGTAAAGTACCAAATGATTAAAGACTTAATATTAAAATACTTAAAGAAAAAACCATTCAATAGCTAGTGAGCTATCTAGTTGTTCAGCTGATGAGTTAATACATCACAACTACCTATTATTTATACTAGGAAATAAGGCATCAATGCATTAAATGCAATGAGCATCTAGAGTACAAAAGCAAAGGGAATATATTCCCTTACAAAGTTCTTACAAAGCAAACATAGTACCCTTACACAAATGATTCCTTAAAGACACAAAGCATCTTAATCATATGATGTCCTCTCTACTTCAACTAGATGCTTATCTCCCCTTGGAAGCCAACTGAGATCAGGAACTATGGTTGCACCAAAAAGATTATGAAGTCTAGTCAGCAGCTGGGTCCACATCATCATCCACGTCACTGCCAGCTGTCCAGTGCTGTGAAAACCTGCTCGCAGCACCAAAAGTCAATTTCCTTCCAAAAGTGCACAAAAGTCAACCAATTCTTTAACTTAGCTCCAAATACTAAAAATAGTGAAAATAAGAATAAAAGACTCAAATTTGCTATTTGGGAAATTAAAAAGTCTATAAAATCCTAATAAAAAGTGAGGTAAAATGTGATAAATTATGCACTTATCATCTACCTTATGAGACATAAATCTGAAAGCTTTGAAAGATTCAGAGAATTTCAAAATGAAGTACAAATCAACTTGGCAGAAAGATCAAGTTTTTACGGTCGGATCGCGGGGGCGAATATCTTAGTGATGAGTTTGACAATCATCTGATGGAATGTGGGATTGTATCCCAACTCACACCTCCGTATACACCTCAGATGAATGGTGTGTCAGAAAGGAGAAATCGTACTTTACTTGACATGGTACGATCGATGATGTGTCACTCTACGCTACCAATGTCATTATGGGGACATGCGCTCAAAACAGCAGCACATATACTGAACAGGGCGCCAACAAAGTCAGTAGAAAAGACGCCATAACGAGCTATGGAAGGGTAAGAAACCCAATATATATTTTCTAAGGATTTGGGGTTGTGAGGTTTACGTCAAACGACCTACCTCAGAAAAACTCAAGCCCAAATCCGACAAGTGTTTCTTCGTTGGATATCCCAGGACCACCGTGGGATATTACTTCTACAACCCTGAAGAGAACAAAGTTTTTGTTGCTCGAAATGGAAAATATCTGGAAGAAAAGTTTTTCTAGTTCTGGTAACACCAGAAAGGATGTAGATCTACATGTAGTAGACGAAGAAAACACTACACCAATTGTTGAGCCAGAAATTCAACATGAAAATGTTGAACCTCAATCAGAACCGATTGAGGAAGTGCAAACATAGGACCTTCGCAGATCCAGTAGGGTAAGACAAGAACCAGATAGGTATCTTGGGTTTCTAGTCTCTCAAGACAGCGGAGACTTGAATGAACCAACATCCTATGAAGAAGCTGTGTCAGGCAGTGAGTCTGAACAATGGCAAGAAGCCATGAAGGCTTGAGATGCAGTCCATGTACGACAACCAAGTATGGGAGTTGACTGATTTACCCCAGCACTATAGAGCTGTTGGACGTAAATGGGTTTTCAAGAAAAAACCGACATGGACGGGAATGTACACACTTTCAAGGCCAGACTGGTTGCAAAAGGATTCACGCAAACTCATGGTATCGACTATGATGAAACCTTTTCGCCAGTGGCCATGTTAAAATCAATTAGGATTCTGATGGCCATTTCAGCGTATTTTAATTACGAGATCTGGCAAATGGACGTCAAGAAAGCCTTTCTGAACGGAAAGTTAACATAAGACGTCTATATGGAACAACTAGAGGGATTTATAGATCCTAAGAATCCTAATAAAGTGTGTAAACTGCTAAAATCCATTTATGGATTAAATCAAGCATCTCGAAGTTGGAACTTACATTTTGATGAACGAATCAAAGAGTTTGGTTTCGCGAAAAGTGAGTTTGAGCCGTGTGTTTACACTAAGTTCAGTGGGAGCATAGTAACCTTCTTGGTCTTGTACGTAGATGACATTCTACTCATAGGCAACGATCTACCAACTTTACAGAGTGTAAAGAGTTGGTTAAGCAAATGTTTCCAGATGAAAGACCTTGGAGAAGCCGCTTATATACTTGGCATAAAGATCTACAGAAACAGATCTAAGAGGCTTATTGGACTTAGTCAAAGTACGTACATTGATAAAATCCTAAAGAAATTCAGGATGGATGAATCCAAGAAAGGATTTATCCCGATGCAACATGGCATAGTGTTAAGTAAAACACAGTGTCCTGTTTCTAGTCAAGATCAGGACAAGATGAAATCGGTTCCATATGCTTCAGCAATTGGATCGATTATGTATGCCATGTTATGTACCAGGCCCGATGTTTCTTACTCAGTAAGTGTTACGAGCAGATATCAACAGAATCCAGGAGAACCTCATTGGGTAGCTGTCAAGAACATTCTCAAGTACCTGAGAAGGACGAAAGATATGTTCTTGGTCTTTGGAGGGTCTGAGGATGAAATCAGCGTCACCGGATATTCTGACGCTAGTTTCCAGACCGACAGAGATGATTTTAGATCACATCGGGGTACGTTTTCACCCTAAACGGAGGCGCGATGTCGTGGAAGAGCTCGAAGCAGGACACGATTGCAGATTCAACTATAGAAGCAAGTACATTGCAGCATCTGATGCGGCAAAGGAAGCTGTCTGGCTAAGGAATTTTCTATCGGATCTAAGAGTCGTTGCCAGCATCTCTAGACCGATCGATATATTCTGTGACAACTCGGGAGCCGTAGCGCAAGCAAAGGAATCCAGGGAGCATCACAAGTCAAGACATGTGCTCAGAAAATATCACCTCATCCTGAGAGATTATTGGAAGAGGAGATGTAAAGATATGCAAGATTCCAACAAAAGTAAATGTCGCAGATCCGCTGACAAAGCCACTAGCAAGGGTAAAGTATGAGGCACATGCAAATTCCATTGGGATGCAGTACCTGGACGCCAGTAGCTAGTTTTAGTTTATTAATTATTACTATAGTTTAATTTTGAACAATTCAATCATGTAAAGTTTTTATTTCACAGTGTGATGGAAATAAATGGAGGATTTTAATTCATGATTTTTTAAATTAACTTTTTTCGCATATTTAACATATCTATGATTTTACAAAGTTTTGTATGAAATCTAAATGTCCGTAGCCACTTATTGAAATGGGAATTTCAATAATGAGTTTAACGCTATTATAAATACTTGATGATTTATTCGAAGTAGAGAATAAAAGCACAAGTGATGTGACCAAGTATTTATAGATGCTCATCAGAGTGCTTGGGTATTGGAAGTGACCAGTATCAAGTCGCTTCATGGAGCACCAGTCATAAAGCATAGACTTGATAGGTTGTCCTTAGACCTGAGATATTTGGTTTGGGAACACGAGGACTACTGTACTCTTAGTGCATTCTAACGCTGCACCGTAACAGGGTGGCCATACGGGACGTGACTATATACAGCGGAAGCTGTGGATCCAAATGCAAGTAGTCAAGAAGGGATTTGCACCTCTTTACTAAAAGAGAGATATTTCCGGGCCCCTTGACGATTAAGATTGGCAGAAAACGCATGGCCACGCTCGGATAGAATAACAGTTGTTATTTAGTAATATCCGTTACTGCAGGCAATCTAAATCAGAGTCAAGAAATACTTGTTTTTGAGAAATGAATCCTCCACTCCATGTCTCAAAATCATTTTAGAAATATCGTGTGCAAAAGGAATGAACCTGTGTACAAATTCAAGCGTGAATTGTATCTCTGGATATAAGAGATCTTATAACCTGGTAAACCTAAGTGTCTGGCTAGGGACCTCCTTAGGCTAATGGTGACAGTTCAGTTACATGTCTAGCACAAGTGGGAGTCTGTTAGGATTGTGTGCGAGACAGTAACAATGTTAACCATGTCCAATGTTATGAGACACTAGTTGGTCACACCGCTGCACACCTAATTGAGAACATTTGTGTGTAAGAGATAATTGAGAAGAGAGAAATAAATAATTATGTAAGTTAATAATTATTTGTTAGATTAATTAATCAGTAAATTAATTAATTAAGTAATTAATTAATTAAGGAATTAATTAATAGAGATAATTATCAAAGGAATTATAATCAGATACAAACACTGCCTTATCTATATCTATAAATAAAGGCTTAAAGGTTTTTATCAGTTGATGAATCCCACACAAAAATTACTCTCTCTTCTCTCTCTCTCTCTCTCTCTCATAGCCGTCGTCGGCCCTCCTCTCTCACACATCGATCGGAATTTTTCCGATCAGTCACGATGGTCTAGCAATCCTCTCGCGTGGTGTCAGTAGCGGTGTACCCCTGCTCGCATTCCAGAGTCTATTCGCTTAAAGGTAAACTATCTAAAACGCTCTTAATTGTGTCTGTTAGG
Organism: Centaurea solstitialis; assembly: GCA_030169165.1. NCBI lineage: Eukaryota > Viridiplantae > Streptophyta > Magnoliopsida > Asterales > Asteraceae > Centaurea > Centaurea solstitialis. Next base: position 50,318,531 of record CM058043.1, read on the forward strand.
TTTAAGTTGGATCCGGCTTTTGGGAATCGTTTTTGTTATCCGCTGCGCACCGTTTGTGCCTACGGTTCCCAACAGTGGTATCAGAGCCATTTCCTAAACCTACAGATCCGAATTACATGTAACATTTAATTAGGTTTATAAAAATAACACTTAAGCCCCCTTGAGATTCTACAAACAAGTTAACCGGGTTAATTAACTAACTACCACACCGTTAAATCTCAAAATTCAAAACGAGGCATTACACACACTCTCTCTCCCTCTCTCTCTCTCACATAGATCTGCATCATCATCATCATCTTCGAATGGTTTGTTGAGGATGGTGTTGGATTTGAAGATTCTTTTGGATGCTGGTGGTTTTGTGAGGCCGCAATTGGGTGGCCGTAGGTGGGGGTTTGGTGGATGGTTGATTTGTGTGAGGTGTTGAAGGGGTTTTGGATTTGATTATATATATGCCCATTTTGTGGTGGATTTATGGAAAACCCACATGAGATTTGTGAGATTTAGAGGAGAAATTGAAAACCTGTTGGTCCCGAAAGGTGACGTTCAAGCAATAAGAGATAACTAGATGGGATTATAGAAGGGGGGGGGGGGGGTTAAATATGTTAGGAATTATTTGCAGAAGTTGACAAACCAGTAATCACACATCCAATGTTACAAGACACTTGAGGGTCACACCTGTGAGGACCTATAAATCGAGTAAGACAAATAAAACTCAGAAATGGAGAGTTTTGATTTATAATAGTCAATTATAAATCTGCTGGGTAATTTCAGTTAGAAATCCCAAAGTTAGAGGGTTGTTAAATTAATTAAGATAATTATATATTTATTAGTAAAATAAATATATAATAGATAATCAGATAATTATCTAGAAAAATCTTTTCTTAAAGAAAAAGAAAAGATTAGATAATTAAGGAAACTGAATCAGATGAGGATTCTACGATCTGATAAGCTATATAAATAAGCCTTAGGGGTTTATGATTTGATTCATTCAAAAAAAATTCCCAGAAAAGTTTCCACCAGAAATTCTCTCTCTCTCTCTCTCCTCGGCGCCGCCCCTCCTAACCAAGCCAGTTCGGTTTTCGGTTATTTCTCCGGGTTTTTGAGTTCTACTAAAGGAACGCTCGTAGGGTTGATCACCGGTGGATTATTACTCAAGCAATCTAGGTAAAAGCCTTATCTTTTAAATGATTAAATAATTTAGAACGAAAGATCGTGGTTTTAGGCATAAATCGCTTCCGCACTTGTAGTGTTCGTCGAATCAGTTAGATTCGTGGATCACAGTTAAACCCAACAGTGGTATCAGAGCCACAGGTTTCATTCGTTCTATTTAATATGCTTATTATTAGATCCGTTTAAAATTGTTTCATATAAAGTTTTGATAATCGTTTCAAATAAAAATTCAATTTTCATCGTTTTGGGTAAAAAAATCTGATTTTTATCAGTTCTTCAAAATCTTTATCAGTTTCGATTATAAGATTTAGTGATTATCGTATTTGATTTAATCCTTGAAAAGGTTTTGATTTCATAAAATCTTTATTAGTAACTATCGTTAAAATTATAATAATCACAAACCACGAAACCAAAATCGTATGAATAAACCCGGAAAAAACCACCACCAGATTGGTGGTAGCTGCGCTACACCACCAGTATGGTGGTCGCGGCTGGCCGCCGTGGTCGATCACCGGACCGCACCACAACGGCTCTGGTTGCCGTTTGTGAGCCACCAAGCCACGCCACCAGTTAGGTGGTGGTGGCCGGACTGTTTACCGAAAACAAAGCCATCACCGTGCCACCAAGTCAGTGGTGGCAACGACGGTTTTGATGGCGGTTGTGAAACGACATAGTGAGGCTAAACCACCAGCGTGGTAGTGACCGGCATTTTTGAAAAATGGTTGTTCCTCGCAATAGCCGCAAATCACCACACCACCAAAGCCACCACGGCGATGGTGGTAGTGGTCGTTCCACATCAGCAGCCGCACCACCGATCGGCTAAGGCAGCCACGGTGGTGGCGGAGGTTCATGTTTTCAATTGCCGCAAAGGCGATGGCGGCAGCGGTCCTTTTGCTGCTGCTGTCGTTTGCCGCTGGTGGTGGTGGTGGTGCTTTGGAGCCGTTGCCATCACCGGTGGTGAAGGGCGGTGGTGGTCTGTTCGTTTTCAACAGAGAGGGGCGGCGGCGGTGGCGCTTTGGCATCGCCGTTGTGTGCCGGGTTTTTCAAATAAGACACCGATCGGCCACGCACGGTGGTGGCGTCCGATCGCTGCTGCTATCGTGGTGGTGGCGGTACTCGATGGCGGCGTTGATGGCTTTCGGAGGTGGCGGTGTCGGTTGTGGAGATCGACGATCGTGGTGTTATTGTCCACGATTGCCGAACGACGATGCCGGACGACGACAACGGTGGTAGCAGTATGCTATTGCCGACGTCGAGGGCCGGTAATAGGTGTGATTGTTTGATCAAACCTACTCGCGCCGCGAAGCCAGTGGTAACCATATCTGCTCGCGCCGCGAAACTGGCGTTGACCAGATCTGTTCACGTTGCGAGAACGGCTGTAACCAGAGATTTTTCGCACCGAAAAGTCAATCGATCATCACCAGGTGGTGGTGGTCGACGGCGATTGCATGATCAGCGACGAGCTATCGATCGATCACAGGTCACGTTTTGGGCTTTTCGTTTTAATTGGGCCTAATCGTTACCAGGCCCGAAACCCAGAAATCTTGGACCAAGTTTATGGCCCAAAAGGGTTAATAGGTTTTAGACTTTTTAGCCACATTAATTTTGTCCAGTTATTTTTGTTCAAATAATTGTTTTAAAGTTTTATTAAACTTATATTTATCAAACTGATCATTTGATCCGTTTGATCAAATAAAGCCTCGTGTCGTGTTTGACCAGTTGGTCAAACCGTGACACAGTATACGGGTTAATGTTTTTCCCGACCAGTTTGTTCGGAGGACCCGGTTTGATATGGTTTTTGGATAAAAGATGAATACTTCGTAATTTTCGCTTTATAAAATATTCCTATAAGAAAATTCTTTTTTTTTTTTGAAATATTTATTGGTTTATAAAACAGTTAGTTTATTAAAACCAGTTTTTACGATTAACGGCATGAGATAATTTTAACGGATCTAAGCTTCTTTTATCACTTTATTATATTGCTAAAATATATAAATGCGTGGTTGCTTGAAAATTTCATATGGGCTTGCCAACTTAGACCCTTTTGGAATTTTATCGGGAGGCCTGCGTACCACTTACAACCCCTATTGTAATAATGACCTTAGGATAGAATTTTATTATTTTTCTTTCGGAGTTCCATCAAGGATACCGAGGCCAGTGGAAGCTACGCAAGAAAAACACATTTTTCTTTCTGGAGTCCTAACAAAGGTGTCAGAGCCAGTGGGAGCTACGCGAGGTGTTAGAAATCTTTTAGAAAAATAGGTCATTATTGGTCCTTAGGAATAAAGGTTGGCAAACCCATAATTAGTTACTTTTAAACTATGTAGTTGTAGATTTTAACTGCGTGGTTGTTATCTGCGTGTTTATAATTGTTGAACTACGTGGTTATTTTATTCGTGATAGTTAGTTAATCAAGATGTTTTAAGATAAAGGAAAGTTTTAAAACTAGATTAAAATCACGATGTAAAGTAAGTTTTAAAATTAAAGTCACCAGTTTTTTTTTTCAAAACTTTTTAAATGGTAAACTTTATAAAAACATGGAGAATTGTAAATAGATTGTTTAAAGGCAAGATTGACAAAACAGTTAGTTTTGGTCAACCAGGATGTCATCAAAACAGCTAGTTTTGATTAGCAAGTATGCTTTTAAACAATAAGTTTTAATTAGCAAGAGCCTTTTAAAACAGTTAGTTTTTAAACAGCGTATGTTTGAAACAGTCAGTTTAAACATCAGTTTTCTGTTTAAACAATCATTTTTTCATAAATTACAATTTTCTGAATAAACTGGACATTGAAAAGTTTTCAAAATTAAAACCCCGATAAATCATAGATCAGTAAGTGCGACCCATCTAGGGGCACCTCAGTCGTAAGGTACGCGGGTGTTCTAAGAAGAACACACCTTAAGCATCCGCGTGCAAACCCCAAGCCAGAGGGGATACTACGACTCTGCGCATTATTTCCAGGTGGTACCGGCCAGAGTAAAGTGTCCAAGTCCCAAAATGGTGAGATCTATTTTGGTTCTGTTAAGTTTACCGGGTGGTACCGGGCCAAAATGCACTTAGAGGGACTGAAACATGTACGAGTAATTACCGTTGTCCCGAAAAGATCTAGGAGTCATGTCAGTTAGACGTGATTGGTAAAAGTCCTTACCTACCGAAATAATACGACCTGGTGGAGCAATAACATTACGCACATCAGAGCGTATGAAATGAAGGATCCTAGTCCAATAATTTCATTTATGGGTTTATTGATTTTATTGGAAATTAGTCTATTCACAAGTTGTTAAAACCAATTTTATTTTATGTGTAGATGGCTAACACTGTTACCAACACAAACAATCTTTCTCTCCGATCCATCCTAGAAAAGGATAAACTCACCGGTCCGAATTTCCTAGACTAGGAGCGCAATCTTATGATTGTGCTCAGGCATGAAAGAAAGTGGTACGTCCTTGAAGAACCTTTACCATAGGCCCCTCCAGCAAATGCACCAGTTGCTACTAGGAATGCTCATAAGAAGCATTCAGATGAATTGCTAGATGTCGGTTGTCTAATGCTTGCAACCATGAGCCCAGATCTTCAAACAGGGCTCATGAACACTAGTGCCTATGACATGATCCACCAGTTGAGGGACATGTTCCAAACGCAAGCTCGCACAGAGTGTTATGATGCCACGAAGGCATTTAACGAGTGCAAGATGATCAGAGGGACCTCAGTAAGTGACCATGTGATGAAAATGAAACGACACATGGATCATCTGGAAAGGCTAGGGCACCCAGTTCCATTGCAGCTAGCAACGGATACTATACTCAACTCACTGTCAGAAGACTACAAGCCTTTTATGGTCAACTACAACACGAATAACATGGAGAAGTCAATAGCCGAATTGCACTCCATGCTTAAGACTGCTGAGTTGAATATGGGAGCCAAAAGCAAGGCCAAGGACGTACTAATGGTGAGGGACGGAGGGAATAAAGAAGAAACATGGGCATAAAGGCACCAACAAAGGGAAGGGTCCAGCACCGGCCATCCAGAGTGCACCCAAGGTTCGTGAGAACGTCAGAGGCAAGGGCAAGGGCAAGAAAGTTAAGCCTAACAAAGCAAGGACCGAAAATCGTTGCTTTACTTGCAATGAGATTGGTCATTGGAGGCAAAACTGCCCAAAGCGTCATGAAGCAGGTAAGTAAACCTCAGATATTTATGATTGCTTAGTTTGTCACTTTTTACTTGTTCGATGTACAAGTATACTGATACCTGGTTCAAATGAATATTGCAGGTGGTCAGAAGTGAGTGCCCAGGAATTGCAGAGGATTAGAAGCACAAATCTCTTTACGATAATTATCAAGACATCTATTTTTAAATTTATTTTAAAACAGTTATGTACTCTTTATGGTTACAATTATGATTACATTTTATTTTGGGAATATTTTGAATGTTTTAAAGTTTTTTGAAATTTAAAAAATTTATTGTCTTGAAATATCTATTGTGCTTATTATGAATGAAGTCAAGTTTTTGACTTGATTCAAGTTTAGATCCTAGATATTGATATTCACACTAACAAAGTTTTATATATGAAAATATCAAAAACACACAATGTACTAAATGCTCAAGGAATGTGTTTTTGGAATAATACAAATTATGAGTAATAGATTATATAAAGTAACTTGTAATCAAAGATTAAATTACTCATGTGTTTTTGGAAGTAAGGATATTATCTCAGTCGTTGTTGATAATATCAGTATTTATGAAGCTAGAAAGTTTCAAGTTTTGGAATTAGGATTTGAGCAAGGTCCAGTTTTATAAATAATGAAATTCTAGAGTGACATTACTTAAAATAGAATTGACTAAGTCAATAGTAAATTTTTGAGTAAAAGTCAGTTTTCATATAGGTTAGTGTGAGCCCAGTTTATTCTCTATCCAGTTTGAGATATAGAATAGAAAATGTGATTATTGATTCAGTATATCTAGGAATTATAATCCAGATAGGATATAAATTCACCAGATATAGAATCTGCTCCTTTGGTCCAAAGGGTGGATCAGTAATTCAAAACTTTGAAATTAGATAAAGCCATGATTGACTTTAAAAGAGAATCAATAATCAAGTATTGTTGAAATAACTTAGTAATAGGGTACCAAGTTATCTTTTAACTATAAAGTATTATAAAAGGCCAAATTAAATTTCCTGCAGTTTGCCAGCTAGGTAAATGGAAATTTTATCCGATTTCAGGTAGAAATCGTTCATCTACACAGCAGCTAAGAAAAGTTGCAGTATAGCTTTTACATATTCAGGGTAACTCGGAGTTTGTCCAGATCTCCAAGTACAGGGAATATGGTAAAAGAAAGTCTAAATTTGTTTTATAGTGTTAGCAAAACAAAAATTAGCCGTAACAAGTATCAGTGGGTATTAGACTTGTAACGTTTTTGGTTATCACTTTGATTAAGACGGTAAACATTAATCAAAGGGTTTTTAAATTGAAGTTAAGTGATACTTCATTTAAGATCAGTATTTAACAAACGTTGAATAGACACAGGAAAAGTAATTAAAAGAAATGCCATTAATTTTGTTATTATTACAGAGTGTAATATGGACTATACAAAATTAGTTTCTTTATTACCTTTTACTTTGCATGTTTTATCATCCAGGAATAAAACTAGTTTTATAAATTTTATTCAAAATTGTCCATGACAACTTATTGTGGTGGGAACCCAATAGGGTATTAAAGTCATTGTGAACTTCTGGGTAGTTATGATCAGTGGTTGAATAACAGCTACAAGTGTTGTAGACCAGAAGTTGCACAGATATTTGATAGAGTAGCAAATATCGGACGTGATCCGCGGTTGAGAATTACTTCTTGGATTTTGTCATAAGTAAATCTCACAGTGGTTGTCCCCATTACCTGAGGTATCTGGTTTGATGTCATAAGGACTGCTGGATACTTAGTGCGTTCAACCGCTACGCTGTAACAGGGTGGCTATAAAGGGCGTAACTAGATTCAGCGGAAGCCGTGGTGTTAAATGCAGATATGCAAGATGGGATTTGCACTTCTTTTCTGAAGAGAGATATTTCTGGGCCCCTTGACTGACTGAATAGACTGATGAAGTGCATGGCCATGCCCAAACGAACTGATTGGTTCTTTGTCGTTTACCTATCAGTAAAGGTCGGATAGTCAAGAAACAGAATCTTGAGTATTAAGAGTTGACATAATCCAGGCTCATACTCATAGATGAAATATCGTGTTGCAAAGGGAAAAGCCAAGATATACCCAATTTTATGAACAGTTGTTTCATAAATGTTATTTCCTTACGGAAATGTTTAAATCACCTATCTGGGTATAAGAGTTCTTGTAACCTGGTTAGCCAAAGTGCTGTCTAGGGGCCTCTTTAGGTCCGTGTGAACAAGGCGGTATTGCCAACTTGCACAAGTGGGAGTCTGTTAGGAATTATGTGCAGAAGTTGACAAACCAGTAATCACACATCCATTTTTACAAGACACTTGAGGGTCACACTTGTGAGGACCTATAAATCGAGTAAGATAAATAAAACTCAGAAATGGAGAGTTTGGATTTATAATAGTCAATTATAAATCAACTGGGTAATTTCAGTTAGAAATCCCAAAGTTAGAGGGTTGTTAAATTAATTAAGATAATTATATATTTATTAGTAAAATAAATATATAATAGATAATCAGATAATTATCTAGAAAAATCTTTTCTTAAAGAAAAAGAAAAGATTAGATAATTAAGGAAACTGAACCAGATGAGGATTCTACCATCTGATAAGCTATATAAATAAGCCTTAGGGGTTTATGATTTGATTCATTCAAAAACAATTCCCAGAAAAGTTTCCACCAGAAATTCTCTCTCTCTCTCTCTCTCCTCGGCGCCGCCCCTCCTAACCAAGCCAGTTCGGTTTTCGGTTATTTCTCCGGGTTTTTGAGTTCTACTAGAGGAACGCTCGTAGGGTTGATCACCGGTGGATTATTACTCAAGCAAACCAGGTAAAATCCTTATCTTTTAAATGATTAAATAATTTAGAACGAAAGATCGTGGTTTTAGGGTTTTAACCATAAATCGCTTCCGCACTTATAGTGTTCGTCGAATCAGTTAGATTCGTGGATCACAGTTAAACCCAACAAAATATAATCACACACTTATGTCACTTTTAAATTCACTTTGTATTAACAATGGAATTTACAGATTGTTTGCGAAAGATAGAAAAGGATAAACCTATTCTAAAACAATCTAAGTTACAATTCTTTCACTTTGCAATAGTGAGAAGGTGCTTAAGAAAAGATAAGAACTTAGAGGGATAAAAGAAAGAAAGAATTTTGGGATATAAGATGGAAGAAGAAGAGATATGGAGAACATCTTCTTCACGTCAATTTATACCCCATGCATTAAGTGCATGGCAGACCTACTTTGTGCACGTGTTGCACTCTTAGTGGTCCTACTGTACTATTTACTATAAAAAAATACCTTTGCGTGTTGTGAAAAGGGTCCTTATAATTAACAGTTGCCTTATGGGATGATAAGTACGGAGGGAACAGTAAAGTGACTGTCCTTTTGTACTGTGTGTCAGAAAGGCGTGTAATCCTTTTGTGCATAAGATAAAAGACATTTTTCGTTCTTCAGGATCATGATACTGATCAGTGAGGAGGGCCTTGATACTAATGATCATCAGGGGACACCGTATCCTGATACACTTCAGGGAGTCATATATTTTTGAGCAGCTTTGTAACAACTCAAATCCAATTTTCTAAATTTAACGGAAATAGTTAACGAAAGTAAATAAAGTAACCTTTGCAGCGGAAATAGTAAAAGGTTCAAACTTGAATTTGAATTTCATTTAAGAAAAACAACCAACAATTTAAGTAAATCGCAAACCCTTTCAAAAATGAGATACAATGTATCTGATAAATTCACTTCAAAATAAAAACAACAAAATCCCCAACATTAACAGTCGTTGTCTCTTTAACATAATTTAACTGAGCCATGGAGTTGATCGGAGCTTCAAGCCAAGCCCTTCCCTTGAACTTTCCCGTAGGAACCTGCAACTAAAAGAGAAATCCACAGACGGGTAAGCTTGAAAACTTAGTGAGCACAAACCACAAACACATGAACATTATATCACAAACCACAACGCATATGAGAACTAGACATGTTATCACCAATGTCCTTACGGTACACGCCGGTAAGAACCATGCTATCACCAATGTCCTTACGGTACACGCCGGTAAGAACCATGCTATCACCAATGTCCTTACGGTACACGTCGGTAAGAACCACACACATACTGATATCAGTTTAACACCATGACAATACCCACGGTGGCCACCACCACTACAATGGATACGCCATCACACAACATGCTAGTCTCATAACCACATACGCATCACATGCAATTTGTACATAAGCCACATATAAGGGTTAATGTACTCACCTTGAATAACGTCACCACAAATAGTGTCATCACACCACACAATTGTCCTCAAGCACCTAAACCAAAACAATACATGGTTCACATAAACAATTGCTCGAGAATGACACGTAAAACTCCCATACCGAAAAGCGAGTCTTAGCCATAGCTAGACTACTCCAATTGCCCCAAATTCTACCCAACATTATCTTAGAACATCCCTAAGATAAGCCCCAAGCCAAATCCTGAAAAAGACCACACACGAAAAATTAAAAAATCAAAACAGTGAGTTACGCGACCTACTCCCGTGACCTCAGGTCGCGGGGTCAGGTCGCGCAACTTTCCTGACCTGACAAACTTCGCAACTTGGCTACGGGAAACACCCCAAAACTCATCCTTACGACCATATAACTCAGCAGTGGTGTTATTGAACACCCCCATACCACACAAAATAGACCAACTAAAACACATTACTAACATGAAATAACTCAATTCGAGCATCAATTGATCACCAATTGGACCACAAACCAACCACACAAACCCTAACTCCCAAAACCCCCAAAACTCGACTCAACTAATCGAATAAGCACAAATAGGATATTACCTTGGGTTAGGAATTCGATACAAACGCAACCTTGATGATCAATTTCAACCGAAACATTTGATTGAGCCTTCAATTGCACCAATCCCTTGAAGTACACAACCCTCTCCCTTTTCTCCTTGGAAGTCGACTAACACCCAAAATGGGGAATTAGTCTTTCAAAGATCTTACATACATGTCAACTACGCCCTCAACTATCGAAAATGACGCCCCGGTCCCTGCACCGGAAAGTTACACATATAACCCACATTAACTTTAAACTTAACGATCCTAGTTAAATACACAACTTTGGGAAATGGGGCGTTACAACTCTCCCCCACTTAACAAGATTTCGTCCCCGAAATCGATTATGCTAAAACAACTCCGGGAAACTCGCCCTCAACTCGACTTTCGATTCCCACGTCCACTTTGATCCCTTGCGCTGTTCCCATTGGACGTTCACAATCCAATCTCTTTGTTTCGTAGGGTCTTAATCCTCTCTTCCAACACAACAATCGGCCTCTCAACCCAGTTCATCCACTTGAATGTTGCCTGCCGGAATGTAAGCCGATTCATCAGCTAAACATTTCCTCAACTGAGACACATGAATGTATTATATACTTGACTGAGTTCTGAAGGTTACTCAATTCTATACGCCACCTTGCCTACACGCGCTATCACCTTGAAAGGTCCGATATATCTAGGGCCGAGCTTGCCCCTCATTCTAAATCGGATTACTCCTTTCCACGGTGATATTTTCAGCAACACATCATCACCCACGTTAAACTATAAATCCAATCTTTACTTGTCGGCGTAGCTTTTCTGATGACTCTGTGCGGTCTGTAACCGCTCTCGAATCATCCCCATGCCCTCCGTCGTCTTTTGAACTCTTTCGGTGCTACCCATCTCACACCGATCAACCTTTCCCCCACAAAAGGAGTTTTACATCTCCACTCGTACAACATCTCACACAGAGGCATGTCAATACTGCCATGAAAACTGTTGTTATACAAAAACCCGGCCAACGATAGATAGGTATCCCAACTATCGCCAAAAACCAACACGCACACCATTAACATATCGTCGAGAGTCTTAACCGTCCTCTCGCTCTGTTCGTCTATCTGAGGATGGAATGTAGTACAGAACTGTAATGTAGTATCCACATCCTCGTGAAATCTTCCCCAAAACCATGATATAAACCACACGTCTCGATCAGAAATCATTGCTACTGGCATTCCATACCTTGACACCACTTCTTTAACACAACAAGTCACATCCCGCATCATTCCCGGCTACCAATAATCGGCCTTCAAGTCCCGATACGTTTTGGTAGCTCCTAGGTGCATAAAGAATTTGAACTTATGAGCTTCGTCCAGAAGTGTCTGTCTTGCCTCATACGATACTGGCATCCAAACACAACCCGAACAAGTCAAAAGTTCTCGACTGTCAGACCCCCAACTGGGCCGGTTGACCCTTGATCCTCTCTTCCTCCTAATTTACTTCTTTCACGGCACCAACCTGAGAGCTCTTGGTCAGCTCTAACATCGAAGTCATCACCGTCAATCTCATTAACGGTACTCTCATCACCATACTATGAGCCTTTCGACTCAACATAATCACCACCACATTAGCCTTACCCGGATGGTATAGGATCTCACAGTCTTAATCCTTTACCAAATCAGCACCGCCGCTGACTCATGCTCAGATTTTGCTGGTCAAGCAAATACCACAAACTCTTATGGTTAGTGTAAACGGTACACTTAACACCATAGAGATAATGCCTCCACAACTTCGGCGCGAACACCACCGTTGCCAACTCCAAACGTGTGTCCGGAAATTGCTTCATGCGTCTTTAATTGACGGGACGCATAAGCTATTACCTTCCCACACTGCATTAACACACAACTCAACCCATGATACAAGCATCACAATACTCTGCTATGTATCGATCCCTCCGATAGCGACAATACCGGCGCTTCAGACAACCTTTTCCGTAACACCACAAAAGCTTCTAACTGATCGCCACCCCTAACAACTTCACACTCTTTCTCATGAGCCTTGTCAAAGGCACCACCATTTTCGAGAAGTCTTGGATGAACCGCTTTAATATCCAGCTAATCCAAGAAAACTCCGAATCTCGATGGGAGTCTCCGAAGCCTCCCCTTTGTTACTGCTTCCACTTTCGCCGGATTTCACCTTGATGCCTTCCCGGTTAACAAAGTGTTCTAAGAATTGGGCCATCTTGTAACATGGAGTCACACTTGGAGGACTTGGTATACAGTCTCTCCTTTCGCAACGTCTTCAACACTTCAACCCAAAGTTTCGCATGCTCCCCTTCCATCTTGGAGTAGATCAGTATGTCGTGCGTGAAATGATTACCGATCCATCCAGCTTAGGTCCACAGACACGATTCATGAGGTCCATGAACACCGCCGGCGCATTCGCCAACTCGAACGTCATCACTACAAACTCGAAACATCTATACCTTAATCTGGACGCGGTCTTCTGCACGTCCTCGCCTGCCACCGTCACCGTCACCTGATGGTACCCTGAACGAAGATCTATCTTCGGGGACCACGTGGTTCCCAGAAGTTGATCACTTAGATCATCGATCCTCGGTAGCGGGTATCCATTCTTCACCGTAAGCTTGTTGAGCTCAAAATTTTCGATGCACATCCGCATCGGGCCATCCTTCTTTCTCACGAAAAGGATAGGAGCTCCCCCAAGATGAACTACTTGGACGGGTAAACCCCTTCACTTACAACTCCCCCACATGGCTTGACAGCTCCTACATCTATGGAGGTGCCAAGCAAAAGGAACTTTGCCCACTGGTGTCGCTCCCAGAATCAAATCTAACCCGAGCTCCACTTGCCCGCAGAGACATCCAAAATTTTTCTCATCATGGAATATCACCCGGTTATCACTCACAAACGCCTTACAACTGACTCCTCAACAGTGAACATATCCTCTTGTTTTCGCCATCGAACACAGCTTCAGTTGTCTCATCGATCGCTTTCCGATGAGTAGAACTCCCCCGCTTGGAGTTCGGATCTCCACCCGTTGACTTTCACAGTCAAACGAGCCTTATGACAAACGAACCAGTTCATACTAACCACCACATCGATTTCCCCCAAATGGAATAGGAATGAGGTCCATGCAAAACTTCATCCTTTCCAATCATATACACATCCTTCCTACACATCACTAACCAACGGTACCCTCGTCCGCCATTCTACTTCTAACGGACTCTCCACCTTACCCTCACAAAACTCCCGAAGCTTGGCTTCAGGATCACCATGACAATACGCCTCTAACTTCCCATTCGCCACATAAATGAACAAACGAGCGACCTTTCCCACAAACAAGTCGGTGATTTAATTCACCGGCTCCGTCGTCTATGCCAACGATAAGAACTCGTTCGCGAGTCACCCCAACTCAACCTGCAACATAAACTGCTCCCAGAACAGCTCCTCGAATCGCTCATATGTCAGAGCATTGACTTGCTTCTCCATCCACGATCGGACTCTCAGGTCCCACCAAACGTTTCCGTCATCCTTAGCAGGTTCGACACATAAAGAATCTTCTCTTCCACTAAACAGAAGCTGGTGCGGAAAGCACCCTCTACCACAACCATCCAACGAGTGCTGGTCACGGGTCCTTCACTCGGCTATAGATCTCCATTACCAACTCTTACCACATTTGGGTGATAACACCCGAAAGCACGCCATGCAAAACCTTGCTGACCCAGAGTACTTTCTATATAGGACAATACTATCGTGTAGTGAGCCTATACACCCTTTAGTCCTTATCGGTATCTCAAGATCCCTTATGATTCCGTCGAAATCAAATTTGTATCGATGTTTATAAATAACCCAGATGTGAAAATCGTGTTTCGAACCCCTCGGCAACAACCAACAAAGACATGCCAGAGAATTCTCCACGAAATTTCCACTCATCAATACAAACTTGGTCTTAACTTCACCATTAGTATCCTGATCCACAGATTCACCAACGGACTCCACTGAATGAAGACATTCAATCTGAATATACAGTCTTAACACTTCTCACATAACGAGGGCACACTTTTTGTCCATAACCCATACTACCGCACATAACATTACGCTTTTATGATGACCACTTCGTTCTCGTTCCGTCCACAAATGTCTGGGTCAATGACCCTCACTACATCTTACTCTTTCTAACATGCTACTAAGTGGTCTAACCACCCTTTTCGAGAACACACACATGCGTCCTATCACTTGATTTATAGCATGCCCTTACACAAGCCATCACACAATCAACCCAACTAAGGGTTATACAACCTATCATAGCATGCTACTTACCCTTCCAACCTAGTCGGTTCATAGATACCCTTTATAACTTTGCCAAGTCCCAACATGTACAATATAATTGTGATGATATGGGCCCTTATATCACCATAATTAATCCTACACATCTAGGCTTTACGTTGTCACCAAAGATTCTAATCCCCAATCTAGGCTCACACCACATATGCAAAACACAACAACAAGGCAACTCTCTAACTATCATAGTATAAGAGTTACACCACGCCATTCTATTCACCACAAGGTTTATGTATAAACATCACATTGTAATATTAATATAGTTCTCATAACATCTAGCATATACACAACATTATCATGCTAGCACTTTCATCACATATGTAATATCATAACATGCCAACACAATCAACAAATAGCATGTCAACCACAATCAAACCTCAATGAACATTTACCATAGCATCCACAACACACTATAGTTAGGCACACTCAATCATGCTAATACGTCACCACGATAACATGATAATCACAATTAATTCACAACATACCATGGATGGGTACATCCAATCATGCTAATACGTCACTACGATAGCATGTTAATCACAATTCAATTTAACAATATCAATCATGTGATACAAATAAACAATGTGCTCACCCCGTCTTGATGATCCTTGGCTCAGTTCACACTCCCTTTTCATAAAAAAAATCAAAGATTTTAAAAGGTTACTTGCTTTGAAAACACAAGCTCTTAGGTTTAAGTCCAAGCACTCACCTCTCGTGAATGCCCGAATCCCTTAAACCAAGGCTCTGATACCAATTGTAACAACTCAAATCCAATTTTCTAAATTTAACGGAAATAGTTAACGAAAGTAAATAAAGTAACCTTTGCAGCGGAAATAGTAAAAGGTTCAAACTTGAATTTGAATTTCATTTAAGAAAAACAACCAACAATTTAAGTAAATCGCAAACCCTTTAAAAAATGAGATACAATGTATCTGATAAATTCATTTCAAAATAAAAACAACAAAATCCCCAACATTAACAGTCGTTGTCTCTTTAACATAATTTAACCGAGCCATGGAGTTGATGGAAGCTTCAAGCCAAGCCCTTCCCTTGAACATTCCCGTAGGAACCTGCAACTAAAAGAGAAATCCACAGACGGGTAAGCTTGAAAGCTTAGTGAGCCAAACCACAAACACATGAACATTATATCACAAACCACAACGCATATGAGAACTAGACATGTTATCACCAATGTCCTTACGGTAAACGCCGGTAAGAACCATGCTATCACCAATGTCCTTACGGTACACGCCGTAAGAACCACACACATACTGATATCAGTTTAACACCATGACAATACCCATGGTGGCCACCACCACTACAATGGATACGCCATCACACAACATGCTAGTCTCATAACCACATACGCATCACATGCAATTTGTACATAAGCCACGTATAAGGGTTAATGTACTCACCTTGAATAACGTCACCACAAATAGTGTCATCACACCACACAATTGTCCTCAAGCACCTAAACCAAAACAATACATGGTTCACATTCAATTGCTCGAGAATGACATGTAAAACTCCCATACCGAAAAACGAGTCTTAGCCATAACTAGACTACTCCAATTGCCCCCAAATTCTACCCAACATTATCTTAGAACATCCCTAAGATAAGCCCCAAGCCAAATCCTGAAAAAGACCACACACGAAAAATTAAAAAATCAAAACAGTGAGTTACGCGACCTACTCCCGTGACCTCAGGTCGCGGGGTCAGGTCGCGCAACTTTTCTGACCTGACAAACTTCGCAACTTGGCTACGGGAAACACCCCAAAACTCATCCTTACGACCATATAACTCAGCAGTGGTGTTATTGAACACCCCCATACCAATATAACACAAAATAGACCAACTAAAACACATTACTAACATGAAATAACTCAATTCGATCATCAATTGATCACCAATTGGACCACAAACCAACCACACAAACCCTAACTCCCAAAACCCCCAAAACTTGACTCAACTAATCGAATAAGCACAAATAGGATATTACCTTGGGTTAGGAATTCGATACAAACGCAGCCTTGATGATCAATTTCAACCAAAACATTTGATTGAGCCTTCAATTGCACCAATCCCTTGAAGTACACAACCCTCTCCCTTTTCTCCTTGGAAGTCGACTAACACCCAAAATGGGGAATTAGTCTTTCAAAGATCTTACATACATGTCAACTACGCCCTCAACTATCGAAAATGATGCCCCGGTCCCTGCACCGGAAAGTTACACATATAACCCAAAATAACTTTAAACTTAAGATCCAGTTAAATACACAACTTTGGGAAATGGGGCGTTACAAGCTTGCTATCACTGAGTTCCGTCTTCAGATCACGAGCATTGATGTTCGTGTCATTAACTAATTTTTCGACGTCGCTGATGGGTCTTTGGGTATGACTTAATGTCTTCAGGAGGTCTTCGCTTCTATCAGTCTTAGTAGTTTGCAAAACAGACTCTGTTAACTCCTGATCTTGATCTTGATACTTATACAATAGTTTTAAAGTATAATCAACAAAAAATAACACTGAACATACTCAGTGACAATTTCTCAAGCTGTAATAGAAGCAAAGATCCTATTCACTAAGTAAAGTTACATGATGATTATCATTTCACCAGGTCTTAGGAGAGCTGGATCAACAAAACCCAAAAAGATGAATAGTGGAGAAAGAGACCATGAATCTCAATTTGCTTATTTTCCAAATCACTCTCACTCTCTCTCATCTCTCACTCTCTCTCTCTCTCTTCTCTCTCTCTCTCTCTCACACACACACACACACACAAAGATTTTCATCATAATCATTTTCTTGCAGAAGATGAATATTCAAGTTAAATTACACTGTTGCTTGTTGGTCCTTTAAGTTAGAGTAAATATAATATAATGAAGGAAAGTTGCACATAAACTAAAAAGACATATTTGCCCTCGTATTTGCATTAGTAAATGACGACCGTTTAGACAAAGGACTATGGGTGTGAAAGTTTTTAAAATAAAGATTCAACTCTGCAATTTTTTTGATAAAGAATTAAAGTTTCAATATCACGACAACCTAAAGGACTAACCATGTAATTAACTATTTTTTTTAATTTTAGATTATATATCTATTTTAACAAAGTTAAATATGCCAATGTCAACTTTCATCCTTGAGTCCTTTTAAAGTAAATGAAGTCTGCAAAAAAATAAAAAGAATATCCAACATAACACTAAAAAAAGTAAATGTATAATATAGATATATATATATATACACACACGCAGGTTCATACAAGAACCCTAACTTTTTAAGAAAACACGAAAAAAATTATGTATAAAATCATATATGATTCACATAAAAAATTCCACGTACAGAAAATCACATACAAAAGTATGTGAATCATATACGACACTTACCAGCAACTTAAGTTGCGAAAAATTCTTCCACGTCCAAATAGTTGTGAATCATATATGATTTTGTACATAAAAAAGTTTTTCGTGTTTTTTTGAAAAGTTCTCGTTCTCGTTTGAACCTTTCTATATATATATATATTATATAAATGAGAGAGAGAGAGAGAGAGATATTTATTTCGCAAATCAATCTTAGAATATAATTCTTTTTTAGATAAAATTATTTTCTATATTGTGTTTAATTTGATGTAATTATTTCATATAATTCTTTTTTAAATAAAAATATTTTCTGTATGTGTGTTTTTTATGTAAAAAGTGAAAATGTTTTATCAAAATAAGAAAAAATACATTAAACAATAATATCAAAATAAAAAAAATACATAAAGGAATTTCATTTTTGCATTTTGCACCAAGTTCAATCTTCACCTTGTCAAGATCACTCCAGTCAGTAACTAATTGGGGCTCGGTGTGTTCTGGAATTTCAGGAGTTGTTGCTATTGTAGAACTCTAGGAATGAGTTTGGTTGGTAAAAAGGAGGATTGTGAAGAAATTCAACAATCCCAGAGTAAATCCCTTCGAGAAATGATACCATTCAAACTTTCCACTATTAGTATTCATCTCTGGACAGTGTTAGGGTTTGGATTATGATCCAATGCTTAAGAAAGCAGAGTTTGAGGTATTTTCCATGTTTACAAAAAGAAACAAGGTGAAGAATGGATGAAAGGAGGCCTAAAAAGAGGTTGGCCAATCAAGAGCTGGTGAATTGCTTGTTCGCTTTTGAGGGTTTCGATTTAAAGCAGTGATGTAAACTCTTTGAAGAATAGAGATTTGAGAGTATCAAACTCAGAAAACAGTGTAAAGCAGAGTATGAAAATGTTCTAAAATAGAATAGCTTAAACTTCGATAGAAAATCAGTAACAAATGACCAACAACCGCTCTGATACCAATTGTTGTTCCCATTTTGTGTTCAATATACTGATTTCTACTCTAAATAAACACGGTAATATGATAATGCGAGGAAGAAATTTGTTTTTGATGAATAAAGTAGAACAATAAGGAAGATAAGATCAGTTTACTCAATTGGAGCTATGTTGATTCCTTGTGAACGAAGAACACCAAGAACACTTTCAACTATGTGAAAAAGACTCTTTCAAAATCTCACTATTACAAAAGATGTATATTGAAAAGCATACGCATTACACAAGATAAATCTAGTTTAAATATTGGTTGCTCATGTGACTTGAACCAATGAGAACGTAACACCTGGTAGCATCAAATCTTTGAGATACGTCATTTGAGAAGTTAGTTACAACCATTTCACATGATGTGCACATGCTAGATTTATCCTTGTGGAAATGAAAGGAGAACTGTCACTGAGGTCTTGTGTTTCAGAGCTCTGAAGGTGATCTCAAAGGCTTTGCAATATGATGACTTGATTGCAGTTTTGAAGGCTTTTGTCGAATTGCCTTCTGAAGACCTCTGTTGATAAGATTCTGCAATTGCGTTCTTGATGTATACTTTGCCTTCTGCCTATATGAGCTTATTCTATTTTTCAAATACTTTCTATCAGAATGAAAATGGAGGTAACAATGACTAACACACCCAAAACATATAATCAATTAAAAAGATATAAAATGAAATCATACCCGATGCAAACTTTGAGCTTGCTAAAATCGGACAAATGTCCCTGCAAAAATCCCAACGTGGTTAAAACAATCCAAAAGGCTAAGAACTCGACTTGATACTCAATAAAGTCAAAACTAGTATCATAGTACATCTAAATCACGTTTATAAAATCACATGATTCTAAGACACGACTAACTCCAAAACTCAACTTGGTCGGAACAAAATAGTTTCAAATGAAATCATGTTATTCCCATTTTGAAAGTGTCCCATAACTTCAATATGCATTTATCCAAATTGTTTGGAAACCTTATACTACAATGCATTAACGTCAAATACTCTTCATTTGTCTAATAAATTGTTAAATGGACACATTCTTGGGGTTTATTCACCAAAATATTCAAAAACCCATCATTGAATCTATTTACAAGATTCATTAACCCACATATGCAAATTTATCAAATACTCAGCACATTTGATAAATATCAAATAAAATATGTTAATATCTAAAAAAATACACATTTTTGACATGTACAACGTTTTCACAAAATAAGTTGAACTCACCTTGCTAGATTTAGTTGAACCTAGGTTCCAAATCCACATATGGAATTTAAAGTGTTGGAGACTATAGATCTACAAGCAAACTTCTAGATCTACAATATATAGTTTCTCAAGAATACTTCCTTTACTCCTAAAACATACATAAACAAACTAAGGAATAGGAATAAGAGCTGTTGGTGCAAAGGACCAAACCCTAGATTCAAAAGATGAGGATTGGCGTGACCTTCAACCTCATTGAACCCAAAGTTCATCAAGGAACCATCATCCATTTTTTTTACCATCATGAATAGCTTCAAAATATGAAACTGTGGCATCAAATCCCCCAAATCAGATAAGAAATGAAGAGGTTATGGCCAAATGAAGAAACCCAAATTTATGCACTGCGGGTTTGTGGCGACCTTGCCAGTGTCACTATCGGCCCAAATGTACAAAAAGTGGGTACTTCCCACTTGACCCTGATAGGCGATTGTGCCATTTGGCACTTTTTCTAACATTGTAGCCAATCCGTACTAAGGGACCTTTCGATCGTTTTTTGCGTATTTCGACCCCAATTCTAACCTCGATCTTTCCAATATGATTATCAACTAAAAGACCTCATAAATCATCATCTTAAATACTTTGTGACCGTAGTTTAGCCTAAACCAAAAATTCGAGATTCACGGGTGTTACACCATCAAAGTATTTTTGCCATGAATGTTTAGTGTTATTTATGTGGTCTCATAAAAATAGTATGGTTTCAAATGATTCTAGATATATATATATATATATACATGTGTGTGTGTGTGTGTGCGCACCCATGGGTAAAGGGAGGATCATACGAGGATATGAGAAGGAATGAGCCACAAGGGCGAATTTACCCGTAAGGGTAGGTAGGTCCCTAGTCTTACCTAATTTTTGTTTTTTATTAGAAGTTATATAGAAATTTTTTGGAGACCAACCTTAAAAAGTTTAGAGGAATTACCTTAAACTTTTGTTTAACAGCCTATGGGAAACTAAAGCTATGGCGTCGTACTGGATAACACCTCGTGTTGTGTACAAAAGGTTGCAGGTTCGATTTTGCCTATACTTATTATTTTAGACTTTTTTTAAAGCTCAATACATTTAAGTCTAGCTCAAATACCACAAAAAAAAACTACCGTATATTGAGATCGACCATGCATGACGCTTCATCTCCTTAATTAGACTTCTACCTATCGACTTTTACTTGGCAATTCGATTTCACAATATATTGAATAAGTTATTTTAAAATGTATTAGTAATGATACATTATGCAAATATTTGAAGGTACAAGCCTCACCGATTATAAGTGTAAGAACTTTAATATCAATATGGATATATATTTGATTTTTAATCTTAATGACCCGACCCGACAAAAAAATAGTTGACACTTTTTTTTACGGCTAAAGTTAATTAGTAAATCATGTGATTTTCTGTTCTAAATTCACCATTGATGAGTCCACATAAAAGATTAATTAAAAATCATGAACAAAAAATAGAAATAATTTATAAAAATTTGGATACTTATCATTATAAATTAAAAAAATCCTATCATCTTTTAGATTTTTTTCAAATTTTAATTGTCTAATATTTTTATCTAAGTTTTATTTAAAAAAATAGATACAATAATAAATTTGCAATTCTAATCAAATTTCATATGTGATACTGTATTAGGTAAATCTCATATCGTCGTGGACAGTAGAGATGTTGGGTTCATAAGTATACTTAGGCCTTACATGATACAATATGTTTTAGGGTCACCGATAACTCCAAAATTATACATGTTTTGCTCGCATTAATTCCCCACTTTTGTATTTATTTTGAGAGTATTTCGGAAGTTTGACTTAAAAAGACTTCTTTTCCAGTTTTGCAGGTTTAGGAGGCACTTGTGCGAAAAAGTAGAAAAAGAGGGTAAAAAACATAAAAAATGGAGACTTTTGTGAAGAAACAGAAAATATGGATTTCTGAGCTCCAAAGACTGCTTTCTTTCTCTCTAAGTCAGCCAGCTTCCTCCCTAAGCGTGAATCTCTAGTTACTTTCTCCAATGCAAGATCTCCAGCAAATAAAGAAAGGAAAATCAAATAAAATATTTTGGAAGATTCTGTTGCCATTTCGCGATCGCAAAACCCTTATTTAGCGGCACAAAGTGATTGAAGTCTAGAATGTTCCTTCCTTTGCTCCATTTTCGCGTCAGTCTACATCTACTTAGCGCCGGGAAGTTGATGAAGACCCTCTATGGAAAATTCTAGAATGTGCAGAAAAAGAAAAGTAGGGATCGAATAGTGTTTCGCGCCGCGAAGCTGCCGCTTCGCGATCGCTAAACACACCTGCCGAGTTTATAAATAATAGAAGCCTTGCCATTCAGTACCAAATCATTAATCAATCAGTTTAGAAGTACAGTTTTCTCTCAAATAATGTAGTTAGTTTAGAATATGGGAGCCACTTAGGGTTTCCAACCCAAGAAGACGGAGGCTCTATATGGAAACTACGGAGGAGATGATTCGAGAGGATGCTAGCCAAATCTACCGGTCTTTAGTATGGTTTGCATTAGTATCTATGTCTAGTATGTCTAGTATGTCTATGTGCTAGTTCTCTTTGTGTTTACATTATGGTTTGATTACTTTAGATGTTTATTTAATTACGGATTTAATAGATTTATGGTTTATTGAATAATTATCTTGTGATTCCTATATTGATGCTTTAACTGTGGCTACTTGAAGTCGTTGATTGGGTGTATTTACTTTCTGACAATAAGTAGATAGACTCCGTTCGGTTAATCAATCTCTCTTACCTTTCACTCCAGTGACGCGGAGAGACGTGGTAAGCAACCCTCGGACCAGAGTAGGTTGGATTGTAGGGTCCCACGACTTGGCATTGATTAGGGTGCCTTTTACTAGACTTTCATAGTCCCTGTATTTGGGCCGGAAGACCAACCTGGTTGATAATCACAGATATTTATGTTTGGGTGCTTTATGCTTATATTCCTACAATAATCATCAATCTATATCTCATGAAAAGTAAATCTTAAATAATCATAATGAATACAATTATCTCTGATGTATGTTTGCTTATCAGTTTTCCACTTCTTTGTTAGGTTTATTTATTTATTGTCTTTTATAAGTCAAATTCATTTTCCAAAAGCAATGTTTTTATTAGATTAATTAACGAAAGCTTTGGTAGACATCTAGCTTAACTGTTCTCAGTGGTAAGAACGATACCTGGTACTTTCCTACACTATATTACTTACGATCGGGTACGCTTTTCCTGTATATGTGGTAATACTAGTTAGGTAATTTAAGGGTTAAACTTGGTACTGTTTTTATAAATATAATTTACCGCATCAGTCATAAGCATGACAGATTCATGAGAACTTCACAGTTAAGTATGCTTGAGTGAGAGCAGCACCAGGATGGGTGACCATCCCCTAAGAAGTTTTCGCTAGGTCGCCAGAAACAAATCATGAGCTAGTAGAGTAAAGCGGACATATTGTGTCGTGGTAGGCGGCATGGTGTTACAAATATACAGATCAATTCATTATTTCTTTCACCATTTTTCTCTAGTTTTGGATCTACGTTTCGAATTACATGTGATTAGTTTTGTTTACCCTGTGATTTATTATGTATCACATATGATTAATTATGTTAATTTTTGTACATACCACATATGATAATTTACTTTCAAATATAAATGACGCATTATCACATTTGGTAATATTTATATCTTAAAAGATCTATAAATCTAAATATACATAATCACATATGGTTAAGAAAAGTATATACAATTATCATATGTGAATTGGTTGTGAATATCATTAGGGCTGGCAATGGATAAGGGTACACCCGTTATGTTTCGACCCGTTGGATAAGGGTATGGATAAAGAAAAATTATCCATTTATCCACTTACCCATTACCCGTTTACCCGAAATTTTAATGGGTAGGATATGGATAAATGATTTTTTCGTTATCCATTACCCGTTACCCGTTATG
The DNA here is from genome assembly GCA_030169165.1 of Centaurea solstitialis. Classification (NCBI taxonomy): domain Eukaryota; kingdom Viridiplantae; phylum Streptophyta; class Magnoliopsida; order Asterales; family Asteraceae; genus Centaurea; species Centaurea solstitialis. Next base: position 50,342,602 of record CM058043.1, read on the forward strand.
ATATATATACATGTATAATTATATAAAGTTAAATATTAAATAATTATATTAGTTATATAATTAATATTTTTTATAACGTTGATTTGTAATTATTTTAATATAAATATGTTTGTGGTAATATTTAATTGTTTACTAGAGCAAATTACATACATAAAAATTATTTATGAACTAATATTTTACATATATGTTTGAGGTTTAACGATACTATTTATTGATACCCATTGGCCATTACCCATTTCGTTACCGCTATCTTTAATGGATAGGGTAGAGTATGGATAATAGTATTTTTAGATGGATAATTACCCATTTCGTTACCTGCTATTTTAAATGGATTGGATAACGGAATAACCCTTACCCTATCCATACCCTACCCATTGCCAGCCCTAAATATCATATGTGATAATTACTAAAATATTTGAATTATATAATTGACGAAAAATTATAAAATACTAAATTAAAGATTTATGAATTAATTAAAATTTAAAATAAATAAATTTAAAACATATATTAAGATTTTGAAGGATTTATGCAATTAAAAAAATAAAAATTATCTTAATGTATCAGATTATCTTCTACTTTTAATTATGATAATTTTTTATTAATTAATTACGTAATCAATATTCCTTTTCACCTTTATATAAAGAGTAAAATGTGCGAAATAGCAACCTACTTTCATCAACTTTTTATTATATATTGTACTTTCAAAATTTTTTTTACTGTAGCAATGTATTTTTATAATATATTTTATTAAAGCATTGCATTTTGAAAAATTTACCCATTAGGCCACAGTACAAGAGCCCTCCGAGCATGGACGGAGCCACGAGGCGGGCAGAGTAGGCAGTTCCCCCCCCCCCCCCCCCTCTCTAACATTTTGAATCTTTCTTAAAGGGATTTATATATTAGGCGTATTTGGTTTATTGCCCCCTTAAAAATTTAAAATTAAAATTTATATATTTAGGATATTTGGATAATTGCCCCCTTAAAAATTTAAGATTACGATTATTATTGACATTTTGGAGGTTTTTTGTGTATAAAAAAACTATTTTTCTAGAATTAAAATTGTTGTTAAGAATTTGCCCCCACACAAAAAAATTTCTAGCTCTGGCCCTGCCTCCGAGCTCACTATCACATCAGCCCACACCAGCTTTTCTATAAATTCACAATAAGCCTCTGGAGCCCTCTCTGTTACTACTTGAACCTACCAAATCAAATACCCAATACAATTAAAAAAGTGTGAGAGAGGAGAGGAGCGGCTAAATCGGCTTCCACACACCACCTTCAAGCCCGCCCACCCAGCCCGCCTGCCGGCACCGTAGCGATACCCGTCCAGCCCGCCGTGCCAAGCCTGCCGGAGCCCCTCCCATCGCTACACATGGCCTTATAGCATTGGATAACCTGGTGCCTTTAAAACTGGTATTTTAAAGCTATTTTAGTGTAAAAACTGTAGTTTTTTATTTAATTGTGTAAAAACGGCATCTATAAGGTATTTTAAAGCATTTTGAAGTTGTTTTAAGATGTTCTTAAGCAATTTTGAAGTCGTTTTAAGATGTTTTTAAGCAAATTTAGAGTACAAAAGGCAGTTTTTGATATTATTGTGCAGAAACTGCAATTTTAGGATATTTATAAGCATTTTAAAGGTGTTTTTAAGATATTTTAAAGTTATTTTTGTGTAAAAGTTGCTATTTTTTATGTAATTTTAAGATATCTTTAAGCATTTTAAAGCTATTATAAGGTGTTTTAATATGAATTCACTAGTTTCAACCTTTTCCTATATGTGTATGCATATATAACAGTATAATACCAATAACCAACCAATCATTGATGACATAGGAGGGTATGGAGAGTTCAGATGAAAACACACACTCCATGTTATTGGTGAGCCCACGAGTGACATTTCCACATGGCTTAAATTATTGATTTATTTTTAAGTTTGTTCCATATTAATTGTAGTTTTGACTTTTTAAAGTATTTATTGAGAGATAATACAAAATCAATTGTATGTAAAATACAAATTATTTTCAATTAAAGATCATTGTAATTTAAGGATATATGGCAATTCTATCCATACCATATAAGTAGGTTACGAAGTGTATAGGTATAACTTAGTATAGAAATCTTTTGGCTTCGTTGGGAGGATCACATAGTTTGTTACGTCAGCTCCGAAAGGATAAGTTGCTTTGGAATCGATAAAGTTATGAATTTATGTGAGTGGAAAAAACTATAAGGGTAGGGATGATAACAACCCCCTATATATATTTGATTCTTAAGAAGAGTTCTCAGAAAATTTTTAGGTACTATACATAATTATGAATCTGTAAAAATGCATAAGCCAATAACTATTATTGATATATTTTGATATAGATACATGTGTAAATTTTATATTGAAACTGTTAATCTGTATCCTACAATTAAAGATTCTTAATAACCAACAAGAAAAGCATGGTGATTCCCGGACAAAAGAGTTGTGGGTCCTATTCTTTGTGAAAGTATTAGGTGGATCATGGATGTATATCTTAGACGAAAGAGGTCGTATGTTGTGGGCGTATTTTATTTGGTCATTTTTAACGTTTTTTATTGGTTTTTTTTTTTTTTGAAAATATGGTAGCTGATTTTTAGGAGATTATGAGTACTTGATTAGTTGATCACGCAGGGGACTATACTCCATGTTTTAGAAAACAAAAACATTGAAAAATAAATGTTATCTCATTGAACACAAATTTAAGAAAGGACAATATATATACTCCATGTTTTAGAAAACAAAAACATTGAAAAATAAATGTTATCTCATTGAACACAAATTTAAGAAGGGACAATATAGAGAGGTATCGACTAGTTCAGCATGATATCGAACAAGTTGTTTGTCCCAGAGGGGATGCTGCGACACATCACTAATTTGTCGAAATTTGTTTAGTAAAGAATATCCGACTTGGCTTAATTTTATAATTTAAGTTTGCTTTATTTATTTGAATTGTTATCAGATTTTTTACAGTCTTTGTTTTAAAAATTATTTAGAACAGGGACAAAGCCAAAATTTATACTATATAACTATTTTTAATTTAATTATGTAAATATATAAATATAAAACAAACGTATAAAGATTAAGTTGCTTTTAGGACATATAATATAGCTTTTAGATGAAAGACTTTCTTGGTGCCTTAAATCATGTAATAAATAGGGTGAAAACAACTTTTCTAATTGAATGGTAAATAAAATCAAGTGTCATCATATAATCATCACATATTTACAAATATGACTCATATTTATAAATAATTTGTAGATATGGCTATTTTATGTGAGACCAATACGTTTTTTTTAATATGTGTTTATATTTGGAATTTCATAGCAAAATAGTGTTCTTACGGAAACATGAAGTAAAAAGATATCCAAAACCATCGTTTCAAGTGTAAAACTTGGTTTATGAAAACAGTTTGGTCTTACATGATTTTAAGTCGTCTATCTTATATAGCGATGTTACCGTTCGTAAAAATTGGTCAAATTTTAGTATCATTTATAGCTAATTGTCGTTCCTTTAATTATTTTATATTTATTAACTATTATTTTAGCATCAATATCACGATATTTAAATGTGTAATTTAGATGTAGATTTTACAATCGAAATGTAAAATATTATGTTTTTTATTACAAAAAGTATCATAAAATAGAGAGACTTGTAGTTCTATCTTTGTTAATTATATAAAGGTTGGGTTCATGTGAGAGTTGTATGTTTTTGTGAGACCTATAAGATCACAATTTTACCCTTAAAATTTTAAAACAAAACACTATGAAGATAAAAATAAAATCAAACCTTCAACAAAAAAACACTAATTTTACAGTATTTTGATGTTCAAATGTAAAAATATGGTCACACGAATCTAACTATAACGGTTCGGTCTCACATTATTTCAAATCTGTTATATAATACTAAAATCCCGAATACAATATTTATATAAAATAGTTACGTTTTGATTAAAAACTGTTGTGCAAGGAAATAAAAGGTAAACCTGGAAAAGAAAAATTGATCAAGTATTGATATTCATTTACCAAAGGGCTTCTAGCCTAGCGAAGGTGTTCCCCTTGGATGTGGACAATAGGTATAATTTAGGAGTTGAGTAGGATTTGCAGTTAAAAGAAATATTTATATTCATTTGTGTCTTTAACGAGGGGGTTTACCCACGCTTTGCTGCGGGGAGTTTTGTTAATATTGTAAAGGCTCGTTGTTGTGAACAATATTTTAGAGGAAGTTACCTATTAAGAGCCCGGCTTCGCACCGAGTTATAAACTGTGATAGATTTGATCGTAAGTAGTAACATGAATTTATATGAAACATAAACAAATGTTGTCATACGAAAGATTTAATAAAATAAATGTAAAGATTTAAAAAATCAAGAAATAAAAAAAATTAATTTTAGAAAACTTTAATAATACTAACAATTACCAGGAAGTCAAAAGATTGTTCATGTACAGTAGGTACGACACTTTAACATATTTCAGCCAATATACGATATATGACTAAAACGCAAAATGAAATATATAAAACTAAAAGGTATAAAGTGAATAAATAGTATAAGTTTAAGGGGCTAAAATGTAATTTCTCTAAATATCGGTAGATGCTGTTCATGAACAATGTTTTGGCTTCATATAATCGTATTATATATAGTATATAATAAAATAATTACATCAAAAAATATTCAATATTAGACTCATTTCGATCGTATCGACGATACGATTATAATGGCGTAATTTGTTAAACTTAAAACATATTTTAACATATTTTATATATGACTAAAACATAAAATGAAATATTGAAAAGTGAAGAGTATAAAATGAATAAATATTATAAGTTTAGAAGACTAATATGTAAATTTGAAAATGAGTATAAGATTATATGGTTTCATATAATCCTATTAATATATATATATATAGGAGGAGAGAGAGAGGAAAGTTCAAATGTGAACCACTTTTTGGTTGTGAACGTGAGGACAACCAAGAGCGCGACACGTGCGGATGACTAGGCGCCACGTCGGCTTTTGAGTGTGGTCCCCCCCCTTTAATTCAATGCCCTCCCATGAATTGCGCCTAGTCATCCGCCGTGGACTTGACGTAGCGCCTAGTCATCTGCCACGTGTCGCGCTCTTGGTTGTCCTCACGTTCACAACCAAAAAGTGGTTCACATTTGAACCCACCCCTATATATATATATATATATTAGAGTAAATTACATATTTGGTCCCTATGGTTTGGTGGTTTTAACACTCTGGGTCCCTCGATTGAAATAATTATGGACTGGGTCCCTGTGGTATGCGTTTTATAACGCTCTGGGTCCCTCTGGGTCACGCCGTTAAACTAAGAGCCGTTAAGCCCATCATGTGCATGTCACATGATGGGCATTTTAGTCATTTCACTTATCTTTTTATTTTTCATTAAAATCATAGGGACCAAATATGTAATTCATTCTATTTTAATTAAAATCACATGGACCAAAATGTAATTTATTCCAACTCTTATATCCTCTCAGGTAACCTCATCTTCCCCAGTTGACACCACCACTAAACACCACCACCCACCAACGCCGCCACCCACACCCACACCCATTCACCACCGCCTCCACCATTCACCACCCATTCACCACCTCCTCCACCATTCACCACCCATTCACCCACAACCATAACCACTTCCACCATTCACCACCACCCGTACACAACCACCACCATTTCCACCATTCACCATCGCCCCCGCCTCCGCCTCCACCATTCACCACCACCATCGCTTGCACAACCACTGCGGTCTCCAGATCTAGAATCCAAATATCCTTACCAACCGCCAAAACTGTAACCCTTTCATGATGACATTAAATATGTCAATATTGTCATGATGATTACCCATCGAACCACCACCAGAACCTTCCAAGAAAACCTACGCCAGAGCTTCTCCATCCATCAGATATCCCAATCGTAAACATCTCAACGATAATCACCAATGTCATCCCCCAATTTCACCCAATCCACCTCAATTTGACGTTTTTTAAGACGAATTTATAAACGATAACGAAACCCTAAAAGAAACCCTTTTATGAGATAGAGATGCTCCACAGTTATTAGGGTTTCTTAAAATCTGAAATTGATCTGATGACGAAGGGTGGAAATCGATTTGAAATCGAACGGCAGGCGGCGGTGCTTAGGGATGATGCCGGAAACGTTTATGCACTTTTGAAATCGAACGACAGTCGGCGGTTTCATGGTGGAGGCCGGCGAAAGCGGCGATGGTGGCCGACGAAGGCGGCGACGGCCAGCGAAAGCTGTGGTGGCGACGCCGGCGACGGAGGCGTGGGGTGGCGGAGGATATAGGTGGAGGAGGATGAGGGTTTTGTGATGAAGATGAATGGGGGTGGTCTGCAGGAGGCGTGGGGTTATAGATTTTTTTATTTTGTTTTTTTTTCTTTATTTTTATTAATGTATAATTAGGTTAATTACATATTTGGTCCCTGTTGTTTTAATTGAAATTAAAAAATAAGTGAAATGACTAAACTACCCATCATGTGCTGTGCACATGATGGGCTTAACGGCTAAAACATAAACGGCGTAAGACAGAGAGACCCAGAGCGTTATAAAATGCATACGACAGGGACCCAAGACCATAAATAAGGTTATCTAAATGACGACAGGGACCCAGAGGCTTCAAAATTATTTCAATCGAGGACCCAAGTGTAAAACACAACACAGGGACCAAATATGTAATTTACTCTATATATTATATAATAAAATAAATACATCAAAAAATATTCAATATTAGGTTCACTTCGATCGTATCGACGATACGATTATAATGACGTAATTTGTTAAAATTAAATCGTATTTTTTAACATATTTTAGCCAATATACGATATATGACTAAAAGGTAAAATAAAATATTGAAAAGTAAAAGGTATAAAGTGAATAAATATTATAAGTTTAGAGGGCTAATATGTAAATTTCAAATTAAATATTGGGTTGGAGTGTGGGTGGGGTGAGGGTTGGAGCATTTTGGGTCGGGTATGCCTAGGGCTGGCAATGGGTAGGGTATGGGTAGGGTAAGGGTTATTTCGTTATCCAACCCATTTAAAATAACGGGTAACGAAACGGGTTATCCATCTCAAAAAACACTTATCCATACCCTACCATAGCCATTAAAAATAGCGGGTAACGAAACGGGTAATGGGTAAATGGTAAAACAAAAAAAATATTTTGATCAATAAATAATATCGTTAAACCCCAACATATAAGTAAAATATAAGTTCATAAACAGTTTTTATATATGTAATTCGTTCAAGTAAACATTTAAATATTACTACAAACATATTTATATTAATATATTTTAAAAGTAATATAGAAATTATAAGACAAGTTTTTCGTGTATTTAATTTTTTGACCATTAAATTTGATAAAAATCAAATATAATACAAATTAACATATGACGATGTTATAAAAAATATTAATAATAAAATTAATATAACTATTTAAATATTTAACTTTATATAATTATACTTGTATATATATCATAACGGGTAATGGGTAATGGATAACGAAAAAAATCATTTATCCATATCCTACCGACTAAAACTTCGGGTAAACGGGTAATGGGTTAGTGGATAAATGGATAAAATTTTCTTTATCCATACCCTTATCCAATGGGTCGAAACATAACAGGTAACGGGTGTACCCTTATCCATTGTCAGCCTTAGGTATGCCTGCTAAATGTATATATTAGATAATTAAATATTTGTATATCAACTAAGTAACCTCTTAAATAATTAATTCACCACCTAACATATTTATTATTTATTTAGAAAAATTCTTCTTTGATTTTTCACTTGTTAGCTTTAAGTTGACTTTAAGGTCAACTATATATCCAGTAGACCAATTATGATCTGGAATGGATTCCTATGGCAAAATATTTTATAGGTTTTGGATGTTTTGTAAAAGAAAGTAGAGTAATTATATTTTAGTCTATGGGTCGCATCCACTAACAATTATGGTCCTTCTTCTAAGGTGATTATATATTATATATTTGGTTACTCTAGTCATCATTTTATTTTATTTTTGATTTTTAGACTTAACTTTTGTAAAAAAGGTTCGTTAACGCCAACAATATTTTGGTATTTTTTATATTTTTTTGTTTTCAATTGAAAAATGAACAAAAATATATTGTTATATGATAATATATTGAAGTATAGATATAACTATCATATACACACATATGTATCATAAAGACTTCTTAATGGCTGCAACTCCTCTTCTCCATTACAATTCTATCTGATGACTTCTTCACTACCGACCACCAACATCCTATCTTCTCTACTTTATCTTTCACACATGCCATCATTATAAAACCTACTTGCACCCCACATGCAAAGTAAACCATCACCGTAAACCCTACTTGAGACCGTATGTATACCTTCCTCCTCCCCAGACAACTTTGTTGCCCTCAACTTACCATTATCGACCCATCTCCACACCTTTGCTAGAGATATCATAGGAAACATAACAAGTTTTTTTTTCAAATCATTTTGGATAAAAAATGTTATAATTTGAATGATATAAATTTAAGATTAATGGGTATATTGGAAGAAAAAAGATTTAACAAGAAACAAAAACAAGATTGGAACAATTGTACAAAAAAATAGATGTAGTTGATTGTTGATAGTTTGTTATTTGTTAATTGAGGTCTTGAAGTCAATTACTTTGTCGTTGTAGGATAAGTATGGCATCGTCTAAAGAACATGAATTATAGATAAAGATAGAGATAGAGATAAAAATAAATATATCTTAGATAGATTAGAACTGAAATATCTCGTAATTATCTACCTGTAACTCATTCTTATATAAAAGGCTACATCAACTCTAATATTATGAAATGAACATATATTAAAGAAATTAATGTGTCAATTTAATTGCTTATCTAGATCATTAAATCATATTTTGTCACTAATATATAACTTTAGGAGAATGACACGTATGTTTTGACATGACATTGTGTGACACCATGGTCATGACATAGTGACTCGTGTATTGAAAAATACACATAAACACATTATATTTGAAATAAAAGCAACATGAGGTATACCAATAGGGCAAAGGCCCTTTGGTAACTTTTTACATGTTTGTGAAACAAAAATTATACATAAAAAATTTCACATTATCAACTAAATACATATAAACAAACACATTGTAAAATAAATATACGTTAATCAATACCTTAAATCATAGTCTTAGATCAAAAGAAGCATGTGAAACAATACCTCAATATAAGTTCTCACAATTTTTAACAATAAATTTTTATTTGATTTTAAACGTCTATATATATATATATATAGGAAAGTTCAACTGCAAACCTTTTTTCATTGTAAATTGTGAGACAAAGAAGTGTGACACCGGTTGTCTACATTCATCATGAAAAACGAATCTGGATCTTCTTGATCTATTCTTTTATGAATGATACACCATTCACAATGAATAACCAGTGAATTTTTCGGCAAGTAACACTCTTCTTTACCTCCCGGTTCAAAATGGAACTTAGGTTCTCGATTAAACCGATCCATATATCTACATGTATATATATGTGTGTACATAGTGAGAAATTTAAATAAAAAGGATAAATCGTGAGAAAACAAAGAGACCATTAATATTTGAGTCATTAAAAATGGGAATATTTTTACAAAATGTATTTAAAAAAGATGTTATCGTGTTTATCCAACTAAAAAAGATGTTATTAAGTGTATCAAACATTAGTTTTGAGTTTATTGTGTGTATTTTTTTATGCTTATTGTGTGTATCAAACATTATTTTTAAGCTTATTGTGTGGTTTTTTTGAGTTTATTGTGTGTATCAAACATTATTTTTGAGCTTAATGTTGTTTGGGTGAAAAATCGCACGACGCACGACGACCGACTTAAAATCATAAGATATCTTTCAGGATGATAATCCTGTATTAAGATAAGGTCCTGAGATAAGATACATGCACCCTTGATCGACAACAACCAAATATCGGACGATCTCTACATAAGATATCGTACGATATAACCTAGAAACGTACGATATCACACGGTATAACACTAACGGTTAAACATATCTTAAGTATGATCATTTGTAACAGATAGACGACAGACATCGAAGATCAAGTGACCGTTAAGGACCAAGATACGCTCCTCATTCAATGCACGGCAGTTACGACCAAGATCCTAGCTACGGTTATAGACGTTACATTAAATGCACAATTATGGGACGACTGTTACATTCTGATCAGCTATAAAAGGAGTTCGAAGACATCATATGAAGACACTTGATTACTTTGAAACCAGAAAATACTCTCTGCAGATTATATATTATTCTTTGTAATTTATATCCTGTTTCACTGTAATCGTACGATACACGCTGTAATTCTCGAGGACATCACCCCTTATTGGTGATAACTAGTGCAACGTCGACTATACCCCTTTTAGTCGGCCACAGGTTTTTTCCTCGACCTCGAGGTTTTTCCTGCGTCATCAATTGTCTTGTCTCTTATTTTATTTCATCGCACGTTTTATCGGATTAGATTTCTTTCTCTCGACGGATTCGCCTCACAACATCTTACGATATTAAATTGTGTAATTTTTTACCAAAACAAATGTGTGTATTTTTTGAGTTTATTGTGTGTATCAAACATTATTTTTGAGTTTATTGTGTGTATTTTTTGAGCTTATTGTATGTATCAAACATTATTTTTGAGCTTATTTTGTGTACGATCATTTTGAAACAAAATAAACTCAAAAATAATGTTTGATATATTCAGTAGCATTTTTTATGTTGGATACACACAATAATATTTTGGGTATAGCTGAATACGTTTTGGAGAAGTATGCCCTTAAAAAAATTCACACACACATATATATGAACGAATACAAATAGTTGTCGGCTCACTTATGCATCTTCATATTGATCTTTTTAGACCTTTCAGTAGAATTACATATAAACCTTCCTTTAACTTTTCTTTTGTAAATTTTTACCATATTTAACCTTTTTAATTGAATCGATATAAATATATGTGTATATATTGAATCAAGTGCAACAAGAACTATTACATTTGTCAAGCTCCAAACCATTAATTATTTGGGTAATTTTGTTAATTCCCTTTCCCCTTATAAATAGACACTATGTGTTGTAACTAAATCCAATTCAATGAAATCAAAGCCTCTCCACCAAACTTGTGATAGTAAACAACATTTTCAACGTGTAATTGAATCGATAATTACACAAACATTCATTTCATAAAATTTACCAATAAACCTTTATTTAGATAATTATCCATAGTTTACAACTTTCACAAATCATAAACGCATGATTCATTATATTTTATAGAAGTGTGTCTCTTTCTTTAGAATCCATACACAATTCGATCCCTTGTTCGTTTTATCCAACGTATCCCTTTTCTAAAAGAACTTTTCACCTTACTTTCCATCGTGTACAATCTGTATTTTACAATTCTCCTCTTCCTTCTCAGCTCCATCTTGTTAGGCCATAAAGAATTTCTTGGGTTGAGATCGTATGAGGAAGGTTTGTACTTCGAGATAGAAGATGGGTTCATTGATGTTGCCTTTTGTTTTTGATCTTTTTTTCAAATATATAATTACTCCTTATAAACCTTTTCCCATCAAGGTTTGGATTTGTAGATTTTTGTATGCATGATGAGATGTTGGTTAGATAGCATCCACAATGTATTCTCTTCCATTTTCTCTCCCTTTAGTGAAAGATAGGGTAACGAGAGAATTTAGGGATACTTTCATGGTGTATAATTTTTGTGATATGGTTTACGGTTTTATTGGTTCTTATTTGTTTTGAAATTATATTTACCTATATTGTGGTGTTTATATTTGTATTAAAATTTTCTTACATGTACCAAATAAAAAACCACAAATGGGATCCTAAAACATTCATAAGATATGATTGTACTAGCATGAAGCATGATAATAATAAATAAGATTAAGAGGTATATGTGTCATAAACTATCAAATTCTAAGAGAAAGTAAGCTTTGTTTTAAAGAAAAATGCTTAATGGGTAAGTTTTTACTAGATGTCACTTATTTTCTTGGATGAAGATGACAGAGACCAATAATCTTTACCTGGCAAGAGACATAAAATGACCAAGAACTAATTAAAAAATAAAATAAAGGAGTAACAATCCATAAATTGTCAATTTACCATCAGTAAATCCTGAGTGCTTTTTAGCAGTTGGTATTATCGTCGGTAATACACAATCTTTTAGTGGTGATATCTTTCATAATTCATAGTTATGTCTATTGTTATGTTTTGATATTGTGTTCTGATTCCATGCCACTTAATCTCCTAATGTAGAACACATATAACGTCATTTCACTCTTTTATGTTTATGCAATAATTTTATTCATCATGTTAGCTTTTCTTGATGTGGGGTTGTGTAGGCAAAGGTTTTCGGTCCATGTTTGACATTTATATTGCCGATAGAACCATCAAAAGTACACTAATTTGGGTTTGATGTAAAATTATATCGATCTCAGAGCATCTATCTTATCACTTTTGTCTTTTTGGATTCTATATAAGGTACTTATGAGTTGTGAGATCAAAACCATCTTTCCCCAATTCCCCTTCATATATGCATATATATTTAATTCAGAACCTTAATTGATTTTTGTTAAAGTTATTTGACAATCAACTATGGTTTTTAACTATGATCAAAAATGGATTCTTCAAGTTTCCTTTATTCTTTTTGATCAAATCATTATTTAATAACACATACTTGTAATAACAATTTAGTTTTTTCCCATTTAATATTTATGATAACCCCTTTAGTTCAAACTAATTTTACATTTGCTTGTGTTTCTTTTTTGAAATGTTGATGCCCCGGTGTTAATGTTCATGCTACTTATATTCATGTTTTATTATTCGAAGTTTTGATTTATATCCTATATTTATTTTATTTCCTTATTTTAATAAAGATAGACGTGAAATTCTATTTATAGTTTGTTTTTTATTTAAATTAGGGTACCTTTTCAGTCATTTCACCATCGTCCCAATGGGTACATAAAACCCATGGACCGCTCTTAATAATGTCATATAGTGAAACTTGTTTGATAAGAGATAAGATTCCTTCTTCATATACGACTTGATATCTCTTGGTCCCTTGATAAAATATGATTGAAGAAATATGCACATGATCAAATAGTTGATATATTATTTATTGTGTCCAATCCAATGTGAAAAATCTAGAGATTGAACATGATGAAAAAGACACAAGAGGTTTTATTGTTTAATAGGGGCATCTAGGAGGAAGGCTAGTGATATATACATTATAATGACAAGAGAATTAATGATTGATTAAACTATTTAAATATAGAGAAATGGTAGATTTCAAACAAGAATAATATTTATTTAAAATAACATGAGAACCAATAAAATCATATATGATTTTACCTTAACTGTTGAAATAAGTCATGCGGACGATTTTTGACATCATCTGCAAAGTTGTGTGAATCATATATGATTTTGTGTGTGAACCATATATGATTTGTTAGTTCATCGTAATTACCGTTCTCATTTGATCATCAATGCGTGCGCGCACGCGTGTGTGTGTGTGTGTGTGTGTGTGTGTGTGTGTGTTGTGTGTGTGTGTGTGTGTGTGTGTGTGTGTGTGTGTGTGTGTGTTTAAGGTCATGTTAAAGGGAAAACTTCAAAAAATGAAAAACGGTTGAACACTTTTGTAGTCCTCCATGTGGATTGTATGCACTAGTGCATAGACGTAAGTTGTTTTTTCGGTTTTTATGCACTAGTGCATAGACATAATATGTAATATATACATGTGCTTATGTATGGGTGCATAATGCACTTGTGCATAAAAACCGGAAAAACAACTTATTGTTTGGTTTGTAGGAATGAAATTGATTTAAGAGGATTTGAATTTCAAATCCATTCAAATCCCTCGTATGATTTGCAGGATTGTTCGGATTTGAAATACTCATATTCCTTTGAAATCCATCAAACATAAGATTTTGAAATTCCAAGTAAGTGCTAGGATTTCAAAAGATTTGTATATAGCAATGTTAAAATATGTCAAAACATTTGATTTATGATAATAAGTTAAATAAAATATAATTTAATTATTTTATACTTCTTAATTCTTATAGATTTTTAATGTTTTTTTTTTATATAAATAACTGGATTTTAAATCCATTTCAAATCCTACAAAGTAAAGACACAAAAGAATGCTAAATCCTCACAAATCTAAATACCTACATAAAATCTAATAATATTCTATTCCTATAAACTAAACTGACCCTTATTTTACTGCTATAAAAAGTGTACGTGGTCAATCATACTTTTTTCATTTTGAAGATAGTTTTAAGATAGTTATTAAAGTAAAATAATAGTCTAAAACCCCTATACCCTTTATCTTTCTTATTTTAAATAAGTTGTTAGAGATGCTATAATTAATGTTTAAAGTTTGGAGATGTTTTCTAGTGGTTTCATCTCATTCAAGCTCCTAATAATTTGATAGTATATTTTTGTTTTCTAATTAGATTTCAATGCGTTTATGAACCATTAAACATAAAGAGTATTATCATTAATTCATTATAGGCTTTGAAATTTTTTTAATGGGCTGCACGTTAGGTGGTGGGAGTTGAAATTTTTGCCAAAGTGTTTATTTTTGGTTTGGCAAAATTGTTTTTGATTGTTATCAATTTTGCTATATATTTTTGATGTTTTTTCAAAACATTTTTCTAAGTAATGTGTTTTATTTTGTAAAAATAGATGTCTACTTAAACTTTTGTAAGTCGCTATTCATCTTTTGATAAAGTTCTTTTAAGAAAAGATAAAATGAACATTCATTCATATGTCAATATAACGTTGATTACATTAAGAACCATAAAAAAGGTTTTACAACCATTGAATAAAGTATTTATTGCAAAACGTGTTGCATATGACTCTTCAAGTAATATCTGACCACATTTTTCACAAATTATTTACATTTTAAGTTAACTAAAACATAAATTTTGGATTTTAAAATATCATATCAATCAATGTTATGGCCTTAAGCATATTATTTACTTACTCCATTTCAAAATATCATATCAATCAACTCTATTAACTTTAAACTTATATACATTTTAACTTGTGATGTTTTTGACACCTTTTGTTCCATGTGTCCAACTCATTTGTTCAAGTCAACATCACGTCATTTAAAACATCAAGGTAACAAAGACAATATAATCTGTAGAGTTGTTACATCCTTTCTAAACTATAGGAGCACTTTTCTGGTTTATAATACATATGAGGTGCTTTTATTACCTTGACTGAAGAATGTTATTTCACTCTAATAATAAAATACCACGTTTTAACATTTCATATTTTCATACTCACATGACATAATAAATTTATATGACAACTTTTCTTAGAGTTCTTGATTAACAATATAATGCATATGAATGAAGATTTCTTTTATTGTTTTTCAAGAAATAGGATATAATTCTAGAAAAGCTTTATTAAAAGATGAAAACAACTTACAAAAATTTAAGTATGCATGTTGATTTTTACAAAATAAAACACGTATGTAAAAAAAAATGTTTTAGAAAAAAACATCAAACAGGGCCCTATAATATAGCAAAATTTGATAACAATTAAAAACGTAACCTAAACACTTGTCATAAATGTAAATGCCCACCACCAAACGTGCAGCCCATTGATGAAAATTTCATAGCCCATGATAAATTAATGACACTATTCTTTATGTTACTTTAACTTTGGGCGGGCTGAGAATATGAGTTATTAACAGTCCATAAACACAATTAAATTTGTATAGAATACCAAAGCATATTGTCAAATTATTAGGAGACATACGTGATGAAGCATAGAGAAACAACCCCAAACCTCAAAACATTAAACGATATCCAATAACTTTTAAAAAAAATAAATAAAGGATATAAGAACTTTGGACTATTATTTTGCTTCAACAGATTCTCCAAAGCCATCTTTAAAACCGAGATGGTAGGAAAGAAAATGGGGTTTCTCCAATTTAAGAGAGTAAAATGTAGTTTAATTCATTACAGTGATGCAATAGTTAATTTAGAAAGCAAAAAGAAAAAAAAAACTATAGAGAATAAATACGAATTAGAAGGAATACCCTTCCGCGAAATATGATTGTTTCACGAGGAATAAAAGTTATAAAGTGGAAAATTAGCTAATTAGTTGTTTGATAGTTGAAAGATTAGTTGTCAATAAGGAGCATAATTGGATAACGGTAAAAAAAAAAAACCCTATAGTGTTCAATAAGTGAGCCAACTTGTAGCTAACCAAATAACATTTTTTTAATAAGTTAAAAGAAGCCAACTTTATGGTTGTCAAACATGCCTTTATTGCATTTTGCAAATAGACTATTACCATAGCTCAAACCTATTACATTTCATGCCATTTAGAAGAAAATTGAACAATCCTACTGTTGGTCCCAAAAGTGATCTTCAAGTAATAAGGATTATACTAAGAGATTATAGAAGAGGGGGGGGGGGGTTGAATATAATCTCACACAATTTTTCACTTTAAATTCTATTTGTATTAACAAAGGAATTTACAGATTGTTTGCGAAATAAGACAAAGATAAACCAAATTTAAAACAATCTAAAGTTGCAATTCTTTCACTATGCACTAGTGATATAAAAATAGAGAGATAGAAAGAACTTAGAAGGATAAAGAAAGAAAGGATTTGAGGTATGAGAATGAAGAAGAAGAAGTATGGAGAACATCTTCTTCACGTCAATATATACCTCATGCATTAAATGCATGACAGACCTACTATGTGCACGTGTTGCACTCCTAATGGTCTTGTGTACTATTTACTATAAATAAATACATTTGCATGTTGGGCAAAAATGTGCTTATACTAAACAGTTGTATTATGGGCTGATAAGTACGGAGGGAACAGTAAAGAGACTGTCCTTGTGTACTTTGTGTTAGATAAGGCGTGTAATCATTTTGTGCATTAGACAAAAGACTATTGATAACTCCAAAATTATACATGTTTTGGTAGTTCTGGTTTACACGGTTTTATCCCATTTTTATCCTTTTCTCGTGCACTTTACCTCCCAAAGTCTGTGTTTCTTTGTTTTGTAGGTTTTGGAGGCCCTTGAACGAAAAAGTACAAAAAGAGACAAAAAAGCAAGGAAAATGATGAAAAAGTGAACAGAGACCACTTCGCGATCGCGAAGCTCCAGTTTGGCGGCGCGAAGTGCACTGATTCTAAAATGTTCCTGCTTTTGCACCCTTTTCGCGTTGGAGATGATGTCTTTAGCACCGTGAAGTTGACGAACACTCTCTATGGAAAATTCCATGATGAGCTGAAAAAGGAAGGAAAGGGTTCGTAAGTGTTTCGCGCCGCGAAGATGCCGCTTTGCGGACGCGAAACGGGGCGTTTTCTACTGTTATAAATGCTGGCCTCCACCTTGTTTTGAAGCATCAGAAATCAAAAAAAGTAATCATTCAGTTCCAGAATATAATCAGTAGGATTTTAGAGAGAGTTGTGCATGCCATCAGTGAAGGGCGATTCTCAAACACGGTGAAACATCCCCGATCCTCACTTGGAGTCGTTTAGCCGGTGTCCGATCATCCCCTGCTGCACGGTCTGCGTAATGTCTTTCTATTTGTTTATTTGTGTTAGTATGTCTAGTGAGTAGTTTCGTTATAGTACTTATTATGGTTCGATGAATTTTGTTGGATGATTTAATTGTGGTTTTATTATAATAGACTTATTGGTTTATTGAATGTTTATCTGTTGATTCCTATATTGATGTTAAAACTGTGGCTACTTGAAGTTGTTGATTGGGTGTATTTACTTTATGACAATAAGTAGATAGACTCCGTTCGGTTAATCAATCTCTTTTACCTTTCACTCCAGTGGCGCGGAGAGACGTGGTAAGCAACCCTCGGACCAGAGTAGGTTGGATTGTAGGGTCCCACTACTTAGCATTGATTAGGGTGACTTTTACTAGACTTTCGCAAGTCCCTGTATTTGGCCAGAAGACCAACCTGGTTGATAATCACAGATATACATGCTAGGGTGCTTAGGCTTTAATTCTTACAATAACCAATAATCTATATCTTTTGGTAATTTTATAAATCATCTACAAAAGGATTCTCCATAACCATAATAAGTACTTGTCTTTCTTTTATAAAACTAAATCTTTGTTATTTTCTTTCTAGTTAATTAGTTGTTTACTTGCTTTTTAGTTAATTAAACTCTTTTCATAAAAACCCCCTTTTTTAATATTAGTTGTAGTCAGATTAATTAATATAACTTAAAGACTTTTTTAGATAACTTCGCCGTTCCCAGTGGTAAGAACGATACCTGGTACTTTCCTACACTATATTACTCACGATCGGGTACGCTTGCTTGTATATGTGGTAATACTAGTTGGGTAACTTAAGGGTTAAACTTGGTACTGTTTTTATATATATAATTTACCGCATCAACTATCATTAATATTCAAGATCAGGATACTGATCAGTGAGAGAATCTCTGATACTGATGATAATCAGAGGTCACTATATCCTGATATCTTCAGAGTGTCATACATGTTGTGAGCAACTTGCTATCACTGAATTCCGTATTCAGATAACGAGCCTTGTTATTCCCGTCATCAGCTATTTCTTCGACATCACTGATGGAGCTTTGAGTATGACTGATGTCTTCAGGAGGACTTTGCTTCTGATCAGTATCAGTAGTCTCTAGAACAGACTCTTTCAACTACTAATTTGATCTTGTTACTAATAAATAAATCCAATGCTTGAATAACAAAGAACAATACTGAACAGACTCAGTGATAATTCCTCAAGCTGTAATAGAAGCAAAAATCCTATTCACTAAGTTAAGTTACAAGATCATTATCATTTCATCAGGTATAGGAGAGCTAGATCAACAATCTCCCCTAAATAATAATGATTAGAAAATAGAGAAATTGCCTAAATCTAGAAACTAAGAAAAAAAAATTCTAAGTCTAGAATTTAGAGTAGGGAATAGAACTCATAAAGATACGTGTCACATTTACTATTTTGATGGATCTTTTTCAGTACTATGATGGAATGAAGTACAATACACTTTAAGCATTTCATTAATCTTATAAAGTTATAAGTTACAAGACTAAGGAAAGTACATAAGTACATAATGAAATACTGAAAGTAAACTATCTATTCTTCAAATTCTTCTTTTACATGAAAGGAAAATACAGTCTCTCCTTTAGCAATTCGATCATCGAGGATGGATCTGATTGCTTGTGCGAATGTGTAGAAGTTTTCATCAGATTTGTCTTTTGAGGTGAAGAGAAGAACAGTGACCAGATGTTCAGTGCGAGCCTTGGATAATTCGTTGAATATCCGAAAGCAAAGCATATTATGCTTGTCAGTAAAGCATATTATGCTTGTCTTTCTTGAAGAGAGACTCCTGTAGGCAAAGAGAGATCAAGCATGGAGAGATCTTCAGGTGGAAAGTAGGAGGATCCTGAAGTTGGTAAGCAGGGAGTGAATCTTGTCAACGAAGTTCCACCTGATCTTCGAGAAAGAGGTTGAGCAGGACGAGGAGGAGGCTAAACCAGGGTATCAGAAACTTCGATCGTTCTTCTGACTCTGGCGATAAGTCCACTGATAGTCTCTTCCATTTGCGTTCTGTACTTGGCATTTGTTTTTAGAAAGAGACTCCTGATTTCATTCCACTATGTCAAGTTGTATCTATCCAATTTGTCCATAGTGTGTTGAACATCTCTAGTATCAGGCCTCTTGATGGCGATGAAGATTTTTCCAGGATGACTACCCTTCTTTCTTGTTTTGGAGAGGGAAACACTTGTTATTGGAGAACCATGCTTCCTGAGATGAAGACGGTCTCTGCACCATTTCCTTTCTTCATCCTCTTACTCCAATTGTTGATCAGTTCTTCGATTGAAGACCTTTAGGGCAGCCTTCTGTGCTAGTACATGATCAACACTTATTTCTTCGTCTTCATGTACAAAGGCTTCAGCAAGCTTCTCTGCAGCTTGGGTAGAGAGGAAGGCTTCCCTGTTTATTCACTCCAACTCCTGAAGGGACTTTATTCCTTCTTCGTATTCTTCAGGGGTTAGGTAAGTGAACTTAGAGTCACAAAAGGTACGAAGAGGGATTTTTACTCTTGTACTCTCGAGTTGCTCTACCATCGCCTTTAAGCGTCCATCCATGTTGATAGGAACATCATTGTCAGGGATGTCAATATAATTTTCTTCTTCAGAGCGAGGAGAATTTAAAGGAGGGGTTTTAGGAGAAGAAGGAGGAGTCGAGAATTCATCATCCGAGGATAAGTTAACAGGGTTAGAGGGTCCATGTTGATCTAGGTTGGGTTAGGAAGAAGAAGGTTGAGAGGTGGATGGATTATAAGAGTTTAGTGGAGTGGCTTAAGGATTGATAGGGGGTACAACAAAAGTCATGTTATTGACTTCAGCTCTGGTGGATTCAGAGATATTGTTTTCCATGCTTCGGATTATGTCATAAGTGACAGATCCAAAGTTGTATACAATTTCTGAAGGTTGATTTTGGGGTTCTAAAGTTTGGTTTTCGGGAGGATGATATGGGACTATTTGAAGGTTTGGGTTTGGTAAAGAGTCTGATGACGTATCAGAAAGGGTTATAGTTTTAGGTTGAGTAATGGTTTTAGGTTTAGAGAATATGGTGGATATTGGAAGAAGGTCAGAATCAGGAGAGAAGGGAAGGGTTGAGGAGTTAGACATACCCGGATTCTCCCCCTGAGGAGGTGCATCTCCTGATGGATTGTTACTAGTATCAGGAGCTGCTCCAGAGATGGACGCTTTTGGAACCTTCTCGATGAAGAAGAGGTATTCTTCTTCTTCCACCACATCATCATCATCTTCTTCATCGTTTCCACCTTCCTCTTCATCCCTTAGAGCCCAGTTGGTGGATGGAGAGTAGGCAGAGTGATCGGCGAGTTAAGCTTGTTGATGATGTTGTTGTTGCAGCGGTCTCTCCCTCTCAGCAGATGCCCTCTGCCTGAAGATGGCATTTGCTAAAAGGCAGTGCTGCAGGTAGGAGGCCATGTTCCGTTGAGTAGCGGCGTTAGTGTTCATGGCGGTAACAAGGGATTCCAAAAGAGCCATATCGTTGGAAGTGAAGGCAGGAACAGGAGGAGCGGCAACAACTATTTGAGAAACGGAGTTGGAGAGCTTAGTGACCTTCTCGTTAAGGGTCTTGAGTCCCGACTCCTGGGCATCCAACCTGTGATCCACCTCATTTTGGAAGGTGGGGAGGGATGATGAGCCTGTAGAGATTGCCGCGGATATCCCTCAAGAGTAAAGTTGTTTGAAGCATAAACAGGGAATTTGGAGAATTAAAACAGTAAGCTATCATTGAGTTAGTATGTGTCACCCAAGGTTCGGAGATGATTGTAGTCTTTCACCTAAAAACTACCCAAGTTTATTGATTGATTAATCCAATATAAGGATACTATATCCTGGGAAATCTTCAGGCCACTTTCCTCAGGTGTTTACACCAGTCATGGTGGAAGTAAATTAGAGACACGTCCTTATCTAGCTAACTTGGTTGCTAGGTGAAAATGATGTCATTTGAGATTTATGTCATTAGGGTCGTTACCCTTAGTTGGGTCGATGACAAGTCAAGTATTAATTTTGTGTTCCAAGTGATATTGAGGCCGTATAGTCTCTTGTTCCTCGCATAGTTAGGTGTTGTGGGAGAAATGGTATTACTCGACATTGAGTTTCAAACTATTTATCCTTTAAGGATCTAATTACTTTTTTAACTATTGATAGGGGATTAGAGGATCCAATAAGTGTTTGGGGTAGCGTTTATATGCCAGGTTTAAGCACTTAATTTCGAGGACGGAAAAAGAGCTATCTATAGGCATTCTTGCTCGTTAGCGCTGGGTGGATTGTAACACTCGGAAATTTCTGTAAGAGAATCGAAAACCTTTCTCGTTCCCTTTTTGAAAAATCCCGAGGTTTATCCCCAATTATATATTAGGATTAGACTACTGATGTTCGGACTCGAGTCAATGAGCAAAATTTGAAGTTTGGATGCAAAAATAGAAAGTCAGGGAGGACCGACACAATGCCTTGCGACAATGACACTTTGGGCATTGTGTCAGGCATTGTAACACGCTGAAACAGAAAGTCAGGGAGGACTGACATAATGCCCTGCGACAATGACACTTTGGGCATTGTGTCGGGCATTGTGTCGGGCGTCTGCAGCAGCCTTAAAACACCCAAACCCAATCTCCTTCCTCATTTTCTCATTCTTCACTTCTCAAAAACCTACTCCTTTCTCTCTCAACTCGATTTCTTTCTTCTAGATTCAAAAACCTAGCGATTTTGGGGATTTCTCTCGTAAGACCAAGGATTCCTAGCTGATACAAGGGCGTAATCACGATCTCGGGGGGTCGATCTAGGATGTTCATCTCCATTTCTTGAAATCTACATAGTTGGAGCTTTTACTCAAATTTAGTGGTAAGTTCAACCTACTCTTTTGTATATCTTCTTACCAGCTGTAAATGCTTCATTTATGGCTTTCTAATGTTTTATTTCTTAGATCTTTGAGTTTGGAAGATTTTGGAAAATTAGGTCAAAATTAGGGTTTTGATCAAAATGAGGATTTATTTGAAAAGTGTTTTAGAGAATGATTCCATATACTTAGAAGTGTATGTTGATGTTTGAGATTTTTGGATCTAAGGTTTGGAAGATTTTGCTTAAAGATTCAAGTTTCCTCAAATAAGCTATAGCTTGGGGTAAAATCTAGATTTATCATAATCTAGCAAGGTGGGTTCAAGTTGGTTTGTGAAAACGTTGTACATGCCAAAATATGTTTTTCAAGATATTAATATGATTTGCTTGATATTTATCAATTTTGTTGGGTATTTGACAAAGTTGCATATTTAGTATATTTGGGTTAGTAAATCTCTCAAAATGATTATATTTGGGTTTTTGGGTATTTTGGAGAATAAACCTCAAGAATGTGTCATTCGGTAGTTTATTGTACAGGTTGAGTTTATTTGAGGGTTAATGTATTTTTGATGTATTTGGTTTATAACCTGTTTAGAAAATGCATGTTGTAATATTACGGGACAATTTAGAAATATAAATAGTATGTGTGTGTTTTGAAAATGATTTGTCCTAACTAATGATGTGTTTTGATTTAAATATGTATCATCCATGTTTATGCATAAAATGGTTTAAGTGCGTTTTTATGCTTACGTAAGTCCACCGAGAAAATAGTTTTGAGGAGTTGAGCTTTTGGCTTGGTTTTGATATTAGAGCCTTGGGGACACTTGTCCAGTTTTCATGGCTCGATGTGGATCTTGAGTGATGTTTGCATATTGTTTCATATCATTTGTAAAGTTACATGTTTTGAGTGCGTTGATCATTCGTTTGGGGCCACGTGATTTTAGACTGTAATGCATTTGGATCCATAGGCATATGAGTCAGTAGGTGTTGATTTGATATAAGTCGCTTTTGGGCTTCTAGCGCATATCCAATAAAGGGTGGCCGCACCCTGGAGGTGGAACTCGACTAGTAGGTATGCAATAGAGTCTTGTAAGCCCTTGAGGTGTGACCCGACGGGGTAATCAATATAGGTAGAGAGGGTTCGAGGTACCGTTCCAGAATGGGGTATGGGTACTAGAACCGGGACTTGAGGTGCTACCTAGAAACGTCTTTTAGGTTCGAGGTGTAGTGCCAAAATGGGGCATGGGCACTAGAACCAAATTTACTTATCTCCAGGTTTGAGGTGCATTGCCAGAATGGGGCATGGACACTAGAACCGGTTTTACTTGTAGACAACGGGCCTCCCCTGACTGTCGAGAGTTAACTCTTATTTTGTGTTTGGATAAGGAGTCTTTGAGTACCGAACTTTAAACGTGTCCTTGGTAACTTTTTGGTAAGGACTTCTATCCATGTGTATAGATTGAAGATATAAACCTTATTTACGTTTTAAGTGTCTTATGAGTTAATTTCGATACTTGTTTGTTATTTGAATATTATTCTCGTTCACATTTCGGGTGAGTACTAAGTTTGAGTAACTCGGGAAAAGAATGTTTTGGGTTAACAAAGTTTCATTTATGAAACATGAATTTTGAGAAAGACATTGCTTTTACATCGCTTTATGATTTTGAAAAGGGGTTATTTAAAGGGCATACTTTCATTTTACCATCTTATAAACTGTTTAAAAACTCTTGAACTCACTAGGCGTAAGCCTAACCTTTTTATTTCCCGGCATGTGCAACAGGGCCTTGTAGGGAGTATAGTACTAGCGATACCATGATGATGTAAGTACTATTTAGAGACTATGAAGGTTACCTTCATAGTGTTTGGTTTGCTATGAAGCTTCAAGAGTAAAACTTGGGGTTTCATCATTCGGAAACTACAAATTAACTCTGAATTAAAGTTTATTATAAACCACTAATTTTAAATAATTAGTATTATTAATTAATAAGACAATTTTGTTATTTGTTAAGTAAAAAAATAACGTATTTCTGAAGTTATTTCACAGTTATCTCTTGCTCCCGCTCTCTATCTCCTCTCTTCATATTAACATATAAATTGTGCAAACAAAATGAACACATTGTGAATACAGTGTAAACAGCTAATTGTACTGGAGTTCAATTAAGACCATCAATGTATTGATTTAAAAAAAATTTGGATGCATATGGATTTTTCAGTGATTTTTACCTCATACGTCGCTAGTTCTCTGGCTTTTCATGCGATGAGGAATAGACATTGTCAGTAAATTACCCTTAGCCCTTGGTTAT
This sequence comes from Centaurea solstitialis, assembly GCA_030169165.1. NCBI lineage: Eukaryota > Viridiplantae > Streptophyta > Magnoliopsida > Asterales > Asteraceae > Centaurea > Centaurea solstitialis. The sequence continues at coordinate 50,367,423 of CM058043.1, forward strand.
AAGGTGTTTTTGATCCTACTTAGGATTATTTCTAAAAATGGATAGAAGTTGTCGCTTTCTCCCAGTTTCTATACAAAGAATTAGTTTCTTTTATCCAGATTAACATTATCCGTAGGTGCCCATCAGAGATCGTTTGAGATAATGGGTCACAATTCATAAGTGATAAGACACTATGATTACGTGAGAAACGTCACATAAAGCTTAAGATGTCGATGCCTCGCTACCCTTAGTTGAATGGGTTGGCAGAATCAAGCAACAAGGATATCGTCAATGCGATCAAAAAGAGGCTTAGAGTCGCAAAAGACAGATAAGTCGAGGAATTGTCGAATGTGCTCTCGGAAAATGGTACGACCCCATGAAATGGTGACAAGATATACACCTTTTTTCTAGTCTACTGATAGACAGGTTTACACCCTCTAAATCTAACCACAAGTGTACGGGTCGAATCAAGTAATAATATGTACCGGTAAGTACGAGATCCAACCAAGGGAATTAGAATTGAACGTCACAATGACTCATATTCGCTATTGACTGGATAATCCAAAATTTAAGTTGTTGAAGATTGAAGTAACACTAATTAACTAAACAAAAAGAACGACAAATAAAGTAAATTGATAAACTTCTAGTTGGAGAAAACTATTGAGGGTTGGAAATCCTATGACTTTCACAAATAAACACTTTACTTTGAACAGTTATCAGTAATCTTTTTCATGAAACCCAACCATGTAAAAATCACCATTGTTTTCTCTCGAATAACTATAGATTCTATCTTGTAAAACAATGTTTCATCTCTCGATCTCAACAATTGATTCCAAAAAGCATTAAGCATTTAAGATTAACACGGGACTAAGATTTACTTGGTATATCTCTATCCAATATCTCATTTCAGACATATAATTCTAGTTCTAGTTAACAATTAATTCTCTCGAACTTAATAATTAACAAACAAATTGATTGAAAATTGGCCAAACTCACAAAAGCATTAAATCCAAAAATCATATGCTTCACTAATAAAAAAACTGATAAAGGTTACTAATTTACGTGTTTATATGCTTAAAACCAAATTCAAACCAACCCCCAACATCTAAAGATTAGTTCATGTTGGGTATTAACAAAGAAATCAAAAGAACAAGAATTCATAAGTTTAAAGCGAAGAAAACTCATAGAACTCCCTTTGATGTGCTTAAACCAACGAAGAACGGTGAAGATTCGGTGTAGAAATCTCTCTCTAATCGATATCGTCCTCCTTCTTGATGATTTTTCCAGCTGAAAGTCGCCCAAGATGATGTAAAAGTCCCCCAAGTGAAGAGAAAAACGTAGATAATGAAACCCTAGGTTAAAAAGGGCTATTTAGACAAGCTGGACGTTCAAATGGGATGCCCTGAGACTTCAACCCACGCTTAGCTTTTTCCTCTAGCAACATCAGTAGTCCACATGGGTTGGTAAGTGACTTCAAGTCTCCCTCCTGATCTGATGGCTATTGTAGCTCACTTGGGTTGCCAAGTGACTTCAAGTCACCCCGACTACTGATTTAGATAACTCTTTTGAAGTTTTTACCTCTTTTCTCAAACACTCGATCACCAACTTTTGCACCCGGTTGCTATCATCTCTTTTAGTGCACGGTTTTGCATCAATTCTTAACTTTTCGAGCCTTTTCCAAATAATTCAAGCCACGCAAAAACTCCTAAAATTCTTGAATTTAAATCATAAAATCCCTCGCTGTCTTTACTTAAGGATAGCAAATCCATTGGAAAATGACTAAAAATAACACCAAAAATTGGTGTTATCATCTACGAATGTGAAGTCGTCCTACCAATCGAAGTCAACATCCCTATCGCACGACATACTTTTGCCGACCAAAACTTGTTTGACCTAAGTTATGACATTGATTCCCTCAAAGAATTAAGGGAATTCGCTCTAATTTGAATGGAATGACAACAACAGCCAATCATAAGACATTTCAATAAGAACATAAAAGCCAATATATTCCAAAAGGCGACTAGGTTTTACGACATGTTTCAAGACACAAAAGAGATTAATGCAGGTAATTTAATTTGGCGACCAAATAGGAAGGTCCCTATGGAAGATCTAATGTCATTAGAAAGGAAGTATACAAACTACAACCCCTTTATGATCAACACATCCTACGAAGTTAGAATGCGTTACATCTAAGGAAATATTATTTGTAAATTTTATTTAGGATTGATTTTATGACATTTACTTACTTAAGCATCGGAATGTCATTGGTTTAGCTATTGACCACCACTAACGTTATCTGATCGCATGAATGCATGACAACCATTTATCTTCGATGATATCCCACAAATCGCTCGATGCAACAATTTAAATAACTTAACATCTTATGACTAAAAAGTCATATGATTAATACTCTAATCACTTACCATTTTATTTGTCTTCATCACAAGATCTTTCCTCTTAGTTAGATTAACCCATGACTAAAACATCATTTACTTAGTCTTAAACTCCTGTTTGGATTATTTTCATGAGTAATTTACGTCAGTTAGCTTACGACCAGTTGATGTCAGTCACTTATGCCCAATAAGCGTTAGTTATCTACAATCGGTTGGCGACAATTACAACCAATAAACGCCAGTTACTTATGATCGAAAACAAGTTTAGACGTGTTCGTGACAAAGATCACTTGTATTAAATATTTCCAAAAATTACAAGTGTTTTGGATACGACCACCAACGGTCGTCACGAAAACCAAAAATAAAAATTGTTGGATCGATTAGTTCCAAGTACTGGTACTGAAACAATTTAATCTAGCTCTAATTTAATAGGAAGAATGCAGCGGAATCAATTAAAGAGCAGATCAAACAATAAAATCAAAGAATTCATACAGATTAAGAAGAAGATTGCTTTCAAAGGTGTTTGATTCATAATTAGAATGATGAATACAAACTTGAGAATGATAACAATGGAACAGTGAAAATTCTTGCTTATCGATTACAAAATACAGAGGAGGAACTACATATTTATACTAGTCCCTAACCGACTAAGTGACACCTTTCCAAGTGGACCAATCTCAGCCCTTGAATAAAGGTCGGTGAGTAACCAACTGCACGTGCTAGGCATGTCACCGAGATGATCTTTGAAGAAACTTTGAAGTCGGCTTTCTTAGAGGATGATATCGCAGAGCCTCTGTCATCACTTCCAAAGGCTCTGTGGTTCCTAACTTGTACAGATCTTCTGCCTCTGGTGAACCTCTACAGACACTTCTAGCAAAACTCTTGATGTCATTTTTCATACTTCAATACAATACAAGGCAGGAGTCAACAAAAATATATAAAGAACTAACACTAAGGAGGCTACTCCAACACGATCTCAGACTCGACACATGCGACGTCAACATTTGCATCCTTAGCATCCTCCAACTCATTGTTAGAGATGAGATCCCTGTTTGGTCCCAATCTTTTGAAGGTAGAAAGTTAGCTCCTCATATGCCAATGCAAGCGGCTTCTTCCCAGACAAATGTCGTCTCATGAAGGCGGCCTGAGAAATAAGACGTGAAAATGCCTTAATGGACGCTAGCTCATCCTTCAGTGTAACCATCTCCAGTTTCCACCTAAGGACCCTAACTTCTTATTCATTCGTGGCTAATCAATCTTAGTCGGGTGAGGTTTCGTACACGGACGACCTGTCAAGGGACTTTTTCAAACATCCTAGGAGCTCCTCCTTCTCGTGTCCTGCAACTTCTAGATGACTTAAAGCATCATCAAGTCAAGTCATAAGGAGCGTTCCTCGAAACGAACCAGCGTAGTCTTCTCCCTCTCCAATGCCTTATGCTCTTTTTCAAGAGCCTTCGGCACAAGTCTTTGGATTTTCTCCATGTAACCATAAAGACAAAGAGAGGCTTGCAATTCCCGAAACATATGAATGGCATTAGTGTAACACCTTAGGCATATCCCATATCGGCGTGGACAGGAGTGATGCTGGGTGTTATAAGTATTATCTTGGCCTTCCTAACAACAACGCGTTTTGGGGCCACAAGCACGGTAGGTTCTAGAAACTTTGAGGTTAAGCGTGTTTGGGTGGGAGTAGTCCCAGGATGGGTGACCTTTTGGGAAGTTTCTCACCAGGTCGCCAAAAACAAATTTGTGCGCTACACGTTGGTTAAATCCACGGGCAAAGCGGACAATATTGTTGTCGAGGTAGGCGGGATGTTACAGATGGTATCAGAGCCACTTTTGTGCCATTCGGGATATGGGGTAAACCTCATCGAGAACGATGAGTCCCAAGGGGGGGGGGTGTTTATAGCACCTTAGGCATATCCCATATTAGCCGTTGACAGGACTGATGCTGGGTGTTATAAGTATTATCTTGGCCTTCCTAACAACAATGCATTTTGGGGCCACAAGCACGTCAGGTTCTGGGAACTCTGAGGTTAAGCGTGCTTGGGTGGGAGTAGTCCTAGGATGGGTGACCTCGTGGGAAGTTTCTCACTAGGTTGCCAAAAATAAATCCGTGCGCTACACGTTGGTTAAATCCAAGGGCAGAGCGGACAATATTGTTGTTGAGGTGGGCGGGATGTTACAATTAGAATGCACAACAAAAGGGAAAAAATAAAAATGTTGAACGTTCGACACCGACCATATACATATACTTTTTAATCTATTATTCATCTCTATATAACTCCATATACACATGCTTAGTAAATGTGAACATATATATGTAAATTCGGAAAAGAAGTTAAATGGGTTGTTTTAATATTTAGAAAATATACATAACACTTTTTATAAATAATATAAATAAATATAGGGTTAGGTTTCCGTGAGACCAACATGTTTTCGTGAGACTAAGACTTTACACATGAAACTTCATACAAAACAGCGTCAAGGTAAAAATATTTCGAACCTTCATAGTGAAAACATTGTAATGTTGCATTCACGGTGTTTTTGGCTATGAATGTTCGAATTTTTTTACCTTCACCAAGTTTTTCTTTGAAGTTTTGGATTTTTTTATCTTCACAGTGTTTTTACTATCAACGTTTGATGTTTTTTTATCTTCACAATGTTTTGCTGTAAAGTTTCATGTGTAAAGTCTTGGTTTCACATGTCTCACCGAAACAACTTGGTCTGACCTGAACCTAAGTCTGTATAAATATAGGACATGTGTCCTATTTGGCTCATAGTCATGATTATTCAAACTAAATATTATGCATTATTCAAGGTGAATAATATAGTATTCAGACTGAATAATACAACGTTCATTATTATTCAGTCTGAACACTATATTATTCACTTTGAATAATGCATAATATTCAGCTTGAATAATATTATTATTCAGACTGAATATATCAAGTAACATGCTCTCAGTTGTCGTTACGTTTGCAATGAAAAATGAGTTTCCATTTGAACTTTCCTCTCTAGAGAGAGAGATAAGTTGTATCAAATGATTAAAGATTTAGTGTGAAAAATAGTGACCCCATTGGATATGTGAATAATAACATTACACTAAATTTAGTGTTTAGTATATGATTTGGTGACTGCATTTAGAGATGGGCAAAAAGCCCGGCCCAGCCCGAGCCCGAAAAAAAGCCCGGGCCCGGCCCGATGAAAAGCCCGGCCCGGCCCGGCCCGATGAAAAGCCCGGGCCTAGTTTTAGGAAATTTGAAAGCCCGGCCCGGCCCGGCCCGGCTCGACCAAAGCCCGGCCCGGCCCGGTTCAATGGCAATTTCGTAATTATATAGTTTAGTTTTATATAATAAATTACTATAATTATTTTTTTTATATAATTATAATAAATGTATTTTATAGTATATTTGTTTTTTTTGAACGGCAATTTAACTCACACACACGTTCCGGGGGTATCCGGATCCATATGGGCACCGACTAATCCCCCGCGCCCATGAGCCGACCCAAAGGCCAACCCATGGACTCGCCCCTAAACCGACCTGAAGGCCAGTCAAGAGCTAGATACCGCAGAAGAGGTCTATAAGGCATTTGGCCTTTTTTTGCAACAAGCGGGGCTTGAAGCCGCGCCAACCTATCTTTCAAGGCAAGCGCAAGGATGTTACCTACCACCGCTGGGCTAAACATTCATTGGTAGATACCGCAGAAGAGGTCTATAAGGCATTTGGCCTTTTTTTGCAACAAGCGGGGCTTGAACCCGCGCCAACCTATCTTTCAAGGCAAGCGCAAGGATGTTACCTACCACCGCTGGGCTAGACATTCATTGGTAGTATATAGAATAGTTTTATATAACAAATTACTATAATTACTTGTTTTATATAATAAATGTATTTTTTGATTTGTTTTATATAGTTTAGACTTTAGAATTATAAAATAAATCTAGTTTATATTGTATATCATCATTATTATTGAAATTATAAAATAATTTAGTGTTTTTTAAGTTAGAAAAATCCCCGAAAAAGCCCGGTCAAACAAAGGCCCGAAAAAGCCCGGTATTTTCAAAGCCCGGTCAAAGCCTGGCCTTGCCCGGCCCGAGCCCGGTCAAATCCCCGGTCAAACAAAAGCCCGAAAAGCCCAAAAAGCCCGGCCCGGCCCAATTTTTGCCACCTCTAACTGCATTAGAGATGGTCGTCTATGTTAGGTTGAATTACATTTTGATTTGGTTTAAGATTAAGATTTCTCAATCCATTAAACATTAAATTGAGTTGTTCAAATATTTTTCCAAGCCCATAAACATCCTTAAAACAAAGTATTTACAAATCTTGAAAATTTACAAAAAAGTATACATTCGTACCCAGGTTCAAAATGAAACCGAGATCTATCCATCATACCAAAAAGACCGAGCGACGACTTTTAAATTTTTATTCAAAAACCCATAAAAATGAAAATTTCAAATAGTCTTTACGCGTTATTAATTCATACACCTTCCATGAACCTTCCCTATCAACTCACCTATCTCCATCAACCCCTTCAATATTTTCATTCTTTAATTGCATTTTGGATCTTTAACTGCAATAAATGTGTAAAATAAAAGGATTTAATTTCTATTTGTTTAATTTGAAATATTATATGATATTGATTTAGAGTAAATTACAATTTTGGTCCTTGTGCTTTACATGTATCTCTGAAAATGGTCCTTAAACTTCGATAATTATAATTATTGTCATTATTGTTTACAAAATTGTTCGTATAGCATCTCCAGTAGTTTCTCCAAAATGAAGAATCAAAGTTTGAAAATTATGCATTCAACTTCAACAAATTCTCCATTTTGGAGATAACATCATTACTTATATTATTAAAATATTACATATATCTAATAAAATAACATTTCTCTCTACTAAACATTTCATTTCAAGATTTCTTATTGGTGGAATATAATAAAAAAAACCATTTTCTTTTTCATAGTAACAGTTTTGGAGATTTTTGGAGGGTTCTCCAAATTTGGGGATTTTCCTATTCTCTCCTACTTTCTCTATTTCGGAGAAAATTTTGGAGAATTTGTTAGAGCTCAAAGTTAGCTAAAATCTCCATTTTCTCCAAATTGGAGAAGTTGTTGGAGATGCTCTTAGGGGCTATTTACCAAATCTTGTCTGTCTGGATAAATTTGTCTGTCTGGATAAATTTGTCTGTCTGTATAAACTGATGCTAATGTTTACCTTTTTATCTGAATCAACAGTCTGAATGTCAGAAATGACTAATTTACCCCTAACTGTAAACTATAAGTTGTTTTATAGATTGTTGTTTATTTATTAAGCATATATCTAAAACAAAAAAATCAAAATTCACGTAAAGTCATTAATATAATTCAAAATTAAAAACATAAATTAATATAGTACTTAAGAATACAAATTTATGTTAAATATTTCGTTTAAGTAAAGAACAATTATATCTATTTATCATTGTTTGTTTTTGCTCAAAGAACCAAAGTTACAATTTGCCTGATTTCTTTACTCAACAGACCAAAACAGATAAGACAAAATATAACAAAGTTAATGGAGATATTTAACAAAGTTAGTGTTCGGTGACCATTTTCAAAGTAAACTGTAAATAATAGGGACGATGAATGTAGTAATTGAGATCCAGGGATCACTTTCAAATATTCATGTAAATAATAGGGACCATAATCATAGTTTACTCATTGATTTATCACCAAGACAACCGTTACTCGTTTTTGTAGTTAGTTTGGAAAGTAGCTTTCATTCTTTACGCGCTTTAATTAAGATGTGCCCTTTGTAATTTAAAAACATGACAATTCCATTATTCTATATATAAAGATTATATATGGTTCAAGAAATCTATTGAGCAAGTCTTAAGCTAAAAAATAAAGAAAATCTTGAATATACCCATTTGGATTCAATCATTCTTTATGCTAGGAATAGACTTAAAGTTGGTTACTTTATTAGATCAAGAAGCCCACACCATCCCACACACGCTGAGCTACACGTAGTTATTGTGTTATTTTTATTAATATTAATATTAATATTAATATTATTTCAGTTGGAACCTTCAAAGAGCTTTCTTCAAACTATATATATATATATATATATATATATATATATACACATAGATACATGTATATATAAGCTTGTGGGTTTGGGCAGTTAATAGTTACCTGATTCTGATTCTGATTTTGATTTTGATTCTAAGTTTTGTGACATTAATTTATTGGAGTTTTTGATGGCACTCAAACGACCTTTTAGTGAGGGGGGAAGGGAGGGGTTTACAGTTGGTAATCAAGAACCCAAGAGAAGGATTACATCTTCAAAGTGAGTGATTAAGACTTGTTTATATTTAAAGTTGTTGATGATATTTTTTTTTTAAAAAGGGTTGTGTTTTAAATGTGGGTATTTGATTTCATTGCAGATTTGCTCAAAGTTTGATAAGTGAGGTTTCATCACAAGATTTAGCCTCAACTTTGGAACCATTGATTCGAAGATGGGTAAGTTCATATCTACTTTACTTTTCAATTATATATATATATATATATATATGATCATGTTCAAATCGAAACTCAATTTTGATTGCGAACACAAGGACAGCCGAGGGCGTGGCATGTGTCCTATTCGGCTCATAATCAATCTATACAGGATTATTCCGACCATATGTTATGCGTTGTTCAAGGTGAATAATACAGTATTTAGACCAAATAATACAACAATCAATATTATTCGGTCTAAAAATATTGTACTATTCACCTTGAATAATGCATAATATTCTCTTTGAATAATCTTGTATTATTTAGATTGAATATGCCATGTGTTGTGCTCTCGGCTTTCCTCACGTTCACAATGAAAAATGAGTTTTCATTTGAACTTTTCTCTCTCTCTAGATATATATATATATATATATATATATATATATATTGTTTTCATGTCTGGATTGCTTATGTGATTGTTTGAGTTTGATATGTCCATATAATTAAGTTGCTTAATCTTGTTGTAGCTTTTCTAAAATATTTCTTTTGTCTTGTGATATAGGTGCGAGACGAAGTTCAACGTTCATGTCAAACTTTCTTTTGTACGATTCCAGGTAAATATCATTGTTTGAATGTTCTTGTCTTGTGCTAAGTTTTTCATAAATCTTTTGTTGAAACTTTAGTCAGAACTTATACCCCCCCCCCCCCCCCCCTCCCCAAATATATAATGTGTATATTCGATGCCATCAACTAGCTAGGTATGATTAATCAATTCAGATGTAATTTAGGGTTGTTTGGTATTGGCATAAGGGGCTTAATAACACCATTTACTTTAAAAAATAAATTAGGGGTTGTTTGGTTGGTTTTCCATTCAGTGCTGTATGGATAAAGTTGTATGTGTGTGATTAATTTTCTGTATAGATTAGAGATGCTTTGTTTGTGAGGGTTTTTTCGTATATGGAGGGAACGTGTTTTTTTAATTGGGAGGGACATATTAGGAAAAAACTTGGCTTTCTGCATAAAGCTCCCCTAGAAGCTTACTTAATAAGTCATTTTCTATATCATTAAGCCACTACCATACATATGTATATGCTCTTGTTCATTGATACAATTGTCTTATTTGCTACTTTTTTCCATACGGATTGTTTTGTTTGTTGTGCTTCTATAACGCCTCCAGTTACGTTTGTGGTGCAGATCTCCTTCCATTGCACTTGAACCATGTAGTAAGACATCGTTGCAGCTGCGTATTTTGGCTAAGTTACCGGATACATTCTTCACTGGAAGTACGATAGAATCAAAGGACAAAACGGCTGTCAAAATAGTGTTATTCGATATCAACTCCAATAAAGTTGTATCATATGGACCCTTGTCATCATTGAAGATAGAGATTGTTCCTCTTGATGGTGATTTCATTGTTGACGATGATCAAGATTGGTCTGAGAAAGATTTCGATTCCAAAGTCATACACGCAAGAGATGGCAGACGGCCATTGATGACCGGTGATTTGGTAGTCACCCTAGAAAATGGAGTTGGGGAGCTAGGTGACTTATGTTTTACAGATAATTCGAGTTGGAGGCGGAGTAGGAAGTTCATGGTAGGTGCACGAGCCAAGGGTACAACGGGTGTGAGAATTAGAGAAGCAAGAAGTCAAGCATTCGTGGTAAAAGATCACCGTGGAGAGTGTGAGTTTCCTTTTCCCCTCTTTTCGCTCTCTTAATGTCAAAAATCATTTGGGATACAACCGTTGTATCTTTGCCTTTTTGGGGTAGAGGTGAGGCCTGTCTACATCTCCCAAACACTGTTTTCGAGTGGGATATACTGGGTTGGTTTGGTTTATGTTGAAATCATTCTTAGCTAGATATGTCTAGTTGTATAATGATTCTAGCATATGTCCACTTATTTGTGGGTGTGTGAGTCAGTTTGCACGCACTTTGACTAGTCCCATGAGCTACCCTCAAGGCATGGAAATTATCCTTGTGGCTTTGATTGCTTAAAGAATTAACTCACAAGATGTTTTGTTGATATAGCATACAAGAAGCACCATCCTCCATCCTTGGGTGACGAAATTTGGCGCTTGGAAAAAATAGCAAAAGATGGGGTTTCTCACAAGCGATTGGCATCACGCGGCATATGCACCGTGAAGGACTTCCTACAAGTTTATGTTACCAACCCGTCCTCACTACGCAATGTAAGAAGATAATAAATAGCTATGTATATCTTTTATAATACGAGTTTTTCTTTTCTCGCATGTCCCTTTGTTTTAAGCTTTCGTTGGCAAGTCAAATGTCAAATGTCCCTTCAAGAAATGCTTATGAGGTTGTCAATTGTTGTTGACTCGGATTTTGTGTTGTATAATTATAGTTACTTGGTGGATCATCTAACAAGTCATGGGAGGCGGTAATCAAGCATGCGAAGGATTGTGTTTTAGACGACAAGTTGTACATGTACCCATGTGTTGAACAAGGAGTCGGGCTTGTGCTTGATTCTGTTTTGAAGGTTGTGGGTGCATCCTTCGATGGCCTAAATTATCTGCCACTCGATAAACTCTCCGTGCTTCAAATGGTACGTGTTTCATATCCCAAATCTATCTCTTACTCCTTTTCAAGATTCATTCTTTGTTTAAGTTACATGTATATATGCCTTTTATCTTAGTATTCTCTGATGATTTTGCAGCCTGTGGTGGAAGCTTTAAAGGAACAAGTATACAAAAGCTTGGAAGGAAGGGTACCAATGGATGATCTATCCGTTTTTGGAGTCCCGGTCCCGAAGTCTAATTTTAAAACCGAAACTCTAAGTCTGCAGGATGTTAACATCCCTCTTTTGCTACAAGGTACATACATCATTTTACAACTTTTGGAATCTCATACATTCTCCGTCCACAAAAATATACGACAAATTAGTTTACTGACAGTCTTTGACTACTAATCAAATACCTAAAATGCCCATAAACACAAACCACATTGACTAGTTTTAATAACAAGAATGTATGCTTATTAACATGACAAGCATGAGAAAATTACATATTTTTTAAAATGCATGACCTTCTGACAGACTTTCAAGGGTATTCTCGTAAATAACCTGAACTTGGAATATGCAGATGAAGTGGACATGCATATATATGGAGTTGGGACAGAAATGGAATACTTTTCTTCTCCAAGCTTAAGGAACGGTTTCATAATGAACGAATTCAACAGCGAAGAAGAAGAAGATATGGATATCGAGTTTGGGGCATCTTTATGGGAAGAAAATGAAGATCTAAAAACTTACGATTTTGGAATCTGTTTTGGATCACCGCGGGCAAGGTGGTGCAAGATCCGGGCTGCACTCAAGTGGGGTTCAGTCAGGCGAGACGTGGCCGCTAAAAGAACGGCAGAGCTGCATTCGTATCTGAGGTTTGATTAGCTTTAGCTAACGGGTAGGGTACGAAGGTTTCGTCATAATAATAATAATCAGTGGCTGAATCTGTGTTAATTCGATCGCCATTGTTCCATCTCATGTACCATGTTTGGTTCTTGTACATAACTCATCTTCTTTAAATTCATTAATTTCATTCAACTTTATGTTAAAAATCAAAGTAACAAAACTTGGATAAAACCTGAGATCGATACAAAAATCAAAACTATAAAACTATGTTTGGCAAAAATAAGCTAGCTGATAAGCTAGACATGTTTAAATTTTATTGAAACGCAAATTGATGTAGTTTGTAGAAATTTTTGAATAGGTCAGTTTACAAACTGTTTACATATTATAAAAAATGCTTATAAAAAAAAAAAATGCTTTCATTGAGAGTCGAACTCAAGACCTCCCGCTTACTAAACGGGTGCTCTAACCAACTGAGCTATGAAAGCTTCTTGTTACTCCTTTTATATTTTATTCAGTTCTCCTATGTTTAGCAAAACGGTTTCAAATCTCTATTTCAAGAATTGGTTTTAGGGCCAACCAGCAGTATATTTATTTTTTGAGTAATTTACGGATTTGGTCCCTTGGTTTAGTGGTTTTTTTGAATTTGGTTCCTATCTCATTAATTATAGATTTAGTCCCTATGATGGCATGCTAATTACGTCATGATCTGTCCAAGGTGTTGTGGAGTGGTTAGTGCTTGAAGGGTACATAATGCCCACCCAAGTTCGAATCCCTCCATGCAAAAACTAAGGACATTTGTCAATTCCTTTGTAGCTTAATGGTCGGTAACATCCTAAGGGGGCAGTGAATGGGTTCGATTTGAAAGGGGAACAGGAGGTGACACCCCAGTTCATGGGTCGACCTTCAGGCCGGGTATGGGCGAGGCTATGGGCCGTAACGGTTTCCATGGTCGAGAGGATTAGTCGGGTGCCCGAATGGATCCCGGATACCTCTTCGACTTAGGTCAGGAAGTGTGTTGTTTATCTGCCGTCCAAGAAAATTACGTCATGATCTAATCTTGCCCAAGAAATTCATTTAGATCTTCGAATAAATCATTTCTTTTTTGACGTTTGACATAAGACAATTAATTAATCGAAGCATGACCGATTTTGCAGTCATAGGCCATTGAAACGAATGAATAACGATTAAGGTTACGTGAGCATACATACATTCTTCAAATAATAGACTCTCTTCAGTTATATTTGATGAATAAATCGATCGATACAAAAACAGCATGTAAAACTAGTCCCCAAAATTACAACCCATTTTTCCCAGCAAAAGAAATCAATACCATACAGTACAAAATCTCCTATACATGACCCTGGAACATTCATTATACACGCACGCCGTCCCCCCTCCCCTCGTAAAGCGTACTAGTACATAAACTCCTCGTAAAGCGTACTAGTACATAAACACGGGAATTTCCAAAACTTCCCATCTGCGTGTTCGAGGAGAAGAGGATGGATGGTTGACAGTAATATTTTGTAAGCCAAATACTTAAGAAAAGAAAACAAATTAATGTGATGAAAGACGTAATCAGAAAAGAATCTCCTTAAGGATCAACAAAACCAACATTACAAAGCACATGATAACAAGTACTGTTGCACACATTACCATCCCCCCTCGTTTCTGGCTTCGTTCCGCCTGCAATTTTCCATTTCAACATTCAAACCCGTAGTTAGAAATACGTAATGTTCCATTTCAATACATATACGTATAGTGTATGTATACTATATATCCTGCTTGAGAAACAGGGTCTAGAGAAAAGAATCACCTTTTGTAGCTGTTTAAGGCCTTCGTCCACAGATGCTGCAACATTCTGAATGTTGTGATCTATTCTATCAACAATCGTTCCCTGTTTCAACAAAATAAATCCAGTTTACACACCATGCAAATCACCAACCGTTTAGGTCATGTATGGCAGCCATAAACTAGCTTCTTGAAATGTTATTTAATTCATATAGCATTTCAATAAGCTCCACGGTTTTTTTTTTCACTTTCTTTTTCCAATTATGCCCCTGGTATTTTAGAACTGAGTAATTCTTTGACATATATTTTGAGGTCGTTTTACATTGTCATCTAGCTTTTCGGCTAGTTTTTACCAAATCTAACTAATTTTTCAACTAACAGTTGGCTTATTAGCTAAAATCTAGTTTTTGCCAAACATAGCTTTAAAAAAATTGATGCCTAGTTTTCTGACCTGGTCAATGACAAGGACAGAGAGATCCTTCATGATTTGTGCCAGCTCGTTTACTGATTCCACAACCTGCAAGAGGAAGAAAGAGTATCATCAGATTAGTATGGAGACAGAAACATAAAACACACACACATACAACTGCATTGGACCAACCTGTTGAATCTCTTTCTCCCTTTCCACTGTGAAAGCCTCGCTTTTCTTCAATTTCGCCATCTGATGTTCGTTGAAACCCTACATACATGATTTTCATAAAATAAAAAATCTTTTGAGGTAAACATGGTTTAGGCTGCTATGCTCTAAATACACATAATATTAACAATTTAGTTACTATCAGGTGGTAAGTTCAAGAGCAGACAAGGAAAATCGTCAAAAATAGGGGGAAATTATGTCATATATTTCATTTGGTTTTAGAAGAATGGAAACTTGAGACTTACCTAAAGTGTTACAAACAAACTAGCCAAGATCATGCGCACGATGGCATTTCGTTTGTTAAAAAACCTCATTCACAACTCGATCTCAATTAAAGCTAGATAAAACAACAATAACAGTGAAGATTTGCAGAGTTCACTTTGGAGAAGCTAAATTCTGCTTGCACATCAGCAAGCCAAGTTGAGCTTTTAAACTCATTTCTCAAGTTACTTATTTGTTTACAATTCAGGGTTACTAGTAAACGTTCTAGAGTAATAATAGTAGTTTAAAACTCATTACAAGGTTTTAAAAAACGGAAACGAGCCTCGAGGCGTTTTCCTCCAAGGTACGTGAGGCGTAAGCCCCGAGGCGGTCGAGGCGTAAGCCCCAAAATATATAATAACAAAATTAATAAATACATAACACTTAAGAAATATATACACCACTTTATACTTGAGTATTAGACACACTACCTATATATCATACTAAATTACTAATAAATCTACATACACTATATGTGTGTGTGTGTGTGTGTGAATAACATAAAAAAGTATTAAATACCAGTAAATAGAAGTGTGATTGTGACCCTGACGTGTAGTAAGAGACTAGATTATAAAAGAAGTATATCCAATATATACATATACATAGTAGTCTTGGGTACCGAAGAGAATCGAAGAAAATGGGAGAAAACTAGAAATCAAGAATGTCGAAAGAGGAATAGCAAATAGGGCTAAAAGACGAGTAGCAAATAGGGATTAGGAGAACAAGAGAAGAACAAGATTCTCAAAAAAGAAATAGAGAAGGTTTCAGTTATTTCTTTAAAATAATTTACCCTCCATATTGAGGTGTATGCCTCACCACCGCCTCACTCCTCACTGCCTCGGCCACCGCCTCAGACAACCAAGGCGTACGCCTCATTTGTGGATTGAGAGGCGCCGCCTCAAGTACGATTTTGGACCGCCTCGCCCCGAGGTGCGCCTCGAGGCGTACGCCTCACACGCTTTTTAAAACCATGACTCATTAATAGGATAATATTACATTTAACATAAGTACTCCTAAGATATGCGATAAAAGGCATGTATCATACAAGTAGTATGCCTTTAAGCTGATATGATTGATTTGTTTCTAGCTTTGTTTCAATTTTATCTAATAAACAGAACTTGATTAATGATTATAAGCCTTTTGGTTTTTGCCTACTTGATAACTACTATTTTTTTGCTTGGTTTGTTTCAATCAAACAAGTTGAAATCAAGGGAGCTTGAACTTCATTAATTTTTCAAGTCCGGCTTGGTTCATTTCGTGAGTTAGCAAACAAGTATTTCCTAAACTTGAGCTACAATTTAAAAAATCAATCCAAAGCCACGTTGCTATGAGAGATCATGTAAAGTAACAAACAATGATATATCACACAGCAAAATGGAGACATAAAATTCGTCATTTTCGGTTCATATGCAGATTCTTTAAATTCATTACTAGATTAGCAATTTAATTTTTAAGGCTACTAGACAAGACTAGAATTTTCCCAATTTACCCCGGTTTTCTGTTCACAGGTAGTTAGCTTATAACCACAAGACTCCCACAATCCCCAACTGTGTGGCCCTTCTCATCCAGATGCAAGATAAGTCACCTTATCCCAAGTTAATATGGGCTAAAAACAATTACTTTTATACTATTACCCTACCTCTTATATTTCATATGGTAAGAATTTGGAAAAGAAAACTAAGGGTAATCACAACCTTATGAATGAGAAATACACTAAAGTAGAGTACAATATAAGTAAACGGCAAGTAAATAATAGCAAAAGGAAACATATTCAACATACCAAGTCATCAAACTCATCATCATCATCTCTTTTAGAATGCTTCCCATTTAAGTTCATTTCCAGATCAACCCCATCTGGACCCTAGAAAAAAGGCAAGGTAACACCTATTAACAAAAAGGGTCTCAAGTCCTTAAAGTCAAATAGAAATTCATAGATAAGCTAGCACCATGCAATGCAAAGGGGCACCGTATCATATGAATCTAATCAGTAGATTCAACATGTATCAGATTAGTTCATTGGATGTTTATGAACTTGAAATAAATTTATAACAAAGAGAGTCTAAGAAACCTCTTTCTGCTGCTGAAGGCGCTTCAAATAAGTTGATTGCTTCTTCCGGAGTTCCATTGAAAGGGTTTGAAGATCAGTGGCAAGAGAACGCTGGCATAAAAGCTTATATTAACACGTGATAACAGATTATTAAGCAATTCATTTTAAAATGTAAGAGCTCCAGGTCTCTATAACAGAACCCAGTAGAGCTGGGCCTGTTAAAAAATTGTAGTAGAGCATTAAATTACTAAGAGAAAACTATTTCCAAATATTTAGCAAGTTATCATCCAATAAGCAGGTGATAATCAAGTGATGCCTGCACATTTCTTCAAAAAGAAAATTAAAAAGCATCCATGATAAAAACATATATGATATAACAACTTAACTTAATCTTTTTCCAATGAACTCATTAAGAAACTGCACCCATGACATAGTTGTTATAACCATTGATGATTCAGGTTTGGTGGCCAAACAAGTCTAAGAATATGTTTATTGAAAACAGAACTTGGAGAGCGTGGAGAATGAAAGGGTGATAATATGTAGTCAGAAACTGCTTATCCAAACATAACCAAGTGCCGTTTGTTTACCTCTTAACAATATTATTAAGAGGCAGCCTCTGAATCATTAAGAGGTAAATCCTGTTTGGCAAAAAAATATCTGCCTCTTAATGGTTCCAAAACCATCTGAATGATCTTGCCTCTTGGGTGTTTCTTAACCATTCAGAGCCCAGATTTCATTTTCAACAATTACCAAACAGCCATATTTCATTTTATACTATATCATAAGAGCCTCTTAATCATTCTGACCACTTAATCATCCAGCACCAAACCATTCAGCAACTACCAAACAGCCCAACTATTTTCAGCCAATCAGTCACCATTTTTAAGATGGAATTATACCTGCACATTTTTCCTAATACTTGAATCCTCAGAATTCCCACCAGCAGATAATTTCTTCAATCTCCTTTCTGACTTTTTGAGGAGATCAGTTATCTCATGAGTAAGCGCCTCAATCCTGTGTTGATCTTCTCTCCCATCCCCAAACGAGGGCATCAAGGCCTTGGCATGAGCCTTCGCTAGCTCCCCCATTTTAGACTTTGCACGTTGCACATTTGTTGCTATTTCATCAGATACATCAACCCAAGCAGGAGGAAGACCCACGGTTAGTGCCCCTGCACTGCAAAACAAGAATAAACCTTCACAAGTCACTACAAAACAAGAGCATGGACAAAGTATGTCCATTAAAACTTGCATATCCAAGAAATAGTTTATCAGGAAGAAAAAAAATAATACGAGTACATCAAAGAATATGAGAGCCTAGCAGATAATATAGACAGCTTAAGGTTTCATGGAACCATATGTGGCTCTGTATCAGATACTTATTCAGTATTCACCACTCGAAACCAAATAAGAAAATAGAACAGGTTCTTTATACTGAGAGATTGTATACGGTAAATACAAGGACTATAATAACCCAAGGATCCCATGTAGGCGGAAATTAATCTTGGACTTCAAATTGATTTCTCATCTTCAAATCCGATAGACCTCATAGGCGGAAATTTGAGCATGTC
Organism: Centaurea solstitialis; assembly: GCA_030169165.1. Classification (NCBI taxonomy): domain Eukaryota; kingdom Viridiplantae; phylum Streptophyta; class Magnoliopsida; order Asterales; family Asteraceae; genus Centaurea; species Centaurea solstitialis. The sequence goes on from CM058043.1 coordinate 50,385,939, forward strand.
CCATGTGTACTGTGTAGAATTGGAGGCTAATCACTGGTGGTGATTGTAGTGTCAAAAAGCATTTTATGTAGAAGGGATTACTTGTGATACAATAAGTTTTAAGTTAGGAATTCTAATCAAGTTAGGTGGTGGGAATGCACATTTGTACAAGCCGGCAACCTTAGATTGCCAAATAGCTGGCCCGCGGGGCTCAAAGGGGCACACCCCCTGCAGTGGCCCACGACTGACCTGTGTTTTAAAAAGCGCGCCTGAGGCGCACTGAGGCGCGAGGCGCACTGAGGCGCGAGGCTTATCGCCTCAGAGTACTGAGGCGCTTGAGTGTACTAGAGGCGCAGTGAGGCGGCGAGGCGCAGTGAGGCTCCGAGGCGCAGCTTTTACAGCCTCATGTACATCGATTTCATTAATCACTTTTTTTGTCATCTGGGCTTTAGGTTTTTTTAATATGGGCTTTAATAACTTAATTCCTGATCACACTTTAATTACTCAGGACTCTTGACCTTCTGAATTCTCTCTTTTTCTTTTCTATAAATCGTGAACTTCTACTGTCCTACATTCATGCAATCATGCTTATCTCTTAAGTCTTGAACTTCTCACAATCTCACCATTATTAAGTTTATTAAGTTAATTATTAAGTTGTTTTATGTTTGAGACTTTGAGGTATAGTTATAAAATATATAAAAATATTTTGTAATATTTAGCGCCTCGCGTACGTGAATCCCGCGCCTCAAAGCGCCTCAAAAACTGAGGCTCCAGACAGCAAATCGCCTCAGTGCGCCTCGCGCCTTTTAAAACATAGCGACTGACCAATCAGCTGCAGGGTCAAGGGCAGCTCAGCGGTACGTATGCATGGGAGCCTTACACTGAATGGTTTTGACCTAGAAAACCAAGTCTTATTTCGGCTCGTATGGCATCGGATCTGCTAGACCATTTTCGTCTACACCAACGTTGCCTAGGAGATCCCTTTTGGATCCGCTTAGTCTGAGTTCAGCTAGGTGTCAGAAATCGATTCTCAGCATGACTTCGGTGTGCTCATTTCAGGGGAAAAATATTGGTGTCCCAATTTCGATGCCTCTGAAATATCGATCCTTATCTTTCCACAACTGTCGGTAACTACCAGAACCACTATAAATAACTACCTACAAGAGGTTTCTGTCACCTCGTTTTTGGATATACATACACAACAAATCTTTGTGTACTTACTCGAGTTTTTGCCTAGAATCGAGAGTGAGAATGTGGATCATACCAATACAAATTTTGAGATGCCTAAGGCAACAGCGGGTCAAAATATTGTATTCAGAAAGTGTTCACGTACACGATCCAAGTCTATCCAAATTACAAAACCTTGATTTCTAACTACCACCTCAGGTTTCTCTTCTCTCTCTCTCTCTAGCCCCTCCCACTATAAAATTACAAACCTTAGTAAACTTTTTAGTTTGTATAGTATGACAAATTACATAAGATATCGACTTGTGATTCTTTGTATTAATAGGATTACATATGTTTCCTAAAGGTGTGTTTGCAATTTTGCATTAGTCGAGAAAAAACTAAGGTAAGACCATTAGAATTGTGATTCAAATCCCGTGATGGTTACTTTGAAATGTTTTGGTTTAGGCAACTTATACCAATGGAGGGACACAAACCAACAAATGCAATGCCTAAGCCAAGAAAGTTATTCCCAATAGTCCTCATAAATGATGAATGAGACAAGATTTTGCATTTTTGAAACACCGAACACTCGGTACTCCATTTCATTGTAAGAGTAACCAAGTGGCCATAAAAGATATTGCAGAAGAAAATAATTGATAAAGAGATCCTTTATAAGTAGTAGGAAAGGAATTCAGTAGTAGCAATCAAAGATTCAAGGTAAGGACACAATGATATAATATAAGTCTAGAGGAACTATCTCCAAACTTTCATTGAGATTTAATGTAAATTTGATCATCCTATTCGTCTTAATTTTCAGGTACTACAGTTCTTCATGTATATCCAAGGAACACTAGCCACACATATAGTTCAAAGGATTAGTGGTACATATTGATTTCTTGTCGCTTTTCAAACAAAAATATATTCCCTCTCTCTTACTCAAAATAGTGCACTTACTACATATTCTCTGTATTATTATCATATATTCTCATGGCAAGGAAATTTACAAATTTATAGTTCTGCATTTGCAGAAATCGAACCTTAACTATCATAGTTCTAAGGATCAGTAGCCCCGTTTGTCTTTCTTAGCTAGAGAAAGATACCAGTGTGAATAAAAATAAACAAAGAAGAAGCTATTGTATAGCATCCAATGTCACCACTTTTAAAAATCCTCTCAACTGTCAATCTTTTAAGCAAACTCTCTATTTCTATTTGTCTCTCCACAACTTTTCCACAAGCCAAACGTCTTCGTGGAAACGACCTCTCTACCCCCAAGGGTGGATGATCTACTTATATGCTACATCTTACCCCTGTTTGGTTTGGTTTTTCACCACTTTGAAGTAGAGTACACCTATTAGTTTCATCAGCATAGTGCTAGTAGCACTTTAACTCTCTGCCTCACTATTATCACCGAATTGAAAGGCCAAAGTTACTTTAGGACACTACAAACAAAAAAAATGCATAAATTGGAGAGTAATAGTACCACAATGCTCATATGGCTGAATATACTTAAATCCAAGGAATTACACAATACCAACAAACTATAGTCCACTGGCCTAGTATCTTGCAACAGAAAAGTTGGTTTCAGCTCTGCAAAGCAACATCCTAATTGTAATTTGGTTCAGTAAGCAACCAGGGATGCTTAATGTATACTAATTTGAAAAGGAAATAAACTACTGTATAGATGAATGAATAGGTAGGAATATATCAGCCAACACACTGTGTAACTAACTAATACACTGTCTTAGGTTTATTCACGATTTATTGCGTATTTGCGTATAGTGTGTACAAAATTTCTTTGACCTTGATGGCATGAAAACTATATTATGAAGTCTTAGCTCCCAAAAAAGGACACTATTTACATGGCCAGATGTCTAATGTAACATATTACACCAACACTTCACTTTCACTATTACCACTAAGTGGTCAGATGTCTAAGGTTGATTAAAAAAAAGGGTATACGCCACCCTCTAGGGCACCCCCACCGCACATAAGATATGTCTGTTACTAGTGGCTGCAAACAGTCATTATATACATTAAAACATTGCAAATTCTTTTCCTCTGGCTTTATGCACTGATGAATTTCTCAAAGAAATCATCAATTCTTTCAACTCCACCAATTTTCATTTTTCATTCCAAAAAGATGATTTATACCCTTTAATATGATAAACTCAACTTTCTATCAACCAGATCAGAAGCATATTTCAAAACCCAACCCCTAAGAATAACCAACCATTATAACATCGAATCATGCGATAATTACTTTCACAAATTCAATGAATCAATCAACAACAAATAGCTTCAATTCAACGTGAATTATCATAATTTTATATTTATCATAAATATAAAAGAGAGAACATACGAGGAAGTTCCTGGATCCTCAGTACTAAGAGGAGCATAAGAACGATTTTGCTTGAGCATACCGGCGTTGGCCAACTCAATGACCGCACCACGGGAGGTAGAAGAAGATACACCCGAAGAAGGAGCCCTAACGCTCTTCAATGCATCTCTATACTTCTTAAACAGAAATGTTCTGTTCCTTGTCGCCATTGAAGAAGAAATCAAACAAATTAATCAAATCAGTAGAACACCAATTACAATTTTACAGATCCGAATCTATAACAACAATCTATATGGCTGAATTTATCTCGATCGGAGATCTGCGAACGATCAACAGTTGTGATTATGATCCATCTAATCAATTTCTATTCCAATTTGTTGTTCGAATTGAAATAAGTGATCATTGAATAAATCTAGAGATCGAAAGGAGTGAATTGCTGAAGAAATCGACCCATTTTTCCCCCTTTGTGCTGCTTCTTCTTCTTTTCCTCCTTTCAATTACTCTCAACCCCCATCGATTATGAAGCCACTTTGAGATTGACCACCAAACTTTACACCATTTTGCAAATTGAGCACTAAACTTAAATTCTAATGAGTAAATTACAAATTCGGTCCTTTGGGTTTATGAAACCTTTGAAATCAATCAATATATATATTAAAAGCAAAAACCACAAGGTATGATGTGGCATCCTATCTATTGAGTATTTGCCTCTAAAATTTTTCTCCTTTTTTTGAATTTTTTAAATATCCAATAATCTAAAGACTATTTTACCCCTAAATGAAAATTACATGTTTTATTATAAGAAGGACTCTTTGGTAAATTAACTTAACAATTTAATTAGTTTTAACTTCCATTTATTTAACTTTTAAAAACATTTATTTTACCTCTTCACTTTCTTATTCATTAATTAAAAGAAACCTACCACATAATCATCTATAAATTACAAGTTTACAACCAAATGTTCTACAAAAAAATGTAATCCACAACTTTTAGTTCTATGTTATGCTATTGGGTTTCTATGGTTGTTTGTTGTTTCTAATTTTTATTTGTTTCTTTTGTAGGTTGATGTAATCTTGATGTAGCTTCACCAAACGTCAACATGTCATTTTTAATGGTTATAATGATGCGGCATCTTCTAAGCATTGTAAGCTTACCTCTATCTCTTTTTTCTAAGTTTTTGATTTTTGTAAATACTATATATGTTGAAGACTTTCGTATTGTTATACCTTCAAAGCTTTTCATTTTCATTTTTGAAAATGGAACCTCTACATGTTTTCATCTTCATTCTTAAAGGTAAACTTGCAAACTCTTCCATATGATTTGTTCATACTAAATGGCTTATTCTTCTTCTCTATCACTTGATGTATCCTTCATTTTATAAACAATTATTCATCAACAAAATCATTTTAGGTAAACTCTTTTTCTTTCCTTTCTGTTAGTCACTTGATTTGTTCTTTCATTTCACAAACGGTTATTCTTCAAGCAAGTCGTTTTCAGGTTACTTTAGGAATACTTCCGAGTATTATTACCTATTGATTTTTGTTGGCATTTGTTTATTTTTAATTTTGTATTCTATTTTTATTGTATTTCTCCAATGGAAGCGTAGGGTTTTTTTTCACAACGGTTTAAAGTTTTGATAGCAACAAGATTCGATAATCTAATCTTACAAGTAACTGTAACAATCTAAGATGTATAACCTCAACAGTTTTTCAATATGTTATTTTTCAATTGGTGTTCTTATTCTTTTAAGTTTATTTAAAGAAGACTAATCCATGTATTATTTTCTTTTGACATTTGTTGGAATTTTAGAGGGTTTTTTTTTGTCTTCTATTAATTTTATTTTAAGTTTTAAATCAATATATTTTTGTTTACATGAATTTGAGATAGTAATATATATATATATATATATAGGGAGGTTCATTTGTAAACTGTTAGGACTAAATTGTCCCAATTAGAAAGTTTTATTAAGGAAGCTTTGAGAGGGATTAATTAGCTTTTAATTAGTTAATTAGTTTATTGGGCTTGGGCTTGGGCCTTAGTGTAATGGACCTATATATAAGGTCTAGGGTTTGGAAAGAAAGGAGTGGAAATCATATTCTCATGAGAGTCGATTAGTGAAGTTTGTGTGTGTGTTCTTGTGTTCTTTGAAAGCTTTCATTAATAAAACAAGAACATTTCTTTTCTTCACTTGATTTCTTCTTTTTCATCTCGTTGTTTGATTGTTTGGACCTATCAAATGGTATCAGAGCCAAACAAATCATTAGATTTGTTTGTTCCTATTGATTCAAACAACTAGAGATGATTTTATTGGGTTTTGAAATTTTTTTTGAAAAGTTTCATTTTTGAGTTTTTGGGTTTTTTTGGGTTTAGATCTTGATGAAGGTGATAAAAATGGGTGTTTGGGTTGTGTTTTGAAGCATCTTTGAGCTTGAAATGATCTATTTTTCAAGTTGCTTCATTTTTTGGATCTGGAATGAAGATTTGGGCTGAAAATTCATGTTTTTCGAGTTGGAAAACTTGAATATTCAAGTTTTCCGAGTTGGAAAACTCATATTTTCCGAATCTAAAAAAAAAAAAAAAAAAAAAAATCCGAATGAATAGTGCTTTTCCGAATCGGAAAACATCGTTTTCCGAATCGGAATAGTAAAAAAAAAAAAAAAAAAAAAAAAATTCCGAATGAATAGTGCTTTTCCGAATCGGAATAGTAAAAAAAAAAAAATAAAATAAAAAAAAATTTGAGTGCGTTTTTGTTCTCATTTTCCGACTCGGAAAATACGAAATACCCTTTCGGGTTTTCGAGGTTTTCCGACTCGCTCTTGAGACGAGGGTATGCTCAAATTTTGTTTAAGTCTTGAACTACCTTGCCGTTCTTATTTTCCGACTCGGGAATCATGAAATACCCTTTCGGGTTTTCGAGGTTTCTCGACTCGCTTTTGAGTCAAGGTTATGTTCAATTTTTTTGTTAAACTTTCCCAACTCCATTTCCGACTCGGGAGACTGCATTTCCCGACTCGAGTATCATCTTCAGATAAGCCTTCAAGATCATATTCCGCTGCGATCTAGACCCACCCAAATTCGAATACTTGCGATGTTTCAAAACCCCTGCGCTTAATTAGCCACCTTTCTTTCCCAATTGGTACGTAAAGATCAACATCAGCCCCGTTTTTAGCCCATATTCAGTTTTCAACCTTGAAAATTGAATTTCTCTCATTTCCCCGAATGCTCCGGATTCTTTGAAGACATGTCAGATTTGTAACGATTTCAGAACGATGGTGATCGGATTCTGCATTTGGTTAGATTACTCAGAAGCCTGACTCTCTGCAACCATTATTCTAGAGTTTTTCCTCGATGGAATTATTCCTCCTGTGCGGTGGAGTTGAGTTTTTCCTTGGATGCCAGCTTCGGTGAATGGTACTATTGTTACGCGCTCAATTCCTAACCATTTTACCGTTGTGGAGGTTCATTTGCGATCTAGAATTTTGAGTGACGGTCGTCATCCATCTGACTAAGAAGACTAGATCTGGATCTGATTGCTTGACATTTTGGAAGATTTCAGGAAATCGACTATTTTCTGAGTAGTAGAGAGATCAAAGCAGAGCGTCTCGTTCAGTATCTACTCCCAGTTTCTCATTCCATACGGTGGTTCGTGATCCAAGCTTCGCTGTTTACCTTGTTGTGAACTTATCAGATTTGGAGCTCTTATTTAACATGCGACCAGAGACAGATCCTTTATTTTTCTTGCTGATCTGCACGGTAACTCACACATGCATCTATCCCTTTGTTTTTCTTGGTGGGAGATCAACATAGTTGGATGAATCAACATGCTCTGGCTCAAGCTGTTGCATTCTGCGGTTATCAGACGTGTCGAGTTATTTACAGGTTGAGCTGTAGTTTGTGCAATCAGTCGCGGTTATTGGAAATCGGATCTGGTCTTTCAGTTGAAACTGGAGATGAAGAGCTACAATCGAGGGGGAGCTTGTAGATCAAGATGTAGCCGAACGCCACTAAGGTTTTCTCATGAAAGCTAGGGGGAGAAGATCAGAGATGCTTCCTTTATAAAACTTTAGGGGGAGATTGTTAGGACTAAATTGTCCTAATTAGAAAGTTTTATTAAGGAAGCTTTGAGAGGGATTAATTAGCTTTTAATTAGTTAATTAGTTTATTGGGCTTGGGCTTGGGCCTTAGTGTAATGGACCTATATATAAGGTCTAGGGTTTGGAAAGAAAGGAGTGGAAATCATATTCTCATGAGAGTCGATTAGTGAAGTTTGTGTGTGTGTGTTCTTGTGTTCTTTGAAAGCTTTCATTAATAAAACAAGAACATTTCTTTTCTTCACTTGATTTCTTCTTTTTCATCTCGTTGTTTGATTGTTTGGACCTATCATAAACCACAAAAAATGTGTAAACCGTGTAAACCAATCATAGCCGTTGATCAAAAAAATCAAAGGAGGATATACATTCATAGAAAACATGGAAATGTGAAATATATGGTAAGTCATTGATTATTGAAAGATAAAAATGTGAAATATAGAAATGTTTTTGAAAATCAAGGGTGTGGATTGGTTTACATAGTTTACACATTTTTTTGTGTTTATATATATGATTATTATCAATTGCCTTACATTTTTATTTTATTATTTTGAGTCAATTACAAAACTTTGATATGATAAATATGAATGTATAAGACCTTGAAATATTCATCATCCAAATTAATGGTAATATGATATATTGAAAGAAGATGATAAGTATAAAAAGGAGACGAATGGTAATCTATGTGGTTGGAGAAGAACAAACCAAATGTTAATATTATAATACATAAATAAAATAAAAATCAATGAAATTGATTAAGAATTTTTTTCGTTAATATATATATATATATATATACTAAAATTTACGTTTCACTTTAAGTCAGTTTAAATTTTAATACTTCTTTTTTTTAGGAGTTTTGATTTTTTTTTTTAATGTTAGATATGTTAAATACATTTTCACCCCTCTATATAACATGTAGACTTCATTAATAGCTTGAATATTTTTGTAAATTTACATACCTAATATTAATCTCCAACTTTAGGTTTAAACTCCAACATTTGATTTGCCTCTTCATTTACTTTCTTTTTATTTTATGATTTTCCACACTAATTATCCATCAATATTAATTATTCATTTATGTTTGTATTTATCATCAACTATTCATTTTTCCTAATATTAATTATTCATTTATGTTTGTGTCCTCAGTTAGATTAAATACGTCTTTGCCCGGGTTTTGAACCCGGGACTTCTACTCCAAAAGGGTGATCCCTCTACCAACCGGGCTAGCCCCAGTTGGCATTTATGTTTGTATTTACCATCAAGTCTTCATTTTTCTTACATACTCTTCAATCTCAGTCATTTTATACTATAAATTATGATGTAACCTTCAAATCTTTTCATTTTCATATGATGTAACATGACATTTGAGATATTATATGTGTATGTTTATTTATATGATAATTGAATACGATAAGAAAATGATTATAATTGATTTTAAAGTCATTTTTAACTTTCATTTTCTATACATTTTCTAAGTTTTAATTTCAATCATTTGTTTTTTTAACTCTTATTAAAAGGTAAATATTTTATTTATATGACACTTGAAAATAATAATATGTATATTTTAATATAAAAATTAGATACAATAAAAAAATTGATTGTAATAGATAAAAATAAAAATAAAATAGAGATAACTACTAATCACGTCAATTTAATGCATACTAATTTACATGAAAAAACCTTAATGCAAACAATACATATATATACATAAATTAGATACTTTATAAAATTTAATAAAGTAATTATTTATTATTTATATAACATTCATTATATATTTTAATATAGTTAAATAACAAAAATGAATTATTAATTACTAATATAGGTTATTATTTATACAATACTAATTATATATATATATATATACAAATATAATTCAATGAATATTATTAATCACTGTTATTTAGACAACATGTTATATGTGTATATATATTATATTAATTCAAAAAAAAATTTCAATGATTTTTTATAATTGACCCTCAAAGAAAATTTTTAATACGATCAATATTGATAATATGTGTACAAGATGGAAGCAATATATATATATATATATATATACTTTTTCAATTTTTAATTCAATATAAAATCAAACTATATATAAAATAAGACAACTTTCTGTTTCCATAAAATTTAGAATTCTTTACAAGAAACTAAACTATGAAAAAACAATTTTAAATAAATCTACTTTTTTGACAATTCAAATGAAAAGTTAACAAGGTGGTTACAATATCGATGATTATAGTTTCTTTTCGTGCAACCATATATAAGAAAAAAATGGTTTTAATGGTGTATTTGGCTAAAGTTGCAAATATGTGCATTACAATAAATGTAAACAAATTATAAAATACTCAACAATTTTACAAAAGTAAATAACCCAAATTTTGTTTGGTGAATATAAATATTTAGTGAGAATAAATGTAGGGGATACATGCATTGATATGCATTACGACAAAACAATCATAATTATATAATTTCAACGATTATTATTGATAGCCTCACATATTTCTTTTATTATTTGAGCCAATTACAAAGTTTGATATAATAAATTTGGATATATAAGACCTTGAAATATTCATCATTCAAAATAATGGTAATATGATATATTGAAAGAAGATGATAGTATAACGAGGAGACAAATGGTTATCTATATGGTTGAAGTTAGAACTAATCAGATGTTAGTATTATAATGCAAAAATAAAAGAAAAATCAATGATGAAGACTTTGTTTTGTTATAACTGAGAAATTTCGTTTCATTTTAGGTCGTTCAATACTTCTTTAACGAAATTATCGTCACCGTGCAACGCACGGCCCCAACACTAGTTAGACATAAATTTATTTCCCCGTTTGAGGGTGTTACATCATGCCACATGGACTATACTCTCTGAGCCGCATTAAATGCAATTGGAAAATAAGTAGTCGTAAAGAATTCTTTCCATTCCTACGCCTTCAACCTTTTTATTCACTCTTCTCTCTTGTTCTTACCATCTAGTGCATGAAGCTTTGTGATTCTTTAGGTTAAGGTTTACCTAATCTTATTCCGCAACAGTACATAGGTTTTGTAATAATTCCTCTTTATCAATAAACGGATTTAAGAAGTAAAAAATTGTGTATTTGTAATCATCACCCTCCCCCTCTACAAAACTATTGTACACTTATATAATATTTTTAGACCAACAAAGATTAAAGGTGTTAGATGTTTTGAATAAAACACAAATGAAAAGAAACTTTTTCTTTAGAAATAACAGTTTTGAAAGCAACGAAAGTGGAAGAAAACAGAAAACCGAGGCTTGTGTTTGATACGATTCCCTTAAGCAAATTTGCCGTATGCTCCCAGGGTACAACGGCTGAAGCAGTTGTAAACTGCCGGACGAAAACTTGCCAGGAAAAAGTCGTCGGAAAGCCGTACGCAGAGAAGAGAAGAAGAGAGAGTCTATCGTATTTCGGTGTGTAAGAATGACATGCTTGGGTGTGTTTATATACTAGAAAATTATGTAACCAACGATACCAACCCATTAAATCGTATATTCATTTCTAGAATGATAACGTACGTAACCGACAATCTCTATTAATTCAACAATAAAAAACGTATGAAACCGACGAATAGTTTTTAATTCGAGAATCGAAATAAAAGAATATGTCAGTTACAAAAAGAAAAAAAATCTAACGAATTTTAGCAAAACCGTCCTGCGCTAGCCTGAGAATTCGGAGCTGCATTCGTGTCCGCAGGTCGTGCCCACGCATAAGTTCGACGATTTTGGCTTATGAAATCTAGAATGCACCCCCTGCACGCGGGTAGGTGTTGGAGTAAAACATGATAGAAGCTTGTAAGGTCCTCTCCGTGCTTTGGTTATAAGTCTCTCCAATTTTAGCCTTCCCTCCTATGTGGGACAAGCTACATCCAACTAGATTTTTTCTCAAAAAACATCCCAAGTGCTCATCTTTGAGAATCGATATCTCATTCACATATAATCCGTTTTGGACACTTGATATACCGATTCAAGGCTCTCATATAGTAGAACACAAACCCACAAAGAGTTAACTATATATAACACATTTATATATAATTAATTGTGTCCAAATTTTGGTAAAAAACCTATATTTTACCAAAATTCCAACAATCCCCCACATGAATGGAGATCGATCTCTGCATACGAAAATTCCTACAAAATTTTCCAAAGGTCGAATCTTGCATAGGATAGGTAGGTGTTACCCTTTGAACCTTCACTTATGAAACATACTCAGTCTCCTGACTATTGGTAGACTCGATGTCCTTGAACTGGTCAGTCATTTGTGTAGACGATTGCACATTTCACACATGACTCTTCCTAACAAGTTCATATCCTCATAGTCGTGTTCGTTATGGTCATGAACACTGCCCGGTTCAAAGAAAGCTTTTAGGAATATATCCCCAATAATTCCCTTCGAAACGACCCCACTTCTCTCTCTGATAGGTGACTATCAATAATCATTAATAGCTCTATGCTTATCCTCATATTTCACTGTCTTTGAAGTTTAATAACTCCCCCACAGTGACTTTCCACATTCATACAACTAGGTTGTCCTTTTGAACCCAGATCTTGGGATCTCCAGTCTTCTGGTAAGGTTTCCTTTGCATGAATTTATTCATTCAAGAGATTGAGTCCCATTCCTTTGGACAACTTATAACTAAATCTCTACTTAGGTCTTTCGTAAGTGGATCCGCAATGTTATCTTTTGACTTCACATAGTCAATCGAGATAACTCCAATAGAGAGTAGTTGTCTTATCGTATTATGTATGCGTCAATGTGCCTTGACTTCCCATTATACATTGTACTTTGAGCTCTGCCAATTGCTGATTGGCTATCACAATGTATACAGATGGCCGTTACCGGCTTAGGCCATTTGGGAATATCCTCCACAAACTGTCGCAGCCACTCTACTTCCTCGGCACTTTATCTAAGGCGATAAACTTAGATTCCATTGTGGATCTGGCTATAACATTTTGCTTTGATGATTTCCAAGATATAGCCGCACCTCCAAGTGTAAATACATATCCACTTGTAGACCTGGAATCTTTTATATCAGATATCCAATTTGCATCACTGTATCCTTCGATTGTTGGGTTTTTCCTCGTATGAAACTGACACGAGTCAACTGTGAATCTCAAATCTAACTAGAATGAGATACACGGAACAAACCTTGAAGATCAAATTGATCCCAAAGTTTAAACAATCAAACCTAACTGGTTTGATTAGCGGAAGCGATTAAGTGATAAAACCCGAAAAACACACAGATATTTGTTTATCTTATTTACACATATATTATTAGGGTTTAGAAAAATTACCTCGGAAGCTTGAGATAGATCCACCCGTGTTCCTGTGATGAAGCCTTACGAAAACCTTCTAGCTGGTAAAACCCTAAATATCACGAACAAACTGTATGCGAAAACTGATGATCGAATAAACTCGAAACCGAAACTGGTTTCGGGTTTGTGTTGGTCGACGATCAAGAAAAAGGAGAGAGAATTTTCTAGGTTTCTTTTTGATCAAATTGAATGGAATAAATATTGATCAACCCTTATTATCTATCTATATATATATATATATATGGTAAAGGTTACCATATATCAGACAATACCAAATCAATAGTATTTATCTCTTTTGGAAACTAAATATTTCTTTTCTTAACCATCAAGAAAAAAATATTTCTTATTAATTTCCAATTAATTATTTCAAGATAAATATTTAACTAATTAATTAATTCTGTTATATATTTATTTAACTAATAAATATATAAACTTTATTAATTAATTCTTTTAACAAGAAACCTTTAACTTGGGAGTGTAACAACTCAAATCAAATTTTACAGTATATAACAGAAATATTTAACGAACTCATTCAAGTAACCTTAACAGCGGAAGTATTATAAAAATAGTCAAGTTTTAAAATTTATAATGTTTAAATAAAATCCAACATTTAAATCAAAGAAACTCCTCAATGAGGTCCAATCAAAACTAAATAACCAATTTCAACCGATCAAAACCAATGTATGTCCCAAGTTATAAAGCAAAGTGTTTCCCCATGAACTAAGCTGAGCCTTGACTACATCGGAGCATCAAGCATGTCCCTTTCCCTTATCCATGCCGGAAGTTCCTGCAACTGAAAAGATAGAACCACTACGGGTTAAGTTTTACACTTAGTGAGCACAAACCACACTACATATACACCACATATCACATAATCACATACGTAACAAGAACTAGGCATGCAACACAAATGTCCTTATGGCTCTCTACCATCAGGGGTTGCAGACTCTGGTACCAGGCTACCACACCACTGATACCCACGGTGGCCACCCCCACTACAATGGGCACGACCAACACAAGCAAGCCAGTCTCATTTAAACCACAACACGTATACGCGCAATTAGCATACATAGCTACACATAGAGGGTTAATGTACTCACATGTCATAATGCCTCAAGACACGCACTTGAATCACCATAAACACGTATTAAGCACCTATAATACATACACATGCGCACACATATCAAACTCAACCCAAAAATGGATTCTAACACATAACCCGGCCCATTAACCAAAATGACATAGCTACGCTAGTCCAATTCCTCCCAAACTTCACGAAACATCAAATACTAACACCCCCTAGGGGTTTATGAACCCAAAAACCCCAATCGAGCCCCAACGGAAAAAGTTCAAAAGTCAAAACAGAACTCTTTTGCGTTCACGAGGTCCAACTCTCGCGTTCGCGAGATGACAACAAACAAATTCTCCCAAGCTGACTTACTCGCGGCGCGAGCCACACTCCTCGCGACACGAGTGTTCCATTCGCGGCGCGAGTGTTACTCTTCGCAGCGCGAGACGGCTCCAGAATCTCCCAAATCGACCAATTTTCGAGGAAACGACCAAAAATCGTGGTTTCTCACCCCAAGGCTTCGAACCAGACGATTTACACCAAAAATATGTAATTAAACAACCCCAAAACTATTAACAACAATCCTATAACATAAATCGATTTCAAAACAACTAATCGATGATCCATTGATCATCAATTTCACTTTTACACTCCCAAAAACCTAACTTTTCCTTAGACTCCAAAAGCAACAATATACTAAGAAATTAACATTCATACCTTGATAGTCATAATCAACCATGAATTGCACAATCGCCACTTTAATTGGTTGAAACTCCACCTTCAATATGAACCTCCAAAATCGCCCCACTTCTCCTCTCTGGCTCTCCAAATCGACTCCTAGGAGAATTATGGAGAAGCTAGGGTTTTAACCCATATTTATACAAAAACACAACCTTTCACTTTGAAGAATTATACCCTAATCCTTTCTTTCTCATTTCCTCTATCTTCTATCTTTTCTTATCTTCTCACTCTAGTGCATAGTGAAAGAACTTAGATTGTTTAGTTTAGACTTGTAGTCTTTTCTATTTCCGCAACAATCTGTATTCATATTGTTAATACAACAAAGAATTTAAAAGTGAAATTTGTGTGATTATATTCAACCCCCCCCTTCTATAATCCCATACACTATCCTTACTTGAAGGTCACCTCATTGGGACCAACAAGTGGTATCAGAGCAGATACAAGCTCTCATTTTCTTCTCTAAGAAAAATCTTGTGATCCTCTCTCTCTTAATCCATGGCTCTTCAAGCTAAGGATAACTACTTTGGTACCGGCTCTGCTGGAAAACCTCCAAGGTTTAACAAAGATAACTTCTCTCTTTGGAAAACCAGGATGGAACTTTTCCTATCTGGTTCTGATCCCCAGATTCCATACTTTTTGGAAAATGGACCACATGTGCCTACACAACCTGTCCATGCTGTGCCTCCTGCTGGTGACCAACCAGGAATACCCGCAAGGGAACTGGTTAAACCAGTGACGGATTGGAATGATGAGGACAGACGCCTTGTCAACATTGACACTAAGGCTAGGTCTCTCATTGCCATGTCACTCCCTGATGACGTCTTCCACTCTATCTGTCACCTTCGCTCTGCTAAAGAGATTTGGGACACCCTCTGTGTTCAATACGAAGGTACTGCTGTTCTCATGGAATCAAGAAAGATTTTCTTGGTTCGCCAGTACGAAAGCTTTATTCATCAGAAGGATGAAACTCTCTCCCAGATACATCAGAGATTCAACTGTCTCCTGATCGACCTGAAGACTATTGGTACTATCTATCCTAACTCTGAGGTGGTTACCAAGTTCATGGAAGCTCTTCCTGAACATTGGGAAACCTACACCTCCTGCTTGACTATGTCTAAAGACATAAAGACACTCACATTAAGTGAGCTGTACGGTATTCTTCTAAACCGTGAACAACAGAAAAAACTGAAAAGAATCTCATAAAAGATACTAAAGATTCCAAAAGCACCTCTGTTGCACTGGTCTCTGATTCAGTTCCTACTGTTGCTTCTCCTTCTTCTGTTACCATCACTGAATTAGAATCTTCTGATTCTGACATGTCAGACTCAGATCTTGATTTTAATGAATCACTTGCACTTCTCACTCGCTCCTTTAAGAAGTTTGCCAAAAAGGGAAACCTCCAAAGAAGGAAACCTCTTACTCTTACTGACAAGCCTAAAACAGAATCTGTTGATAAGGCCACTGCTACCTGCTATAATTGTCAGGGCAAAGGACACTTTGCTAATGATTGCAGGTACAAGAAAAATCAGTTTGCTCCTTCTTCTACCAAATCTTCCTCGAAAAACCCCAAATACCAGCGCCTGAAAGAGAAGTACAAAAAGATGAAATCTCAAAGAAAAGGCAAAGGTCTTATCGCAGAAGACTGCGATTGGGATGATGTCTCCTCTGATGACTCATCTGATGAGGAAGATACTCAAGTGGCACTGATGGCCATTATTGAGGAACCTACCTTAGCTCTGATGGCTAAGATAGAAGAGGTCCCTGAAGAGGTTCCTACTCAAGCTCTTGAAGCTTCTACCTCTGCGACTGAATCTACCAGTCAGGACAAGGGCATCTGGTACCTGGACAGTGGATGCTCTCGACATATGACTGGTTCTAAATCTGTCCTCTCTAACTACCGTGAAGAAAGAGGTCCTGCTGTGACTTTTGGTGGAAACGGTAAAGGCCAAACCCGAGGGTATGGCACCCTGACCAACGGAGTAACTACGTTCAAAAGAGTTGCTTATGTTGAAGGCCTGATGCATAATCTTCTTAGTATCAGTCAATTGTGTGATAAGAATCACAAAGTCTCATTCTCGAAGAAAAAGTGCAAAGTCAAGAACAGACGCAAGGAAGTTATTCTCACTGGTGTTAGATAAGCTGATATCTACATCATCAACATGAATACTTCCACTGATAACTTCTGTTTTGTATCCCGTGCTTCCACTGATACAAATTGGCTATGGCACAAGCGTCTCTCTCATCTCAACTTCAAGACGCTGAATCAACTCTGCATCAACAATCTTGTTGTTGGTCTTCCTGACTTTCGCTATACAAAGGTATCTCTTTGTTCAGCATGTGAGAAAGGAAAACAGACCAGGGCTACCTTTGAGCCCAAGCAGATTTCCTCCATCAACTCTCCTCTACAACTTCTCCACATGGATCTCTTTGGACCTGTTAATGTCCAATCCATTGCTGGAAAGAAATATACTCTGGTAATCGTTGATGAATATTCCAGATATAATTGGGTGTTCTTTCTTCGATCCAAGAGTGACGCTCCTGAAGAAATCATTCTGTTCGTCAGGAAGATGGAAAGGCTCAACAACCTTACTGTTCGATCAATCAGAAGTGACCACGGAACTGAGTTCAAAAACAGTACCCTGGAAACTTTCTTCGATCAAAAAGGTATCTCTCAGAACTTCTCATCTGTGAGAACTCCTCAGCAAAACGGTGTTGCTGAAAGACGAAACAGAACCCTGATTGAAGCTGCACGATCTATGTTGAGTGAAGCCAACCTTGCCACTCAATTCTGGGCTGAAGCCGTTAACACAGCTTGCTATACTCAAAACAGATCCCTGATAGTAAAGCACTTCAGAAGAACTCCTTACGAACTCTTTCGTAACAGGAAACCTTCAATCGAACATCTCCATATCTTTGGTTGTGTCTGCTACATCCTGAACAACAAAGATAACCTTGGGAAGTTCGATTCCAAGTCTGATGATGGAATCTTCCTTGGATACTCCTCTATCTCCAAAACTTACCGTGTGTTCAACAAACGAAGACAAACCATAGAGGAAACGATTCATGTGAAATTTGATGAATCGGGTCCCACCTTTCCTCACCCTCATGATAATTCTGAAATAAATCAGTGGGCTGACTCTTTCTTTCAAGTCCTTGATATTCCTATTGCTGATCCATCTCCTCAAGACCTTCTTGACGGTTTTGAAGAAAATCCTCCTCCTCCACCCTCTCAAATATCCATACCTCCTATAATAAATGCCACCCCTATCACCCAAGTCACACCTGAACCTGATTAACCCACTAACAGTGAAGACTTTTCTCAAACCACTGTTAGTGAACCTGCTCCTACTCCCTGATCCATCAGTGAATGAAGCCTCTACTTCAGGACAGGTGTATCAACCACCTGCTCTTCGTTGGACCAAAGATCATCCAATTGATCAAGTCCTCGGAAATCCTTCCTCTGGTGTTAAAACTCGACGCCAATCTGGTAACGTATGTCTTTATGTAAATTTCATCTCTGAAAATGAACCTAAAGAAATAGATGATGCCTTGCGTGATCCTGCCTGGGTCTCAGCCATGCATGAAGAGCTAGCAGAATTCATCAGAAACAATGTCTGGCTTCTCGTCCCTAGGCCTCGAAAATGTACAATCATAGGATCCAAGTGGATCTTCAGGAATAAGCTTGATGAGATTGGTACGATTATTCGAAACAAGGCTCGCCTTGTGGCTCAGGGATACAGGCAGAAAGAGGGCATTGATTACGATGAAAATTTTGCTCCTGTGGCTAGGCTCGAAGCAATTCGACTTTTCCTAGCCTTTGCAGCACATATGAACTTCAAGGTTTTTCAGATGGACATCAAAAATGCTTTTCTGAATGGAAAACTTAATGAAGAAGTCTATGTGGCTCAGCCTCCTGGCTTTGTAGATCCTAAGTTCCCTGATCACGTCTACAAGTTAAACAAGGCTCTCCATGGGTTAAAACAGGCTCCTCGGGCCTGGTATGATACCCTTTCAACCTTTCTTCTCTCTAAAGGTTTTGTTCGTGGTAAGATCGATAGCACTTTATTTCTTAAGAAATATCCTAAGCATATCCTTCTTGTCCAGATATATGTCGATGACATTATCTTTGGATCAACCAATCCCAAACTCTGCGAAAAGTTTGAGTTGCTCATGAAATCTGAATATAAAATGTCTATGATGGGTGAACTAACATTCTTTTTAGGACTTCAGATCAAGCAATCTGAAAAGGGAATCTTTATCAATCAAGGTAAATATGTACTTGATATGCTGAAGAAATTTGATCTCACATCATGTACACCGATGAAGACTCCAATGGCTCCTCCTCTATCACTTGACAAGGATTCCAGAGGGAAACCTGTTGATGTGACTCTCTATAGAGGAATGATTGGCTCACTGCTATATTTTACAACGAGTCGTCCTGATATCATGTATTCTACATGTCTTTGTGCTCGTTATCAGGCTGAACCCAAAGAATCCCATCTGACTGCTGTAAAACGGATTTTCAGATATTTGAAGGGAACTCCTAATCTGGGTCTTTGGTACTCCAAGGACTCAGGGTTCGATCTAACAGCTTATTCTGATAGTGACTTTGCAGGATGTAAGATCGACAGGAAAAGCACCACTGGTGGGTGTCACCTACTAGGTGGAAAGTTGGTGAGTTGGACTAGCAAGAAAGAGAACTCTGTGTCCATATCAACTGCTAAAGCTGAAAATGTTGCAGCAGGAATCTGTTGTGCTCAAGTTCTGTGGCTGAGAAATCAACTTCAGGACTATGACATACAACTTTCTAAAACTCCTATATACTGTGACAACACTTCAGCGATCGCCATCGCTAACAATCCTGTCTTACACTCCAAGACAAAGCACATTGAAGTGAGATATCACTTCATCAGGGATCATGTGATGAATGGTGATATTGAACTCCATTTTGTCCCTACTAAATATCAGCTTGCTGACCTCTTTACCAAACCACTGGATGTAACACGTTTTAATATGCTTATCAGTGAACTTGGGATGTTAAATCCTGACGAATGAAGTTTATCAGGACAAACAGTTGTTAAGTCCTATAGAATAACTTTTCTCAGGACTCTTACTTAACAACTCCTGAATAACACATTTATCAGGAGATAACTCTATTCAGTACTTACAAAATCTTTGTTCAAAATCCGAATACTGATGATTCTCAGGTAAGTATTTCTGTCCCTGAAACCTTATCGCATTAAATGTGATAAGAGGATTTTCCCAAAACAGTACTTATCTGATAAGTAATCTAATTCCAAGAAAACTCTTCTTTCATAAAAATGGAATTATCCCCTGAAAAGGTGGTTTTTTTTAGCTTTTTGAATAAAACAAACTTTTCATCTGCACTGACACGTAACGGGACGTTTCCTGTTCCCCACGACGTGTGTCAGGCACGTGAACGCGCGTAGAACTTCTTTTTTCATTATTACATTTGAAATTAGCCGCTCTTTTCTCTCTCATCCATTTTCTCTCTCTACCCAAGAGGTATAAAAACCTCACTTGTATTCTTTTCACTCTTTACGCTCACAAAATCTCCAAACGCTCTAAAGCGAGAAAAAGCAAGAAAAGCAATCCAGTCTTCTTTTCACCAAGAACACCAAGAACACACACTCACTACTTTAACAAAATCATCGTAAGTGTCTCTATTCTTTGTTCTTTCTACAAACTAAGTTGACATTCTTCATTTAAAACAACTTATTTTGATAAACGTTTTTCCAAAAACCCTAAGATCACTTCGTTTGATCTTAGTTTTCCCAAAATCTTCTTAGATTTTTGTTAAAACTGTTTATGTGATTCTTCTTATTTCTTTTAAGAAAAATCATCAACTCCTATTTTGATATAATTTCATCAAAATAGAAGTTCTCTTTAATACCAAAACACATTCTTTTTGTGAATTTTGGTATCTAATCTATTCCAAGTATAAAGGATTTCACCACTTTTATGAACTTTTACTATGTTCATTGAAAAGTGAAGAAAGATACATATTTTGGATTCTTAATCATCCACATATGTTATTCTTTGTTTTTTAACGGGATGGCTACTACCACTTCAACCTCTCTCGACGCCCAGCTCCCCTCTGAGGCCACTACATTGCTCACTGCCACTGGAAGCCTTCCTATTGTCATCCCTCAACATGACATCCAATTCAAAGGAAACAATCTCATTGGCCTGTTCGACCTACCAGAGGGCAAAGAGTACTTGAAACCTGCTAGGGACTTTCTTCTTAACAGTCCCCTGAAGACGGCTTTCACCATCAACCCCAAACCAAACAAACCCCTGCTTCTCCAACTCTGGTCCACTGCCACGATGGCCTAGGAGAGAAACTCAAAGGGCAAAATGCATGAGGTGATAAAATTCCAAATAAAGGAAGATATCATCTCCTTTGGAATTGGGACTCTTCAAAACGTCCTCCAGATCTCCAAGAAGAAGAGATATCCTCCTCCCCCATCCGCTGAAGAAGTCATCACACTGCTGGATGACATTGGCTACAGATGGCCAGAGAGGGAAGGCGTCCCTCTGATCAAGACTGCTGCTACTGTCCACAAAACAGGACTGAACGCTACGTTCTATTACATATGGAACACGTTCGGTCTCTGTTTGACAGGGAAGACGGGGAGCACTGAATAGTTTCCCACTGTCATCCAGAACATGGTCTACTCCGCTATCAAGAATAGGAAGTTTGACTATGTTCGCCATATCTGGGATGACATGGTGAAGAAGATCAAGAACAAAAACCGCGTGGTCAACGTCCCCTACACTCGGTTCTTCTCAGTAGTCCTGGAACTCCACATGGGTACTGCCTACCCTAAGGAAGGCAACTTCAACAACTACGCATTAGGACCGAAGCTCCTGGAACAGGTTCCTTCTTCTCCTGATGACGTACCTCTCTCTGCGGTTCTGGTTGTTCCTGAACCAAACCAGGATGCAGACGAGCAGATCGCCTCCCCTCCTTCTCAAGGTATGTTTTCTCTCTTCTCATCCAAACCATATTCTTCTCTTTCCATGCATGCTATGTCAGTAGCTAACCCCGTACTGACTTCCCCAGCTGCAACCACTTCTTCCGCGCTCCTGAAGCGCCTACCTCCTTCTGGATCCACTCCTCCTCCCCAACCCAAACGCGCAAAATCTAAGGCGCAGAAGAAAAAGAAGCAGGCGGCTGCTGGTAAGAAATATTACCTCACTCTCCCTGCAATATTTAATAGACCCTCTCTTTTATCTAAATCTTCTCTACCCGCAGATACTCCTGCTCCTCAACAATTAGAACCTGAGGTTGTTCATCTGGAACACTCAGAGAATGTGGACGGCAATCGTTCTGATGCCGTTCAAGCCTCAGGTAATATTATTAAGCAAACTATTGCCATCTCTTCTTCTATGAAAGCTTTTGAGTCTTCTAGTGCTCACTTAGCTACTAATGTTACAGGTTCTATTGGAGCAGCTTCTCAAGGACATCCTCAACTTCAGGATGATCCTTTCGACGAGTTCATCTTCACGGACTCCGAGCGTCAGCTGAGCGCAGCTGAACTCAGGCGTCAGTCCGCTGAACGCCAACTTCAGGAGGCCCGCGCAGCACTCCAACTGCAGGAGGATGCGCACAAGGCTCATCTCCAGGCCTTGGAGCTGGAACTTGCCACGGCGAAGGCTGCTACTGCTGCTGCTGAAGCCGCCGCCGCCACTGCCACTGCTGCCGCCACAGCTGCCACTCCGCCACCAACTGGCGTGATCCTGACGATACCTTGTCTGGACAGTATTCACGACAAGGTATCCCAAGTGGCCACTTCCTCCAACTCCCTCCAGGCGTCCATCGAGGACATGAAGGCCACAGCCCTGCCTGCTCTCTCCACTGCTGTCAACAACAGCTCCAATTCTCTCACCTCATTTCAGGATACTGTGGTGCAGAGGTTGGAAGCTCAAGAAGCAGGGCTTAGGGCTCTTCAGGAGAAGGTGAATGACCTCTCCGCCGCAATCAACGCTGCCTCCACTGCTCCTCCTCCGCCACCAGCGTTCTCCAATGCTGACAGGGACTTACTTCAGTCCCTGGTCAGCTCCTCCATCGTCTCCACCAAACTTCAAACCAATATGGCCTCTCTCCTCCAGAGGTGTGTTTCAACAGCCGCCTTGGCTAAGGCACCTGTTGAGGGGGAGAGACAGCCTCTGAGAGACCATTCCGTTTATTCCCCCTCCACCAACTGGAGAACAAATGAAGAGGGGGGAACGAACGAGGATGATGATGATGAAGACGACGATTTCATCGTCGAGAAGGTTGCAGATGCCTCCTCCGCGCCCATTCCAGGACTCTCTCAATCTCAGGGGGAGAACCCCGGTGCACCTGGTATGTCCATTCCTCCATCTTCTCCCTCATCTTCTGATAACCTTCTTATATCCTCTCTCCTTAAATCCAAACCTACCCCTGAAACCATCACCCTGACTGACACCTCCTCTGAAGACTCACCCACAAACAACCTTCAGTTAGTCATCTACCAACCACCCAAACAACCTACCCCTGAACCAACACCTCAACCTACTCCTGAACCAACCCTGAACCTGAAACCCAAGCCGACTCTGAATTTCAGGATGTCAGCTTCGGTTCTGTTACTGGTGAGATTATTCACCTTATGGAAAATAGTCGATCAGAAGCAATCAGAACTGAACTAAGCAAAATGACATTCAGAGTAACTCCCTTAAACCCTGAAACCACTCCTCTAAATCCAACCCGTTTTAATTCTGAAGCCTCATCATCCAGAACCCCTGAAATCCAAGCCCCTCCTGAAACTGTCATCCTATCGTTAGATGATGAATTCATCTCTGATGATTTTTCTACCCTGCCTCTTCTCCTAGATTTCCTCCTTCTAATTCTCCACGTTCTGAAGGAGAAAACTACCCTGACACTTCTAATGCTATGAACAGGGATGGGCGTTTAGATGCCGTGATAGAGCGACTCGAGAGTACAAGAGTAAAAATTCCTCTTCGTACCTCTTGGGACTCTGAGTTCGCCTATCTATCACAGGAGGAATACGAGGAAGCAATAAAGGCTTAGGAGGAACACAATAAAAAGCAAAAGGAAGCCTTCCTTTCTGCTCAAGCCGCAAAACGGCTCGCATCTGATTTTGTTGAAGAAGACGACGAAATAAGTGCTGATCCTCTTCTAGCACAGAAGGCCGCGCTGAAAGTCTTCAACAGGAATGCAGAGGAACAGGCTGAAGAAGTGAATGCCGAGCTTGACTGGTGCAGAGATCGTCTACATCTCAGAAAGCATGGTGCTGCCATATCAGGAATCCATCTTCGTCGAACCCGCGGCAAGAGAGGTAATCCTGGCAAAACCTGGATCACCGTCAAACGCTCAGGAGTAAAAGATGTAGAGCACACTTTTGACAAGTTGGAAAGATACAACTTGTCAGAGTGGAATGAAATCAGAAGCCTACTTCCCAAAGCCAACAAGAATTACAGGGCTGAAGTAGAAGAAGTCATAAATGGACTTATTGCTCGCATTAGAAGAACAACTGAAATTCCTGATGACTTACTCCAACCTTTTTCAGCACTGCCTAAGCCTCCTGTTCGAAGATCAGCAGACACTTCAACAAGGAGACCCACTCCTTGCATGCCCAAGACTGCATACAAGCCTTTGGATCTCTCGATGCTTGACCTCTCTTTTCCTCAGGAGTATCTCTCTCTAAAGGTCAACTCATCAGAGAACCTGTTCATGGTATTTGTGTAGGTGACAACTTCAACATTCCTCGCTTCCAACGCTTCAGCGAACTACACAAAGCACTCACTGAACACTTGGTATCAGTCCTCTTCATCACACAAAAAGAAAAGAACAAAGACAATAAAGAATTTGTTCACGTTGTCAGAGCAATCCTGGATAGAAGAATAGCCACTGGTGAAACTCCAATCACCGTCCAAGTCAAGACAAAAGAAATCAGTGAAGACTCTGATAACTAGGACTTTTTGTAATTTTCTTTCAGTATTGTATTTATGTACTTATGTATTTTCTTTACTCTTGTAAAATCTTATATGAGATTAATGGAAATGCATTTCAGTGCATCGTACTTTATTCCATCATAGTACTGAAAAAGATCCCTCAAAACAGTAAATGGGACACGTACCTTTATGAGTTCTATTTCCTACTGTTAAATTCTAGACTTAGATTATTTCTAAACCTTTCTAGATTAAGACAATTCCTCTGTTGTCTTATCATTATCATTTAGGGGGAGATTGTTGATCCAGCTCTCCTAAGACCTGATGAAATGATAATGATCCTGTTACTTTACTTAGTGAATAGGTTTTTACTTCTGTTATAGCTTGAGGAATTATCACTGAGATTGTTCAGTGCTATTCCATGTTACTTATGCTGTAACTTATTTTTATAATGATCAGGATCAGGATCAGGAGACGAACGAGTCTGTTCTGCAGTCTACTGATCCTGACCACCGAAGTGAAAACCTCCTGAAGACATTAAAGTCATACTCAAAGAACCATCAGCGAAGTCAAAGAATTAGCTAATGACAGGACCAACATGCTCGTGATCTGAAGACGGAACTCAGTTATAGCAGGCTGCTCAAATTCGTATGACATCCTGAAGACTCGTCAGGATACAGTGACCTCTGATCAACATCAGTATCAGAGCATTCCTCACTGATCAGTATCCTGATCCTGAAGGATTAGTGTAATGTCTTAATCTAATGCACAAAAGGATTATCCGCCTTTACTGACACAAAAGTACATAAGGACAGTCTCTTTTCTGTTCCCTCCGTACTTATCAGACCTCAAGGCAACTGTTTACTCACATCCTCTTTTGCACACCATGCAAAGGGTATTTGTTTATAGTAAATAGTACATAGGACCACTTAGAATGTGACACGTACACAAAAGTGAGTCTGCATGCATTTAATGCATTGGGTATAAATAGGACGTGAAGAGATGTTCTCCATACTTCTTCTTCATCCTAAAAAAATACCCTAATCCTTTCTTTCTCATTTCCTCTATCTTCTATCTTTTCTTATCTTCTCACTCTAGTGCATAGTGAAAGAACTTAGATTGTTTAGTTTAGACTTGTAGTCTTTTCTATTTCCGCAACAATCTGTAAATTCATATTGTTAATACAACAAAGAATTTAAAAGTGAAATTTGTGTGATTATATTCAACCCCCCTTCTATAATCCTATACACTATCCTTACTTGAAGGTCACCTCATTGGGACCAACAATCATAACTACCCAAAAACCCACGATGACTTTATAGCCCTATCAGGTTCCCACCATGATAAGTTGTCACGGATAAGTTTTGAATAAAACTGAAACTAACTTTATTCCCAGATCAAAAACATGCTAAGTATAAAAGAAACAGAGAAACTAATTTTGTATAGTCCATATTCCACTCTGTAATCAATTACAAAATTAATAACATTTCAAAGTTACTTTTATGTTGTCTATTCAATATGTACTTATACTGGTTTAAACGAAATATCACCTTTCTTCAGTTTAAACCTTTCGATTAGTCGTTTACCATACTAATCCACAAATAACCATAACAACACAAGTTAAATAATACTTTTAACTTGGTTCTGCTAGTTTTTGTTTTTTGCAAACACTTTATAAACAAAAACTAGACTTATCTTTACCATATTCCCTGAACTTGGAATATGTAAAGTCAAATCTGCAACTTTCCTTGAATATGTAAAGTCAAATACTTTAACTCCTAGTTTCCCTGAATATGTAAAGTCAAATCTGCAACTTTCCTTAGTTGCTATGTTAGATAAATGATTTCTATCAGAAATCAGACAAAATTTCTATTTACTAAACTAGTAAATCCAGGAAATTTATTCTAGTGTTTTATAACACTTTAAAGATATTTTAATATCTTTGCTAATTATTCCAATACAAGAAATTATTGATTTTCTTAAAGTTAAAACTTTGTCTTTATGTCGTTTCAAAACTTTGAAACTCTTGATCCACTTTTGTAACTAAAAGGCAGATCATATTTCCTATGAATTCTTATCCTATCTGGATTATGAACTTCGAGAAATACAAATCAATAATTAACATATCTTTTATTCTTTATCAAAAACTTAGATAGAGAATAAACTGGGCTCCCACTAACTTATATGAAAACTAAATTTATATTTATCGACTTAGTCAAAGACTTTGACTATCTAGTCAATTTATTTTAAGTAATAAATCTAATACTTTTAGACTTTCTTACTAAAATTTAACATTTATAAAACTTTACTGGATTCGAATCCTAATTCCAAAACTTGGAATTTCTAGTTTTATAAATACTAATGTTATCATAAAAGATATCTGAGATAACATCCTAAATTCTTTCCAAAACATATGAATAATTAAATCTGACTATAAATTTATAATCACTTTACTCATAAATGTCTTACTCCAAAACACATTCCGATTATAGTAGTACTTCGTGTGTCTTGATAGTTTTCATATGTTACTTCAAATGATATTTAATCATATAGAACTTTGAAGTAATTTTGTTAGTGTAATAGGCAATATCTAGGATCTAAAATTGAATCAAGTCTATCTAGACTTAATCAGATTCAAAACACCATGCATAAAGATATTTAAATCAAGACAATACATTTAAATTTGAAACTAATAAAATATCCAAAAGTTTAAAACCAACCAAAGCTAGGAAAAATAAAATTGTTTTAAACCAAAAAAGAAATTTAAAATGTCTTGATAATATCTTAAATGAAACTTGCATGTAACAACCAGTTTCATTTTCTACATTATTTAACAGAAATAGTAACCAAACATAGCGGAAGCTCTTTAATAATTAAAATGTAATATGTTTTTCCCAAAACGGGTCCAAAGTTAACAATATTTAAAAGTAATAATAAGTCTCGATAAATCCAGTTTGCAACCAAAACATTTCAATAGTAGTTCAACATCCATTATTTCCAAAATCTCTTAAAACATATCCTGAACTGAGTCCTCCCGAGCATCAAGCAGGTGCCTTCCCTTTATCTTTGGATGAGGTACCTGCCACTGAACCACATAAAACCACAACGGGTTAAGCATAAAGCTTAGTGAGCACAAACCTAGGTTCTATGCATGCATGTAAATAATCATAATCATATAACTGAATAACTGGACATGTATCATGAACCTTACTCAAAGTGTATCCACCAAAAGCATCTTACTGACACTGGTACCAGGCCTCTGAACCCAACTTCCCTAGGGGTAGTAATACCACCTTAGGTACTATTGTGAAAATTACATGCCAGTTCATACATTAACCACATATATATAACATGATCACAAGCATAACAATCTTGAACGCAGGTTGATGTACTCACCTTAATTCGCTTCACAAATAATACAGTTAATCACCACACACGACGGGGTATCAAATACCTATACATCACATCATCGTGGCACACATAAATAACATCTCAAGACTCATAACCATAACTCTTAATCTAGAACTGATTTAGACCTTCTAAAAGGGTAGGTAATTCAATTACGAACCCAACGGTCCTTTCGGAATAAAAATCGGAGTTAAGATGCAAAAGTTATGGCCAAAACAATTTCCTACACAAAACAGGGGCTAGCGATCGCTAGGCTGATAGCTAGCGGTCGCTAGCTGCCTTTCCCAAACTTTCTATCCAAGATCACGATCACCTAATGGTCGCTAGAAGGCTTTCAGGGAGGCTAGCGGTCGCTAGCCTTTTCCCCTAGCGGTCGCTAGGCATAAAAATCAGCACACGAAGCCAAAAATGCAAATTCTTCTTTTTGGCATAACTTTCACATCAGAAGTCCGATTCGACCGATTCAAAAAGCCATGGTTTCGTATTTCCAAGCTCTACAAGACTACTACAATCATTCTAATACCAATCTAACACAAGATACTCAATTGGTGATCCAAAGATCACCAATTATCATAACATTCAACCAAAAACCCTAACTTTGATCCAAACTTGATATTTGACAATGACAAAGGGAAATTGATGATTACCTGAAGTTAGGAACTTAGTTCTAACGATAAAGCAACGATTGATTGCACCACGAACACACGATTTCTTCCCAAACACCAAATCCCTTTGAAGCCTCCAAACCCTTTCTTTTCTCTCAAGATTGTCAAATGATCAAAAGAGAAGGGTTTGATCATCCAATCCCCTATATATATACACTTACACATAACACCCTCCACTTTCTACATTTACAAGCAAGTCCCCCTACCTGAAATTACATAAATGACACCAAACCTTACTAACTTAACGGAAGAAAGGTTAAAACTTAACTGAATGGGAACGGGGTGTTACAACTCTCCCCCACTTACCAAGATTTCGTCCCCGAAATTGCTTAGTCTTGGAACAGCTCCAGATAATTGGATCTCATCTCCGCTTCCGGCTCCCATGTCCACTCTGACCCCTTTCGATGCTCCCACTGAACTTTTACCAGACCAATTTCCTTGTTACATAAAGATTTTGTCTTTCGCTCCAAGATAGCTATTGGCCTCTCGATGTAGTTCAGTCGTTCGTCAACTTGAGTCATCAATCGGCACATGAGCTGTCTCGTCGGCCAAACATTTCCTTAACTGGGAGACATGGAACGTATCATGAATCTGATTCAGTTCTGGTGGTAGTTCAAGTCTATAGGCCACCTTTCCAACTCTAGCTATCACCTTGAAAGGTCCAATGAATCGGGGGCCTAACTTGCCTCTCTTTCGGAACCGGATCACCCCCTTCCAAGGTGACACTTTCAGTAACACATTATCACCCACTTGAAACTCTAAATCTGATCTTCTCCGATCCGCATAGCTTTTCTGACGACTCTGAGCGGTTCGCAGCCGCTCACGTATCATCTCAATGCTCTCAGTCGTCTTTTGTACTATCTCGGTGCTACCTAGCTCTCGCTGTCCAACTTCTCCCCAACAGATAGGGGTTCGACACCTTCTCCCGTACAACATTTCATACGGGGGCATGCCGATACTAGCGTGAAAACTATTGTTATAAGAGAATTCCGCCAACGGCAAATAGGTGTCCCAACTGCCTCCAAAATCCAAAACACAGGCACGTAACATGTCTTCGAGAGTCTGAATGGTTCTCTCGCTTTGGCCATCTGTCTGCGGATGAAAAGCCGTACTGAACTGCAACCTCGTGCCCAAATCCTCATGAAACTTTCCCCAA
Organism: Centaurea solstitialis; assembly: GCA_030169165.1. Lineage (NCBI taxonomy): Eukaryota > Viridiplantae > Streptophyta > Magnoliopsida > Asterales > Asteraceae > Centaurea > Centaurea solstitialis. The sequence goes on from CM058043.1 coordinate 50,415,849, forward strand.
AATCGTAACGTAAACCGAACATCCCTGTCAGAAATGATGGTAACCGGAACGCCGTGTCTAGCCACGATCTCCTTGACATAGATGTCCGCCAATGCTTCAGCGGATGAACTCTCCCGGATGGCTATAAAGTGAGCACTCTTTGTCAAACGGTCCACGATAACCCAAATTGCGTCGTAACTTCGAGACGTTCGAGGCAATTTGGTAATCAGGTCCATCGTGATGTGCTCCCACTTCCATACCGGAATATCTAACGGCTGCAACTTCCCATGCGGTCGTTGATGCTCAGCTTTAACCCTCAAATAGGTTAAGCACTTCTCAACATAACGAGCTACGTCCCGCTTCATTCCTGGCCACCAGTAATCAGTCTTTAAGTCTCTATACATCTTTGTGGCACCTGGATGTATCGAGAACTTAGACTTATGTGCTTCATCTAGCAAGGTCTGCCTCGCCTCGCCTGATACTGGTACCCAGACCCGCCCAAAACGAGTCAACAACCCTCGACTATCTGTTACCAACTGCGGTAGCTGGCCCTTGATCCGTTCCTTCTTTTGATTCTCTTCCTTGATTGCGTCGGCTTGAGATTGCCGAATCAAATCAAAGAGAGAAGTCGTCATGGTTAGCCTCATCAACGGTACTCGCAATAGCACGTGACGAGTCTTTCTACTCAATGCATCTGCTACCACGTTCGCCTTCCTCGGATGATAAAGGATTTCACAATCATAATCCTTTACCACATCCAACCATCTCCTCTGTACATGTTCAAATTCGGCTGGTCTAAAAAGTAACGGAGACTCTTATGATCGGTGTAAATCGTGCACTTCACACCGTACAAGTAGTGTCTCCACAACTTAAGCGCAAATACAACTGCAGCTAACTCCAAATCATGAGTCGGGTAATTTACCTCATGCGTCTTTAACTGACGTGACGCATAGGAAATTACCTTGCCACGCTGCATGAGAACACAGCCTAGCCCGTGATATGAAGCATCACAGTAGACCGTCATGTCCTCCACCCCTTCAGGTAGAGTCAATACCGGCGCCTCACACAACTTCTGCCGCAAAGTCTCAAACGCCGACTGCTGTTCTTCTCCCCAAACGAAACTCACATTCTTCCTCGTGAGTTTAGTCAATGGAACCGCCACTTTGGAGAAATCTTGAATGAACCGGCGATAGTACCCGGCCAACCCAAGAAAGCTCCGTATCTCTGTTGGCGAGTTGGGAGTTTCCCACTTCATAACCGCTTCGACTTTCGCTGGGTCAACTTTGATCCCTTCTCGGTTTACAAGGTGTCCCAAAAACTGGACCTCTTGCAACCAGAAGTGGCACTTCGAAAACTTTGCATACAATTGCTCTTTTCGTAGAATTTCCAACACTTCTCGCAAATGCTCAACATGATCCTCCTTCGTCTTGGAGTAGATCAGGATATCGTCGATGAACACGATAACCGACCTATCCAACAAAGGTCTACACACCCGGTTCATGAGATCCATGAATGCCGCAGGTGCGTTCGTCAACCCAAAAGGCATAACCACGAACTCATAGTGCCCGTATCTGGTCCTGAACGTTGTTTTGTGCACGTCCTCCTCCCTTACCTTTAACTGATGGTACCCCGATCGAAGATCTATCTTCGAGAACCAAGCGGCTCCCTGAAGTTGATCAAAAAGATCATCGATCCTCGGCAGTGGGTATCGGTTCTTCACCGTAAGCTTGTTGAGCTCACGATAATCAATGCACATTCTCAACGTCCCATCCTTCTTCTTGATGAACAAGATCAGAGCTCCCCACGGTGAACTGCTTGGCCGAATAAAGCCTTTCTCTAACAGCTCCTCTAACTGGTTTATAGCTCTTGCATTTCCGGAGGTGCCAAGCGATAAGGGGTTTTCGCTACGGGCGCCGCCCCTGGAACCAAGTCTATCCTGAACTCCACTTGTCTTTCTGGGGGAATCCCCGGCAAGTCTTCCGGGAAGACATCCGGGAACTCACAAACTACGGGTACATCTTTCACGGTCTTTTTCTTACTTTCTCCTTGGTCACTGATCAAGTACACAAGATAACTAGTACCCCCACGCAACACATAGCTCCGAGCTTTGGCCATTGAGAACACCTTCGGAAGACGTTTACTTACATCCCCCAAGATAGTTAGTTCTCCCCTACTTGGGTTTCGAACCATTACCCGACAGTTCTCACAATCAACATTAGCCCCATTCCTTCTTAGCCAATCCATTCCCGCCACTACCTGAATCTCCCTCATAGGAATAGGGATAAGGTCTATACTAAACTTGACACCTTCTACCTCTAATACATTGTTTTTATAGACATACTTACATAAACGAAACTCCTCATCCGCTATTTCTACTTCTAACGGGATTTCTAGTTTACTTTTTACATTCATAAAATCTTTACAAAAAGACAAGGAAACAAAAGACTTGCTAGCACCCGTATCGAACAAAACTAGAGCAGGCATCGAATTAACTAGGAAGATACCTGTCACCACGTCCGGCTCGGCCTTCGCCTCATTGGCAATCAACTGAAAGACTCTAGCTCGAGTCCTTGGGGCTTCCACCTTTTTACTCGGTCCACCCTCTATAGCCTTGACGGGTGCGGAACTAGAGATCTCAGTCGATACAGCCGCCATGGGGAACTCATTGGCGAAGTGGCCTGGTCTGAAGCATTTGAAGCACATCTTGGGCTCCACTTTACAGTCACGGCTGATATGCCCAGGTTTCCCACACTTGTAGTAGGTCCCCGAGCCCATCCTGCACTCCCCCGGGTGATTCTTCCCGTACCTTGAACAACGAGGGTGATCTTTCCTAGCTTCCCCTTTCTGATTTGCGATCTTGAACTTCTTGACCATTTGCTGCTGCGGCTGAACTCGCTCTGCCCTTTTCTTCTTACCCTGACGCTCGAGTTCCAACTCTCTTGCTCGAGCTTTTTCATACATCTGCTGAAAACTTTCGCATTGAGCCATTACTACAAACTCTCGGATGTCCGACTTTAAGATGTTTCGGTATCGGTACATCTTCATCCTTTCATTCTGAACGTAATCGCGACAAAACAATGCCCGTTCCAAGAATTTGTTGGTGATTTCAGTCACCGACTCCGTAGTTTGCTCCATCTCTAGAAACTCGGTGGTGAGTCTCTCCACTTCAATCTGAGGCACAAACTCTGCTCGGAACATTTCAAGGAACGCCTCCCAAGTAAGGGCTCCAATCTGTTCCTGAGTCCTGGAACTATTCACAACGCCCCACCAGTCTTTCGCCGGCCCTCTCAGAAGGTTGGCAGCATATCTCACCTTTACCTCAGCCGGGCAAAAACTAGTGAGGAAGGCTCCCTCTACCTCAGAGATCCACCTCGAGGCAACAATCGGATCCTTTTCTCCACCAAAATGTGGCGGCTGGCATGCAGCGAAATCTTTGAACCCAACCGCCCGATTCTGGCCAGTACTCGAGCTTCCCGCTACACTTCCCCGACTGGCCATGGCGGAGTTGACTTGTTGAGTGATGTAATAACCAAGATTTCTGGATGGAGTTAATTAAGTTAAGTTTTGGTCAAATGACCTTTTTGTGAGAATATGAAGATTTTTGGGTTAAATGTGTTATTTCTGAAAAGCTTTTAATGGTATGGGCCTATACCATTTTAGGTATGGGCTTGGCCCAAATCCCTAGGTATTTAAACCTTAAACCCTAATTCTTAGCCATTTTTGGGAAATTTTGTTAAGTGTGTGTTAGAAGGGAACTTGAAGCCATTTCACCATTCCAAGGTCGGGAAATCGTCACTAAGGTAAGATTTGATGCTCGATAAGTGTAGGATTGTTAATAAAGGGTGTATAATTGCTTTGGGACTAGTTTGGGTACAATTGGATCGAGTTAGAATCGATTTTTGATTGCTTTAAGGCTGATTTCGGAACTGTTAGCGTCTTCCGAATCGGAATACATGTTTTCCGAATCGGAAATCATGTTTTCCGAATCGGAAATCACATTTTCCGAATCGGAAATGATAATTTCCGAATCGGGAAATTGTGACGTCTTTGAAGTGTTTTGTTAAGTTATGCCTTTCCCGGATTGGAAACCTATGTTTTTCGAATCGGGAAATTGGCTAGTCAAGCCGTCACTTTGACCTCGTTTCCTTTTGAGTTCGGAAATTGATTGGGTGTTTTTCCGATTCGGAAATTACCATTTTCCGAATCGGAAATGGTGGTTTTCCGAATCGGAAATTGTGAGTCGGAAATTTTGCCTTTTCGAGTCGGTTTTGGAGGACTGCATCTGTAAGGATTAGTTTTCGGAGAGATTTTTCTATAGTTTTCGGAACCCCCGTGCTAAGTCTGCCTAGGGATGTCTTAGTTAGAGGTGTGTGTAAACGCGGTTATTAATGCCTTAAATCTTGTACAGGCACGTTAGGCGAGGGCTATAGCAAGACTGTGAGAAATTGCCCAGGTGAGTTCCCTTGCCTGATTTGAATGGGATAAACTGTTTTGAACTGGATTTTAATTGCCCATTCTGTTTGATAAATGATTTTGACGTACGAACTGCTTTATGAAATATGATAACGTGACGTAATTGTTGATTACATTTAAAGCATGCTTAAAATGGTAATGACTTGATAATTTGACTGATGTGTTGCATTATGGACACTGGGTACCTTGGAACCTCGCGTTCCTTGGGAGTTTACCATTTGGTCTGATCCGCCACTTGGGGGTACCTCGGGACTACGTCCATTGGGAGTTATTGTCAGGCGACCTGGACTGGGCCTGGGCTGTGTTTTTCTTTGTCCGCACACATTCAGTGGTTTTGATTTGAATTACGGCCAGCGGGTCGAAACTGTTTTATTTACTGTTTGGGGAATTCACTAGACCTTATGGTCTAACCCTCGCTTTCCAAATTCTTTTCTTCTTAATTGTTACAGGAGTAGCCGAGGGAGAGAGAAGGGCAAGGATAAGGTCTGATGTCTAGATAGAGTCGGCCTTGGTTTTTCTCTATTTACGCACTCTAGATACCTAAAATTATTATCTCAGCCGTGGAGGGTTGTTCCACGTGCACTATTAGACACGTTTCCTTTTGATTAAGTACTTTATATATATTTTTCCGTTGCGCTAGATCACTGGGATTGTTACTGTTATTGTTATTATATCTGTTGGGATTCGGGGTGTTACAAGTGACCACCTGGGTCAACTCCCTTTTCATCTGCTCAAAAAGACCCGAAAGTAGGTCATGCAAGACTTCCCCAACCTCAGCAGCAATAATCCCCCTTAGATCAGGGATTTCATGCTCATTGTCATCATTCGGACACTCTCCAGTTCCAGTTCTTCTTGTGGTCACCATACTGATGCAAGTACATAATTGTTTAGCTAACAATGCAAATAAGTAACCTTACTAGAGAGTAACTCTCACTACCATTCCTGGTAAGCCACAATCGCTTTCATGCTTCTATTTCCCAATCCAATGACTTTAGTCAGTCCGTAACGATCCCTATAATTTAGTCAAGCCTCAACAGTACAATGTAATTGCAATGATATGGGCCCTTATACCATTATAATTACACCCTACCCGTTCAGCTTTTCCTCATCATAAGAAAGGTTACTTTCTAGACTTGGTCATACACAAAACACATATTCATATGGTACCACTAGCACTCTTAGTAGTACCACCCATATCTACAGTGTCATGAGCATCTCTAAGTTGTTTTACTTTTATACATACTTTTGACGTCACTACTACACAAACCACCTTTTTAAACGCACATTTTTATACGGTTTGTGTAAAAGTTATAAAAAACCGTATAAAAAAAGTGTCGGATTTTTTGAAATCTTTTTTTAAACGGTTTATTGATTTTATAACCGTTTGAAAAAGTTGCCCACCTTTTTTACACGGTTGTTCTAGAAAACCGTATGAAATACCTTATTAATTTCAAACCCATATAATTAACAAACCGTTTGAAAAAGTCATATAACTTTTTTATACGGTTATTTATTTTAACTGTATAAAATATATACATTTTTTTAAACGGTTTATTAAGACAACCGTATAAAAAGGGTGTGCAACCTTCTTAAACGGTTCCCTAACTACATAACCGTATAAAATACATACACTTTTTTAAACGGTTTATAGGAACAACCGTATGAAAAGGTTGGCCAACTTTTTCAAACGGTTATTAAACTACAAAGCCGTATAAAAAAGCTTAAAAAAATTATAGGGTTTTTTTTTTATATTCAAGGGGGGGGGGGGGGTTTACCTTCAAGCTTCTCCATCTTCTTCTTTTTTGCTATCTACACACATATCTATGAGCCATTGATCATTTGAATGTTTGCTAATCATTGTTAAGGTATGTAATTAATTACATATCATCAATTATAACGAATTACCATTTATTAATGATGTTCTTTATGCTCTTTTCATTATTATTTTCACTTTAGATTATATGTATATATATGGTATGTATATATAATACACAATTATATCTATGAATATTGATTAATTGAACGTTTACCAATGATTATGAAGGTATGTAATTAGCTAAATATCATGGATTCTAACCAATTACTATTTATTAATGATGTTTTTTTATGCTTTTTCCATTATTATTTTCACATTCGATTATATGTATATACACACACAATTATATCTATGTGTAGTGATCAATTGAATACTTACCAATCACCGTGAATGTATGTAATTAACTAATTAACTATCATCAATTCTAAGCAATTATCATTTATTAATGATGTTCTTTATGATTATATATATATACACATAATTGTATCACTCTTTATAATTAATAATTGACTTAATATGTTTGTTGTAACGTCCCAAGACCCGTAAACTCGTTTTTCTTTCCTTGTGTGATGCTCGGTTTTCTTTGCTTTTTAATAAAAGAAAATAGGATATAATTATTTAATTAATTTGGTTATTTGACTATTTTAGTTATTTGGGATAATTATAAAAAAAAAGAGACAATAACAATAATAATAATAGATGTGTTTGAGTGGGATAAGGGTTTTGACCTTTAGATATTTTAATAGGGGGTAGGGTGTCAGATGAAAAAAAAAGAGACCCACTCTTTTGTTGTCTTGTTAAAAAGAGAAATAGAGAGAGAAATAGATATAGAGTTTGAGAGAGAGGGAAGGCAGACGGGATTTAGCAAGAAAAAAAGAGGTCGCCGGATTTTCTTGTATCGTCGGAATTTTCTTGTGTCGTCGGAGGTCAAGGTAAGTCGTGTTATCTTCATAGAATCGCCTCCTACTCGTGGTTTTGTTCGTAGTTAGATTGTTATGGTGCTCTACCGGCGCCCGTGATGGTCGCCGGCCTTGGCCGGCGACGGGATGGCTTGGATGTTGTTTCCGGCGGCGGTGGTGGCCTCCCATTGCTGCTGCCGTGACTTTGACGCTGCTGCTGTTGATTTTTGTTTTGGCCGGAAGCCACGATGCTGCCGTGGTTGTTCATAAGCCGGCGACAGCCAGCGATTTGGCTGCAGCTACTGATAGTTCCGGTGACCAGCGGTGGTGGTGGTTCATACCACCGCTGCTGCCGCCTGGTTCTTTCTAGAGTGATCCGGCGGTGGCGGTTAGTACTTCGCCGCTGCTGCCGTAGATTTTATGGGTCGGTGGTGGTGGCAAGTACCTTGCCGCTGTCGCTGATATGTTGAGTTGTGGTCTGACCGGTGGTGGTGGCTGGTTTCCGGTCATCATCACCGTTAGGTGTTGTAACCGGGGGACGGTGGTGGTATGCATTACCGCTGCTGCTACCCTCGAGGCGGCTGTCCAGCAAGCCACGGCCGTCCGGCAGCGGTAGAACGGGCCCGATTGATAACCGGGTTAGACTCGTGCATCATCGAGACACCGTGCGAGAGCGCTAGAGAAGCACAAGTTTCCCCGCCTGGCTAAGTCGGATAAGGTAGTATTAGGAAGTTGGTATAGGGTAGCTTACGAGTTTCGTCAGGTTTGGTAATTATACATGTATCTTGTTGATTCAGAGTTTCCGTAGGAGTTCGAGTTCACGTTGCGCGTATATTGATTGTGTTGTTTAGTCATCTTCGAGGTGAGTGGATTTTTACATGTTTTGTATTTGACTGTTGTAGATGTGCTAGTTGAGGCCGGGTCGTGGGACGATCCGAAGAGCGAGTAATCGCTAAGGCCGGGTCGTGGGACGATCCGAAGAGTGGGTAACCACTAAGGCCGGGTTGCGGGGCGATCCGAAGAGCGGGAAACCGTTAAGATGTTTATGTGGAGATATATATATGATTGTTCAATATGATGCATGTGATTATTTACTCACTAAGCGGTTGTGCTTAATCCACGAATTCTTTATTTTTTTTAGGTGCAAGTACGAGCGTGGATAAAGGCAAGGATCCGGCTTGATGTTCCGGCGATGGCATTCCGATTAGGCGTTTATCGTTTTTACTTAGTTAACATTAATTATTAAATTATTGGGGATTTCAGATGATTCACTTGTTAAACCGTAGGAATGATTTCTAAAGCATTTTATTTATAAAAGTTCTTTGTTTTAAAAAAAAAATTGGTTAAAGATTTCGGGTGTTACAAACTTGGTATCAGAGCCTAGGTTTAAGAGAATCAGCATACACACTAGTGGGTGTGTGTGTGGTTGGACTTAAACTAGGTGATTTTGGGAATAGTTAAGATCGGAATGGCCAGCGGAACCGTCAAGACGGAGGTGAGCAATAGTTGAGTTTTTGATATATATACACGCATGATATAGAAGTGAATTGTGTATACAGGTTATTATGCATAGTATTATGTGGATTGATATAATGAGCTATGTGGGATAGTGTTATGTTTGCGAGTACCTGCTTAGTCGATAAGTTAAGGTTTAGGTAGGATGGTATCAAACCCAAACGTAGACACCTTGGTATGTTAAGGATGGGTTATCGGGCATGTTCTTGTTTGATTGGTGCCCGGTGATCCTGATTTGACTATCATGAATGGATGGTTATAGTAATACGGCGCCAATAATAGTGTTACTATAAACACCTGTGTAGTGTTGGGATTGATTAAGTCCTGGAGACTTTAACTCATTGATGACAGTTAGGGATGAGCATCTATGTGGTTAGCTAATATGTATAGTGCATATGTGGAAGGTGTGAACTTAACTATGATTCTGCATGCGCACTAAGACTAGGGGTAGATACTTGCATGAGCACTAGTAGCTTAAAGATACGGTTAGACATCGCGATGTAATGTAACTGCCTTATTGTAGTTAAGACCTAAGATTTTCTTGCACCCTCAGAATGGTGCAAACTAGGAATAATCCCAGTGGAAGTGAGGCCGAGCAGGCAGACCAGCTTGCTGCTCAAATTACAGCGATTCTGCAGCAAACATTGCCAGGGCTATTTGACCAGATGAGGGATGAGCTAGTTCAGACCCTGGATCAGCGTATCGATGCAGCTCTTACGGCACGGAGTTCGGGGAGCGGGAGCACGGCACAGTCTCAGAGTCGGGTGGTCACCTATAAGGACTTCATGACATGCAAACCACCATTCTTCGAGGGGCAGAAGGACCCTGTTGCTTGCTATCGCTGGTATTCGGCTGTAGAAGGGGCTTTCCGCACCAGCGGATGCCCGGCGGGCTCGAAGGTTCTTTTTGCGGTGAACCTACTCCGGAATGCGGCTAAAGATTGGTGGGACCTGGTCCTAAAGGGACTTTCGGAGGCACAGATCACTGCACTGACTTGGGAGGAGTTTAAGGTTATGTTCGACGAGGAGTTCGCTCCTAGCATTGAGAGAGAGCGGATAGCAGCTGAATTCCTGAACCTAACTCAGACGACGGAGACGGTGAATGAGATCACCGCCAAATTTCTAGAAAAGCTTCTTTTCGTACCGGGCTATACGAACGACGAGTCTCTGAAGATGGCTCGATACTTAGCGGTTCTGAAGACAGAAATTAAAGGGGCAGTAACCACGAAGAGGTGCAAGACCTTTAGCGACATGGTGGAGACAGCGAGAGCTCAGGAGATTCACCTGGAAGAGAAGCGGCAGGGGAAGCGTAAGGCGGATGATCAGTCGGGGCCAGTTAAAAAGTATAAGGGAGCGAAGAGCGATTCTAAGAGCGAACCTGCAGCTTGCAGCAAATGTGGGCGGAACCACAGGGGTGAGTGTAGGGCACAGGAGACGTCATGCTTTAAGTGTGGCAAACAGGGCCATTTCAGCCGCGATTGTAAGGAGGCAGTGAAGACCTGCTTTCACTGCTACCAGCCCGGGCATATCAAACCCAATTGCCCCCAGCTGAATGGAGCACCAGTTTAGGCCCCGGCCCCAGCGACGCTTAGGATTACTGATGGTACCACTACGGGGAAGAGCGGACCTATTACACGAGGACGGGCTTTCCAGATGACTGCTGAGGAGGCCCAGGCGGCACTCGATGCGATTACAGGTATACCCTTGTTAAGTTTAGTTTAAATAAATTCTTGCCTTGTGTAGATAGATAGTAGCATGCTGTATGTGAGGTATAGGCGTCTTCCCTGTTATCTCAAAGCCTGCGTTAGTACTCTTTGACACGGGGGGCCACTTGGTCCTATGTGTCGCATAGGTTTTGTAAGGCCTTCCAAATAGAGCTAGGTAAGCTAGATAGACCTGTGACAATTGACGTAGCCGCGGAGAAAGTACATGTAGCCGAACGTGTGCATCGGGGGCGTACCGTCGACATCTAGGGGGTGCAGTTCAGCATCAATCGTATACCCGTCCCCCCTAAGAGGAAACGACGTGGTGGTTGGGATTGATTGGATGTTTCTTAGACGGTCGACAACAGAGGTTGCGGGACAGTTGGTGCGGATCCAGAATCCGAGTGGGGGGAGCTGATCGTGTACGACAAGGAAATCGGAATCGTTAAGGTGCAGTGGCAGCATCGAAAGGGTTCCGAGTAGACTTGGGAGCCAGAAGCTGAAATGCGGGAGCATTACCCGGAGCTTTTCTCCGAATGATTTCGGGGACGAAATCCTGGTAAGTGCGGGAGAGTTGTAACGTCCCAAGACCCGTAAACTCGTTTTTTTTTTCTTGTGTGATGCTCGGTTTTCTTTGCTTTTTAATAAAAGAAAATAGGATATAATTATTTAATTAATTTGGTTATTTGACTATTTTAGTTATTTGGGATAATTATAAAAAAAGAGATAATAACAATAATAATAATAGATGAGTTTGAGTGGGATAAGGGTTTTGACCTTTAGATATTTTAATAGGGGGTAGGGTGTCAGATGAAAAAAAAAGACCCACTCTTTTGTTGTCTTGTTAAAAAGAGAAATAGAGAGAGAAATAGATATAGAGTTTGAGAGAGAGGGAAGGCAGACGGGATTTAGCAAGAAAAAAAGAGGTCGCCGGATTTTCTTGTATCGTCGGAATTTTCTTGTGTCGCCGGAGGTCAAGGTAAGTCGTGTTATCTTCATAGAATCGCCTCCTACTCGTCGTTTTGTTCGTAGTTAGATTGTTATGGTGCTCTAGCGGCGGCCGTGATGGTCGCCGGCCTTGGCCGGCGACGGGATGGCTTGGATGTTGTTTCCGGCGGCGGTGGTGGCCTCCCATCGCTACTGCCGTGACTTTGACGCTGCTGCTGTTGATTTTTGTTTTGGCCGGAAGCCACGGTGCTGCCGTGGTTGTTCATAAGCCGGCGACAGCCAGCGATTTGGCTGCTGCTGCTGATAGTTCCGGTGACCAGCGGTGGTGGTGGTTCATACCACCGCTGCTGCTGTCTTACGGTTGTTGGACGACGGCGGTAGTGGCCCTCGCCGCTGCTGCCGCCTGGTTCTTTCTAGAGTGATCCGGCGGTGGCGGTTAGTACTTCGCCGCTGCTGCCGTAGATTTTATGGGTCGGTGGTGGTGGTAAGTACCTTGCCGCCGTCGCTGATATGTTGAGTTGTGGTCTGACCGGTGGTGGTGGCTGGTTTCCGGTCATCAGCACCGTTAGGTGTTGTAACCGGGGGACGGTGGTGGTATGCATTACCGCTGCTGCTACCCTCGACGCGGCTGTCCGGCAAGCCACGGCTGTCCGGCAGCGGCAGAACGGGTCCGATTGATAACCGGGTTAGACCCATGCATCATCGAGACACGTGCGAGAGCGCTAGAGAAGCACAAGTTTCCCCGCCTGGCTAAGTCGGATAAGGTAGTATTAGGAAGTTGGTATAGGGTAGCTTACGAGTTTCGTCAGGTTTGGTAATTATACATGTATCTTGTTGATTCAGAGTTTCCGTAGGAGTTCGAGTTCACGTTGCGCGTATATTGATTGTGTTGTTTAGTCATCTTCGAGGTGAGTGGATTTTTACATGTTTTGTATTTGACTGTTGTATATGTGCTAGTTGAGGCCGGGTCGTGGGACGATCCGAAGAGCGAGTAATCGCTAAGGCCGGGTCGTGGGACGATCCGAAGAGTGGGTAACCACTAAGGCCGGGTTGCGGGGCGATCCGAAGAGTGGGTAACCACTAAGGCCGGACTGCGGGGCGGTCCGAAGAGCGGGAAACCGTTAAGATGTTTATGTGCAGATATATATATGATTGTTCAATATGATGCATGTGATTATTTACTCACTAAGCGGTTGTGCTTAATCCACGAATTCTTTATTTTTTTTTAGGTGCAAGTACGAGCGTGGATATAGGCAAGGCTCCGGCTTGATGTTCCGACGATGGCATTCCGATTAGGCGTTTATCGTTTTTACTTAGTTAACATTAATTATTAAATTATTGGGGATTTTGGATGATTCACTTATTAAACCGTAGGAATGATTTCTAAAGCATTTTATTTATAAAAGTTCTTTGTTTTAAAAAAAAAATTTTTGGTTAAAGATTTTGGGTGTTATATTTGTAGGACGATATACCACTACTTGATCAAGAGATCTACGTAAAGGTTTACTACGTACAACTACTATACATTGAAGTACTCAATAATTGATTCGTGGATTTTTTTGTAAGGTACGTTTTTTAAATCACTTTACAATGTTTTAAATTTTTTTATGTCAATTATTCATGTTTTTGTGTATAATTTTTGATCATCTTATTAGTTAAGTGGAAGTAGAATTATAGTAAAATGCATGCATATATTACATAAGTTCATATGCCTTTAGGTCACCCGTCCGAAATTGATCTAATATAGATTAATTTCGGATAGTCCCTGTTTTGGGGCTGCTTTTTGGATACTTTGTCTCACTTAGGATATGAGTGTCTATAACAAATTGATTGTTTAAGGAATTTTCGATACCATTTCCCTTTGCTCCTACGAATATGTGTTTTAGTCATACACATATTTGGGGAGTTAAGGGGAAATGCTGTCGAATTTTTCCTTAAATAATCAATTTGTTATAGGCATTCATATGTGAGACAAAGTATTCAAAAAGTGGGTTAGGATGGCCACCTATAGCCTTTTGTTATATACTCATGTCATGCATTTATTACTTAATAATTTGTTTTCAAAATTACAGATGGATCGCAATGATTGGATGTACGAAATACCTCGTGCTACACAAGAATATCTAGCTGGTCTCGATGAATTTATGGAAGCTGCAAAGAATTACCAGCTTAGTAGTGGAGAAAATGGAATTTGGTGTCCTTGTCGAAAATGTAGAAATTTTTTGAAACATAGTGATCATAATGTAGTTAAAGAACATCTAGTTTGTCACGGTTTTATGCATCGGTACACTTGTTGGATACGACATGGAGAGGATTTTGATGATTGTAATCGCATGGTTGATAATGAATGTAATGACAATAATAATGACTATGAATCAGACAATGACATATGCGATAATGTTGATCAAATGTTACATGACGTGGAGGGTGATATTGCTGGATACGAATTATGATAAATTTGAACAACTATTTGTCGACTTTGAAAAACCATTATATGTTGGGTGTGAAAAGTTTACCAAACTTTCGGCTGTATTGAAACTATTTAACTTAAAAGCAAATAATGGTTGGAGCGATAAAAGTGTCACAAGCTTACTAGAGCTTTTGCATGACATGCTACCAAATGACAATGAGTTGCCGATTTCATTGTACCAAGCCAAAAAACTTATGTGTCCAATGGGTTTGGAAATAGAAAGAATTCATGCATGCCCGAATGATTGTATATTATACAGGAATAAATATGTTGATCTAAATGAGTGCCCTATATGTGGTACGTCGAGGTATAAGCGAAAAAGCCAAACAAAGAAAAAAGTGATGTGAAACAAAAGGTTGGCCCGCCTGCAAAAATGTTGTGGTATTTGCCTATCGTCCCAAGGTTGAAACGAATGTTTGCAAATGTCAAGGATGCAAAGTTGTTGCGTTGGCATGCCGAAGAGCGTAAAATTGATGGTAAAATTAGACATGTGGCTGATTCTCCTCAATGGAGAAATATCGACCGTATTTTTGAAGATTTTGGAAAGGAAACAAGAATTATTCGGTTGGGACTTAGTTCAGACGGAATTAATCCGTTTGGAAACATGAGCAGTCGTCATAGCACTTGGCCGTGCTTTTTTCCATTTACAATCTTCCGCCGTGGTTATGCATGAAACGTAAATACATTATGATGTCTTTGCTAATCAGGGTCCAAAACAACCCGGGAATGACATTGATGTGTATTTGGCTCCACTAATTGAAGACTTGAAAGAATTATGGAGTCCAGGTGTTGAAGTGTATGATGCATATGGGAAGGAACGTTTCTTACTTCGAGCCATGATTTTTTGCACCATAAATGATTTTCCGGCTTATGGGAATTTGTCAGGATACAACACCAAAGGAGAAAAAGCATGCCCTGTATGTGAAGATGATACACATTCCTGAGATTGAGAAATTGCGGAAAACATGTTTACATGGGCCATCGAAGGTATTTTCCAAAGAACCACCACTACCGCAAACTAAAGTCGGTGTTTGACGGGAAAACCGAGTATCGAGTAGCAAGGCAACCGTTAAATGGAAGAAGTGTATATTCTCGAGTTGAAGATTTAGATATTGTGTTCGGAAAAGGTCGTCCAGCTCCTCCCAAGAATATCTGGAAGAAGAAATCTATTTTTTGGGATTTACCATATTGGGAACATTTGACTATTCGACATTGCCTTGATGTAATGCATATAGAGAAAAATGTATGTGATAGCTTAATAGGGTTATTGTTGAACATTCCTGGAAAATCAAAAGATGGAGTTAAAGTTCGAAAGGACATGGTAGAAATGGGGATTCGGTCAGAGCTTGCTCCTGTTGATAATGGAAAACGCACGTATCTGCCACCAGCTTGTTATACCTTGTCGAAAGCTAAGAAAACCAGATTCTGTCAATGCTTACATGGTATTAAGGTTCCTTCAGGCTATTCTGCTAACATTAAGAAATTAGTGTCAATGAAAGACTTGAAGTTGCTTGGTATGAAGTCCCATGATTGTCATGTTCTAATGACACATATGATCCCAATTGCAATTCGTGGAATATTGCCAGATCGCATCCGACACACAATTACAAAACTTTGTTTATTCTTTAACATGATTCATTCAAAATTGATCGATCCGGAGGTATTGGATTCATGGGAAAGTGAGATTATCCTCACTTTATGCCAACTAGAGATGTACTTCCCGCCTTCATTTTTTGATGTGATGGTACACCTAATATCTCATATTGTTAGAGAAATAAAGTTTTGTGGTCCTGTCTTTCTACGATATATGTACCCTATTCAAGAGATACATGGGTTTTTTTAAAAGGATATGTAAGGAACCGATCTCGACCTGAAGGCAGTATCGTTGAAGGATATGCTTCTGAGGAGGTGATTGATTTTTGCACAGACTATCTGACCGGTGTAAAAAATATTGGCATTCCACAATTCGACATGAATGTAGACTTGGAGGGGTTGGGACAGTTGGAATGAAATTTATCACTCCGGGGTACGATGAACTACAAAATGCACATTTTTTCTTCTTACAGAACATGACTGCTGTTGCTCCCCATGTACATGAGCATATGTCAATGTTGCACAGAATGTACCAATCGAAGAGTGATAAATGGTTGGCTACCGAGCATAATAGAACTTTTTCACGTTGGCTGAAAGAAAGAGTGAGACCAAGCCATGGGGAGAACCAGTTGATCAAGAGTAGAACATTTGGTATATGGGCCCAAACATGTCGTGTCCACATACCAAGGATACGATATCAATGGATATACGTTCTACACAAAAAAACAAGATGAAAAAAGTACATTGCAAAATAGCGGAGTGACACTAACAGCCACAACGACTGAGTTCTCTAGGGCAAATAATGATGCTAGATCGAGGATAGCCAAAGATTCATATTACGGCGTCATTCAAGAAATATGGGAGCTTGATTACACTTTCTTCAAGATACCTTTGTTCAAGTGTAAATGGGTCGAAAACCAACGAGGTGTCAAGGTCGACAACGATGGTTTCACATTGGTATATCTTTCCAGGGAAGGCTATGTATCCGAACCATTCATTTTGGCAAAACAAGCCTCACAGGTCTTCTTTGTTGAGGACCCGAAAGATTCTAAATTTGGCACATCGTCCTCCATGGTAAAAGACACATAATTGGTGTTGAAAATGTTGTAGATGAAGAAGAATATGACCAGTTTGATGAGCTACCTCCTTTTTCTGTCGGAATCCCCTCCTCAGATCAACGAATTGATGATAACACTTACTTGAGAACCGACCATGCCGAAAGATTATGGGTTAATGAAACTCGTGACACATGATAAAACAAGGTATCTAGAAAATCTCCAACTATGAAAATTGGAATTACTTATCTAAATAAGCAATCCCAAACATCAGTCTATACATTCAATTACCATCACTTTAATTTCTATAAATTTCTTTAGATTCTTACTTATTCAAAGCATCTTCAACAACTTCCTTATAATTTAGAGTTTTTTTTAGAGATTTTATTAATAATTTAAAGAACAAAATTCTTATTTTTCTAGAGATTTTATTAACTTCCTTATAGATGCTCTTACAATCAAATTAACA
This sequence comes from Centaurea solstitialis, assembly GCA_030169165.1. Lineage (NCBI taxonomy): Eukaryota > Viridiplantae > Streptophyta > Magnoliopsida > Asterales > Asteraceae > Centaurea > Centaurea solstitialis. Next base: position 50,432,768 of record CM058043.1, read on the forward strand.
AAATAATGGTTACCAAAATATTAATATAATAAATAGTATTTAAATTATTAATAATGAGCCATGAAAATGAAATAAATTTCTTACATATGTTACAGCAACATTATCTATAGATGAATAAAAAAATAATATTCATAAATATATAAAAATTCTTAAAGAAGTTTAGATTACTACGAAATATTATCAATATATAAAAGAATAATACTTATAATTGTGATAATTAGTATTTAAAATATAATAATATATTGATAATTATAATAGGAATAGGAAATTAATAAGTTACCTTTTTACAGTTTCTCCAGCACGTCTCTTCATCTCCTTTCTCTGGCAACGATGGAGAACCACCCTGGTAACAATGGCGCATAACTTGATCATGAGGATGATGATGATTTTTTCTACGATGATGAACTTAACATTGAACTTGGCAACGACAATGAAGAAGCATCAGGTTCGAATTTCTTTTCATCTCAATTTCTAGGGTTTAATAAGTTCTTTGTTTTATGAGTAATTAGCTTTTCCAACTATCTTGCTTGGTTTCTTATTACGAACAGACAGAGACCTATCTGGCAAAATTATGATAGATTATAGTGAGACTCACCAGATAGAAAGGGTATGCAAGCATAGGAAAAGGCAAAGTGAACGTCAGCATTCGAGTAGCCATTATGAATCAAATTGAGATGAAAAGAAGTTAAAACAAGTTAAAATATGCCATTATGTTTCAAATATTTTGCATTACTGTTTCTAGGAAATAATTCCAAATATTCAAAATATAATGGAGCCCCTGTTTTCCTATTATGATTGTCTAAACTTCTATAGATCTTCTCGGATAACTAGAAACAGTAATTCGAAATTTTAGTTATTAAAACAAGTTAAAATATGCCATTATAAATCAAATTTATCAGCCTAGAACTAATTATACAATAACATTTAAATGATGTATTATATATTTATATATACATGGCATATTTGAATAAAAAGCATTAGATATTGGGTTCTGGGACCATCTTGTCTCCTCCATATTAACCAAGTCAATTTACCTTACGGGACGGACGTGATAAGGACTAGAATCTTACCTAGTAAGAGCGATGGTATGAACCTAAAGTCTTACCCGATAAGTGCTTACTAAGGGTGTGTATATATGTTCTTAGGTTGAGCTTGGCAAAAAATAAGCTAGTTCATCTAGGGCCGAAACACAAGGCTTCTAACCTAGGGGGCCGAAACGAGCCAAATTAAACCAAATCGAGTAAGCAACTTATTTGAACTTGCTTTGTAAAAATAATACATTGAAGCTTAATTTCAGTTTTTATGAACTTAATTTTTATGGGGTCAAACTTAAAATTCATTAACTTGTTTATTAGCTTGAGTTCGATAATTTTTATATCTTGTATGACTTTATTATGAACGTATATTTATACATGCTTTTAGTTGAGTTTTAAGATGAAATGGTCAAATATAGGTGTCATAGTGTTTGACTCATAACATCAATATTAAATCATTTCATTTTTTACTATACATATATGTGTATACATGTTTTTAATTAAGTTTTAAGATGAGATTCATACATTTGGCAATTCATAGTATCTGGTGTTTGGCTCTTTAATTACTGAATGGTGTATGAGCTGATGGAGTTAAATGGATAGAGTTAAATGGACAGGGGTCAAATTAAAAATTTAACTAAAATATTATTCATATAAATTTGATCATGTGAAGCACACATAAAAACGTAGGGGCATGCATAGGCTTTATAAGCCTTCCACTCTTGAGTACATCCAAACATATATTATACATTTATTAATATTAAATTTATAAATTCAAAGATACTTATAAGCTAGTTTTGTCAAAAATAATTTGTTTATAAGGTAACTTCTCAGCTACTAGCTAACTTATCAATTAATAACTAGCTTATTAGATATCAGCTAGTTTGTCAAACATAACAAACTGTATGATTTCCTGAGTTACAAGAACACAATATCTAAATAAGCACTTTAAGTATATTCTTCTTAGTGAGTGCACTTAAATGTGTTTTTATGTGTTAAAATTTTGAAAGGCATGTGGATATAGTTTTGGAAACTTTGTCTCCATATGCCATGCATATATCTTTACTAGATGCCAACAGTTCTTCTTTTATCTTTGGTGGGTACATTTTATTTTATGTTTCTAGTTATCTTATTTATTCGTTTTAAAGTGTATAGTAGAAATTATAAAGACTATAATGTTGGGATTAATAACTAATAAGAATAAAAGAATTTTAGTTACATTACCTTACTGGACTATAAACCTTTGAGGTTTAAAAACCATATTTGTTTAAGTGGTGTTTGGGAGAACGTAGTTAATTATTGTTCACTTTGTATTTTAATATTGGCCTAAAAGGTTTTCGTTATTGATTAAACTTAACATATTCATTCTTTTAGAGCAAAGAAGAGCATTGAAGTCCCAAAAGGCGCCAACCTCGACTAGAACTCGAGGAGTCACACAATTGGAGAAAGTCAGAAAAATCTGCAGATTGTACCATTCGAATTGTATTCGGCAAAATATTGTAATTGGGTAGGATTAGAGGTGAAATCGAGGTTTTCGATTTTGACCACTGATTGGCACAAAGCTGACAAAGCAGATAAGGAAGGATGTGGATGTCAATCAAGGTATATAATATGTTTTACATTTTATGTCTACCTTTATCAAAATTTAAATAATTACATATCATTAATTGTTTGACTTATTTCGATACTACAGCAACAATGGAATTTGACGGATGATACTTTGAAGAGAGAGACCCTAAAGGTTGCAAATACAGCATGGAGGAACTTCAAAAGTTATCTTATATATGAATATAAGAATAAAAACAAAAATCCATGCGTTCCATACCCATTTATTGAAAAGGCTGTCTGGGAAGAATTTTGTGCCCTCAAGTCAACTTCGGAATTTTAGGTGCTAGAAACGTTAATTGTTTTGGTGTTACATATTATAAATTTTTATTATTTCTAATTTTTTTATTTATTATGATGTGAAGGAACTAAGCAAAAAAAATAGTGATCGTGCCAAAATGAACAAGAACCCACATCACCTACGGTCACGTGGGTATCTTGGGAAGTTTGATGGGTGGGATAAGCTGAAAGAAAAAGGTATTACACCCGAGATACACAACATGTTTCATGAGAGATCATGAACTTTCTGTTGGGGAGGCTGAAAAAAATAGGCCCTGATGAATACGTTCTGCCGAAACATACTCAATCCTTAGCAGATAAGCTTGTAAACTATTAACATGCCTTACTTTTGAATATGTTTATCTTTATTGTTCTTAATTACTTAATTTTATGTAGTTGAACATGACAGATACAAAAAGATAGACAAATCTCTCAGGGAGATGGGGATCTTGAGTTGGGGGATGATCCATTAGTAGCAGTGCTAGGACCCGAACACCCAGGTCGTACTAGAGGTGTCGGGCACAATGTGGGCCTACGTGTTGGCCTAGGACTTGGAGATAAGAAGAGAAAGCAAAAAGAGAAAGCAAACCTAGAAGAAGAGATTACTAAAGCAGTTCGTCTAGCGATGCAACAGAAAGAAAGTGAATGGGAAGAACGTAGGGAGCAAGACAAAAGGGAATGGGAGGAGCGTATGGAGCGAGATAGAAGAACATGGCAAGAGAATACTCAAAATCTACAACAACAGTTAAAGATGGCATTGGCAGGACAGTTGGGGAGAAATAATGTTAGTCCTGATGGAAGCCCAGGGGTGCACAAAAGCAGTGCTGGCTCGACTGCTTGTGCTCCACAAATGTTATCTATTGAGGTAACATTTCATTCATACATTCTTACTTTTTAGATTTTCGATAAAACCATTACTTAAATCATGATGATTACATGTTTTATTTGCAGTGTGCTACCCCATGCAATTTGGTCGTTTATTGTAGGAAGGCCAAAGTTGTAGTTGCTAATGGCATGACGTATCCTTTAGTGGATTCCGTTGTTTATGGTGTTCCCTTACAGGATGGGTTCATTAAGGTTTTGGTAGACTTGGTTATAAATGGATGGGAGGATTTTGAACTACCTGTGCCTTTGCCGAATGATGGTATTGAAACGTTAGGTCAAGCACTTGGTAAGTTCATCCAGTGGGAGCAAGAATATGTGGTTCTGCAACAGGTATACATATGTTTTAATTTTCAAGTTAAATTGGAGTTTGATTTTTTTTATCCATGCAAACATAATGTTATTTGACCTTATTATTTATTTATTTATTAATAGGCCCCATCCACCAATAAAAATCCCCTTGTGCATGACATGATGCCATCAAGTAGTGCACCTAAGAGTGTCTTCCTTCCCCAGGTGCCACCAAAGAGTGCTCACATTCCCCATCAAGTATACACTCAAACTTTAACTATATATATATATATATGCATAATCCTCATGATGGTATAAGATAATTAGCCAAATGCATTATCTATGTAGGTACAAAAAGAGGACGAAGCACAATCAAAGAGGGTAGTTGTTGAAACCGAGCTAGGGAGTAAAAAGCAGGCGGTTAAAAAGTTGAAGCATTTGCCAAAAGAAATACAAAATCGGCCGACGGTGATGAAAGACCTGTTTAGACGCCTACGTTCCAATGCAGAATGGGTAGTGAATGGGGTTACGGTTCAAATCGATGTAGAGGTCTTTGGTCCTACGAGTATGTCAATAGGGGTCCAATATGATGACTTGAAGTTATTAATTACGAGGGGGTGGCTCGATCAAAATGTTATCACTTGGTTCATGGCGTAAGTTATTACATATATATATTTTTTGCCTTTATTGTATTTATAAATATTCATAAAATATCAGTTTAATCATATCATATTTTTATTAGGGATTTATATACGATTATATCAAAAAATCAAAAGAATCGTTGTGCATTCATTGCACCGGGAGCAATTGATGAACCTATTATTAAACGAGATGGTCCCTTCGTCATGGAGACAATTTTCAAAGCGATGACGCATAACACGGATAAGGATTTCTTTTTGGCACCGTACTATCAAGGGTGAGTTACACACACACACACACACATAATATATATATATATATATTACACTTTAAGGTTTACTGACATTATTATTTTAACCTTTTTTGAGGCATCACTGGTCATTGCTAATCGCTCGGCCTAGACATCGTTTGGTCTATATATTGGATTCATTGATGTCAGAAGGAAAGACGGTTTAAACTTACCGGATTAAGGAGATAATGGAAATGTAAGTCATTTATTACATTGATATAAAATTTAATGTTTCTTATTATTGTTAACCTATTATTAACATAATATCATTTATATATGTTTTTTTTAGGGCCATTACAAAATATAATAATTATGACATGACTTGTAATGTCGTAACTACCAAACCTGTTACTTGGAAGTTGAACATGGTATAATTCATATATCCCAACAATTTGTTTCACATTAATCTTACATGTTCTACTTATAACATTTCCATATAATTTAGTGCAACCAACAAAAGAGGACTGGGAATGTGGCTACTACGTAATCAAACAAATGTTCCAATTTGTAATGTACGAGCAGTATCATTCCCCTCATAAGGTATTTATTTGTTAAATTTCATTTATGTTTATATTATACAAAATACCTCTTTAGGTAACATCCATCCTATTTATATTTCTATATGTAGGAAATATGGACAACTAGTGCTCCTTTTTCAATGCAACAAATAGACCAGATAGCTTGTTATGTGGCAAAATCATTTACTACATCACGTATGAAGGAGGGTAAAATGTGTTAATGATATGTGTCTTATGCATGTTACTTACATGTGACCTTATGTATTATATGTGTCTTAATACATAGTTATTATGTATTTGCAATAAACTCCTATTATATGTTTAGACAGTTTATGTTCTTATAGAGCCGTTCTATTTTCTTATAACATTTCAGGGATCGATGAATTGAAGTGCATGGAAGAACTTGCGCTAGTTTCTAGAAGAAAGTTATGTTAGATGTTAACAAACTATCGAGAGGTAGAATTTAGAATTAATGTTGTTGAATATTAGCTTTGAAAAACAAGTTTTTGGATATTGTTGTTATTGGTTGGTATTGGTTCTTAATTAATAGGACTTAGAGTTCTATCTATATGTACATTATAAATGACTTTGGATTTTTAGTTGAATTTGGAGTATTATATGTATTTGATGAAAATTTTATGTAATGGCCGGTACATCGTAACATATTTTTACACGGTTTAAAGAAAGGAATACCGTCTAAAAATGTATACCTTTTTACACAGTTCTATAGAAGCAAAAACGTTTAAAAATATATACATTTTTAAACGGTTCTTACAACATAAACCATGTAAGGTGATGGACATTTTATACGTTTTTTTTTTCAAAACCGTGTAAAAAGTATACATTTTAGACAGTTTTGTGACTTTTTTATGCTGTTTTGGAACCGTATAAAAAAGTCACTTTTTCAAACGGTTCTAAAACTGTCTAAAAAACCCCCCACTTTTTTAAACGGTGCCCTTTCAAACGGTTGTAAAACCGTTTAAAGATGTCCAAACCAACCGTATAAAAAAGCTATTTCTGTAGTAGTGCGTCTACATAATCATGTCATAGTATCTCATATATTCGCATACCCAATCAGTTATTATTCAAGCATACACAAAAGCGGTACAAGAGTTCCATCACTCATCATAGCATCATTAGTTCAACTACATGTCTGTTGCACTTTAACAGCTAAACATAACAATATCATGATATTCATACGTAAATTGACATGACATGCTTACTAACAACTCAATAGAGTTTAGGGTGCTCACTCCCGTTTTGATGCTCCGGATCTCAGTTCAGTTCCACCTCCTATTTTTAAAACAAATTTTCTCCTTTGTTGGTTACTTTGTTTTGAAAATACGAACTCCGGGTTTGAGTTCAAGTATTCACTACTTGTGAACACCCGAATCCCTCAAACCTAGGCTCTGATACCAATTGTAACAACCAGTTTCATTTTATACATTATTTAACAGAAATACTAACCAAACATAGCGGAAGCTCTTTAATAATTAAAAAGTAACATGTTTTTCCCAAAACAGGTCCAAAGTTAACAATATTTAAAAGTAATAATAAGTCTCGATAAATCCAGTTTGCAACCAAAACATTTCAATAGTAGTTCAACATCCATTATTTCCAAAATCTCTTAAAACATATCCTGAACTGAGTCCTCCCGAGCATCAAGCAGGTGCCTTCCCTTTATCTTTGGATGAGGTACCTGCCACTGAACCACATAAAACCACAACGGGTTAAGCATAAAGCTTAGTGAGCACAAACCTAGGTTCTATGCATGCATGTAAATAATCATAATCATATAACTGAATAACTGGACATGTATCATGAACCTTACTCAAGGTGTATCCACCAAAAGCATCTTACTGACACTGGTACCAGGCCTCTGAACCCAACTTCCCTAGGGGTAGTAATACCACCTTAGGTACTATCGTGAAAATTACATGCCAGTTCATACATTAACCACATATATAACATGATCACAAGCATAACGATCTTGAACGCAGGTTAATGTACCCACCTTAATTCGCTTCACAAATAATACAGTTAATCACCACACACGACGGGGTATCAAATACCTATACATCACATCATCGTGGCACACATAAATAACATCTCAAGACTCATAACCATAACTCTTAATCTAGAACTGATTTAGACCTTATAAAAGGGTAGGTAATTCAATTACGAACCCAACGGTCCTTTCGGAATCAAAATCGGAGTTATAATACAAAAGTTATGGCCAAAACAGTTTCCTACACAAAACAGGGGCTAGCGATCGCTAGGCTGATAGCTAGCGATCGCTAGCTGCCCTTCCCAAACTTTCTGTCCGAGCTCACGATTACCTAATGGTCGCTAGAAGGCTTTCAGGGAGGCTAGCGGTCGCTAGCCTTTTCCCCTAGCGGTCGCTAGGCATAAAAATCAACACACGAAGCCAAAAACGCAAATACCAATCTAACACAAGATAAAAATCACATCCGAAGTCCGATTCGACCGATTCAAAAAGCCATGGTTTCGTATTTCCAGGCTCTACAAGAATACTACAATCATTCTAATACCAATCTAACACAAGATACTCAATTGGTGATCCAAAGATCACCAATTATCATAACATTCAACCAAAAACCCTAACTTTGATCCAAACTTGATATTTGACAATGACAAAGGGAAATTGATGATTACCTGAAGTTAGGAACTTAGTGCTAACGATAAAGCAACGATTGATTGCACCACGAACACACGATTTCTTCCCAAACACCAAATCCCTTTGAAGCCTCCAAACCCTTTCTTTTCTCTCAAGATTGTCAAATGATCAAAAGAGAAGGGTTTGATCATCCAATCTCCTATATATATACACTTACACATAACACCCTCCACTTTCTACATTTACAAGCAAGTCCCCCTACCTGAAATTACATAAATGACACCAAACCTTACTAACTTAACGGAAGAAAGGTTAAAACTTAACTGAATGGGAACGGGGTGTTACATTGCATGTCCGATCCTTGCAATCTGGGCACTTCACCTTCAATGACCACCTGCAATTAAACATTTGCTCTAAGTGTCAATTTACTTGTAAACTAATAAGTCAAGGTGATAAACTGAAGCTGTCACAAATATCTGAGGCGTTTATACCTGCTTTGTGACGCTTCGGGCAATTCAGCCTCCAATGACCGACTTCATGACACTTGAAGCACCGATTCTCGGTCCTTGCTTTGTTAGGATTAACCTTCTTGCCCTTGCGCTTGCCTTTGCCATTATCAATAACCTTGGGTACACTCTAGCTGACCTGAACCTGGCCCTTGCCGGTGTTCCCATGCCCATGCTTGTTCTTCACTCCACCATCTCTGACCATCAGAACATCCTTGGTCTTGGTCCCCATACTCAACTCAGCAGTCTTTAACATGGAATGTAGCTCAGCAACAGTTTTATCCATGTTATTCATGTTGTAGTTGATCACGAATTGCTTGTAATCATCTGACAACGAGTTGAGTATTGTATCTGTTGCTAACTGCAACGGAACTGGGTGACCGAGCCTCTCTAGGTGATTGATGTGCTTCTTCATTTCCATGACATGGGCACTAACTGAGGTCCCTTTTGCCATCTTGCACGCGTTTAGAGCCCTTGTGGCATCATAACGCTCTGTGTGTGCTTGCGTCTGAAACATGTCCCTCAATTGGCGGATCATGTCATAGGCATTGGTGTTCATGAGGCCCGTTTGAAGTTCTGGCCTAATGGTCGCAAGCATTAGACAACTTACATCCAACACTCGGAATGCTTTCGGTAAGCATTCCTAATAGTCGCAGTGGCATTTGCTGGTGGGACCTTCTCTAGAGGTTCTTCTAAGACATACCACTTTCTCTCGTGCCTGAGCACAATCTGTAGATTGCGCTCCCAGTCGAGAAAATTCGACCCAGTGAATTTGCAGATTTCTAATGGCTGCAGTTGCCAACACCAACCTAATGGATGTTATTCGCGTTACCGGCGAATATGTATCAAAGTAATCTAGACCTTCCTTTTGTCTATACCCTTTGATTACTAACCTTGCCTTGTATTTATGAATGGTGCCATCAGCTTTCATCTTCTTCTTAAAGATCCATCGGTAACCAAGTGGTTTACAACCCGGAGGTTAGGTTCCCACGTATGGTTTTGTAAGATAGAATCTATCTTACTTTTAATGGCTTCTTTCTATTGAGGTCTTTCTGAAGAAGTAACCGCCTCACGGTAAGTCTTTAGTTCACTTTCCACCATGTAAGTGAGAAAATCGGGACCAAATGATTTTTCTACCCTTGCCTGTTTACTTCTCCTAGGTTATTCTTCATCTTCTTTAGATATAGTTTGTTCATCTTCTCGAACAACTTCTTTACCTTTGGAAGATGAAACTTGCTCTTCTTTGTTTAAGCAAGGAAATACATCTTCGAAGTACAATGCATTTCTTGATTCCATTATGGTGTTCTTGTGTATTTCTGGATTTTTAGACCTATATACAAGAAACCGATGGGCACTACTATTTTGTGCATATCCAATGAATATACAATCCACTGTCTTTGGCCCCTAGCTTTTGTACCTTAGGCGGTGGTACTACTACCTTAGCTAGGTACCCCCACACTCGTAAGTACTTATAGGATGGCTTCTAACCCATCCACAGTTCATACGGTGATTCGTCCTTTTTCTTGCATGGTATCTTATTTAAAAGATAATTTGCCGATAGACCAGCTTCCCCCCACAAGTTCTGATCTACACCAGAACTTATTAGCATGGCAGTTACCATTTCTTTCAAGGTTCGGTTTTTCATTTCAGCAATACCATTTTGTTGGGGTGAATAGAGTGTCGTGAATTCATGTCGAATTCTATTTTGTGAACAAAATTCGGCAAATGGTGAAACATATTCACCTCCTCTATCACTTCTAAGAATCTTGATCTTCTTATTAAGTTGATTTTCATCTTTGGTTTTATAAGTCATAAACTTATCAATTGCTTCATCTTTACTTTTAAGTAAACTAGTAGTTTACCCGCGCAATGCGGCGGGAAGCATTTCAATTGTAAAGCCGAAAACTTAAACACTTAAGGGGCGTTACGAACTGTTTGTTGGGAAAACTTTTATCAAGTCAAATTAACTTAAGAGATGAAATGACAAGGACCAAGAATCTTACTTAGGGCCTTTTACCAAACACTTACCCAAGTATTTTATGCATTAATTTACCCGATAAGCGCTAACCATGGTAATAAACAACGGCTATTACTTACCAGGTAAGACTCGAATCTTGCCATGGCTCTTAGTTGATAAGATTCTTGGTCCTTGTCATGTGAATTTGGTATAGAAATATAACTTGGTAAGGCTTATCCCAGTAAGTGTTTGGTAAATGGCTCCTTAATAAGAGTTTAATAACGATTAAGTGCTTTACCGGATAAGTATAAGCAAAAACTCTTGCCGTAGTTTGGTGCTTACTTGAATAAGCTTTTGGTAAAAGCCCCTTAATCCAATCCTACCTTAATACTTTTTTATATTATCAGTCACTCAAAGAATCATACTTTGATGATATGATTGGAAAAGTTAATTCTTAAAATTAATATCATTACAATCATAAACTACAATAAGTATATTTTCAGCAATATGGTTGATTACATATTAATCATCTCCTTGGAGACAGATGGTTGGCGCCCATTTATGAACTTATATCAATGCAATGGTTTCCCACAACAAAACTAACTACATATAGAACATGAGATCCTTTTTGCATAAAAGCAAGTATTATTTTTTTCAAACTTGCACTTCTACTAAAACCAATAACCCAACAGAGTACAGTAGCAAAAATCCAAACACCACAACAGCAAAACTCCACGACTAAACTACACAGGTAAAAACTCGGAAAAAAAGCAGGAAAAACACTAAGCTGCTGGCTTCAAAACAGAACCGAAACAAAGAGAACTGGAATGACAGGTCCTACACCATGCCTAATCCTGAACCGTAGGACTACAAGCAGCTGACAAAACATGACAGGTCCTACTCCAGACTTGAGGACAGTCCATGCAGATCAACCGGCTCAAAACAGGCTGCTCAACGACGCGTAACACAAACCAATCCTTGCTCACACACGAACCGTGAAGACCTGGTTCTTTGTGTGTTCTATTCCTCTTTGATATCCTTGCCATTCACAACTTGGTTTAATAACTTAAGAAAGAAACATCGATGTGAAGAAAAAATCAAGAACGCATACCTGATTTAATAACTTGAGATGCTAATTCCTTAGAAGGTTGTTCAAGCTTGGATCTTATAGGCTGCATAGAGAGCTTGAATAGTCAGTTTGGGATAGGTAGGGAAGCAAAGAGTCGTGAAGCCGATTTTAAAATTTTCAACCAATCCCCACCCCATCTCCGATTTGCACCTCCAAAGACCTGGGTTTTACAATTCGCCAAGATCTCCTACCCCCCAAAATTGAAACCTACTATCTCTCTGTCTCTCAATGATCCTGCATCCCTCCTCCTAAGATCATCTCTCTAAGCATTTGGTGTTTTACAAACAGGTGGCTTCATCAATAATTATTGAGAGGTTGATTGAGGATAATTTCATTAATCCAAATCTTTAGCAAATTATAAACATAAAAACTTGAATAGGAAAAATAAGCTTGGAAAATGTTAATATCAAAACCCAAACCTAAAAACTTGATGGTTCGATTCTGTAGAAGACGGCAGCTAGCATTCAGTTCCAGGATGAGGATCCATGGTGTTGAAAAGGAACCTCGTAAACTTTTGAAGCCAGTGATGCTTTTGATTTTTGTTTTCGTCAAAACCTGAGATCAAGAAGAGTAAGACCTAGGATTTTGAAAATTTTAGTTAAACAACACTTTAGATAAACAGCATCGTTACCAGGTAAGAAACAATCAACACTAAGGGGTCATTTACCAAATGGTTTACTTATTAACAAGTGTGACCACTCTCATTTACAATGTCAAAGAACAATCTCGACTATCAAACCATCAAAATAAAGCATAAAATCTAATTAGGATGCTACCAAACTCAAAATAGTAACATCAAAATTCCAAAAACTGATGCAACCAATTTGAACCACTTAATTTCAGAAGGAGCCATAAGAAACCAAAATAGTCTACCAGCAAAACCAACCTCTAATCCAACCCTAAAAACTCATAGAAAAAGAAATGCATGGTCACTCTAATACAATCAATCATGAAACATATCATCTTGAAATTGCTAAAAAAGGTCAAACTTGGTACCATTTCAGAGATCAACACATCATCAAAATATTATACAACACTTTGGATACCAAGTTTGATTAAGAGTAGAATTATTACCTTTGCTGAAGATCGAAGCGATGTGTAAAACAATATTGAGAGTAAAAACATTCATGGAAGAAATTTCGCCCTGCAACATATCTAAAACAATATTGAGAGAAAAAACATTCATTCATAAACTCTGAGCAAACTAAATAGTTAAAGGAGAAGGAAACAATCAACAAAAGCATTTCTATTTTGGATTAGAAATTAAAGTTACTTGGAAGAGATTTCACCTGTATCGTGAAGCCATGTGAAGCAAAGAAGAATTCGTGAAACCCTGAAATCCAATAAACATAAACAAAGAAGAATTCGTGATGGTGAAAGTCGATTAAACAAAAACAAATAAGAAATCATTAGATGAACCTATGAGATGGTGAAACCCTAAAACCCAAATCGATTAAACAAAAGCAAATAAGAATCGATTAAACCCTAAAAACAAATGAAAAAGGTGAAAAAGGATACCTGAGAGAAGTAGTAATGTGAGAGGAATCGTTGCCTTGAGAAAAGGAATCGTTATTTTTTGGGAGAAGGAATCGACTTCTTGGGGGTGGGGTTGCGGGTTGCCAATAAATGGTCAGCTTGTATAGTGTATGCTTTGGATACTTGTACCTTTTTTAAGAGTTTGTGCTATAAAAACTTGTATTTAAGAGTTTTAGCAAATATGCTTTATAAAGGAGTATAGATATATATAGCAATACTTTGTGCTATCATCGATGAACGTGATGAAGTATTTATTCCCACCTCTAGTAGGAATCGACTTTAACTCACACACGTCAGTGTGAATTAAATCAAGGGGTTTGATTTTCCTATCAACCGATAGGAAAGACGTTCTTGTAAGTTTGGCTTCTACACAAACGGGGCATTTATGTTTTAAGTCAATATCACAGTTTGGTATGCAATTTAATTTACTTAAACGTTGAATGGAATGAAAGTTTACGTGTCCTAAATGACGATGCCAAATGTTAGAAAATTCAAGCATATAAGCAGAAGTAGAAGCATTCGTATTCATAACATTAACGACCATTACATTCAACTTGAACATGCCATTCATGGCATATCCTTTACCAACATACATACCACCCTTGGACAAAACAAACTTGTCCGACTCAAACACAAGCTTAAAGCCAACTTTGTTCAACAAACACCCCGACGTGAGGTTCTTCCTAAGCTCTAGAACAAACAAAACATCTTTCAACTTCAGCTCCTGCCCTGAAGTCATTTTCAGAACCACCTCTCCAATTCCCTTGATTTCAGCAGTGGCAGCATTCCCCATAAACATCTTTTGGTCATCATTTACCTCCTTGAAGGTATGAAAGCTGTTTTTGTCATAACACACATGACGAGTGGCTCCGGTATCAACCCACCACTCCTTAGCATTTGCTCCGATCATGTTGACTTCGGAGATCATCATGGATGAAAAATCTGTGATCATTGCCACCAATTCTTCGTTCATCATGTTGGCTTGACGCGGGTTTTCTTTCTTTGGTTGCTTACAGTCCGCAGCTTTGTGGCCCGCTTGACCACAATTGTAGCACTTGAACTTTTTCTTGAAAGTTCCTCTTTTAAGGCCAAGACCCTTAGCTTTCGCCTTTCCTTTGTCAATCTACTTCCCTTTGGCTTTGGACGATTGCCCTTCTTCAACCACGTTCATCTTTGAATATTCGGCATTGTAACCACCCTTCAATGCCTTACGATTGTCTTCTTCGATGTGAAGATGCACCACAAGCTCTTCCACGGACATCTTCTTTCGTTTGTGTTTTAGATAGTTCTTGAAGTCTATCCAACCGAGAGGAAGCTTTTCAATCATGGCCGCCACATGGAATGTTTCGCGAAGGATCATCCCTTCTATAAGTATGTCAAGTAAGATAACCTGAAGATCTTGTACTTGACTCATAACGGTTTTAGAGTCAAGTATTTTGAACTCCAAGAAGCGAGCAACAACATGCTTCTTGGTTCCAGCATCTTCGGTTTTATACTTGCGGTCTACTGATTCCCACAATTCCTTTGCCGTTGGTACCTTACAATAGACACTGTAAAGTGGGTCGGCTAGGCCGTTCAGCACATAGTTACGACAACGGAATTCGGAATGCTTCCACGCTTCGACGACGCTCACAGATTGAACATCAGATTCCCCTTCACCAATTTAGGGAGGGACTTCGGTGAGAAACCGAGCCAAGTTCAGGGTGGTCAGGTAGAAGAACATCTTCTGCTGCCATCTAAGGAAGTTCAAGCCAGAAAACTTTTTTGGCTTTTCAGCGTGGTTTGCCATGGTGTTAGGCAGCGGCGTAGTGGTCACAGTCATGGCTGTAGTGGTGTTCACAGGTGGGGTAAAAATCCTGCTTGATATTCTGTAAAAAAGGATTACAGTTTATATTAGGACCATTATTATACAAAACAGAAAGAATTATATCCGAAACAAACTATAATTTGTTTATTCAATCTGTTTATTATCACTATCTGAAACTAACTCGGAAACTACCGAAACTAATTCGGATACTGTTCGTTTTATACGAAAACGTGAATCTGTTCTAAAATCGGTTTCAAAAAAAAAACGAAACACACTCGAAGGTTGTAACAGGTTTAAAACACGAGTAACCAACACAGAAAAAAATCTTAAGAACAGAGATACGTTTAAAGAAAATTACTTGAACAAAACTGATTCAAAGAAGCTGCTCCAAACATTTTAAAGAAAACGAGAGAGAAGCAGTGTTTTTAAACAAAACGCACGTATCAAGTCTGGTTAAGAATGTTAGATGTTTTGAATAAAACACAAACAAAAAGAAAATTTTTCATTAGAAATAACAGTTTTGAAAGCAACGAAAATAAAAGAAAATGGAAAACCGAGGCTCGTGTTTGACACGATTCCCTTAAGTAGATTTGCCGTCTGCTCTCGGGTACAACGGCTGAAGCAGTTGTAAATTGCCGGACGAAAACTTTCCTAGAAAAAGTCGTCGAAAAGACGTACGCAGAGAAGAGAAGAAGAGAGAGTCTATCGTATTTCGGTGTGTAAGAATGACATGCTTGAGTGTGTTTAAATACTAGAAAATTCTGTAACCGACAAAACCGACCATTAACTCGTATATTCAATTCCAGAATGATAAAATATGTAACCGACAATCTCTATTAATTCGAGAATAAAAAACGTATGAAACCGACGAATTGCTTTTAATTCGAGAATCGAAATAGAAGAATCTGTCTGTTACAAAACTGTCCTGCACTAGCCCGAGAATTCAGAGTTACATTCATGTCCGCAGGTCGCGCCCACGCACAAGTTCGATGATTTTGGCTTACGAAATCTAGAATCTGCACCCCCCTGCGCGCGGGTAGGTGTTGGAGTATAACATGATAGAAGTTTGTAAGCTCCTCTTCATGCTTTAGTTATAAGCCTCTCCAATTTTAGCTTCCCTCCTATGTGGGACAAGCTACATCCAACTAGATTTTTTTTCTCAAAAGACATCTCAAGTGCTCATCTTTGAGAATCGATATCTCATCACATATAATCCGTTTTGGACACTTGATATACCGATTCGCAGCTCTCATATAGTAGAACACAAACCCACAAAAAGTTAACTATACATAACACATTTATATATAATTAATTGTGTCTAAAATTTGGTAAAAAACCTATTATTTTACCAAAATTCCAACAAAAGGTAGGTTTTGTTGAAGGAATAATAGATTTTTGGTCGTGCCTATAGAACCAAACCTTCATGGGTGACAAAACTCACACTATCTCTAGTGACCAAAACTCACACTATCTCCGTGACCAAACTGACACCATCTCTGACGTCTTTCCATCTCTCTTAACTCATACAAAATCTAATAGATTAAATAACATCCAACAAATAATTGTTACATAATCATTTCGGTAACATCTAACAAAACTTGGTGCAAAAGTAAAACCAATTTAGATGGGTATACCGGTTTAGGGTTTATGTAATTATTTTTAATGCTTGTACTTATGCAACACGTATTAATACCTTATGAAAAATTATAAAAGGAGAGGCAAAAAACAATTATAATTTTTCTCAAATAAGGGAAAGCGACCAAATTATAATGTTTCTCAAATGAGGGGAAATCCTATTTAATGGTGTCCTCAGATGATCGTTAGCCTCATGTACCCAAATCAATACAAAAAGCAAACCACATGGGCTAGGATTTAGTTAGTGAAGTCGAAGGACGAGAACCAAATCTTTGGCAAATCATGTGAATGAAAAATGTAATTCACTCTTTGTTTAACTCAATAAAAACTAATAACAGCGCGCCACCTGACATATTCACTCTGAATAATGAGAGAAGAAGAAAGTAAGGGATAAGAGGGAACCAATGTTGATCGAAAACATGTTGGAGGGTATTTGTTGGCGTTGATGGCATGTGGGTTTTAATCGATTTTTGGGTTGAATTATGATAAGGTATGTTGAGTGTCAACGAGAGGTATAAAGTTGTGGGGCGTCAAATAGATGTGGCATGTGACCATTTAATTCATATGTATGCATATCTATACTCACATATATATACTAGATTATACCTGAGCGCAATGTGGCGCAAAGTTTCTCAAATATGTAATTATAGTCAGAATTTATATAAAAAACTAATAAACGTCTTTTAGTTAATTCATTGTTTTGTATTTATATAAAAACAATAAACAAGTTTCTCAAATATGTAATTATAGTGAGATATATTACTTCTAATATATATTTTTAATATTTAATAATAAGATTAAATAAAAAATATTCAATATCGGGTTCATTTCTAAGGTATTGATGTGGCGATTATAGTGATATAAATTGTAAAAAAACATAACTTTAATTCTTTTTAATTCATAATATACGATTATTTATGTTATATGATAAATCTGTAAAACAAAAAATGAAAAAAATAAGAGATTAAAATTAAATAAATAATTATGGGGTATTAAGTAAAAAATAGGAGATTAAAAGTAAAATAAATAACTAAAAATAGGGGATAAATATAATAAGCTTAAATGAACCAAAAGTGTAAAATGCGTCCAGAAACATGTTTAGGCTGGAAAATCCTGAAACCGACTCACCAGACGACGACACGTGGCAGACCAGTTACTCTTTATTATATATATATATATATATATATATATATATATAGAGAGAGAGAGAGAGAGAGAGGAAAGTTCAAATGTGAACCACTTTTTCATTGTGAATGTGAGGACATCCGAGAGCGCGCTATGTGGCAATCTGAAACGTGCTCGACTAAGCTTTATTCATACCGCATAAAGTTATTATTCAGACCGAATAAAGCTTAGTCGCACTCTGACATGGGCGACTTAACGTTCTGGTTAGCTTTATTCAGTTTACATAATAGCTTTATGCACTATGAGTCGCCCACGTGGTGCGCTCTCGGCTATCCTCACGTTCATAATGAAAAAGTGGTTCACATTTGAACTTTCCTCTCAATATAGGGGTGGGTTCAAATGTGAACCACTTTTTCATTGTGAACGTGAGGACAGCCGAGTAGCGCGTCACATGACAATCTAACTTGAGCGACTTAGCTTTATTCAGTCTACATAAACCCCACGGGTTAGCTTCATTCAAGCTTTATTCATACTGCATAAAGTTTTTATGCAAGCTGAATAAAGCTAACCCGCGCGTTAAGTGGCCCACGTCAGAGTGCGACTAAGCTTTATTCATACCGCATAAAGCTTTATTCAGTCTGAATAATAGCTTTATGCAATATGAATAAAGCTTAGTATTAGACCGAAATTCTTTTTGTCTATTATTCTTGATTTAGTTTCCTTAGTTATAGTTTCCTTATTATTCTTGATTTAGTTTGCTTCTTTATCTAGGTCTAATAGTCTATATATTTTGATTTGTATCATTCTATTATTTATCAATAACAATTACCAATTTCCTTTAGCAAGTTTGATTTGGTATCAGAGCCAATCAACTCCTGATCTTTTTCTAACCCTAATCGGCGCTGCCAATCCCTAACCTCCAGCGGTATCAAACTTCCAGCCAAACTAATCCCCCTGCTTCAATGGTAGCTATCATCAATTTCTCTCATCAAGAAAAGACAACCCACAATTCCCACAAATTCCCCTTCACTCTCAAACCCACCAATTATGGCTACTGGCGTTCGATGCTTGAGTCGTTCCTAACATCCCATAACCTGTTTGGTTATGTTGATGGTACGATCCCGTGTCCAGAACAGAAAGTACAAGTTGGAGATGCTACAACAGACAATCCTAGCTACACTCCTTGGATTTCGAATGATGCTCACATTCAAACATTACTCATCTCAACAGTGTCTAAAGAATCTTACCAGCATGTTCTTGGCAAAACCTCCCGTGCAGTTTGGTAGTCCCTGGAACGGGCCTATGCGCCCGACACCGCCTCACACGAATTCTTTCTCAAAAGCCAACTCATGCACATCACCATGAAAGGTGATGAAAAACCAATTGACTACCTCTGCAGAGCCCAACAATATGCTACGGTTCTTGCCAACATCAGAGAACTGATAAAAGATAGCGATCTCGTTATGCACACCCTTGCAGGGATTCGTGAATGTTGATCCAGTCTTCCTAAGACTTTGTGAAATACCAATGATCCTTTATCTATCTTCTGTAAAATACTTAGCACTACTGAAAGATGAAGTTCACTACTTCAACGATTCTTTATCGCTGACAGTTTGGGCAATCAGCGATTGCTGATCACTGACTCCGTTCAGTATCGGCAAGAGCTGACATCAGCTAAGTATCCACTGAAAGACAAATAGTCATACCATAAGAAAACCATCAGCACCATCTATTGATGTAAGCTGAACGAAAGAGTCAGCGAGCTTGTGATCTGAAGTTGAACTCAGTGATAGCAAGCTGACTACTCTACATGACGTTCTGCTGAAGACAAGTCACAGTGCCTCCCTGATCTTTCCCAGAGATCAGCGACTCTAAGGCCCGATCAGTGACTTGCTCTTTACGAATTCAAGATTTGTCTTTCCCTCCTATATGCACGCAAAGGATTTGATTTGCCTTTCTGACAAGAGTACAAAAAGGGGATGTCTCTTCACTGCTCCCTCTTTGCTTGTCAACCATAAGGCAATTGTACACTATAGACCATAACCCTACCAAGTATGGGCCGTCGTCTATAGTATATAGTACAATAGAACCACTCTTAGTTTGCCACGTGCAAAAGTTGTTCTGCCATGCATTTAATGCATGGGGTATAAACATGAGTATTAGGTTTGTTCTTCAAACCAACCTTGGTTCATGCTTCTATACCCCAATCCTTTCTCTCTCTCTATCAAGGCTCATTTCTATCTATCTCTATTCTTGCTTTGTGCATAAGCAAATGCTTCGTGAAATACTTATGGATTGTTTGGATCATGACATAGTCTAAATCCGCTTCAACAAACAATCTACTTTAGTTCACACAAAAACTCCATAGGGGTTGTGAATTAAATTAAGTAGAAGAAACTGTGTTGATTGTATTCAACCCCCCCCCCCTTCTACAATACAATTTAGATAGTTGGCCATCGAAAGAGGACCAACAAGTGGTATCAGAGCGGTTAGAAACTCTTTCTTCTATCTAACTGTTCACAAAAGAAACATAGTTTCTAGATCCACACTATGACCACCTTTCCTTCTAAAGATTCTTACTTCAATTCTGGATCTCTGGCAAAGCCACCCAGATTCATGCCCGAAAATTTCCCTTTTTAGAAATCTCGGATGGAGCTATTCTTAGCTGGTTCTGATCCTCAAATCCCCTACTTTATAGAACCACACATTCCCACTTCTATAATCCCTTCCGTTGCTGCTACTGATAACACCCCTGCAGTACATGAAAGAAGCTTTGTCAAACTAGTTGCTAACTGGTCTGATGAAGATAGACGTCTGGTGAATATTGACACCAAGGCAAGATCTCTGATAGCTATGTCTCTTCCTGATGAAGTATTTCACTCCTCAACAAGCTGAAATCTGCTAAGTAGATATGGGACACTCTGTGTCTCCAATACGAGGGCGCTGATGCTCTCATGGAATCTAGAAAGATTCACCTCATACGTCAGTATGAGAAGTTCATCGCTGTTAAAGGTGAAACTCTCTCCCAGACCCATCAGAGGTTTAACTGCCTCTTGATAGATCTGAAGACCTATGACGTCTCCTACTCCAACTCGCAGGTAATCACTAAGTTCATGGAAGCTCTCCCGGATCACTGGGAAAATTACACCATGTGTCTTAAAATGTCAAAGGACATAAAGACTATAACTCTCAGTGAGTTATATGGTATGATGCTCAACCATGAACAGCTCAAGACCCTTAAGTCAATTCTCATAAGAGATACTAAGGATGTCAAAAGCACCTCTCTTGCTTTAATTTCTGACTCTCCTCAACCCTCTAATCCTGTCTCAACAGTGACCATCACTGAGATAGAAGATTCTGACTCTGACCACGTCTCTGATACTGAGACTGAGCTCAATGAGTCTCTTGCTCTTCTTTCTAAGCATTTTAAGAAGTTTGGACGAAAAGGAAACTTCCGAAAGTCCAAACCCCTCTCTCTTACTAACAAGGCTGAAACACCTTCTGGTGATAAGGCCTCTGCTACTTGCTTCAAGTGTCAGGGAATAGGGACACTATGCTACTGAATGCAGGTACAAGAAGAATCAGTTCGCAGAATCTTCCTCTCCAGCTTCCAAAGAGGACAAATACTGGAAGCTGAAGGCGAAATATCGCAAGCTGAAATACCAGCGAAAAGGCAAAGGTCTAATCGCTGAAGGCAAAGGATGGGACGATTCCTCTGACGATTTCTCAGATGAGGAAGACACCACTGAAGCCACATGTCTGATGGCTATCATTGAAGAAGCTGAACCAGTTCTCATGGCGCAGCTTGAGGACGTCCCTGAAGAGGTTCCTGCTACACCTACTTCATCCTCATTCCCACCTTTTCAGGTATCTACTCCCTCTCCCTCTGATACTATGTCAGCGATGGACGCTCTTACCATCGATTTGCATAATGCCTTAAACGGCAAGTCCTCTGCTGAAAAGATCAATCTTGATCTTAGGACTGAGCTCAAAGAGTGTTATGAGAAACTCAAAGAGCTTGCCATTTATGAAGCAAGTTACAAGGACCAGGTTAATGTGAACCAAATCCTTTGTCTTGAAAGAGAACGGGATATCGCTGAGAAAGAGAAAGTTCTTGCTGAACTCTACTCTGAGAAGGTTACTGTCAAAAGTTGGGCTGATGCTTCTAAAACTGTTAACAAAATAATCTCCTCTCAGCGACATCCTAAGATTAGAACCTGTCTAGGTTTTAATAAAGACAATTTGCATGCTGATGATATGCCTGATAAATCTAGTTTAAAGTTTGGCATGTTTGTCTCTTCTAACTCTTGTCCCGCTGATGAAAATGACTCTACCTCTGACCAGCCCTCCATAGACAGGAATTTCTCTCTCCAACCACCAAAACCTTCTAAAACTTACTTTAAGACTCCTAAAGTCTTAGGTGGTGGACCTCCTAGGTCAGGGAAGCTGAAAACAGGACAAAACCCTGTTCCCAGACTTACAGTAGATATTATATCTAAGCCTGAGGAAAAGACACAAATTCCTCCTCAGACCACTGAAAAAGGCTTTCTTGGACAAGGACCAACCCATCTTAGGTTTAAACATCCTAAGGGTAGTCTCTCTAAGGCTAAGACCTTCAGAAGTTGCTATCACTGTGGTCAAAATGATCATATTGCTAGTAATTGTCCAAATGCTACCAAAGTTGAAAAGGCAGCTAAGGTAAAGAAAGGTCCCAAGGCTGAAAAATCAGTCAAAGGAAAGAATCCTTTAATCCTCGATGCATCTAGCATCCATGATCCTGTCAATTCTAAGAAATCAGAAATGACAGATGTCGTTGCCTCTACCTCAAATGCAATGATAATCTATGTCCCTGATGAGTAATCAAGTGCTGACTCAACTGGACTCAACTTTATGTGGGTCCCCAAGACCACTTAACCTGTCTTCTTATTTCAGGGAAAGGGCATCTGGTATCTTGATAACGGATGCTCAAAGCACATGACTGGAAACAAGCATGTGCTGGTTGACTTCAAAGAAGAAGCATGCCCTTCAGTCAAACTTGGCGGTGAAGGAAGAGGTATCACTAAAGGTTGTGGTACCTTAACCAATGGTAAGACTACCATTAAGAAGGTATCTTATGTTGAAGGACTGACTCACAACCTGGTGAGTATCAGTCAACTTTGTGATAAGGATCACAAAGTCTCTTTCTCCAAGAAGTACTGTAAGGTGAAGAACAGGCACAAGAAAGTCATTCTCAGAGGACAACGTTTCCATGATGTCTACAGTATCAACATGGACACATCCACTGAAAATGTGTGCTTCATGTCCAGGGCCTCTTCTGACATTAACTGGCTCTGGCACAAGCGTCTCTCTCACCTTAACTTCAAAACCAACAATCAACTCTCTATCAGCAATCTGGTTGATGGTCTCCCTGAAAAGAGCTTTGCAAAGGAATCTCTTTGCTCAGCATGTGAAAAGGAAAAGCAGACCAGAGCTTCTTTCAAATCGAAGCAGGTCTCCACTATCTCCTCTCCACTACAGCTATTGCACATGGATCTCTTCGGACCTGTCAATACTCAGTCTATTGGTGGAAAGCGCTATACACTAGTAATTGTGCACGAATACTCAAGATACACTTGGGTGTTCTTCCTCAGATCCAAGAGCGATGCCTCTCAAGAGATTATCAACTTCATTCTTCAGATGGAGAAGTATAATCAGATCACTGTTCGTTCTCTAAGAAGTGATCACGTACTGAATTCAAAAACAGTGTTCTTGATGATTTTCTTGTTAGCAAGGGAATCTCTCAAAACTTCTCATCCGTTCGAACTCCTCAGCAAACGGAGTCGCTGAACGAAGAAATCGCACGCTAATTGAAGCTGCAAGGTCGATGCTGATTGAAGCACGTCTACCTCTCCAATTCTAGGCTGAAGCTATCAACACGGCCTGTTATACCCAGAACAGGTCGATAATCGTGAAACGATTCAAGAAAACAGCCTATGAGCTCTTCAGGGGAAGAAAGCCAAACATTTCCTACTTTCATATCTTTGGTTGTAATTGTTATATCAAAACGACAGAGATAATCTAGGAAAGTTTGATGCCAAAGCTGATGATGGTTTTCTTGTTGGATACTCCACTGTATCCAATGCGTATCGCATTTTTAACAAACGTAGGCAAACTCTAGAAGAAACCATCCATGTCAAGTTTGATGAAATTGATCCATTTTCATCCGCTCCTTCTTTTTCTAATAGTGATGATATAGATCAATGGGCTAACTCTTACTTTCAGGTCCCTGAAAATGACATTCCTAAGCTTAGCACTCCTGTTGCAGGATCTTCATCATTCATCCCTGATGGATTCGAATAACCTAATATCCCACAGGATACCCCTATCCACTCAGCGATTCCTTTGAATCAAGTATCTCCCACCATTTCTCATGAAGATATTCCGTCAACTTCAGGGTCTGCTGAAGTTGTACAAGATGCTGACAACCCTCTTCAACTGAATGATGTCCCTGAGGCTTCTATCCTTTCAGCCGCTGAACCTATTTAGGTCATCGCTGATGAATCTACTTCATCAACAAATGCTGAACCTCTACAGGCTATTCCTCAGCCTCCTGCTCTTAGATGGACCAAAGATCATCCAATTGATCAAGTACTTGGTGATCCCTCTACTGGAGTCAAAACTCGACAACAGTCAGGTAACCACTATCTTTATGTCAGCTTTCTATCTGAACATGAACCTACAAAAGTAGATGAAGCACTCGCTGATCCATCTTGGGTCTCAGCGATCTAGAAAGAAACCTTGTCTGGACACTTGTTCACAAGCCATCTAGAAAGACCATCATTGGTCTCAAATGGGTTTTTCGAAACAAACTAGATGAGCATGGTATAGTCATTCGTAACAAGGCTAGACTTGTTGCACAAGGTTATAGACAAGAAGAGGGGATAGACTACGACGAAACTTTTGCCCCTGTTGCTAGACTTGAAGCCATAAGGCTATTTTCTTGCCTATGCTGCTCACATGAACTTTCAGGTCTACCAAATCGACGTCAAAAGTGCGTTTCTAAATGGGAAACTCGCTGAAGAAGTCTATGTCGCTCAACCTCTAGGATTCACTGATCTTAAGCATCCAAACCATGTTTACAAGCTAAACAAGGCTTTGTATGGTCTAAAGCAGACACCTAGAGCCTGGTATGAAACCTTATCTACTTTTCTTATTGCTGAAGATTTCACTAGTGGAAAGATTGACAACACTCTGTTTGTCAAGTCTTACAAGGATCATGTTTTCCTTGCCCAAATTTATGTTGATGACATTATTTTTGGATCCACGAAAGCCAAACTTTGCAAAAAGTTTGAGTCACTCATGCCATCTCAGTACAAGATGTCTATGATGGGTGAACTAACCTATTTCTTAGGTCTTCAGGTTAAACAATCTGAAAAGGGGATTTTCATCTCTCAAGGCAAGTATGTTCGAGATATGCTAAAGAAATTTGATCTCACTACTTGCTCTGAAATGAAAACACCCATGGCTCCTCCTCTAAAACTAGACAAGGATTCCAATGGAAAATTCTGTCGATGTCTCTACCTATGGAGGAATGATAGGCTCACTGTTGTATCTTATAGCAAGCCGTCCTGATATCATGTATGCCACCTGCCTATGCGCACGATATCAGGCTGACCCAAAGGAATCCCATCTGAAGGTTGTAAAGCGCATCTTCAGATATCTGAAAGGGACTCCCAACCTTGGTCTCTGGTACCCCAGGGACCTAGGTTTCGATCTAACCTGCTTTTTCAGATAGTGATTTTGCAGGCTGCAAATTAGATCGAAAGAGCACCACTGGTGGGTGTCATCTTCTTGGTGGCAAGTTGGTGAGCTGGACAAGCAAGAAGCAAAACTCCGTGTCCACATCAACCACTGAGGCTGAATATGTCGCCGCTGGAAGCTGCTGTGCTTAAGTATTATGGATGAGAAATCAGGTGTTGGACTACGGTTTTCAGCTGTCCAAAATTCCCATATTCTGCGACAATACCTCAGCTATCGCCATCGCCAACAATCCTGTCTTACACTCGAAGACAAAGCACATTGAGATCCGATATCATTTTATCAGAGATCATGTGATAAATGGAGATGTTGAACTCCATTTCATACCTACTGAATACCAGCTCGCTGATCTCTTCACGAAACCCCTTGATGAGAAGAGGTTCAATCAACTCATTAGCGAGCTAGGCATGCTAAACCCTGATGCTTGATCTTCAGCAAGCTCATGGCTCTTACTATTCTTGTACATTAATTATGTATTTTTCTTTTCCAATGTACTATTTATTCCTCTTGAATGAATATAAAGATCCTGCTGATCTTTATCAGTCACTGATGATGTTTCTCTCTGATATATTGCATTTATTTCTATCCTTATGATCAATTATAAGTGATAAACCTACCTTAACGCATTTATTGTGATAAGAAGATTTTCTGACTACATTTCAAAATCTTTTGAATATGTAACTAGACAAGTTATCTTTTTACTTATCTTTTACCAACTCTATCTGGTAGAGTTGACGTTTTGACACCATACGTTACATCTTAACGTGTGTCAGGCGCGTGGCAGTAAATGATGAGACGGTTTTAAGCGCGTAAAATGAACTGATTCGGTGCATTTAATAACCGTCATAATCACATCTTGAAACTTGCTCCACGTCCCATCTTCTTTGGGCGCCAAAATCGCACATTTTGGTATCCCTCCTCTCTATATAAATCCACTCTTGGATTACTTCTTTTCTTCACAACTTACCACATCTTCTCTCTAAAGATTTGCTTCACAATGTGTTCAACTCTTTCTTCTTCCTTTGAAGATCTTCTTCCTAGTTTGGTGAGTTCATCCTTGTTACAAGGATCTTTTCTTTTCTCTTCTCTCAAAGATAATAACTCACTTTGAGTTTATCTTTAAGAACATAAGTTCTCTAACAATACATCTCTCTTATATCTTATTGTGCTCTAACTTATGTTTCCTTTTCCCTTCAACGCAGATTCTCTTCTACTCTACTGTTTCTGCAGCACAAATCTCAGCTCTAATGAAGGAAGGTCCTGCATCTCAGCTACAGCACCTGGTGCTGTATCTGAGGGGGAGAAAGTCTTGCAGGACACCTTCTTCTAAAAGGGATGTTCCATTCCCCTTTACCCTCCTCTTGCAGGATACCTTCTTCTAATGAAGAAGGTTCCTCTTTCAACTCCGTCCTTCTCTCTGTACTGGCCTGTCTCCTCGGATCTTCAAATATAGAACCCAAGTCTCGGGAGAAGATAGGATATCAGCCTAAAAGGGGAGAAAGTGGAGTGGCACCTACTAAGGGGGGAAACATCGGCGATCAGAAACTCAAACGAGTAATGATTGTTCTCTTGGTGATTTCATTCTTTCAGGATCTGTATTCGACACAGGAGTATGTGTCTCCTGGTTGAATGCATCCCTCCCATTCATCGTTTGGATGGATGCCTCTTTCCAAGGAATAGAAGATTTACTGGAAACCCTGCTCTCTCGCATTCATCTTCTGGATGGATGCCTCTTTCACATCTGTCAGCGGAGTTCAAGACTTTGCTTCCAGGACTGGCTGAGAAAGAGAAGAAAGAAAAGACCTCTAGACTAGTTCGATGTCTATGTATTTCTTTCACTGTCTCTATGTATTTCTTTCAGTGACTTGTAATTTGTTTTTTTCTGTATTGTAATCTTCAATTTATGATGAAATGAATACAAGTATCTTCTTATCTCTGATATCTGTTTCTTTATTGCTGATATCAACTCACTGAAAATGACTTTACTTAACAGTTAAATAATACAAGTACCTTTCACATGTGTTGTTTCCTAACTGTTACTTATGGACTTAGAATTCAAATTATTTTAAGTTCTAGAATCAAAACAAGCTCCCAGTTGTCTTATCATTGATATTTAGGGGGAGATTGTTGATCCAGTCTTCCTAAGACTTTGTGAAATACCAATGATCCTTTATCTATCTTCTGTAAAATACTTAGCACTGCTGAAAGATGAAGTTCACTACTTCAGCGATTCTTTATCGTAGTCATCATATTTTGGATCTTATTTATTGTGATGTTTGGGGCCTTACTCCATCACCATCCCTTGATGGTCATCGTTATTTCTTGTTATGTGTTGACCATTACACCCGCTACATGTGGCTTTACCCCCTATCTCAAAAATCTAACGTTTACGCCACTTTAACCAATTTCATCACCATGGTTGAACGCCGGTTCAACCCAAACTGAAATGCATCCAATCGGATTGGGGTGGCGAATTTTGTCCGCTAGCCTCATTTTGCCGTAACCTTGGCATTCTTTACCGCCACTCTTGCCCGCTATTTCCTCAGTTTAGCAAAACGGTTTTGTGGAGTGTCGCCACAGACATGGTTGAAACTGGCCTTTCACTAATGCTCATTCTCACCTCCCTCGGCGTTTTTGGCATTTTGCCAGGGACGGACCTAGACAAAATTTTAACCGGTGGCACCATATAATCATATAATATATATGAACCTAAAAATAATTACAAAAGTTAAGTTTCTCCTTGACAAAACTCAGATTTTTGAAGGTTTGAATAAGATTTTAAAAGCTTTTGTAGTTGCTTCATCAAGGTAAGTGTTGTAGTTACATTGTAACTTCGATTTTAGCATTTTTGAAGCTCTTTTCTTGCATTTCTTGAGGATTAAACCCTCTTTTAGTGATGAATATCATTCTTCATGTTTGGGGATGAGAATGAACCTTAGAAATGTGTAAGAACATTCAAAGAAGGTGAAATTCCATGACTCCTCCTTATAAACACAAGATTTGAAGTAAAAATCACATATTTGATGTTTTTGTTACTCTTTGTGGGGCTGAACTTATCTAATAGTTCATGCATGTGTTTTGATGATATCCAAATGTATTTCATCTACTCATTTGATATAAATTAGGGTTTTTAGTTTATTATCAAAGAAACCCCCAAATCTTGGTGATTTTATGTGTTTTTGGTGAATAAAAATGAATATGGAATCTGGAATGTTGCTGACAGATTATTGCATGTTGTTTGGACGACCCAAAAAGGGTGTTTTTGGATTCATTCTTCTCTGAAATTTTTATGGTTCAATATTTTATGTGTTAGGGTTCAAACCCCACTGGAATCATTCAAAAATTCCATGTTTTGAGCTCACAACCATGTTAAAACTTTTTAGTGTTCATCAGCTTCTGGTCAGAATTTTATATCAACTTCATGCATGCATATCTCCTTGATAACATAACTAAAATGCATGATTCTTGATTCTAAGTTCAAGTTCAGTGAGTTAGATTTCCAAAGAATCCGAAAACACATGATTTGGTGGATTTTTGAGTGCTCAACCAATGAAAAGGAATTCGTGGTGCAATCTGTCCAAGGATGGCAGATTCACATGCATGGATTCAAGAGGTCATATCTCATTCAAAAATCATCCAAATCGTGTGAAACTTGTTTCATTAGTTAGATATTTGTTTTATCTTGAATATCCCTTTTGAAATTTGAATTTTGGTGTAGAAATGAATTCTTTATGGTACAAACATCACTGACTTGTATTACCAAAAATGATTTATGCACACTGATTTTGTAATAATTTTTAAAATAAGTTAAACATCTCCAAAAATCATGAAATTTGGTGGGAATGTTGTTAACACCCCCAATATCAGAAGGTAAAATTTTGACAACTTGTCTCTTTGTGGAACTAAGCTTAATGGTAGCATTTTTGAAAGAAAACAAATCTGCCAGAATCTGATTTCTTCAAAAAGGATTGTTTTGCAAATTCCAAGAATTCCCATATGTTTGGATATGAATTGAAGTAACAAAAACCTATTTTATATTAAGTTGAACTTAAAAAGGTTAAGTAAAGGCATTATAATAGGATATCGGTATTGACTTACTAGATTTGGACCGTTGAATTTTAGACTTACGTCAATTACGTATGTGATAGGGCTTAATTAGACTTGAAGTCGGGATTTGATCACGCACTACCGGTTGTTTCTTTTAAATGCAAAAGCTACTCGAGGTGAGTATTCACAGCCCCTCTTTCACCGTTTTTACGTGTTTGGGGTGAAAAGCATGCTTACAAATGATTATGAATAATTGTGAATAATGTTGCGAAATAAAATGTGTTGTGAGCTAAATTTGATATGTTATGAGGCATGATATAGTGAGTCTAAAATGTTGAAGTCCCCGGTAACTACTATTAACTCATAACAATGGGCCTATAATACTAGTGGATAGCGCTATTTGGTTGACATACCCACTTTAAACTGACGAGGAATAGGTGCACTGTATTGAATAAAATTTTTACACATGTGGGATTTAGTCCCACCGCTGAGGTAGAATAGGGGCGTAGCATGTCATAAAATTTCAGGATTAGTAGTGACTCAAAGAATAAATATCATGCGATTAACGTTAACCCGGGAAATTTACTCACATTTTGATACTAAGCTTGAAATGGAGTGAGCAAAAACGTTCACTAATGTTAAGGCTAGTATCGGTAGTGAACAAAAAGGTTCACTAAAATCTGTTTATGAAAAATTGAGTGAATAAAAAGGTTCACTGAAAATTTGTTGCATATAAACTGTTTTGTGCATATGAAAACCTGTGAACTCACCAACTCTCGTAGTTGACACTTGATTTAACATGCTTTTCAGGAAATCCGAAGGTGATTGATAAGGCTTAATTTTTGGATATTGTAATCACCAATCAAGACTTTGTTAATTTCGTTATGTTGTAAACCTTTAATTATGGATTGGTTGTAATACGATGTAAACTTTATTTATTTTGATATGAATGATTGGTGCTATTTATCTCCTATCGCTATGAAATCTGAGCTGTCACACCTCGTGTTTCCGCTTTAGCGGGGTGTTACTATACTTATATACCAAAAGATAATCACAAAAAAATGTCTTTATAGGATTGAAAAACAACTCCTAAATTTGTCCTCGACGTGTTTTCATCTTTTGAAAACGATCTATGACATCTTCATTCTTGACATTATGATGGGCTTCCTTTTCGATGGCGCAAATGAGGGCGGAATTCAAAAAGTCATCGGCAATTCGATTACGTAGATCCGTCTTGACAAGCTTCATGGTCGAGAAACATCTTTCAACTGTAGCAGTTGCAACCGGCAAAACGAGTGTTAGCTTCAATAATCAGTAGACTAAAGGATGGTAAATATGCTTTCCTGTTTCCACCATCAATCTAGCAAGGTCGGTAATGCCGTTTACGTTGGCAAATCTAACATCATTACAAACAGAATGATGATAGATGTCGAGTTCATGTTCAAGAACCATTCTTTCTTTGTCATCAAAATCACATGGATACATCCGACTCAACTTCAATAGGCTTGATTTGTTAAACTGAGGAAATGAATTGCGTGGATTCAAAGCCGCCATATTTTGAAGCAAGTCGGTGCTAATCTCACAAAAACGATCACCAAACTCTCGAATCTGCATATCCAAAACAGTGTTGAATATATCATAATTATAATAATGCTTATTGCTAATGTTCATCCTTTTCCGTGGGTTTCTTGTGTTAACATAACCTTCCGCCATATCCAACTTGACAACATTATGTTTGTCACAAAAAAAAGTAGCTTTTTTCCAAAACCCCATCAAACCCATTTTCTCTTAATATTTGCAATTGTGCTTTCGTTGTTCTTATCAAATCAACCGCTTCCAAGATGTCTTGATCTTTCCTTTGAAGAGCTTGAGACAATGAATTTGTTAACCCTAAAATGGTTAATATCAAGTGCATATAAAACACAAATTCAAAAGTCTTGAAGTACGATAAAAGACCACTTGTTTGAAGCCGAGTTGCTCCATTATCACCATCATCTTCGCCATAGTCAAGAACATTTATAACATCTTGAAACAAAGCAATCAAGATCATAATTGTTTTAAGATGAGAATTCCATCGTGTATCTCCAGCTCGTACAAGGGAAATCTCTTGGTTTAACCCCTTCCGGTCTCGACTTCATCATTCCCAATTTGTTCTTGAATCCTATCTTTGTGACTTTCTCGTAACATATCTTTTGGCTTGCAAGAAGAGTTGACCACCGTCACAACCAAGGCTAACAAATCAAAAAAGTCTCTAACACCGTCATGCTTCTTTGCAACCGCCACAACTACTAACTGAAGTTGATGTGCAAAACAATGTACATAAAAGGCCGATTCATTTTCACTCAAGATCAAAGCTTTCAACCCATTAAATTTGCCACTCATGTTGCTAGCACCATCATAACCTTGCCCTCTTACCTATTCAAAACATAGATTTAGCTATCTAGGACTTAGATAAAAATTAGATAAAGTAGAATAGTAGATGAATAATTAATATTTTTTTACCTTTGTGAAACTCAATCCATGCTTTGCAAATAAATCTTCAAGTGCAACTTTTAGACTTAAAGCGGATGTATCCCTAACATGAACAACGCCAATAAACCTCTCTTGAACAATTCCGTATTTGTCAACAAACCTCAAAACAACTGCCATTTGTTCTTTTCTAGAAACATCGCTAGACTCATCCACCAACAATGCAAATACATCATTTCCAAGTTCTCCCATGATGAATTTCAATACTTCTTCTGCAAAGCAAGTGACAAGATCCTTTTGAATCTTTGGAGACGTCAATTGATTGCTCTTTGGTGAATTTTGAAATATCATCTTTCCAATATCACCATTTGTCCTCCCGATTAATTTTAAAGTCCCCAAGAAAAGTCCTTTATACAAAGAACTTTCGGACACATCGTTACCCCCGAAATGGTAACGCAATCTCCAACAAGTATCTACAAACTTCAAATGGGTTTACGCAATCTCCGCCATCTCCCCTTCCTCTCTACCTTTTGTACCCACCTCCTTTACCATTAACAACAAGTACCCTAGATAGCGACACGTTATGTTCGAGGAATTGGACGCGCTCTATAAGAATGGTACGTGGACTCTTGTTCCACCTGTCCCTAACTCTAACGTGGTTGCTTGCAAATGGGTTTACAGGTTGAAAGCTGATGAAAACGGGAAACTTAGCAGGTACAAAGCACGCTTGCTTGCAAAGGGTTTTCATCAACAACATGGTGTTGACTATCATGAGACATTCAGCCCTGTTATCAAACCGACTACCATTCAGACTATTCTCTCATTGGCTGTTCCAAATCAGTGGTCCTTGAGACAATTGGGCATTCAATTAGCATTTTTACATGGTGATCTTGCTGAAACGGTTTATATACGCCAACCACCAGGCTTCGTTGATCCCAACCAACCGGATCATGTCTGTCTACTTAACAAGTCTCTTTATGGTCTTAAACAGGAACCTCATGACTGGTTCACTAAACTCTCTATCGTTCTTATTTAGTTGGGGTTTCATGGGTCCAAGACAGATCCCTCATTGTTCACCAACATCATTGGGCGTCTCCATTCTCTTTTTGCTCTTAAAGACTTGGGTCAGCTTCATTACTTTCTTTGACTGGAAGTTATTCACAAGGATTCTGATCTTGTCTTATCGCAACGAAAGTAAATTGCTGATATACTACACCGGGTTGGTTTGGCATATTGCAAGCCCATCTCCACACCCATGATGTAACATCCCACCTATTGTCCGCTTTGCCCCACCGGCTCATGGCTTTGTTTTTGGCGACCTGGTGAGGACTTCCCAGGAGGTCACCCATCCTGGTACTACTCCCATCCTGGCACGCTTAACTACAGCGTTCTAAGAACCTGTCGTGCATTAGGCCCAAAACGCGCTATTGTTAGGAAGGCCAAGACATTACTTATAACACCCAGCATCACTCTTGTCCACTGCCGATATGGAATATGCCTAAGGTGTTACAAAACCCCCCCCCCCTTGGGACTCATCGTCCTCGATGAGGTTTGCCCCTTATCCCGAACGGTACAAGAGTGGCTCTAATACCATCTGTAACATCCCACCTACCTCAACAACAATATTGTCCGCTTTGCCCCACCGGCTCACAGCTTTCTTTTTGGCGACTTGGTGAGGACTTCCCAGGAGGTCACCCATCCTGGTACTACTCCCACCCTAGCATGCCTAACTGCAGCGTTCCAAGAACCTGTCGTGCATTAGGCCCCAAAACGCGTTGTTGTTAGGAACGCCAAGACATTACTTATAACACCCAGCATCACTCTTGTCCACGGCCGATATGGAATATGCCTAAGGTGTTACAAACTTGTAACATCCCAAAATTTAAATACCTCAATATATTAGAAAATATCATCCCAAGATCATCACTTACATTGCAGAGGAAAAAAATAACAACTTTATCATATTATCGTGCCCTAGCTTTACAAGTTTACGAACACAATTTGTTCTCTATATTAGTGCCTTGAACTGAACATACTCATCTTTCGATGCCACTCTTAGCCGATCTATGCTTCATTCCACTTTTCCTTCCATTTCGTATTCACCTGGTTGCATAATCATTTTGAAAAAAAGTTGGTTGAGCCTAGGGCCTAGTGGATATACGGATTTATGCAAAAGACATTTCACAAAGCATTTTTAATTTATTCGCACATACGATATATAATCCACACAGCTTACGACATTGGGAAGGTGTCTATTCCACACAGCTTAACCCAGCAAACTCGCACAACATTGTTTGCTCTTACGGTTTTAAAACGAGCTCACACAGCATGCTCGTAGTATACCCCCGTTGCCACACAAAAACAGATACTTCACAAAGCATCATACATTTATTGCATAAACGACAAATCGAAAACATCAATAAAACTTTTAACATGCTTGCAAGCAGTTATAATTAAAACATATGCAACCGTTTAGAAAATTCACGTATAACTCACAGTGATCGTCGCCCAAATCGTTCCTCGAAGTGGTTAGCGTCTCCCCTACAAATCGAGTGCCATAATCTTATTAAAAACGACTCCCTTAAGATGATTGAATGTTACCTTGACACTACTTATTTCACGATCTCAAACACGTCGACATCCTAACGTTTTGATGCCCTTAGTTACGACTTCCTTATTTTATAATTATACGAATATATATATATACATATTATGTGCCAACGATTCTCTTATATATATATATTATATATATATTTATACATATTATTACACCGCCATCTCCCCTTCCTCTCTACCTTTTGTACCCACCTCCTTTACCATTAACAACAAGTACCCTAGATAGCGACACGTTATGTTCGAGGAATTGGACGCGCTCTATAAGAATGGTACATGGACTCTTGTTCCACCTGTCCCTAACTCTAACTTGGTTGCTTGCAAATGGGTTTACAGGTTGAAAGCTGATGAAAACGGGAAACTTAGCAGTACAAAGCACGCTTGCTTGCAAAGGGTTTTCATCAACAACATGGTGTTGACTATCATGAGACATTCAGCCCTGTTATCAAACCGACTACCATTCAGACTATTCTCTCCTTGGCTGTTCCAAATCAGTGGTCCTTGAGACAATTGGGCATTCAATTAGCATTTTTACATGGTGATCTTGCTGAAACGGTTTATATACGCCAACCACCAGGCTTCGTTGATCCCAACCAACCGGATCATGTCTGTCTACTTAACAACTCTCTTTATGGTCTTAAACAGGAACCTCGTGACTGGTTCACTAAACTCTCTATCGTTCTTATTTAGTTGGGGTTTCATGGGTCCAAGACAGATCCCTCATTGTTCACCAACATCATTGGGCGTCTCCATTCTCTTTTTGCTCTTAAAGACTTGGGTCAGCTTCATTACTTTCTTTGACTGGAAGTTATTCACAAGGATTCTGATCTTGTCTTATCGCAACGAAAGTAAATTGCTGATATACTACACCGGGTTGGTTTGGCATATTGCAAGCCCATCTCCACACCCATGATGTAACATCCCACCTATTGTCCGTTTGCCCTACCGGCTCATGGCTTTGTTTTTGGCGACCTGGTGAGGACTTCCCAGGAGGTCACCCATCCTGGTACTACTCCCATCCTGGCACGCTTAACTACAGCGTTCTAAGAACCTGTCGTGCATTAGGCCCCAAAACGCGCTGTTGTTAGGAAGGCCAAGACATTACTTATAACACCCAACATCACTCTTGTCCACGCCGATATGGAATATGCCTAAGGTGTTACAAAACCCCCCCCCTTGGGACTCATCGTCCTCGATGAGGTTTGCCCCATGTCCCAAACGGTACAAGAGTGGCTCTAATACCATCTGTAACATCCCGCCTACCTCAACAACAATATTGTCCGCTTTGCCCCACCGCTCACGGCTTTCTTTTTGGCGACTTGGTGAGGACTTCCCAGGAGGTCACCCATCCTGGTACTACTCCCACCCTAGCATGCCTAACTGCAGCGTTCCAAGAACCTGTCGTGCATTAGGCCCCAAAACGCGTTGTTGTTAGGAACGCCAAGACATTACTTATAACACCCAGCATCACTCTTGTCCACGGCCGATATGGAATATGCCTAAGGTGTTACAAACTTGTAACGTCCCAAAATTTAAATACCTCAATATATTAGAAAATATCATCCCAAGATCATCACTTACATTGCAGAGGAAAGAAAATAACAATGTTATCATATTATCGTGCCCTAGCTTTACAAGTTTACGAACACAATTTGTTCTCTATATTAGTGCCTTGAACTGAACATACTCATCTTTCGATGCCACTCTTAGCCGATCTATGCTTCATTCCACTTTTCCTTCCATTTCGTATTCACCAGGTTGCATAATCATTTTGAAAAAAAGTTGGTTGAGCCTAGGGCCCAGTGGATATACGGATTTATGCAAAAGACATTTCACAAAGCATTTTTAATTTATGCACATACGATATATAATCCACACAGCTTACGACATTGGGAAGGTGTCTATTCCACACAGCTTAACCCAGCAAACTCGCACAACTTTGTTTGCTCTTACGGTTTTAAAACGAGCTCACACAGCATGCTCGTAGTATACCCCCGTTGCCACACAAAAACAGATACTTCACAAAGCATCATACATTTATTGCATAAACGACAAATCGAAAACATCAATAAAACTTTTAACATGCTTGCAAGCAGTTATAATTAAAACATATGCAACTGTTTAGAAAATTCACGTATAACTCACAGTGATCGTCGCCCAAATCGTTCCTCGAAGTGGTTAGCGTCTCCCCTACAAATCGAGTGCCATAATCTTATTAAAAACGACTCCCTTAAGATGATTGAATGTTACCTTGACACTACTTATTTCACGATCTCAAACACGTCGACATCCTAACGTTTTGATGCCCTTAGTTACGACTTCCTTTAGTTTATAATTATACGAATATATATATAATATACATATTATGTGCCAACGATTCTCTCTTATATATTATATATCTATACATATTATTACACCGCCATCTCCCCTTCCTCTCTACCTTTTGTACCCACCTCCTTTACCATTAACAACAAGTACCCTAGATAGCGACACGTTATGTTCGAGGAATTGGACGCGCTCTATAAGAATGGTACGTGGACTCTTGTTCCACCTGTCCCTAACTCTAACGTGGTTGCTTGCAAATGGGTTTACAGGTTGAAAGCTGATGAAAACGGGAAACTTAGCAGGTACAAAGCACGCTTGCTTGCAAAGGGTTTTCATCAACAACATGGTGTTGACTATCATGAGACATTCA
This sequence comes from Centaurea solstitialis, assembly GCA_030169165.1. Taxonomy (NCBI): domain Eukaryota; kingdom Viridiplantae; phylum Streptophyta; class Magnoliopsida; order Asterales; family Asteraceae; genus Centaurea; species Centaurea solstitialis. Next base: position 50,470,259 of record CM058043.1, read on the forward strand.
GCCCTGTTATCAAACCAACTACCATTCAGACTATTCTCTCCTTGGCTGTTCCAAATCAGTGGTCCTTGAGACAATTGGGCATTCAATTAGCATTTTTACATGGTGATCTTGCTGAAACGGTTTATATACGCCAACCACCAGGCTTCGTTGATCCCAACCAACCGGATCATGTCTGTCTACTTAACAAGTCTCTTTATGGTCTTAAACAGGAACCTCGTGACTGGTTCACTAAACTGTCTATCGTTCTTATTTAGTTGGGGTTTCATGGTCCAAGACAGATCCCTCATTGTTCACCAACATCATTGGGCGTCTCCATTCTCTTTTTGCTCTTAAAGACTTGGGTCAGCTTCATTACTTTCTTTGAGTGGAAGTTATTCACAAGGATTCTGATCTTGTCTTATCGCAACGAAAGTAAATTGCTGATATACTACACCGGGTTGGTTTGGCATATTGCAAGCCCATCTCCACACCCATGATGTAACATCCCACCTATTGTCCGCTTTGCCCCACCGGCTCATGGCTTTGTTTTTGGCGACCTGGTGAGGACTTCCCAGGGGTCACCCATCCTGGTACTACTCCCATCCTGGCACGCTTAACTACAGCGTTCTAAGAACTGTCGTGCATTAGGCCCCAAAACGCGCTGTTGTTAGGAAGGCCAAGACATTACTTATAACACCCAGCATCACTCTTGTCCACGGCCGATATGGAATATGCCTAAGGTGTTACAAACCCCCCCCCTTGGGACTCATCGTCCTCGATGAGGTTTGCCCCATGTCCCGAACGGTACAAGAGTGGCTCTAATACCATCTGTAACATCCCGCCTACCTCAACAACAATATTGTCCGCTTTGCCCCACCGCCTCACGGCTTTCTTTTTGGCGACTTGGTGAGGACTTCCCAGGAGGTCACCCATCCTGGTACTACTCCCACCCTAGCATGCCTAACTGCAGCGTTCCAAGAACCTGTCGTGCATTAGGCCCCAAAACGCGTTGTTGTTAGGAACGCCAAGACATTACTTATAACACCCAGCATCACTCTTGTCCACGGCCGATATGGAATATGCCTAAGGTGTTACAAACTTGTAACATCCCAAAATTTAAATACCTCAATATATTAGAAAATATCATCCCAAGATCATCACTTACATTGCAGAGGAAAGAAAATAACAATGTTATCATATTATCGTGCCCTAGCTTTACAAGTTTACGAACACAATTTGTTCTCTATATTAGTGCCTTGAACTGAACATACTCATCTTTCGATGCCACTCTTAGCCGATCTATGCTTCATTCCACTTTTCCTTCCATTTCGTATTCACCAGGTTGCATAATCATTTTGAAAAAAAGTTGGTTGAGCCTAGGGCCCAGTGGATATACGGATTTATGCAAAAGACATTTCACAAAGCATTTTTAATTTATCGCACATACGATATATAATCCACACAGCTTACGACATTGGGAAGGTGTCTATTCCACACAGCTTAACCCAGCAAACTCGCACAACTTGTTTGCTCTTACGGTTTTAAAACGAGCTCACACAGCATGCTCGTAGTAGACCCCCGTTGCCACACAAAAACAGATACTTCACAAAGCATCATACATTTATTGCATAAACGACAAATCGAAAACATCAATAAAACTTTTAACATGCTTGCAAGCAGTTATAATTAAAACATATGCAACCGTTTAGAAAATTCACGTATAACTCACAGTGATCGTCGCCCAAATCGTTCCTCGAAGTGGTTAGCGTCTCCCCTACAAATCGAGTGCCATAATCTTATTAAAAACGACTCCCTTAAGATGATTGAATGTTACCTTGACACTACTTATTTCACGATCTCAAACACGTCGACATCCTAACGTTTTGATGCCCTTAGTTACGACTTCCTTTAGTTTATAATTATAGAATATATATATATATATATACATATTATGTGCCAACGATTCTCTCTTATATATATATATATATATATATATCTATACATATTATTACACCGCCATCTCCCCTTCCTCTCTACCTTTTGTACCCACATCCTTTACCATTAACAACAAGTACCCTAGATAGCGACACGTTATGTTCGAGGAATTGGACGCGCTCTATAAGAATGGTACGTGGACTCTTGTTCCACCTGTCCCTAACTCTAACGTGGTTGCTTGCAAATGGGTTTACAGGTTGAAAGCTGATGAAAACGGGAAACTTAGCAGGTACAAAGCACGCTTGCTTGCAAAGGGTTTTCATCAACAACATGGTGTTGACTATCATGAGACATTCAGCCCTGTTATCAAACCAACTACCATTCAGACTATTCTCTCCTTGGCTGTTCCAAATCAGTGGTCCTTGAGACAATTGGGCATTCAATTAGCATTTTTACATGGTGATCTTGCTGAAACGGTTTATATACGCCAACCACCAGGCTTCGTTGATCCCAACCAACCGGATCATGTCTGTCTACTTAACAAGTCTCTTTATGGTCTTAAACAGGAACCTCGTGACTGGTTCACTAAACTGTCTATCGTTCTTATTTAGTTGGGGTTTCATGGGTCCAAGATAGATCCTCATTGTTCACCAACATCATTGGGCGTATCCATTTCTCTTTTTGCTCTTAAAGACTTGGGTCAGCTTCATTACTTTCTTTGAGTGGAAGTTATTCACAAGGATTCTGATCTTGTCTTATCGCAACGAAAGTAAATTGCTGATATACTACACCGGGTTGGTTTGGCATATTGCAAGCCCATCTCCACACCCATGATGTAACATCCCACCTATTGTCCGCTTTGCCCCACCGGCTCATGGCTTTGTTTTTGGCGACCTGGTGAGGACTTCCCAAGAGGTCACCCATCCTGGTACTACTCCCATCCTGGCACGCTTAACTACAGCGTTCTAAGAACCTGTCGTGCATTAGGCCCCAAAACGCGCTGTTGTTAGGAAGGCCAAGACATTACTTATAACACCCAGCATCACTCTTGTCCACGGCCGATATGGAATATGCCTAAGGTGTTACAAACCCCCCCTTGGGACTCATCGTCCTTGATGAGGTTTGCCCCATGTCCCGAACGGTACAAGAGTGGCTCTAATACCATCTGTAACATCCCGCCTACCTCAACAACAATATTGTCCGCTTTGCCCCACCGGCTCACGGCTTTCTTTTTGGCGACTTGGTGAGGACTTCCCAGGAGGTCACCCATCCTGGTACTACTCCCACCCTAGCATGCCTAACTGCAGCGTTCCAAGAACCTGTCGTGCATTAGGCCCCAAAACGCGTTGTTGTTAGGAACGCCAAGACATTACTTATAACACCCAGCATCACTCTTGTCCACGGCCGATATGGAATATGCCTAAGGTGTTACAAACTTGTAACATCCCAAAATTTAAATACCTCAATATATTAGAAAATATCATCCCAAGATCATCACTTACATTGCAGAGGAAAGAAAATAACAATGTTATCATATTATCGTGCCCTAGCTTTACAAGTTTACGAACACAATTTGTTCTCTATATTAGTGCCTTGAACTGAACATACTCATCTTTCGATGCCACTCTTAGCCGATCTATGCTTCATTCCACTTTTCCTTCCATTTCGTATTCACCTGGTTGCATAATCATTTTGAAAAAAAGTTGGTTGAGCCTAGGGCCCAGTGGATATACGGATTTATGCAAAAGACATTTCACAAAGCATTTTTAATTTATCGCACATACGATATATAATCCACACAGCTTACGACATTGGGAAAGTGTCTATTCCACACAGCTTAACCCAGCAAACTCGCACAACATTGTTTGCTCTTACGGTTTTAAAACGAGCTCACACAGCATGCTCTTAGTATACCCCCGTTGCCACAAAAAAACAGATACTTCACAAAGCATCATACATTTATTGCGTAAACGACAAATCGAAAACATCAATAAAACTTTTAACATGCTTGCAAGCAGTTATAATTAAAACATATGCAACCGTTTAGAAAATTCACGTATAACTCACAGTGATCGTCGCCCAAATCGTTCCTCGAAGTGGTTAGCGTCTCCTCTACAAATCGAGTGCCATAATCTTATTAAAAACGACTCCCTTAAGATGATTGAATGTTACCTTGACACTACTTATTTCACGATCTCAAACACGTCGACATCCTAACGTTTTGATGCCCTTAGTTACGACTACCTTTATTTTATAATTATACGAATATATATATACATATTATGTGCCAACGATTCTCTCTTATATATATATATATACATTTATACATATTATTACACCGCCATCTCCCCTTCCTCTCTACCCTTTGTACCCACCTCCTTTACCATTAACAACAAGTACCCTAGATAGCGACACGTTATGCTCGAGGAATTGGACGCGCTCTATAAGAATGGTACGTGGACTCTTGTTCCACCTGTCCCTAACTCTAACGTGGTTGCTTGCAAATGGGTTTATAGGTTGAAAGCTGATGAAAACGGGAAACTTAGCAGGTACAAAGCACGCTTGCTTGCAAAGGGTTTTCATCAACAACATGGTGTTGACTATCATGAGACATTCAGCCCTGTTATCAAACCGACTACCATTCAGACTATTCTCTCCTTGGCTGTTACAAATCTGTGGTCCTTGAGACAATTGGACATTCAATTAGCATTTTTACATGGTGATCTTGCTGAAACGGTTTATATACGCCAACCACCAGGCTTCGTTGATCCCAACCAACCGGATCATGTCTGTCTACTTAACAAGTCTCTTTATGGTCTTAAACAGGCACCTCGTGACAGGTTCACTAAACTGTCTATCGTTCTTATTTAGTTGGGGTTTCATGGGTCCAAGACAGATCCCTCATTGTTCATTCTCAACTCCTCAGGCTTACTTGTTTACCTTCTGGTTTATGTTGATGACATCATCATCACTGGGAATGACTCCAGTACTATTACCAACATCATTGGGCGTCTCCATTCTCTTTTTGCTCTTAAAGACTTGGGTCAGCTTCATTACTTTCTTTGAGTGGAAGTTATTCACAAGGACTCTGATCTTGTCTTATCGCAACGAAAGTAAATTGCTGATATACTACACCGGGTTGGTTTGGCATATTGCAAGCCCATCTCCACACCCATGATGTAACATCCCACCTATTGTCCGCTTTGCCCCACCGGCTCATGGCTTTGTTTTTGGCGACCTGGTGAGGACTTCCCAGGAGATCACCCATCCTGGTACTACTCCTATCCTGGCACGCTTAACTACAGCGTTCTAAGAACCTGTCGTGCATTAGGCCCCAAAACGCGCTGTTGTTAGGAAGGCCAAGACATTACTTATAACACCCAGCATCACTCTTGTCCACTGCCGATATGGAATATGCCTAAGGTGTTACAAACCCCCCCCCCCTTGGGACTCATTGTCCTCGATGAGGTTTGCCCCTTATCCCGAACGGTACAAGAGTGGCTCTAATACCATCTGTAACATCCCGCCTACCTCAACAACAATATTGTCCGCTTTGCCCCACCGGCTCACGGCTTTCTTTTTGGCGACATGGTGAGGACTTCCCAAGAGGTCACCCATCCTGGTACTACTCCCACCCTAGCATGCCTAACTGCAGCGTTCCAAGAACCTGTCATGCATTAGGCCCCAAAACGCGTTGTTGTTAGGAACGCCAAGACATTACTTATAACACCCAGCATCACTCTTGTCCACGGCCGATATGGAATATGCCTAAGGTGTTACAAACTTGTAACATTCCAAAATTTAAATACCTCAATATATTAGAAAATATCATCCCAAGATCATCACTTACATTGCAGAGGAAAGAAAATAACAATGTTATCATATTATCGTGCCCTAGCTTTACAAGTTTACGAACACAATTTGTTCTCTATATTAGTGCCTTGAACTGAACATACTCATCTTTCGATGCCACTCTTAGCCGATCTATGCTTCATTCCACTTTTCCTTCCATTTCGTATTCACCTGGTTGCATAATCATTTTGAAAAAAAGTTGGTTGAGCCTAGGGCCCAGTGGATATACGGATTTATGCAAAAGACATTTCACAAAGCATTTTTAATTTATCGCACATACGATATATAATCCACACAGCTTACGACATTGGGAAAGTGTCTATTCCATACAGCTTAACCCAGCAAACTCGCACAACATTGTTTGCTCTTACGGTTTTAAAACGAGCTCACACAGCATGCTCTTAGTATACCCCCGTTGCCACAAAAAAACAGATACTTCACAAAGCATCATACATTTATCGCGTAAACGACAAATCGAAAACATCAATAAAACTTTTAACATGCTTGCAAGCAGTTATAATTAAAACATATGCAACCGTTTAGAAAATTCACGTATAACTCACAGTGATCGTCGCCCAAATCGTTCCTCGAAGTGGTTAGCGTCTCCTCTACAAATCGAGTGCCATAATCTTATTAAAAACGACTCCCTTAAGATGATTGAATGTTACCTTGACACTACTTATTTCACGATCTCAAACACGTCGACATCCTAACGTTTTGATGCCCTTAGTTACGACTACCTTTATTTTATAATTATACGAATATATATATACATATTATGTGCCAACGATTCTCTCTTATATATATATATATATACATTTATACATATTATTACACCGCCATCTCCCCTTCCTCTCTACCCTTTGTACCCACCTCCTTTACCATTAACAACAAGTACCCTAGATAGCGACACGTTATGTTCGAGGAATTGGACGCGCTCTATAAGAATGGTACGTGGACTCTTGTTCCACCTGTCCCTAACTCTAACGTGGTTGCTTGCAAATGGGTTTATAGGTTGAAAGCTGATGAAAACGGGAAACTTAGTAGGTACAAAGCACGCTTGCTTGCAAAGGGTTTTCATCAACAACATGGTGTTGACTATCATGAGACATTCAGCCCTGTTATCAAACCGACTACCATTCAGACTATTCTCTCCTTGGCTGTTACAAATCTGTGGTCCTTGAGACAATTGGACATTCAATTAGCATTTTTACATGGTGATCTTGCTGAAACGGTTTATATACGCCAACCACCAGGCTTCGTTGATCCCAACCAACCGGATCATGTCTGTCTACTTAACAAGTCTCTTTATGGTCTTAAACAGGCACCTCGTGACAGGTTCACTAAACTGTCTATCGTTCTTATTTAGTTGGGGTTTCATGGGTCCAAGACAGATCCCTCATTGTTCATTCTCAACTCCTCAGGCTTACTTGTTTACCTTCTGGTTTATGTTGATGACATCATCATCACTGGGAATGACTCCAGTACTATTACCAACATCATTGGGCGTCTCCATTCTCTTTTTGCTCTTAAAGACTTGGGTCAGCTTCATTACTTTCTTTGAGTGGAAGTTATTCACAAGGACTCTGATCTTGTCTTATCGCAACGAAAGTAAATTGCTGATATACTACACCGGGTTGGTTTGGCATATTGCAAGCCCATCTCCACACCCATGATGTAACATCCCACCTATTGTCCGCTTTGCCCCACCGGCTCATGGCTTTGTTTTTGGCGACCTGCTGAGGACTTCCCAGGAGATCACCCATCCTGGTACTACTCCTATCCTGGCACGCTTAACTACAGCGTTCTAAGAACCTGTCGTGCATTAGGCCCCAAAACGCGATGTTGTTAGGAAGGCCAAGACATTACTTATAACACCCAGCATCACTCTTGTCCACTGCCGATATGGAATATGCCTAAGGTGTTACAAACCCCCCCCCCCTTGGGACTCATCGTCCTCGATGAGGTTTGCCCCTTATCCCGAACGGTACAAGAGTGGCTCTAATACCATCTGTAACATCCCGCCTACCTCAACAACAATATTGTCCGCTTTGCCCCACCGGCTCACGGCTTTCTTTTTGGCGACATGGTGAGGACTTCCCAGGAGGTCACCCATCCTGGTACTACTCCCACCCTAGCATGCCTAACTGCAGCGTTCCAAGAACCTGTCATGCATTAGGCCCCAAAACGCGTTGTTGTTAGGAACGCCAAGACATTACTTATAACACCCAGCATCACTCTTGTCCACGGCCGATATGGAATATGCCTAAGGTGTTACAAACTTGTAACATCCCAAAATTTAAATACCTCAATATATTAGAAAATATCATCCCAAGATCATCACTTACATTGCAGAGGAAAGAAAATAACAATTTTATCATATTATCGTGCCCTAGCTTTACAAGTTTACGAACACAATTTGTTCTCTATATTAGTGCCTTGAACTGAACATACTCATCTTTCGATCATCTTTCGATCATCTTTCGATGCCACTCTTAGCCGATCTATGCTTCATTCCACTTTTCCTTCCATTTCGTATTCACCAGGTTGCATAATCATTTTGAAAAAAAGTTGGTTGAGCCTAGGGCCCAGTGGATATACGGATTTATGCAAAAGACATTTCACAAAGCATTTTTAATTTATCGCACATACGATATATAATCCACACAGCTTACGACATTGGGAAGGTGTCTATTCCACACAGCTTAACCCGGCAAACTCGCACAACTTTGTTTGCTCTTACGGTTTTAAAACGAGCTCACACAGCATGCTCGTAGTACACCCCCGTTGCCACACAAAAACAGATACTTCACAAAGCATCATACATTTATTGCATAAACGACAAATCGAAAACATCAATAAAACTTTTAACATGCTTGCAAGCAGTTATAATTAAAACATATGCAACCGTTTAGAAAATTCACGTATAACTCACAGTGATCGTCGCCCAAATCGTTCCTCGAAGTGGTTAGCGTCTCCCCTACAAATCGAGTGCCATAATCTTATTAAAAACGACTCCCTTAAGATAATTGAATGTTACCTTGACACTACTTATTTCACGATCTCAAACACGTCGACATCCTAACGTTTTGATGCCCTTAGTTACGACTTCCTTTAGTTTATAATTATACGAATATATATATATATATATATATACATATTATGTGCCAACGATTCTCTCTTATATATATATATATATATATCTATACATATTATTACACCGCCATCTCCCCTTCCTCTCTACCTTTTGTACCCACATCCTTTACCATTAACAACAAGTACCCTAGATAGCGACACGTTATGTTCGAGGAATTGGACGCGCTCTATAAGAATGGTACGTGGACTCTTGTTCCACCTGTCCCTAACTCTAACGTGGTTGCTTGCAAATGGGTTTACAGGTTGAAAGCTGATGAAAACGGGAAACTTAGCAGGTACAAAGCACGCTTGCTTGCAAAGGGTTTTCATCAACAACATGGTGTTGACTATCATGAGACATTCAGCCCTGTTATCAAACCAACTACCATTCAGACTATTCTCTCCTTGGCTGTTCCAAATCAGTGGTCCTTGAGACAATTGGGCATTCAATTAGCATTTTTACATGGTGATCTTGCTGAAACGGTTTATATACGCCAACCACCAGGCTTCGTTGATCCCAACCAACCGGATCATGTCTGTCTACTTAACAAGTCTCTTTATGGTCTTAAACAGGAACCTCGTGACTGGTTCACTAAACTGTCTATCGTTCTTATTTAGTTGGGGTTTCATGGGTCCAAGATAGATCCCTCATTGTTCACCAACATCATTGGGCGTATCCATTCTCTTTTTGCTCTTAAAGACTTGGGTCAGCTTCATTACTTTCTTTGAGTGGAAGTTATTCACAAGGATTCTGATCTTGTCTTATCGCAACGAAAGTAAATTGCTGATATACTACACCGGGTTGGTTTGGCATATTGCAAGCCCATCTCCACACCCATGATGTAACATCCCACCTATTGTCCGCTTTGCCCCACCGGCTCATGGCTTTGTTTTTGGCGACCTGGTGAGGACTTCCCAAGAGGTCACCCATCCTGGTACTACTCCCATCCTGGCACGCTTAACTACAGCGTTCTAAGAACCTGTCGTGCATTAGGCCCCAAAACGCGCTGTTGTTAGGAAGGCCAAGACATTACTTATAACACCCAGCATCACTCTTGTCCACGGCCGATATGGAATATGCCTAAGGTGTTACAAAACCCCCCCCCCCTTGGGACTCATCGTCCTCGATGAGGTTTGCCCCTTATCCCGAACGGTACAAGAGTGGCTCTAATACCATCTGTAACATCCCACCTACCTCAACAACAATATTGTCCGCTTTGCCCCACCGGCTCACAGCTTTCTTTTTGGCGACTTGGTGAGGACTTCCCAGGAGGTCACCCATCCTGGTACTACTCCCACCCTAGCATGCCTAACTGCAGCGTTCCAAGAACCTGTCGTGCATTAGGCCCCAAAACGCGTTGTTGTTAGGAACGCCAAGACATTACTTATAACACCCAGCATCACTCTTGTCCACGGCCGATATGGAATATGCCTAAGGTGTTACAAACTTGTAACATCCCAAAATTTAAATACCTCAATATATTAGAAAATATCATCCCAAGATCATCACTTACATTGCAGAGGAAAGAAAATAACAACTTTATCATATTATCGTGCCCTAGCTTTACAAGTTTACGAACACAATTTGTTCTCTATATTAGTGCCTTGAACTGAACATACTCATCTTTCGATGCCACTCTTAGCCGATCTATGCTTCATTCCACTTTTCCTTCCATTTCGTATTCACCTGGTTGCATAATCATTTTGAAAAAAAGTTGGTTGAGCCTAGGGCCTAGTGGATATACGGATTTATGCAAAAGACATTTCACAAAGCATTTTTAATTTATCGCACATACGATATATAATCCACACAGCTTACGACATTGGGAAGGTGTCTATTCCACACAGCTTAACCCAGCAAACTCGCACAACATTGTTTGCTCTTACGGTTTTAAAACGAGCTCACACAGCATGCTCGTAGTATACCCCCGTTGCCACACAAAAACAGATACTTCACAAAGCATCATACATTTATTGCATAAACGACAAATCGAAAACATCAATAAAACTTTTAACATGCTTGCAAGCAGTTATAATTAAAACATATGCAACCGTTTAGAAAATTCACGTATAACTCACAGTGATCGTCGCCCAAATCGTTCCTCGAAGTGGTTAGCGTCTCCCCTACAAATCGAGTGCCATAATCTTATTAAAAACGACTCCCTTAAGATGATTGAATGTTACCTTGACACTACTTATTTCACGATCTCAAACACGTCGACATCCTAACGTTTTGATGCCCTTAGTTACGACTCCTTTATTTTATAATTATACGAATATATATATACATATTATGTGCCAACGATTCTCTTTATATATATATATATATATATATTTATACATATTATTACACCGCCATCTCCCCTTCCTCTCTACCTTTTGTACCCACCTCCTTTACCATTAACAACAAGTACCCTAGATAGCGACACGTTATGTTCGAGGAATTGGACGCGCTCTATAAGAATGGTACATGGACTCTTGTTCCACCTGTCCCTAACTCTAACTTGGTTGCTTGCAAATGGGTTTACAGGTTGAAAGCTGATGAAAACGGGAAACTTAGCAGGTACAAAGCACGCTTGCTTGCAAAGGGTTTTCATCAACAACATGGTGTTGACTATCATGAGACATTCAGCCCTGTTATCAAACCGACTACCATTCAGACTATTCTCTCCTTGGCTGTTCCAAATCAGTGGTCCTTGAGACAATTGGGCATTCAATTAGCATTTTTACATGGTGATCTTGCTGAAACGGTTTATATACGCCAACCACCAGGCTTCGTTGATCCCAACCAACCGGATCATGTCTGTCTACTTAACAACTCTCTTTATGGTCTTAAACAGGAACCTCGTGACTGGTTCACTAAACTCTCTATCGTTCTTATTTAGTTGGGGTTTCATGGGTCCAAGACAGATCCCTCATTGTTCACCAACATCATTGGCGTCTCCATTCTCTTTTTTGCTCTTAAAGACTTGGGTCAGCTTCATTACTTTCTTTGACTGGAAGTTATTCACAAGGATTCTGATCTTGTCTTATCGCAACGAAAGTAAATTGCTGATATACTACACCGGGTTGGTTTGGCATATTGCAAGCCCATCTCCACACCCATGATGTAACATCCCACCTATTGTCCGCTTTGCCCCACCGGCTCATGGCTTTGTTTTTGGCGACCTGGTGAGGACTTCCCAGGAGTCACCCATCCTGGTTACTACTCCCATCCTGGCACGCTTAACTACAGCGTTCTAAGAACCTGTCGTGCATTAGGCCCTAAAACGCGCTGTTGTTAGGAAGGCCAAGACATTACTTATAACACCCAGCATCACTCTTGTCCACGGCCGATATGGAATATGCCTAAGGTGTTACAAAACCCCCCCCCCCCTTGGGACTCATCGTCCTCGATGAGGTTTGCCCCATATCCCGAACGGTACAAGAGTGGCTCTAATACCATCTGTAACATCCCGCCTACCTCAACAACAATATTGTCCGCTTTGCCCCACCGGCTCACGGCTTTCTTTTTGGCGACTTGGTGAGGACTTCCCAGGAGGTCACCCATCCTGGTACTACTCCCACCCTAGCATGCCTAACTGCAGCGTTCCAAGAACCTGTCGTGCATTAGGCCCCAAAACGCGTTGTTGTTAGGAACGCCAAGACATTACTTATAACACCCAGCATTACTCTTGTCCACGGCCGATATGGAATATGCCTAAGGTGTTACAAACTTGTAACATCCCAAAATTTAAATACCTCAATATATTAGAAAATATCATCCCAAGATCATCACTTACATTGCAGAGGAAAGAAAATAACAATTTTATCATATTATCGTGCCCTAGCTTTACAAGTTTACGAACACAATTTGTTCTCTATATTAGTGCCTTGAACTGAACATACTCATCTTTCGATGCCACTCTTAGCCGATCTATGCTTCATTCCACTTTTCCTTCCATTTCGTATTCACCTGGTTGCATAATCATTTTGAAAAAAAGTTGGTTGAGCCTAGGGCCCAGTGGATATACGGATTTATGCAAAAGACATTTCACAAAGCATTTTTAATTTATCGCACATACGATATATAATCCACATAGCTTACGACATTGGGAAGGTGTCTATTCCACACAGCTTAACCCAGCAAACTCGCACAACATTGTTTGCTCTTACGGTTTTAAAACGAGCTCACACAGCATGCTCTTAGTATACCCCCGTTGCCACAAAAAAATAGATACTTCACAAAGCATCATACATTTATTGCGTAAACGACAAATCGAAAACATCAATAAAACTTTTAACATGCTTGCAAGCAGTTATCATTAAAACATATGCAACCGTTTAGAAAATTCACGTATAACTCACAGTGATCGTCGCCCAAATCGTTCCTCGAAGTGGTTAGCGTCTCCCCTACAAATCGAGTGCCATAATCTTATTAAAAACGACTCCCTTAAGATGATTGAATGTTACCTTGACACTACTTATTTCACGATCTCAAACACGTCGACATCCTAACGTTTTGATGCCCTTAGTTTCGACTTCCTTTATTTTATAATTATACGAATATATATATACATATTATGTGCCAACGATTCTCTTATATATATATATATATAATTTATACATATTATTACACCGCCATCTCCCCTTCCTCTCTACCTTTTGTACCCACCTCCTTTACCACTAACAACAAGTACCCTAGATAGCGACACGTTATGTTCGAGGAATTGGACGCGCTCTATAACAATGGTACGTGGACTCTTGTTCCACCTGTCCCTAACTCTAACGTGGTTGCTTGCAAATGGGTTTACAGGTTGAAAGCTGATGAAAACGGGAAACTTAGCAGGTACAAAGCACGCTTGCTTGCAAAGGGTTTTCATCAACAACATGGTGTTGACTATCATGAGACATTCAGCCCTGTTATCAAACCGACTACCATTCAAACTATTCTCTCCTTGGCTGTTACAAATCAGTGGTCCTTGAGACAATTGGACATTCAATTAGCATTTTTACATGGTGATCTTGCTGAAACGGTTTATATATGCCAACCACCAGGCTTCGTTGATCCCAACCAACCGGATCATGTCTGTCTACTTAACAAGTCTCTTTATGGTCTTAAACAGGCACCTCGTGACAGGTTCACTAAACTGTCTATCGTTCTTATTTAGTTGGGGTTTCATGGGTCCAAGACAGATCCCTCATTGTTCATTCTCAACTCCTCAGGCTTACTTGTTTACCTTCTGGTTTATGTTGATGACATCATCATCACTGGGAATGACTCCAGTACTATTACCAACATCATTGGGCGTCTCCATTCTCTTTTTGCTCTTAAAGACTTGGGTCAGCTTCATTACTTTCTTTGAGTGGAAGTTATTCACAAGGACTCTGATCTTGTCTTATCGCAACGAAAGTAAATTGCTGATATACTACACCGGGTTGGTTTGGCATATTGCAAGCCCATCTCCACACCCATGATGTAACATCCCACCTATTGTCCGCTTTGCCCCACCGGCTCATGGCTTTGTTTTTGGCGACCTGGTGAGGACTTCCCAGGAGTCACCCATCCTGGTACTACTCCATCCTGGCACGCTTAACTACAGCGTTCTAAGAACCTGTCGTGCATTAGGCCCCAAAACGCGCTGTTGTTAGGAAGGCCAAGACATTACTTATAACACCCAGCATCACTCTTGTCCACTGCCGATATGGAATATGCCTAAGGTGTTACAAACCCCCCCCCCCTTGGGACTCATCGTCCTCGATGAGGTTTGCCCCTTATCCCGAACGGTACAAGAGTGGCTCTAATACCATCTGTAACATCCCGCCTACCTCAACAACAATATTGTCCGCTTTGCCCCACCGGCTCACGGCTTTCTTTTTCGCGACTTGGTGAGGACTTCCCAGGAGGTCACCCATCCTTGTACTACTCCCACCCTAGCATGCCTAACTGCAGCGTTCCAAGAACCTGTCATGCATTAGGCCCCAAAACGCGTTGTTGTTAGGAACGCCAAGACATTACTTATAACACCCAGCATCACTCTTGTCCACGGCCGATATGGAATATGCCTAAGGTGTTACAAACTTGTAACATCCCAAAATTTAAATACCTCATATATTAGAAAATATCATCCCAAGATCATCACTTACATTCCAGAGGAAAGAAAATAACAATTTTATCATATTATCGTGCCCTAGCTTTACAAGTTTACGAACACAATTTGTTCTCTATATTAGTGCCTTGAACTGAACATACTCATCTTTCGATGCCACTCTTAGCCGATCTATGCTTCATTCCACTTTTCCTTCCATTTCGTATTCACCTGGTTGCATAATCATTTTGAAAAAAAGTTGGTTGAGCCTAGGGCCCAGTGGATATACGGATTTATGCAAAAGACATTTCACAAAGCATTTTTAATTTATCGCACATACGATATATAATCCACACAGCTTACGACCTTGGGAAGGTGTCTATTCCACACAGCTTAACCCGGCAAACTCGCACAACATTGTTTGCTCTTACGGTTTTAAAACGAGCTCACACAGCATGCTCGTAGTACACCCCCGTTGCCACACAAAAACAGATACTTCACAAAGCATCATACATTTATTGCATAAACGACATATCGAAAACATCAAGAAAACTTTTAACATGCTTGCAAGCAGTTATAATTAAAACATATGCAACCGTTTAGAAAATTCACGTATAACTCACAGTGATCGTCGCCCAAATCGTTCCTCGAAGTGGTTAGCGTCTCCCCTACAAATCGAGTGCCATAATCTTATTAAAAACGACTCCCTTAAAATGATTGAATGTTACCTTGACACTACTTATTTCACGATCTCAAACACGTCGACATCCTAACGTTTTGATGCCCTTAGTTACGACTTCCTTTATTTTATAATTATACGAATATATATTATATATACATATTATGTGCTAACGATTCTCTTTTATATATATATATATATTTATACATATTATGTACCAACTTCTTCATGCTTTGTGTGTTTGGACATAAAAAGACTTCATGTGTGAAAGTAGTCAAGCAAGCACAACAAAAGAAGTCTGTTCATATTGATGATGATGGCTTTGTAAGAGTTGAACGAAAGCAATGGAGAAGGAAGGAACCGGTAGTAGTCAATTCTCATACTAAATCCGATTTGGATGCTTCCACGAGTGGAACAAAGGATGCCCCTGACCCTACTATGGTGGATACGGTTGATAATACAGATTCGGTTATAGTGGAGGATGCGGTTCATGAGGAGACCTTGGTTGTTGAGCATTCACAGAATTTTGTCAATTAGAACACGAAGGAAGTGACTAATCAAGAGGATGTGGAAGTTAATGAAGAAGATCGGTTGGCTAGAGATTTGGAGAAGAGGCGATTAGGTTTGGAATTTACAATGCCAGAACCGTCTAACTTGGCCACGGGACCTGTGACCGATAGTCCTACGCGACCTCTGCTGATTAGTGTTGTACCCAAAGCACCTATCAAAGGAATTTTGAAGAATACTAGCTGGATGGTAAGTGGTGGACTGCAGCGTAAGGATGTTAAAGATGGACGAGATGGACGTGATGACGTGCCTTCTAAGAAGAAGGATTCGGCTGATAAGGGAGGTAAGGGTCCTCAGGGTTCTCGTTTTAATGTTTAAACTTGCAAGTTGGAATATAAGGGGTTTAAATGCCCCTGAAAAACAATTGGAAGTAAAGTCTTTAATTAGGAATAATAATGTGCATGTTTGTGCCATTTTGGAGTCGCATGTGAAGAGTGATTCTTTGCGTACTGTTTGTAGTAGCACGTTTGGGCGATGGGAGTGGTTTTCAAATCATAATTTCTCTGATTTTGGTACTCGTATCATAGTTGCTTGGGATGTTGATAGTGTTGATGTGATGCCTTTGGAGTATCATAGGAAATTTATTCATTGTGAGGTTCGCATCCGAGGGTCCACACAGATGTTCTTTGTCTCCTTTGTCTATGGTGATAATCGAGGAGTAGGTAGAAAGCAATTGTGGTCAGGGTTACGCAAGTTTAAAGCTATAATGGGGAGTAAACCGTGGCTAGTTGCGGGGGATTTCAATTGCCTCCTCTTTCCCCATGATGCTTTGGGGGGTGTTTCGAGGCGTAATAATGATATGGAGGATTTTGTCTTATGCCTGGAGGATATTGATCTTTTTGACATGCGGTTTATGGGAGTTCATCATACTTGGTGTCAAAAGCTGCAGTCGGGAGGGGGACTGAAACGGAAGCTTGATCGCGTTCTAGTCAATACGGAGTTCACTTCTACTTTTGTTGATACTAGTGCGAGGTTTTTACCAAGGGGTTTGTCTGATCATTCGCCGGGGCTGATTAGTTTTACAGGTGGGGTTCGAAACCGTGTTTGTGGGTTTAAATTCGACAACTTTTGGTTAATGATCCCCTTTTTTTGCCTATGGTTCAACAGCATTGGAATGTTGACATTCAAGGTACGTTTATGTTCCGGCTTACTTCTAAGCTTAACTTGCTTAAACATCCCATTCGTAAGCTACGTTCCACTTATGGGAATTTATCCAAACAGTCCATTACCCTCAAAGAAGAGTTGGATGCTGTACAATTGGCGGCTGAGTTGGATCCCGGGAATCCAGATCTGGGTATTGATGTTATGCACCTGCGTGATGCGTACCAAAAATCTTGTTGGGCGGATTTTAGTGCGAAAAGGCAGCGAGCTAAAGTTCGATGGTTATCAGAGGGTGATGCTAATACCAAATACTTTCATAAGGCGGTGGAGGAAAGGCAACACTCTAGGCATATTCATTCTATTTGTGATTCGGAGGGCTTATTTGTCTATGATGACCAAGTTGCTTCTGCTTTCATTGATCATTTTGTATCTATCATAGGTACAAAGGACACTTGTGTAATTCCTGTGATGGCTGATAGTTTATTCACGCAACATCTTTCGATTGAGGATGCAAACTATATGATTCGGCCGATTCAGGATATGGAGATTCGAGAAGCAATTTTCAGTATTAGTAATGATAAATCGCCTGGATTCGATGGTTATTCATCGAAGTTCTTTAAGGCGGCTTGGAACATAGTAGGTCCAGATGTACTGTTGGCTATTCACAATTTTTTCTATAGGGGTCGGTTGGCAAAAGAGTTAAATCACACCTTGCTATGTCTGCTCCCTAAAGTTCCCAATGCCACCTTTGTTTCAGATTTTCGACCAATTGCTTGTTGTTCAGTGTTGTACAAGTGCATTTCAAAAGTGATTGTGAATCGGATGAAGCCGTATTTGGATGTTCTGGTTAATAAAGCACAATCGGCTTTCATCCCTGGCAGGAGAATTGGTGATAATATCCTTATGGCCCATGAATTGGTGTCGGGATATCATTTGGGAATGGGCCCGCCGAGATGTGCTTTTAAAATTGACCTCCGGAAAGCATATGACATGGTAAGCTGGGATTATCTTTTGTGCATGCTTGAGGGATTTCACTTTCATCCGGTGTTAATCAATTGGATTAAAGAGATGATTTCTACTCCAACTTTTTCTATTGTTGTTAATGCGGAAACTAAGGGATTTTTCCATGGCAAGCGTGGTATAAGACAAGGTGATCCTTTGTCGCCATATCTGTTTACCATTGTTATGGAAGGATTTTCTATGTTATTTAAGCAATGCATAGAGGAGGCGGCAGATTTTGGCTATCATCATGGTTGTTTGGATTTTGGTGTTACCCATTTATGCTTTGCTGATGATCTTTTCGTTTTTACCCGGGGAGACGTTGCGTCGGTTGAGGTTTTGAAAAAGGCTTTATCCCTCTTTGCTTCTTGTTCGGGTTTAGCTCCAAACTTACAAAAGAGTGATGTCTTTTTCGGTAATGTGCCTTTGGATGTACATACGACTATATTGCAATGTTTACCATTTAGATCTGGAACGTTTCCTATTCGTTATTTAGGAGTTCCTTTGTCTCCGGTAGCTTTGAAGGCGGCTGATTATGGATCTTTAATGGTAAAGGTCAAAAATAGACTCCAAAATTGGAAGTCTAAATTTCTCTCCTTTAGTGGCCGGATGCAACTTATAGTCTCGGTTTTGCAGTCCTTGCAGTTGTATTGGATGGCTATCTTTCTCTTGCCGTCTGGAGTTGTGCATGATCTTGAAAAACTGTTTCGAGACTTTCTATGGACGCAGGGTGATTCCTCTCAAGGAAGATGTAAGGTAGCTTGGTCTATGGTTTGTCGACCTAAAGAATGTGGTGGCCTCGGATTTCGTCGTCTAGCGGTGTGGAATCGTGCTCTTCTTGCAATACATTTATGGGCCATCATTTCTAACAGACCTTGCTTGTGGGTGGAATGGGTGCGGTCATATGCTTTACGTGATTCACAGTTTTGGACAGCTAGGCGAACCACTCGGTGGTCATGGCTTCTTTCAAAATTGATGACTATTCGACCGGATATCCGCAGGTTCATCAAGGTGAGTGTAGGGGATGGTTTAAC
Organism: Centaurea solstitialis; assembly: GCA_030169165.1. NCBI lineage: Eukaryota > Viridiplantae > Streptophyta > Magnoliopsida > Asterales > Asteraceae > Centaurea > Centaurea solstitialis. Next base: position 50,489,608 of record CM058043.1, read on the forward strand.
AACAAATGCATGGGAGGATGCATGGCTTGGTTGTGGGCATTTGGCGAATTTTGTCTCTTACAGGTTTATTCATGCTTGTGGTTTTTCACAAACCACAACTGCTTAGACAACTGTTGGATACTTTTCATGATGGTTGGCCGGACAATTGGACTACTCGGTTTCCTGTTTTAGCTGGTTCGACCCTTCCTTCTATTCGGCCAAATGATTTGGATGCGGTTCGATGGGAAAGTGATGCTCAAGGAAATGGTGTTTTTTTCGGTTCAACGTGTGTATGCTTCCTTTGTGGGTGACTTGCCTGTTATACCTTGGTGGAGATCGGTATGGTTTAAATCCCATATTTCCTAAAGCATTCGTTTTGCTTGTGGACGGCGTGTCTCGATCGTCTTCCTACACAGGATCGCCTGGCTTCTTGGAAGGATGAACCTCCGGATCTTAAGTGTAGTCTATGTGGTATCACGAATGACTCTCATGATCACTTGTTTTTTTAGTGTACCTTTTCTAGACAGGTATGGTTGCAGATTTTGGAAAATGTCCATTGGGTTGGCTTCCTTGCTCTTGACACGCCATTGTTGATGCATTATCCAATCCGGGCATGGCTCCTGCGACGGTGGAGTGCAAGTTGGCTTTAGCTGCTTAAGTTTACAACATTTGGTGTGAGCGTAACCGTAGATTATTTGGAGGACAGTCAAGACCCATTCCTCATGTGGTGCAGACCATTATGGCGAACATTTTGGATAGGCTTGCTTGGAAGCGGAAGAAATTGTTGACTTCTACTCATGTGGATGCTACGTGAAAAGTGGAAGCTCTTTGTTTGGCGGGTGCTGGGTTGGATTTGGTTTTGGCTTTGTTGGAGTTGGATTTTATTTGCTTCTCTTGTTTGTTTCCGTTTGTCTTTGTAGTTTTTGGTTGGTTGTTTGTTGGTTTGGACGTTTGTCGGATCTTCTGGTGTCTGGCCTTTGAGCTAGGACCTTGGTCTTGTTTGTTTTGTTTTGTTCTTTTATAAAATTGCCTGGTTTCCATTCAAAAAAAACTTCTTCATGCTTTCCTTGCCAAGACTTCGTTTCCAGCAAGTGTTGCTACTAATATTCATGTCTCCCAACCTAAAGCATCATATAAATATATTCATATGGTTCCATGCATGAACATAATCATGAACTTAATCAAGTAATCCTATTGATTTCAAAAAAGGTTAATAACCCATTATCATAATATGTTCTCAACCATTCCATCCATCATGGTGGCGAGATGTCAGATCAATCTCTTTTTCTTTAATAATAAAAACATATGTGTGTATACATATATTTACACATACACATCTTTTGACTCGATCCCTATTCAACCCGAAAGTTCTAACTCTAGTACCAAGACAAGGGTACCGTTTTGACAACCTGGTATCACAAAGATTACCGTCGAGAAGAACGATGTGCTAACGGTTGGTGACCGTTGCGCTACGAAAACCCACCCTAACGATTGACCAATTAAGCGATGATATCGTAAACAAAGTTATAAGTAAGGGGTCCAAAAGACGTACCTATTATCACCAAACTAACTGCTATGTAGTATAACTTCGACCCTCATTTTGACGTTCACCGATGCTTTTGCTTACAAAAGATCTCCTTAGTGAATAATTTTATGTGAAGCTACCAACTCCACAACCCCATTTTATACTGAGATATCATTAGTTCTCTTGAAGAAAGGAAACTATATAGTCATAATAAATGGACGGGAGTTAATATCTAATTAAATTTCATTCACGTCGGTTTATTTCATGCAATTGGAAGTAACATTAGTATTTTAGGATCCAACCCTTCTTTTTCTTTGTATTTACACAACAAATCCTTATACATTGACAATTATCGCTATATTTTTTTTTTGGTTATTACACATGAGCACCTCTTATGTGCTCCTTCCTGATGACAGTCCTTCCTTGATGATCATTCTCGTTACCGGCAAACCGTTGGCACTCTTCAATATGCTACTCTTTCTCGACCAGACATTGCCTTTGTCGTCAATCGGGTTTGTCAATTCATGCATGCTCCTACAGAAAATCACTGGTCGGCTGTCAAACGTATACTACGCTACTTAAAAGGCACGACCAACATAGGTCTTTGGATTCGTCATAACATAGGGTATCGTTTACAGGCCTAATCTGATTCTCATTGGCTCACTGATCTTCGGGCTTTTTTTGATTCTGATTGGGCTGGTTGTCCTGTCGACCGTTGCTCCACGGGGGATTTGCCATCTACTTAGGCTGTAATCTCATTTCCTGGTCGGCTAAGAAGCAGAAAATAGTTTTTCGCTCTTCAACAGAATCAGAATACAAAGCCATTGCTGACACCGTTGCTGAATTACTTTGGCTCAAATCACTTCTTCGTGAACTCGGGTTGGACAGTGGAGCTCCCACTCTTTGGTGCGACAATCTCGGTGCTACCTATCTTAGTGCTAATCCAGTTTTTCACGCCTGCACCAAACATGTTGAAGTCGATTACCACTTTGTTCGCGAACAAGTCTCACAAGGCAAACTCAATGTACAGTTCAACTCAACAGGGATCAAATTGCTGATATTTTCACAAAGCCGTTGCCTTCACAGCAGTTTGATTTTCTACGATCCAAGTTATAGATTGCTGACCGCCCTGAACTTGCGAGGGTATATTAGACCGAAATTATTTTTGTCTACTATTCTTGATTTAGTTTCCTTAGTAATAGTTCTTATTCTTATTTATTCTTAGATTTTAATGTTTGTTCCTTAGTTATGGTTTCCTTATTATTCTTGATTTAGTTTCCTTCTTTATCTAGGTCTAACAGTCTATATATTTTGATTTGTATCATTCTATTATTCATCAATAAAATTACCAATTTCCTTTAGCAAGTTTCATTCTTAGCCGAGTGCGTTTCAGATTGCCAGGTAGCGCGCTCTTGGCTGTCCTCACATTCACAATGAAAAAGTGGTTCACATTTGAACCTACTTCTATATATATATAGAAGTAGGTTCAAACAAGAACTAATTTATTTTGCAAGAACAAATGAACAATTACTAACCATACAAATCTATTTAGGAAACCAAAAATTAAATTGATAAATATCTAATTAGTTGAAGGGTATTTTGGGTATAAAGTTACTTTTTGAGAAGAATTTTATTCATACAAGATTTCCCTCTCTTTTGCTTTTTGGGAAGAATACTATTCATATTTGATTTTCCTCTCTTTTTTCTTCATATCTAAGATATTTTAAAATAAAATATCAGTATGATATGTGATTTTGTACAAGGTTTATTGTAAAATCATATCTGATTTCAAATTATATATGATTTTGTAGAAGGTTCTTGTGAAATCATATGTGATTTCAGTATCATGTATGATTTTGTACAAGCTTCTTGTGAAATCATATGTGATTTTCAGTATCATATATGATTTTATGAAAGGTTCGTGTAAAATCACATGTGATTTTCAGTGTCATATATGATCTTATGAAAGGTTCTTGTATGATTTTCAGTGTGATAGATGATTTTATAAAAGGTTCTTGTAAAATCACATGTGATTTCAGTATGATATGTGATTTTGTACAAGGTTATTGTAAAATCATATCTGATTTCAGAATTATATATGCTTTTGTAGAAGGTTCTTGTAAAATCATGTGTGATTTTCAGTATCATATATGATTTTATGAAAGGATCTTGTAAAATTACATGTGATTTTCAGTGTCATATATGATTTTATGATAGATTCTTGTAAAATAACATGTGATTTCAGTATGATATGTGATTTTGTACAAGATTAATGTAAAATAATATTTGATTTCGGTATCATATATGATTTTATACAAGGTTCTTGTGAAATCATATGTGATTTTAGTATCATATGTGATCTTGTAACCGTATAATGCAATAATGCAATAATGCCTAATTTACAACATCACATGTGATCACATATATGTAAATTCATATGTGGTTTTCACATGCAATATCACACATGATTTTGTATCAATTATTAATGTGAAATCATGTATTACGTGAATTTGATGTGAAATATTTCAAATCTATTGTATACCTAAGTTGCCCTAGAAGAAATACCCCTAGATGGAAAATGGATATAAAGTACATTTAATTATTGATATGCCATCTAATATAATATGTATTATCTATACTAAACTAGTGGGTATGAAGTGGTTCCTTTGTTCTTACAAAGGGGTATGATTCTTGTATGAACCTGCCTCTCTATCTCTCTCTCTCTCTATATATATATAGTCACTTTATTTTACAAACCAATATTAAAATACAAACCTACAAACCACATCTAGCACCCTTGATTTAAAACATGTACGATAGAGATCAAAAGTCGCCCTATATGGTAATATTCCTTCAAATTGAATTTAAAATAAATAAAAGAACACATTTAAGTACTTTGCTAATGAAATCAATTTAGGAAAATTTGCTAATGAAATCAATTTAGGAAAAATTTCAAATCTTGTTTCCTTCTCTTCGGATAAACACCAAAAAATAAGATACCCATATAGTATATGCATGTGATGAAAGAGTGTGTGTATTCTTCACAATGGGTTTGAATCACTGGTATGTGGATTTTTTTATTAGTCATGGTGCATAATGTGGGTTTTTTTTAATACTATGGGTTTTCATTTTTAAGCCGCATCATTTAAATTGTATGGTGTTTTTTTACTGTAGTGATTTTGTTATAAAATATTTGTTTCAATTTTAACGAATTAGGGTGTGGTTTCATTTTGGCAAATTAACACTTTAGGGTCCTTTTTCTACTTCATTTCAGTTTCAGCCACTTCAAAGAGTTGTTTCATGTGTTGGTTTCAGTTAGTTTCATACATATGTTTCATGTGGGAGAGCGATCAAATTTAAACCACAAATTGGTTTCATAAGGTTGTTTCATTATGTGATAATTCTTCAAACTCTGACTTCGACATCATCAATACCATGCAAACCGAACCTCTTGGTCAATGAAATCGACAAACTCAATAATAACCAGTACTCTTTTTTTTCTTTTTTTAATTTTATAAAAATTCCTTATTTTAATGAGAATCCCATAATCTTCGGAAGGTTAATCATGCAATTCGTTATTATCTCTATTATTACTCAATTATATTTAAAAATTGCATTTGGATAACTTCCATATATGATGACACATCTGTTAGTAATTATGTGCAGAAGTTGACAAACCAGTGATCTCACATCCAATGTTATAAGACACTTGAGCGTCACACCTGTGAGGATCTGTAAATCAAATAAGATAATCCCAGTTTGGAGAGATTGGGTTTATAATAGTTAATTATAAACCAGTTGGTATTTTATGTAAGAAAACCCAAAGTTAGAGGTTTGAAATGGTTCATATATATTAGGTAAATAAATATATATAGATTTATTAATTAGTAAATTATGTATTTATTTAGATAAATAAATACATAATAGATTATTAATTAATAAAAGGATAATTATCTAGTTTAATGGAAATTCTTTTCTTTGGGAAAAAGAAAAGATAATTACCAAAGATAATTATAAGAGTTATATGGTAACTAGGAAAGACTACCTTATAAATATAAGCCTAAGGTTTGTCCGTTATTCATTTATTCAATTGATTAATAAAACCACGAAAGAAATCTCTCTCTCCTCTCTCCCTAAAACCGGCGCCCAAACCCCATCCACACGGAGTTCGGTTTTTCGGTTGTCATCTCACAAAACAGCTAGTTTTGTGATCTCGGGATTAGAACCGGCTAGAAGGTTTTTTGTCTGATCGTTCACGGGTGGATTAAGCTCAAGCAATCCAGGTAACTACTTTTAGCTGTTAAGATTAAATAAAACAACGATTAATATCAATGAATTTTTTTGGGTTTTAATTCTTTAGCTTCCGCGATAATTAACCAGTTAGGTTTAATAAAGTTTAAACCTTTTTGGTCAGTTTGATCATTAGGTTTAACTGTATATCTCTTCCAGTTAGGATTGAGATCAATTGTAATCCTCGTGTCAGATCGATATGAGGGATCCTCAAAAACCCAACAGTGGTATCAGAGCATCGGCTTAATCGTTTGTTTTTTTTATTTATCAGTTTATAGATCCGTTTAAAATTAAATTGTTTCTTGTGTATCAAGTTTTAATCGTTTTATAAAAATCTGATTTTTGTCAAGAGTTTTATGTTTATCACTTGATTCACGTTCGAAAAACCCCGAAATCACCAATTGAATGGACCGGTGGCTAGTGGCCGATTGCCACCAAGCCAAGACCACACCGAAGCTACACCACCCAACCGGTGGTGGTGGCGAGTGGTGGTGGCCGTAATCGCAAAACGGCGGCGGTGGCCGAATCAAAACCGCACCACCAGATCGGTGGTGACGGGCGTTTTTTGATCGCACAACGGCCGGCGATGGTGGTGACTTTGCGTTGCCGCTGTTGCTGGTCGATGGTGGCCACAACCGCACCACAGCATCGTGGTGGCGGGTTTTGCGGTAGCCATGGCCGGAAAACCAACCGACCGCAGCCGAACCACCAGATCGGTGGGCTGTGCTGTGTCGAACCGCACCAAAACGATAGCGATGGTGGCGATGGTCGAATGGTGGCTGGACCACACAGCCGCACCACCAGGGAGGTGGATGCGGTGTTTTGCGATGATCTAGCCGGATCGCCATCCAACCGTGGGCAAACCATCAGACGGTGGTGGTCGGCGGTTTCTAGGGCAAACGACGGCGACATTGGCTGTCATCGACCGCACCACAGTGACTGGTGGCGGCGATTTGGCCGATTAACGTCACCGGCCGCACCACGCATAAGTGGTTGCGGCGACGGTTGTAGACGATCGCAATCGACGACCACTACCGCGGTAGCGGCGGTGGCGATTTCGTCATTACCATCGTTACCGGCTGATGGCGACAGCAACGGTGGTTATGCGGTGGAGGTAGCCGCAAGTGACGGTGGCGGTGGGGTGGAATTAATCGCCGCCGATAAGACCGCACCGTCAAATCAGCGGTGACCGGCGTTTTCCGAACCAACGATCGCGATGGAAGTGGCCGTGGACGGTGGCCGCGATCGCCGAGAAACAGGAACGGCGCGGCTGTTTATTGCCGTCATCGTGGATTGCTGATCATAACAGCGGTGGTGGCCTTCGACATGGCCTTCGCGGCGCGAACAAGGCCCTGAAGAGACCCTCGCGGTGCGAACCAGTCTCACTTTTCGCGGCGCGAGCAGGGCTGCCGAACCCTCTAGGGTTTTTTGTTTGGGCCAAGTTTTGTTATCAGGCCCAAAACCCAGTGTCTTGGACCAAGTTATGGCCCAAAGGGTTCATTTGGTTTTAAGTTTTATTTTTTTTTCCAAATTAATTTTATAAAATTCTAATTTTTATTTCATAAAATTATTAATGGGATTTTGATCCCTATTATGATTATGTCTTACCAGTAATTTGACCCGATTGGTCAAATAGGTCTTGTGTCGTGATTTGACCAGTTGGTCAAACCACAACACAGTTTATGGGCCAGTGTTTTAATATTCAAACCAGTTGGTTTGGAATATCCGGTTTGATGAGTATATTATAAAATTGTTTCTCGTTTTATAAAATAAATTTAGCGTTTATAAATCTTACTTTATAAAATATTTCTGGTTATAAAACAGCTAGTTTTATAAATAAGTTAAAACCGGGTTTTTACGAAAAATGAGATAAGATAATTTTAACGGATCTAGGTTTGTTTTACGCTTTATATTGCTTAATTATATGCCTTATATAAATGCGTGGTTGTTAAATATACCTGTCTGAGTATATATAGTATTTGCCAACTTAGACCCTTGACTTGTTTCCGGGGAGGCCTGCGTGCCATTTACAACCCCTTTTTGTAATAATGACCTTAGGATAGTTATTTTATTCGGGATTTCCATCAAGGGTGCGAGCCAGTGGGAGCACGCGAAAGATAAGTATTTATTTCGAAGTTCCATCGGAGATGCCAAAGCCAGTGGGAGGTTCGCGAAGAAATAGAAATACTATAGTAATAAGTCATTAATGGTCCTTAGGAATACAGTTGGTAAAACTATAAACCGTTTTTTTTCTGCGTGGTTGTTGCTTTATTAAACTGTGTGGTTGTGATATTAATATGCCTGTTGTTTTAAAGAGAGCTTTTAAAACTGAATAATATCACAAGAGAAAAATAGGTTTTTAATTTTAAAATTGCCAATTTTTTCAAACCTTTTCAAAACTGTAGATTTTATTTAAAAACCTTATATGAATAAAATGATTGTTTTTCTTAAGTTGACAAAACAGTTAGTTTTGAATTAGCAAGTGGCCTTAAAACAGTTAGTTAAAAAACCAAGTTACCTTTCAAACAATCAGTTTTTCAAACTTATAGTTTTTCAAAACACTGGAAATCAAAAAGGTTTTTCAAAATTAAATCAAAACCCCGAAAAATCATAGATCAGTAGTGCAACCCACTTTGGGGCACCTCCGGCGTAAGGTACGCGGGCGTTGGAAGTGAGTACACCTTGAACGTCCGCGTTCAAACCGAAGTTGGGAGGGGATTACATGACTCTGCGCATTATTTCCGGGTGGTACCGGCCAGAGTAAAGTATCCAAGTCCCAAAATGGTGAGATTTATTTTGGTTCTAATAAGTTTACCGGGTGGTACCGGGCCAAAATGCACTTAGAGGGACTAAAAACATGTACAGATAGTTATCGTTGTCCCGAAAAGATCTAGGAGTCATGTCAGTTAGATATGATTGGTAAAAGTCCTTACCTACCGAAATAATACGTGGGTCTGGTGGAGCAAGAACATTACGCACATCAGGGCGTATGAAATAAGGATCCTAGTCCAATAAATTGATCATTTAAGAGTTTATTGATATTTATTGGAAATAGTCTATTTACAGTTGTTAAAACCAATTTTTTAAATGTGCAGATGGCAAACACAGTAACCAACACAAACAATCTTTCTCTACGCTCCATCCTCGAGAAAGATAAGCTCACTGGTCCCAATTTCCTTGATTGGGAGCGCAATCTGATGATTGTGCTCAGACATGAAAGGAAATGGTACGTCTTGGAAGAGCCTCTGGGAGAGGCCCCTCCGGCAAATGCATCGGCTGCTGTCAGGAACGCTCATAAGAAGCATTCCGATGATTTGTTGGATGTTGGTTGTCTTATGCTTGCAACTATGAGCCCAGATCTACAAACGGGGCTCATAAACACAAGTGCTTATGACATGATCCGCCAGTTGAGGGACATGTTCCAAACGCAAGCACGCACAGAACGTTACGATGCCACTAAGGCATTCAACGAGTGCAAGATGATCAAGGGGACCTCAGTAAGTGACCACGTCATGAAAATGAAAGGCACATGGATCATCTGGAAAGGCTCGGTCACCCAGTTCCGTTGCAGTTAGCAACGGATACGATTCTCAACTCACTGTCAGAAGATTACAAGCCTTTTGTAATCAACTATAATATGAACAACATGGAGAAGACAATAGCTGAATTGCACTCCATGCTGAAGACTGCTGAGTTGAATATGGGGACCAAGAACAAAACCAAGGACGTACTGATGGAAAGAGATGGAGGGGTGAAAAAGAAGCATGGGCATGGAAGCACCAGCAAAGGGAAGGGTCCAGTTCAAGCCGTCCAGAGTGCACCCAAGGTTCGTGAGAAAGGCAAAGGCAAGGGCAAAGGCAAGAAAGTTAATCCTAACAAAGGCTAGGACCGAGAATCGCTGCTTCACATGTAATGAAGTCGGTCACTGGAGGCAAAACTGCCCAAAGCGTCATGAAGCAGGTATATAAACCTCAGATATTTATGACTGCTTTAAAAATCTGTCACTAGTTACTGATACCTAGAGCAAATGTCTATTGCAGGTGGTCAGAAGTGAAGTGCCCAGGAGTTGCTGAGGATCTTAAGTACCAGCTCATTTCAATTCTTGTCAAGACATTTTTATTTTAGACTTATGTTTTAAAACAGTTACTTTTGGATGGTAATAATATTTACATTTTGTGGTTTTAAATTTAAAAGTTATTGTCTTGACATTGAAATGTCTGTTGTGCATAATAATCTGATTGATTTAAGATCCTAGACATTGCCTACTACATTGACAAAGTTACTTCAATAAAGTAATTTATATGAAAACTGTCAAAAACACACGAAGTACTATTTTATAGGAATGTGTTTTTGAAATAAGACATTTATGAGTAAAGGATTATGAAAGCATTTTAAAATCAAATACTCAAATGTTCTAAAGAGAATTTAGGATATTAATATTTACAAAACTAAGAAAAATTCCAAGTTTTGGAGTTTGGGTTTTATAAAATCCAGTTAAAGTTTTTTTGTAAATGATAAAATTCTCAAGTATGTTACTTAAAATAGAATTCATTAATCAAAGTTCTTGACTAAATCAATAGTTAAATTTTGAGTAACAGTTGTTTTTCATATAAGTCAGTGGGAGCCCAGTCAATTCTCTATCTAGTCCAAGATAAAGAATAAAGATATAATTATTGATTAAATATATCTAGGAATTCATAATTCAGATAGGAAATGAATTTACAAGATGTACTATATACCTTTTAGTCAAAAAGGTAAAAAGAAAAATTTCAAAGTCTTTGAAACAAATTAAGAGTCATAAATGACTTTAAGAAAATCAATAATTAAGTTATGTTGGAGTATTTAAAGATAGGATAAAGCCAGTGAAACTTGCCAGCTTGGTGAAATGAATATCTTATCAGATTCCAGGAAGAAATCATTTATCTACACCGCAACTAAAGGAAAGTTGCAGTTTAGCCTTACATGTTCAGGGTAACTAGGAGTTTTTCCAGGTCTCCGAGTTCAGGGAATGTGATAAAGGGAGAGTCTAATCTTGTTTAAAGTGTTTGCAAAACAACGATTAGCACAATCAAGTAGATTGTATCAAAAGATACAAACTTAAATTGTTTTTGGTTGTTATTTTGATTAATTTGGTAAACATTAATCAAAGAATCTAAACTGAAGAAAGGTGATACTTCATTTTAGATCAGTATTTAACAAACGTTAAATAGACACCATAAAAGTAATTAAGAAATATTAGTTTTGTTATTATTACAGAGTGTAATATGGACTATACAAAATTAGTTTCTTTATCACTTTTATATTTTGCATGTTTTATAATCCAGGAATGAAACTAGTTTTCAGTTTTTCATTCAAAACTTGTCCGTGACAACTTATCATTGTGGGAACTTGATAGGGTGTTAAAGTCATTGTGGACTTTTGGGTAGTTATGATCAATCGTTGAATAACAGCTACAAGTGTTGTAGACCAAAAGTTGCACAGATATTCGATAGAGTAGCGAATATCGGACGTGATCCGCGGTTGAGATTACTTCTTGGATTTTGTCATAAGTAAAATCTCACAGTCGTTGTCCCTATCACCTGAGGTATCTGGTTTGATATCATGAGGACTGCTGGATACTTAGTGCGTTCAACCGCTACGCCGTAACAGGGTGGCTATAAAGGACGTAACTAGATTCAGCGGAAGCCGTGGTGTTAAATGCAGATATGCAAGATGGGATTTGCACCTCTTCTCAGAAGAGAGATATTTCTGGGCCCCTTGACTGACTGAATATATTGATGAAGTGCATGGCCATGCCCAAACGAACTGATTAGTTCTTTGTCGTTTACCTATCAGTAGAGGTCGGATAGTCAAGAAACAGAATCTTGAGTATTTAGAGTTGACTGATTCCAAGCTCATACTCAAAGATGAAATATCGTGATGCAAAGGGAAAAGCCAAGATATACCCGTTTTATGAACAACAGTTTCATAAATGTTATTTCCTTATGGAAATGTATTATCACCTATCTGGGTATAAGAGTTCTTGTAACCTGGTTAGCCTAAGTGCCTGTCTAGGGGCCTCCTTAGGTCCGTGTGATCAAGACGGTATTGCCAACTTGCACAAATGGGAGTCTGTTAGTAATTATGTGCAGAAGTTGACAAACCAGTGATCTCACATCCAATGTTACAAGACACTTGAGCGTCACATCTGTGAGGATCTGTAAATCAAATAAGATAATCCCAGTTTGGAGAGATTGGGTTTATAATAGTTAATTATAAACCAGTTGGGTATTTTATGTAAGAAAACCCAAAGTTAGAGGTTTAAAATGGTTCATATATATTAGGTAAATAAATATATATAGATTTATTAATTAGTAAATTATGTATTTATTTAGATAAATAAATACATAATAGATTATTAATTAATAAAAGGATAATTATCTAGTTTAATGGAAATTCTTTTCTTTGGGAAAAAGAAAAGATAATTACCAAAGATAATTATAAGAGTTATATGGTAACTAGGAAAGGCTACCTTATAAATATAAGCCTAAGGTTTGTCAGTTATTCATTTATTCAATTGATTAATAAAACCACGAAAGAAATCTCTATCTCCTCTCTCCCTAAAACCGGCGCCCAAACCCCATCCACACGGAGTTCGGTTTTTCGGTTGTCATCTCACAAAACAGCTAGTTTTGTGATCTCGGGATTAGAACCGGCTAGAAGGTTTTTTGTGTGATCGTTCACGGGTGGATTAAGCTCAAGCAATCCAGGTAACTACTTTTAGCTATTAAGATTAAATAAAACAACGATTAAGATCAATGAATTTTTTTTGGGTTTTAATTCTTTAGCTTCCGCGATAATTAAACCAGTTAGGTTTAATAAAGTTTAAACCTTTTTGGTCAGTTTGATCATTAGGTTTAACTGTATATCTCTTCCAGTTAGGATTGAGATCAATTGTGATCCTCTTGTCAGATCGATATGAGGGATCCTCAAAAACCCAACAACATCCACGAATTTACCTATATACCCTTATCATTTAATTAAATAAAAACAAATTTGAAATTTTTTGATTGGTTGGAATTAGTTCGTAAGTTTGCATTTTAATATTGGCTTGTAAATGATCTCTCATCTCTCTCTCTCTATATATATATATGCGCATAGATATGCATACATATGAATTAAATGGTCACATGCCACCTCTAGTCGACACCCCACAACTCTACACCTCTCGTTGATGCTCAACTTCCTTATCAAAATTCAACTCAAAAATCCATTAAAACCCACATGCCATCAACGCCAACGAATACCCTCCGACATGTTTTCGATCAACATTGGTTACATCTTCTCCCTTACTTTCTTGTCTGTCATTATTCAGAATGAATATGTCAGGTGGCGCGCTCTCGACTGTCCTCACATTCACAATGAAATTTGAGTTCGCTACCGAACTTTCGTCTTTATATAAACATGTATGTGTATTATTGTTATTAACAATAATTTAATAACTTATAGGGTATTTTGGGTTTGCTCATCATGAAGAAGTCTTTTGTTTGCCTGCATTAGAAAGATAGTCGTTAATTTTAGCTTCAATAATAGGGTCAAAATCATCCATGTAGTCTATATCATCTGTGGAGATGGCATAACTCATGGCTTTGTCTATGGAGAATGTGACCCTCTCTTTATCAATTCCTAGACTAAGTTGTTTCCTAGCCACATGAATTACTGTATCGGCAGTGTTGAGAAATGGTCGACCTAGAATCAAAGGTACTCTAGTGTCGTTTTCATGTCTAGGACTACAAAATCAGCTGGAAAAACAAACTTGTCTATTTACACAAGAATATCCTCGGCTATTCCTACCGGATATTTGATGGATCGGTCAGCTAGCTGGATGGTCATTAAGTGCTTCTTAGGGTGTGTTTACTAACGACTTAATGGGCTTAATGGGTTAACCGGCTTATTTCGTACATATATGTATGGTTGTTTACTGACGACTTAATGGCTCATACCATGGCTAATTCTCACAGTTGGTGGAGGGCACTTGTCCCCATTCAGACATTTTCTTAACAAATATACCCTTGATAAAAAAACAAGGGTTTAGAAAAAAAAGGCATCCCTATTCTCTTTCACGCTATTCCATCTAATAAAGAAAACACAAATCAAACTATAGTTGCATTCTTCTACTCGTCAGCCATTGTTGTTCGTCGCGCGAGAGCTTATCCCGGCGAGATCTGTTCGTCGTCGGGCAGATCTGTTCATCGCCGGGTAGATCTGTTGTTCGTCGTTGCCCTACCACATCTCTACCAAAGGCTCGTTCTTCTAGTGTGAATGAAAAGAGGTGGAGTGGGGAGGATGTAACTGAAGTCAGAAAGAAGAGACAAAAAAGGAGGGGATAAAAGTTTTACAAAGGAGGTGGAAGAAGAAGTACTAGTGTAGTACAAGTGTACAACTGTAAATCAGAATTTTAATTTATAAAAGATAATTTAAAGGTGTTTGGTAAAAAAAATGAGTATAAATATTTTATAAATGATTAAAATAAATGAATTCACAAAAAAGAAAAAAAAATAGTAGTTACAAAATATAGTTAATTATTTAAATAAATATAAAATTATTTGGTTTTTGTTTGATTCTATTCAATAGCTATAAACATTGGGTTTTTTGGATGTATAAATAGGGGCGGATTTACTTCAATGAGTTGGGGGACAGCCGACCCCCATGAAATTTCAAATACAAAGAGAATTTTATTAACTATTTTATACTTTAGATAAGAGTTACTCACTTTGACACCCATTTAATTATTTGTTTGACCTCCAACTCCAAAAAAATTAACCTGGTAGAAAGTAATGGATGCCCACTTATTTTTCCATTTCCAAATTTCAAATTTACAATTAATAGTTGCAAATTCTAGATAGTGTTTTCAAGAATCACAAGATTTTAATTAAAAGTATTGTTTAGTTATTTATAGTGTTGATTAAAAAATGTTTTTTATTTAAGGAAATTGATTAAAATAATCTTTTTAGGATCTAAACCGAAAATAATTACGGCCTATCACCTTTATCAAAGAGACAAAATAATGCTATAACATTTTATTAAAAACCCTTTTTATTTGAATTTCATTATAGTTTATATGAATTACGTTACTTAAATTTCGACACCCATTACCAAAATTCCTAGATCCGCCACTGTGTATAAATAGTTTGATCATTATATTTTTTGGTTTGATTTTGATTAAACTAGCATATAAAAGGTTGAAATATGTTCAAAAACTGGTTGAGGGCTAGTTTGTCATTTTTGTTGTTTAGACGGTCGATTCAGATAAAAAAGTAAACAACAACACATATTTATCCAGAGAAACAAATTTATCCAGACAGACAAATTTATCCATACATAACTTAATGGAAAATTTGATAAACATCCCCTTAGTTCGCCTAATCCTAGCTTTTGGTAAAAAGACAGAGGCATCAAATTAATGCTGGCCCCTAAGTCTGCTAAAGCATCGCATACAACTTTTTCACCAAAACAACACGGAATAGTAAAACTCCCTGGATCTCCCTTTTTGGGCGCGTCTACTAGGATCGCCGAACGTTCTTCATTTAATACAGTAACTCTTTCGCCTCCAAATTTGGTTATGTTGGATACCATTTCTTTGATGAACTTCACTGTAATGCATTCATGTAATTCGACATCCTTGCAATTAAATCCACAAGAGGCACGTTAACCTTTACTTGTTTTATTAATTCAAGGAACTTACTGTATTGAGCTTTTTTTTTCTCTTTTCTTAGTCTTTGTGGATAAGGTATTCTTGACGGAGTCGGCTTGGGCGTGGTTTCCTTCGGCTTAAGAACTTCTTCTGGAATTTGTTCCTGCCGACTTGTAGGTAGCTCGATCTCTGGTTCCACTTTCTGCAAAATCGGCAT
This sequence comes from Centaurea solstitialis, assembly GCA_030169165.1. Classification (NCBI taxonomy): domain Eukaryota; kingdom Viridiplantae; phylum Streptophyta; class Magnoliopsida; order Asterales; family Asteraceae; genus Centaurea; species Centaurea solstitialis. The sequence continues at coordinate 50,505,292 of CM058043.1, forward strand.
TAAGTTAGATTCTGGCATTGGTGGTGATTGAACTACCTTACCTCCTCTTGTGGTGACGTATGCTTCAGCTGTTTCGTCTGCAACAAGATTTGGACATACTTCTCTTATCAGTTTTGGTATGAAATCTACTTCCTTTTGCAAGAAATTTATTCGGCTAGAGTGGACATCAAGTGCCCTAGCAATATTTGTGTTTACTTCGCTTTGACCCATCATGAATTTGGTCATCAATTTTTCTGCGTCTCCCTCGGGCTTGATAGGTGCCGACTAAGATAAAGGTGGAGTTTGTTGCCATGTGCAGAATTTCGTGGGATGTGGATATCCACACTTTTCACATGTAAATTGCATTTCTACCATCACTATAGCGATATTCTCCACGGTTTTGGCCTCTTCCTTCGGGACTTCTTGATCGGGTGTCCAATCAAGGTGATGTATGACCATATCATCAAGCAACTTGTATGCCTCCTTTACAGTCCTATAAGTAAAAATACCTCCACTAGAAGTATCCAACATCAATCTAGATTCCACAGTTAATCCATTATAAAATATATCAATAATTTCTTTTGGGCTAAAACCATGATTCAGAAGTTTCAACAATAAAGCTTTATATCTTACCGAAGCTTTTGTAAGACTTTCATTTCCTTGCTTAAAAGATAAGATTTCTCTTTTTAGTGCATTACTTTTAGCTAAAGGAAAGTATCTTACCAAAAAAGATTGATTTCATTTCTTCCCAAGTTTTGATGGAATTTGGGGCCAATCCTCGAAAACATTCTCTTGCTTCATTAATTAAAGTGAAGGGAAACAATCGTAACCTTACCGAATTGTCCGAGCCACCTTTTGTTTTAAAAAGATCACAAGTATCCAAAAATGCTTCAAGATGTACGTGTGGGTCACTAGTTGGGCTTCCATCAAAACTTATTTCTCGAACCATCCTTAGGAGCTCCTCGCTGACCTCAACATCCTTTCCTTTTGCTTTGGATTTTTAAATTGCTGAACGCGGGGTGAAATTCACCTTCGTTCGATTTTCCCACATTGGGCGATCGTCTGCCATTCTGAGAACAAAACAAACTATAAAACGTACCTGTTCAAAATAAGAACTTACCGGGGGAATTACTCCCCACGATAATGGTCGATTAACTAATCTAAGCTACAAGACTAAAATTAAATAAGCCACCGTTCCCCGGCAACGGCGCCAAAAACTTGATGCAGTAAAATATATATATATAAAACAACTCAAGCTTTTACCCTTAAAAACCCAACTAATATTACCACATTCACAGGCAAGCGTACCTGATCAGTAATAATATATTGTAGGTAAGTCCAGGGATCGTTCTTACCATAGGGAACAGTGAAGCTACCTAATCTTAGTCTTTAAAGCTAAATTAATTAATCTAAAATCAACTAGCACTTTGGGGGGGGGGGGGGTTGTAAACAGCATTAACGAACTAAGAAAACAATGACAACTAGATCTTTTTATAATGAGAAGAACAAGTACTTACTATGGGTAACGAATCAGTTTTTCAGATGATTTGATATAATTACCAAAAGATATAGGTTGATGGTTATTGTAAGAATTTAAGCATAAAACACCCTAACATGAGTATCTGCGACTGCGATTATCAATCGGGTTGGTCTCCCGGCCCAAGTACAGGGATTATGAAATCTAGTACAAGTCACCCTATTTATTGCCAATTCGTGGGACCCTAATATCCAACCTACTCTCGATCCGATGGGTTGTTTACCACGTCGTAAAAGTGAAAGGTAAGAGTGGTTGATTAACAATAGGAGTCTGTTTATTAATTGTCAGATAACAAACACACCTAACCAACGAATTCAAGTAGCCACATTTAAGACAATAAATAGGAATCACAAGACAAACATTCAATAAACCATAAACCTAATAATTAAAACAAATAATCAAATCATCTTTCCAAGTTCATCAAACCATAGTAAGCACTAAAAGTAAACTAGCCACTAAACATAACTACGACTAAGGAAAGCAATAAATATGAACACATTATGCAGACCGTGCGAAAGTTGATGATCGGGCACCAGCAAGACGACATCGGGTTAGCACCGGCAAGGTTTCACCGTGTTTAAGCACCGCTATCCACTGTTGGCTCATACAACTCCTCCTCTAAATGGCTAATCTAAACTTCCCAAGCTTTTCTGAAATTTTTTCTAGATTTTTCTTGATGTTCTAAATCACAGGCTTGAAGGCTGTATTTAAACAGGTAGAGACGACCTACCTCGCGATCGTATGGCAGCTTCGCGACGCGAGTCACTTAACTCGCCCTAAAAATCCAATCTTGAATATTCTGGAATCTTCTATTTAGGGTTGACTTTTGTTTTACGACACCAGATGGACTTTTCACAATGCCAAGTAAGTAGCATGAAGGAATGTTCTAGAAAGTGGTCACTCTCGCAACGCTAGACTAGGGTCTCGCGTTCGCGAGAGCCTTCTGTCTTCAAGTTATCTCCAATTTCATGCTTTTTCGTCTCTTTTCTTACTTTTATGCTCATGAGCCTCCAAAACCTGTAAAACTGAAAAGCAGATACTTTCGGGAGTGAATTGTACCAAAAATGAGCTAAAATGGGATAAAACATTACAAACCATAAACGACCAAAACATGCATAATTTTGGGGTTATCACCCCATATCCCGAACGGCACGGGAGTGACTCTGATACCTTTGGCATATGGGATATGAGGCAAACCTCATCGAGGACGATGAGTCCTGAAAGGGGTGTTTGTAACACCATAGGCATATCCCATATCATTGTGGACAAGAGTGATGCTGGGTTCATAAGTAATACTTTGGCCTTCCTAACAACAACGCATTTTAGGGCCACACGCACTGTAGGTTCTTGGAATGTTGCAGTTAAGCATGCTTGGGTGGGAGTAGTACGAGGATGGGTGACCCCATAGGAAGTCCTCACCAGGTCAAGTCGTGAGCTACACGTTGGTTAAATCCAGGGGCAAAACAAAAATATTGTGATGAGGAAGATGGGGTATTTCACCTGGTGTTGACCATTTTCCTACGTAGGGGTGTGAATCGGGCGTTTCGGGAGGGTTCGGGTTAAAAAGTTCGGGTACCCGAAATTTTCGGGTTGTGATTTCTCTACCCGTACTCCGACCCGAAATTTTCGGTTAGGTCGGGTTCAGGTTCGGGTTCGGGTTGGGCCTACCCGAATTTCTGAAAAGCCCATTTTCAGCCCATTTCAGATTAGATTTAACATGAATCTAACTATAAAGACTCAAAGACAGAGAGAGATATCTCATATCAGACACATAGAGACGTCAAGAGAGAGAGAAATCGAGAAAGAAACTTACAAATCGAGAGCGAGATCAGAACTCAAACGTCGCGATGAGGTGGTGGGCCGGCTGCACTGCGTTTTTTGGTCCAATTTCGGCCGCTGGTGAGGTGGGAGACGACGAGCGGAGAGCCGGAGAGGGAAGCGAGTCTGTCAGTCAAGCCGTAAGCGACGTTTTGATTTTTATTTTTTAGTACGACTAGGGTTTGAGTTATACACTGATTTTTGATGTTTCAATTTCAATTAAACTTTCAAATTTCAGATTGAACCCTTGACTATTTACAAAGTTTTAAATAAAACCTTATACTCAACTGTTATCAATATAGTATTTAGGGGATAGTTCTCCGAAATGTATTGAACTATCCCCAAAAATCTATTGTGTGTATCCAACTACCAAAAATGCTATTGTGTGTATCAAAGTTTATTTTTTTTGCTATTGTGTGTATCAAACTTTTTTTTAATGTATCAAACTTTATTTTTTCTTCTATTGTGTGTATCAGTTTACCAAAATTACAAGTCATTTGTAACACAATAGCAAAAAAAAATAAAATTTGATACGCACAATAGCATTTTTTGTAGTTGGATACACAAAATAGATTTTTGGGGATAGTTCAATACATTTCGGAGAACTATCCCCTAGTATTCAATATTTTAATTATTTATAAGATTTTTATATTTATTTATTTATAGATTATATATATATATATATATATATATATAATTAAAAATAAAGGTTTTTTATAAGTTCGGGTTTCGGGCGGGTTCGGGTTTGAAAATATCAACCCTACCCGAACCCAAACTTTATTCGGGTAGCTCGGGTTCGGGTAGTTCGGACTTCGGGTTTGCGGTTTGCGATTTAAGTCCTAAAGTTCAGTTCGGATTTCGGGCGGATAGTTCGGGTAGGGCGGGTTTTGCTCACCCCTATTCCTACGAAACCACAATGATGATGAATCTATAACTTTTCAGTATAGTCAAAACTTAACTGGGTAATATTTATTGTTATGTATCATTATCTTACGTTTCTAATCTTAATGCATCCCCAAGTTTAAGCTTAGGCTAAAGTTAATAACCCATTTCTCCTAAACTAAGGCTCTGGTACCACTTGTAACGTCCCAATTTTTTTCTTCTTAAATTATAAAATAAACATCCAACATTCATAATTAAGATCGAAAAGTGTAAGTTTAACACAACGGAAAGTAATAACTTAAGAAAAAGTAGTCCAATATCAAACACTAAAATCTCGTACGAGGCTTCTCGCTGCATCTTTATTCAATGATATTTTGGGACTAAGCTTTCTCTTTTCCCTTTGAACTACTTCCGATAAATTGGCGACCTGGTTGCATAGTCATTTTGAAAAAGAGTTGTGTGAGAAAAACGGCCCACTGGAGATATGGTTTTTATGCATTAAAACCAATAGTTTCACAAAGCATTTTAAGTTTATAATGCATACGATAAATAATTCACAAAGCTAACGGTGTTGGAAAGGTGTCTATTTCATAAAGCTTAATCCGACGAACTCACACAACATGCTCGTACTTAGCTCACACAACCTTGCCCTATAGACTTACCCCGTAGTACACCCTCCATTGCCACACAAATAGTTAAAACATATATATATATATATATATATATATATATATTGTTAATGCCAAAAATCGCACATAGGATGACTTAAGGTTTCCGAATGAGGCTTATCCGTCGAGAGAAAGCGAACATTTCGACAAAACACATGTAAGACAAAAGAGAGTAAAGAAAACACAAGACAAATATTTGATGACGCAGGAAAAACCTCAAACCGAGGAAAAAACCTGCGGCCGACTTGAGACCAACCCGACGTTCCACTAGCGATCACCAACTGAGGGGTGACGTCCTTAATGTTACAGTTACTGATCGTACGTTACAATGAAAAAAGCTAACGAACGTAAGTACATTACAAAGATTTTTAAGAAACAAAATGAAATAGCAGCGAATTCTCTCAATATCATCTTCGAGGATTCCAGGGTGCTGTGTTGGATGTGTCGAAATCTCTTTTATAGTTGAATTTGATGTAACTGCAGAGCATTGATTAGCTTTGATGACAACGGCTATAACGGTCTTGTCATTTAAGTCTTCATAAATCTTTGTTGTCGGTTACATTGGTTACATATTAACTCATTGATGCTATGATCTTGTAATAAAACAACGACTAAAACACAGAAGACCGTTAGAAATCATTAGCCTTATGTTTTATTAATTGATGTCGAACGTTATCTTAGGATGTCGTACGATGGTTATGCTGAGATCGTATCTCGGGTATGCCTTTTCATACAATGATCCTTTTCTCAGGACCTTATTTAAATACAGGATTATTATCCTATGTATGATCTTATTCAATCGTACGTCGTAAATTTTCATCCAAACATATATATATATATATATATAGGGGTGGGTTCAAATGTGAACCACTTTTTGGTTGTGAACGTGAGGACAACCGATAGCGCGACACGTGGCGGATGATTAGGCGCCACGTCAGATCCACGACGGATGACTAGGCGCAATTCATGGGAGGGCATTGAATTAAAGAGGGGGCAACACTCAAAGTCGCCACGTGTCGCGCTCTCGGTTGTCCTCACGTTCACAACCAAAAAGTGGTTCACATTTGAACTTTCCTATATATAATATATATATCACAAAGCATTACACATTTTATTTCATAAAACGACATATCGAAAGTATTATTAAAACTTCTAACATGCTTGCAAACAGTTATACATAATTACAGTTTTTTGATAAAAATATTTCAATATCATAAAAAAAACTTAATTTAAAATATTACTAATTAACATATATAACTAAGAAAATAACCGGTATACACAATTTCTTACAATATTTACCATCACAGTGCAACCAGATTTAGGTTTTCCTAGTTTTTATTTTGGTTGTAGTTGGTAAAAATAAGCAAGCAGATAAGCTAGTACCTATTTGGATTGATTATTACTTATAAGCTAGCATATTGAAACACTACTTAAAGTAACGTTTTAAGAACTTTTTCTAATTATACTCTTATTAATACTAACTATTATTATCCAAGACACCGTTTTTGGTATTTTTACGTATTCATAAACGGGTCTATTTCACCGAGCCTCTCCCCAAGACAGTGCCCAGATCGTTACGCCTTTCGTGCGAGTCGAAACTTACCCAACAAGAAATTTCGCTACCTTAGGACCGTTCATGCGGATTCTTCCTCCAACTAATGAAGAGATCTTGACGGAATTGCCACATATGAATTTGAGCATAACTTTGCAAAGAAACAAGGAGCTCTAGGAACTCTGAATAATTGTTTAAACAGCGAGTTACGTTTACGTACTATCAATGCCAATCAATAGCTTAGCTTGGACAATTCTTTTGGTATGATCAATGGTGGTGTCTGGCGAACCAAACCTTTTGATTTGATGTCACATTTGAACGCAATACCATCCAAAGTATCCCAACTCAACCACTTGACACAGCTCCACGCCCAGCTCATCCACCACTCTCTCCACCGCCATGGCTACTGGGTCTCACTCCTCATCACTCTCTGCACGCGCCACCGTGCACCACCGTCCTACGCCCGCCTCATCTTCAACTCCGCCCAACAACAACCACCCAATGTCTACGCCTTCACCACCATGCTCAAGTTCTACTCCCACCTCGGAGCCCACGATGACGTCATCGCCTCTTCCATTCCATGCGGGCATCAGGTGTTACGCCCGACGCCTTTGTTTCCCTCTCTTGATTAAATCATGGGGTAAGTCTGCGATTCTGTTTCATGGTCATGTTTTGAAGATGGGATATCAAGATGATCGTTATGTTCGTAATGCGATCTTGGATTTGTATGCTAAACATGGGCCTGTTTGTTTTGCACGTAAGGTGTTCGATGAGATGTCTGAGAGAATGGTGGCGGATTGGAACGCTATGATTTCGGGGTATTGGAGATGGGGTCATAAGGTTGAGGCTGGTAAGTTGTTTGCTTTGATGCCTGAGAGAAATGTGATCACTTGGACTGCAATGGTTACTGGGTGCTCCAAGGCTCGAGATTTGGTTACTGCGAGGAGGTATTTCGATCGAATGCCGGAGAAAAACGTTGTTTCTTGGAATGCGATGTTATCTGGGTACGCGCAGAATGGGTTTGCGGAAGAGGCTATTGATCTGTTTGATGAGATGGTTAATGATACGAGGGTTCAACCGGATGAAACGACCTGGGTTGCGGTTATTTCTTCATGTTCAAACCGTGCGGATAGTAAACTTGCAAATTCACTTGTGAATATGCTCGATCGGAAGAATGTTGGATTGAATTTCTTTGTGAAGACAGCGTTACTTGACATGCATGCAAAGTGCGGGAATCTTGAAGCCGCTAAAACGATTTTCGAAGAGTTGGGTGGATTCAGAAATGTTGTTGCATGGAACGCAATGATTTCTGCGTATACACGGGTTGGTGATTTGAATTCCGCGAGAGAACTCTTCGATAGGATGCCTAGAAAGAATGTGGTCTCGTGGAATTCAATGATTGCTGGTTATGCGCAAAATGGGCAATCGGCAATGGCAATTGATGTCTTCAGAGATATGATCAATTCGAAAGACATGAAACCTGATGAAGTTACTATGGTGAGTGTGATATCTGCGTGTGGCCATCTAGGGGCACTGGAGTTAGGAAACTGGGCTTTAAACTTCGTAAACGAAAACCAAATCAGTTTGAGCATTTCAGGTTACAATTCAGTCATTTTTATGTACTCCAAATGTGGAAGCATGAAAGATGCCAAAAGAGTTTTTGAGAAAATGAAGACCAGAGACGTTATTTCCTTCAACACTTTGATTACAGGTTTTGCAAGCCATGGCGATGGCTCTTCAGCCGTTGATTTAATGCAGAAGATGAAAGAAGATGGTTTTCAACCTGATCGAATAACATATATTGGTGTTCTAACAGCCTGCAGTCATGCAGGAATGTTAGAAGAAGGTCGAACAGTCTTTGAATCTATCAAAACCCCAGATGTGGATCCACTATGCATGCATGATTGACTTGTTAGGCCGAGTTGGTAAGTTGGATGAAGCAAAAAGATTAATCGAAAAAATGCCAATGGCTCCCCATGCGGGTGTCTATGGTTCGCTCTTAAATGCTAGTCGAATTAGAAAAAGGATCGATCTTGGGGAGTTTGCTGCAATGGAGCTTTTCAAAATCGAACCAGAAAATTCAGGTAACTACGTATTGCTTTCAAATATGTATGCTTCTATGGGGAGATGGGGCGATGTTGAGAGGATTAGAGGAGAAATGCGATTAGGAGGTGTGAAGAAAACTACGGGATGGAGTTGGGTTGAATTTGATGGGAAATTACATAAGTTTATAGTAGGTGATAAATCACACGAAAGATCAAACGATATATACAGATTGTTGAAGGAATTAAGAGAGAAAATGAGGAAAGCTGGATACGTAGCTGATAAGGAGAGTGTGCTACGAGACGTTGAAGAGGAAGAGAAGGAAGAGATGGTGGGAACTCATAGTGAGAAGCTAGCAGTTTGTTTTGGTCTTCTTGTTAGTGAAAGTGGGTCCGTTATTCGAGTAGTGAAGAACTTAAGGGTGTGTTGGGATTGCCATGAGGCTATGAAGATGATCTCGAAGTTGGAGGGAAGAGAAATCATGGTGAGGGATAACAACAGATTCCATTGTTTTGAGAACGGTTCTTGTTCGTGCATGGATCATTGGTAATTAATCTTAGGCATCGTTTGCTTTTTAAGAGGTCTGAAGTCTGATTTCACATCTAAAGAATAAGAGGTGGATGCTTGATGGTGCACCTCTTAAAATTTCAAAGGACTGTAAGAGCTTTTCAGACATTTTCTTAAAAGTAATACAACAGTCTTAAGTCCAAACCTCTTAATTATCAGAGTTAAGAGGTAATATCTTTAAAAACAAATGGCCCCTTATTGTCAAACCGGGGGTTTAGAACTTCTATACCAGTCTCATGATGATGATGATGATGATGATCGATTGTGACTGTTGATGTGTTGAATCATATAAAGGACCTAATCGGTTAATGGGATAGGGATATGAATTAAACTAGCATTCTGAAGGGACATATAATGCCAATGATGTCATGCAGTTGATTCCTTACTAGCTGTGAAGATGATGATGATGATGATGGTGATCTAGGCTCTAATTAAGGTAAGCAGCAGCTTGTTATGTACCATGTAAAATCTGTTGACATTTTCATAGAGTTCTTACAATTGAGTTCAATTTACCAAAGAATTTTGCAATTGACCAATTGCCATAAACAATTTTCTCTCTCTACAATGGCATATGCATATAGAGGGATGTTAACTCCCAAAAAGAGGAGAACAAGGAAAGATGTATCAACCATTGGATCTAAAAAGTAGATGACACATATTTGAATGTTACCATCTATATGATCGTGGATCTAGTTTTAGGAAAATGTAACTGCACCTATTATTTGCATCCGTTAAATTAAAGTTGGTGGATGGTTTGGATGAGTTCCCTTGTTCTTATCTCTCTCTCTCTCTCTATATATATATATATATATGTATGTATGTAGGCGATGGATTGTGTGAGAAGTTGAGTTTAACGTGAGAGGCATGAGAAATGGATTTGAACCGGTGATCACATTTTAATCTTATGCCCTCCTATGAATTGTACTTTATCAAAGCATTAGTAGCCTAGTGGTCGGTAACATCCTTTGGAGGGACAATGGATGGCATCTCTGTCTATCCGAGTTCGATTCATGGGGTGAGCATGTGCCGATACCCTGACCATGGGTTGGCTTTTGGGTCGGTCCATGGTCGCCGAGGATTAGTCGGGCTGACCGTATGGATCCCGGATACCTCGTCGACTTCGTGTCGGGACGTGTGCGTGAGTTATCTACAGTTCAAAAAAAAATGAATTAAACTTTAGATGGGGATTGATCCCTGCATCTCGTGCATCTCATCCTGATGTGCATCCATTCTCATCCAACGGTTAATAGCCACTGTTATGCTTCTTATGTTAACATCAACTCTCACCTGAACCCAACCCTCTATGTGTGTATATCTATATTCTATATAAATTTAGGAGTGCTTTGTTGAGCGCGTGAGGCATCACGCTGGAGCGTGTCTTCTTGCATTTCTCCCCACTCGCAACCCACACGGCATTCTTCTCTTCAACAGGCGTGCCTTCTTTCTCAATTCATTTTCCCTAATTCGACATTCTTCTCTTTCGACTGATGTGCCTTCTTCCCCAATTCATTCTTCCCCCTATCCAGTCCGTTAATGTGAAGGGAGACACCATTGCAACAGTTGTCAATGCAGGGCCGTCTTCATCTATTTTTCCCACTCGCCATTACCATCACCATTTCCATTTCACTTCTGATTTTATGCCTAATTAGATTCCCCAAATCACAAACCTAAAGAAGTCAGATTCAAATCGGTGCTTCACCATTCACGACTTCACCTACGACAATTCTCTGTCCAGCGACTTGACTCCCTGGCGACTGGCACGGCAGCACCCCCATCCTGATCTCACAGACTCATACAGCCACAACCCCTTCATCCTTCTCACTTTTCAGGTTTGTAAATAATCTTTTGTTCAAAACACTTCTTTTGAATGGTAGATAAACGCACAAACACGTTCACGCGGTATCCAGGATCTATTCGGGCACCTGCGTTGGTGTCAAACTGGCCCAAAGGCCTGCCCGGAACCTGGGTAACTCCACTTGCTGCCTTGGGGTTTTCGAACCCGGGTAGTCAGGGATACCATCCATTGACCCCCCAGGATGTTACCTCTACCATTGGGCTAGACAAGCTATGTTCTTTGCTCAAAACATTAGTTGATATGTTTCAAGAGTTGCCCATTGAGATCTGCGCGGCTTATCCGAAGTTGGTTCTATCATTGATTGCTTGATTTCTCTTTTACTCTTGTATCGTAGGGGTCTATGAAATTTACCTTGGTTTACTATGAGAATATTCATGTTTTCAGGTTCATAAAAATATGTGCTCAGCACTGTCATGTGAACAAGTGCTTGCATTGCCACCTGCATATGCATTAATTATGTTTTGAGTTCTATTAAAGTTGACTGCTTAGATCTGAAGTCAAGTTGATTTTGATATAATTTTAATAAAATTTTGTTGTCACTCTTTCCTAGGAATATGTAAATTGATGGCAGTATTCCTTGGGTGCTATAGTTTTAGTTAGATAGAATATGATACTTGTGGTGCCCTTCAATTTGGGTTGTCCTCTGATGCTTAGTTGCTTACACATGTACATCAGGTTAAGAAACAGCTTAATAAGATATATAAGAAATTATAGTATATTTGGAGTAACACAAACATATTGGACATTTTAAAAAATAACCCCCTAAGAGTCGCCAATAAATTTGTAGCATTATTTTGCTTTCTTGAATTTCTTCCATAGTTAAATCTAAGCAACAAGAATGTAAATTTGAAACCATGACTTTTAACTTGATAGACTCATTGGAACATTATGGTTTTATTCACATTTTCATAGGGAGTTGTTGATGGATCAATGCTTTCAAAACAAACTTTGTAATGATTGATATAGGCGAAGGATTGTGTGAGAAGTTCAATTAACATGAGAAGCCTGAGAAGTGGATCTGAACCCTTGATCACTCATAATCTCAAGCCCACCCATGAATCACGTTTGATACACTGATTGATCCGGTATTTCTCACCAATGCAGAAGACGAATCTCAGCCATTCATCCGGTCAATAAAGGCGGCTTTGACCGGGTCCCCTCCTTTAATAATATCCACCCTCCCATGAATCGCGTCAATCCTCCGTGATCGCATCCACCGTAACTGAAGATGTGGCTGAGATTCGTCCTCACGTTCACAACCAAAATTGAGTTCACATTTGAACCTGACCCTATATAATATATATAGGGGTCGTATCCTTTACAAACCATGTAATTTTAACAAACTATACAAACCAATCATAGTCGTTCATCTAGTCTAACAAATATTTGATTTCATTTTATTTTCAAATTTTATGTCGTAACAATAATTAATCAATATTATCACATTCCATATATATTTCAGTCTAATTAATGAACCATGATAAGTATCCATAAATATTGGTATTATTTCTAATATAATGGTTTGTATAGTTTGTTAGAATTGGTTACTTTGTATTTGATACTTCCCCTATATATATATAAGATATATGTATCTTATTGAAGTTGCATTCTTGTTCCTCATTTTCATTGAATTTCTTTGGGCTGCAGTTTTTATCTCATAATCAATTTCTTCCTACAAGCTGATTGAAGATATCATAACTACTTTTAAGGTATTCTCTTTGCCATTGTTACTGGTAAAGTTATTTGATCCATTTGTACCGAATTTGTGTGGCATTTTGGAATACACTCTATGTGTTTGATGATATTCCTGTGTAGTTAGAGTCTAACCCGTGTGTATAGGTGTTAATTTGTCAATTGGTACCGTTAATAGATTAGAAATTGCCAATGTTATAATGATAATATTTGTCTCTATTAACTTTGATTTGTTATCCGAGTATTGATTGAATGATATGCTTCAAAACGTAGGGTTTTAACTGGTTGAGCTTTAGCTTAAGAAGTAATAAAGTAAAACAGTCGTGTAAGAGCTAAGCCTTAAAGTGAATGATCTCTCTGGATAGAAACTCATTGCTGTAGATAAATCACAATATATTCCCAGTTTTGTTTATAAGCATAACATCCCCAATTCAGCACTCTTCTCTTTCGACAAATGTGCCTTCTTCCCCAATTCATTCTGATAATATGAAGGAAGACACCATTGCAAGAGTGCCCTATTCCACTGTAACTCGATTTCATATTGACGGAGACTGAAAGGTCAGGAAGAAGGCGTACTGATTAGTAAACAGCTGACTATGGTTGATTTTCTGTCTATAATTGAAGAGAGAGATCCTTTCAGACAACACAAGGTACCTTCCATTTGACCATTCCTCTTTAATTTAATTATTCAATGATGAATTGTGACTCAGATTTGCTGTATATTGAGATTTAGATTCGATTATAATCAATTTTTCTGCTGGATTTTGAAGTAATCGTTTATGAATTAACTTCAGAAATTTCATCTAAATTTGTTTATGTTCGGCTTTAGGCTGTTAATAAATTAGTACTTAGGAACTGCAAAAAACACTGTTCACATGCAATGAGGTTCCTTCAAACAGCCCCTGTGTAATCTTCGATTTGCAGCAGAGGCGTTTTTGAAAGTAGGTTCACATGGTAACAACATTTTTAGTTTAAATGCTAACAATATCACCACTTCCATCAACCGAAGTCCAATCTATATAATGGAATTTCCTATCTAGATGCTACGTGGCCACCTACATTGCTTTTTACTCTATAGGCTATAGCCATTAGAATTGAAGATGCAAAGACAAATGGACAATTTCTTAAAATAGGGGAGAGGCAAAAGTTAAGGACAATAAGATTTGCTCTTTAATTGTTCTCTTCAATTTTTTTAAAGAAGAGGAATACAAGCATTGCCGAACAACTACGTAAAGGCTGAAGTCTTCAGTCAGTAAAGCTGAAGATGTAACAACGAAGATAAGAAACTCGATAGAGCAACTGAATGTTGAAAATGAACATTGCTTTAGGAGAGGCCTGCCTAGATACAGCTTTTAAGGCTATGTTTGGCAAACTAGCTGATAAGGTAGTTGATGACTAATAAGGTAGCTGATGACTGATAAGGTAGCTAATGACTGATAAGGTAGTTGATGACTAATAAGCTAGCTGATGAATAAGATGCTTTTGGCAAAAACTAGCTGATAAGGTAGCTTATAACTGTAAAATGACAAAAAAAAAGGCATCTTTAAATATTGGTAATGTAAAAAGTAGAAGGATATATCTGGAATAAAAATAATAAAAAGTCTCATAAGTCCCATAAGTCACAAAAACGCTAGTAAGAGTAGCTTTTCAAAAAGCTAGCTTATCAGCTAACTTATAAGCTAGCTTATGGTCCATCCAAGCATGTACCTGACTTATAAGCTAGTTTGCTCCATCCAAACATGTACCTGACTTATAAGCTAGCTTATTTTTACCAAACAATGCCTAAGTTAAAGGATCATCCTACCTTAACACTTTGTTGCAAAAAAGTTGGTGTCATAAATGGAGTCTGACCAACTTGCCTCATTTTTAGTTGTGGACACAATAGTAACATTTTGTAGAGCTATTTGAATGTAACAAGTACCGCATTGCATTATTGCAAATCTCATTGGCTAGAAGCAACTCAACCAAAGTGGATATACAACCCAAAAAATGTCCAACGACCAAACTTTACATTGCTAGCATCAGCACTTTTGTTGGATTCTGTGATTTTTTACAGCGATAATGTCTCTTCATCCATCATGCTACAAAATGGATCCACTTTTGAAAGCTGTCAATTAGCAATAAAGTTCTGAACTTTACAAATTGATGGAATGCACTTCAGATATCTTAGAGGCCATCTATTATTACTTTGCCTATGGTACTCTGCATCTCTTCATGCAGAAATTGAGAAAGTGTAGTTGCAAAGAGCAATCCAGCCAACATAGAGCAATAGTTCCTACATAAATTAGGTTTTTACTCCTGTTTTCCATCTGCTGCTACTGGCACTCAAGTATCAAACCATTTGACTCTTAACATAAATAGCATTTTCTATATTCTCTTAAGCCCTTGGAAATCTCTCTCTTTAGGCTTTGCCAACTGGATCCAAATAGCTCTCTGATATGAACATCTTGGTGAAGAAATTCATGTGGTGAAACTTAGGGGAGCATGACTTTTTTCTAAAGCTGATGCTTCTACATCTAGAGTTTTGCACGGTTCAGTCAGTTCATTTGAGATAAACTTCATTTTTTATATGAAAAAGTAATCGGCCATCAGGTACCACTGTTGGTTTGTATACCAATAAACTTATTTCCATTGTTACCAATTACCATGATGATGACCAGAAGATAAGTCATGGTCATCACTGATCAGAAAGGTGGAGAAGAGTCTGATAGAAGTAATGGTTTAGGGTAAGAACTAAGAAATTAACCACTATAAGATGTATGCTGCTTATTTAGGAGAAAATAATGATCCTAAATAGAAAATGAAAAAAAGAAGTATAAAAAGAAGTGAGGATTCCCATGAGTGGTTAATAAATGTGCAAAAGCATATAAGAATTGTGATGTTTAGTATTTAGAGAAAGAAGATATATGATTTGGTTGGTAAGAATTAGGAAAAGAGATTCAACTTTGTCATATTTTATAACAAATAACTTGAGATTTTTTACCTAAAAAAACTTTTGAATTGTGAAGGACCTTTCCTTTCTTGTAATTGTTGTAGTGAAGCTAAATACACAGTCATTGATTACAATGTAACCAACAAGAAATACTTAATAAATAGGATTGAGTTTGGACTTCAAAAACATCATTTTTTTTTTGGAAAAAGGTTCATCTAGCTCTTTGTCTAGACTACATCCTTGGCAATATGGTAAATAAGTTACGGCCGTCTGAGACTAAGCCTGGCCATAGAATGCTAGCTAAGTAATCTATGTTGGTGGAATTTGATGATGCTCATCTAAAATAGGTTGTCTGCATCTGTTTAAACAGGAAATAATGGCACTTTATAATTTCAGGATTTTTTCATATCAAAATATGACAAATGGTGCTGTCTAACATTCTGGTGAGCCATTCGGTCAGAGCAATGTAGGATCCGATGGATGGGTTTTGCGTGCTTCCTCATAGCACTTTGTTTGTTTTTTTATGCCAAGAATACCTTATGTTTGTTATTGATTTTATTCCAACTCTAACCATCAAACTCACCATTTGAGTCCTTATAATAAACAAGCGAGTTAATGCACCTTCTTTCTCTTCATAATACACTCTCATCATAAAGAAAAATGGTGACTTTGTTGGTATTATCCGGAACTTGATAGGTGTGGTCCTTGCAAGACGATTGCTCCCGAAACCGAAGAATTGGCTAAGAGGCATCTTCATGTTGTCTCTCTAAAGTTTGTTTGCAATCAAGAAAACAAGGTATGGTTATTATTTGATTTTTTTAGATGTTTATATCACATCTGAATTCTGCTAGGTATGAGTCAGGAAAAATAGATAAACACCCAATTTACTTCACACTTTTTTCAATTACGTAACAATAAGATTATATACTTGTTATTCTAATACTCATATCAATTATTTGTCCCATATTTGATCATCTATGTTAGTTAACTAGTTATTAAGAGCTCAGGCTTCACACCGGTTTACAAAGTGTGATAGATTGTATCATAAGTAGTAAGATAGAATAAATAAAAATATTAATTTTAAGAGATTTTAATCTAAAACTTTGGAAAAAAAATATTATGTACTTATCAATAGTTTATGAACTTATTTGATTATTTTTTTATTAAAGTTAAAATAGTTTATAATTAATCAATAAAACAAATGTGACGGATGCAACCACCAGGGTGTGGTGTAGTGGTAAGTTCCTAATGGTGCGTTTGGTACGCAGACGGGACATGACAGAACATGACAGGACAGAACAGGACAGAACATGACAAAACAAGACAGAACAGGACAGAACAGGACAGGACAGGTGTCCAGCGTTTGGTAAGCTAGAACAACATAGGACAGGGCAAGCCAGAACATGTTAAAATGACCAGTTTACCCCTGATGAGCTGTTTATTGTTTTATTAATAAATAATCAATTTAATGCATAATAACAAAGAATTTAAAACCTTATAATACTGTTTTATTGATAAAGTCTATAAGTTGTCGCCGGAAGTAGCAGTCGCAGGTCGCCGGACATCCCCGGAGAGGGAGGCGGAGGTCGCCGGACGTCGGACGTTGCCAGAGGTAGCAGCCGCAGGTCGCCGGACATCGCCGGAGAGGGAGGCGGAGGCCGCCGGACGTCGGACGTTGCCAGAGGTAGCAGCCGCAGGTCGCCGGAGAAGAAGGCGGAGGTCGCTGGACGTCGGACATCACCAGAGGTAACAGCCGCAGGTCGCCGGACATCGCCGTAAAGGGAGGCGGAGGTCGCCGGAGGTAACAGCCGCAGGTCGCCGAACATCGCCGGAGAGGGAGGTGGATCAGAGGTCGTGAAATCGAAGAGGAGATGGAGTTTGGGAGAAAGCGGTTGAAAAAAAAAGGGATATTTAATTAGGTTTCTTATTTTAGGGGTATTTTGGTCAATAAGTTTCTTGTTTCATTTAGTTCCATGGGTAAGGGGGTGGACACACTTGTCCCATGTCTTCTGCTAGTGTGTTCTACTTAGTCCAAGGTTAGGGCGCGCCAAACGCAGGACAGGGCTGTCCTGTCCTGTCCCACCCTGTCCAGTGCACCAAACGCATGGTAGCTCCCATCCGGGTTTGAATCCATGCGTGTGTAGTGGGTGGCCACTGAGTATTAATCCCAAGGGAGCATGTTTAGCTCTTGGTAAAAAATGCCAAGGATGTAGTATGGGGCAAAGCCTAGGTGAACCTTCTAAAAAAAATTGACGGATGCCGAGTTCACCAAATACTGTATTCCAGTTGTGGCTAATTACAACCAAGATTGTAGTAGCGTAAGTTGGGTCGAATCCACAGAGACTCGGTCGAACTATTTACGACTAGATAATTCAAGTACAAAACATATAACTAAAAGTAACTACGAGAGGAGGGGGGGTTGGATTTGATTTAATTCGACCAAGCATACGAATAAAATGAAATAGTTAAATGAGAAAAAAATGCAATATCACTTTGATATGGTCATAAACACTCATCATTGATTCCAAAAATGTAACGCGAAGGATAAGTCTCAATTGGTTGTGATTGCTAATAAGCTCTAGCAATCCATGTTTTTCTTTAACTAAATAATGATAAAAATAAGTTCTTCAATCATATGTTAACCATAGATAAGAATTTAAATAAGCTCTTAACTAAGCATGATTAGCTTTATCGCACAAGAAAAACACCAATTCAAGATTATAAACTCGTAAGCTCGGTTTAAAATATCTTGATTGTAGGATTTCAAGAACTCAACTCGAAAATCTTACTGAAATCAAGTAAGTTCAATCGTTACTTGCAAAAATCTCTAAATGATTACGTATTTAGAAACTTTACTAACAAACGTTCAAAAGAACATCAAGAAAATGGCCAATTTACCCGACATTCAAACTGAAATTGACATTACTTCAGGAAACCAACAATTAAACATATCCTAATCGATTTCAACGAAAAATCAAAGTGAATCCATCCAAATCAAAGTTACGCTACTCTTGGAAACTGATAAACTAGCCACAAATGGCTTAACCTAAACAAAAATTGCAATTAAAAGCTGGAAATTTACCCTAGACAAAGTGAATTTGATGAAGCTTCCTTCCAAAATCGTCACTTGCAGTTGCCCCACTTGAAATTGCTTTCAAAATCATTCTCCCTTGATTTCCCCTTTAAAATCGACAGTTCCCTCACTCTTTTATACCCCCAAATCGAAAACTGCTAAAAAGAATGGGGGGTTTTTAAATTTAGGTGTGCAAGGGTTGGTACGTGGGTTAAACCCATGTGAAATTGTTTTCTTTGAGACACCAAACAGTCCCTGACGGGACATGGGGCGTGGGTTGAACTCTCGTATTCTGAAAACCTTTATTTTGCTTTAAAATCCCGTAAGCCCTTTTTGTCATCAACATTTGAGAAAATATGCTCCATTTACATGCCATTTGAATTTGTATGCTTGGTCCATAACCCATTCGAAAAATATGATAAGGTCATATTCCATCAAAAAATATGCTCAGCCTCATATTCCATCATAAACTATACCCACATGAAATCGATTTCTTTGAGACACCAAAAAGTCCCTGACGGGACTTGGGGTGTGGATTGAACCCTCGTATTCTGAAAACCTTGATTTTGCCTTATAATCCCGTAAGCCTTTTTTAATAGCAATATTTGAGAAAATATGCTCCATTTACATGCCATTAGAATTTATATGCCTCAGAGTTGTCAATAGCGAAAAGCGCACCGAAGCGCAAAGGGTCCTGAGGCTTAAAGCGCGAAGCGCAAAGCGAAATGCGGGCTTCACGAAGGTGAAGCGCACAATGTTATATATATAATTATATATAGGGTTTAGTTCCCCAAAATGTATCCAACTTGTCACCTTTTGCTATTGTATGTATCCAACTTTAAAAATTACCATTTAATACATTAAACTACCAAAAGTTACCATTTCATGCATCATGAAACTTGTTTAGCAGGTAGCCGGTCATCTCCTCCGATCATCATCTCCGGTCATCTTCTCCGGCGAGATTCCGGCGACTGCACTGTTTCCCGCAACCCATTTTTTCGGCGACCTCAACCATTTTTCCCGACGATTGTTTTTTCCGGTGTCCCGGGGGCCGGAATAACCACCATTGTCGTCACCGGTGGCCTTGCGATGACGGCAGTAGCAAGCGCCATCGCCACTGCCGTAGCCGACGCCATTCAAAAAACCAGAAAAAACAATCGTCAGGAAAAATGGTTGAGGTCGCCGGAAAAAATGGGTTGCCGAAAATAGTGCAGTCGCTGGAATCTCGCCTGAGAAGATGACCGGATGGCCGGAAAAGTCGCCGGAGATGGGTGACCTGTTGGTAACCTTTGATAGCAGGTCACGATGCATGAAATGGTAACTTTTGGTAGTTTAATGTATTAAATGGTAATTTTTAAAGTCGGATACATACAATAGCAAAAGGTGACAAGTTGAATACATTTTGGGGAACTAAACCCTTATATATATATATAGTCATATAATTTAAATAAAATGACATGTTAAACTTAAACATCAAAGCTCAAACATAGTTTTAAGTATCAAAATAAAGATCAAACTTAGTTTTAAGTATCAAAATAACATCAAAAATCAAACATAGTGCAAAGTCATGAAATATCAAAGATCACTCATCAAACTCATCATCATCACTAAGTGCAAAGTCATCCTCGCCCTCCTCCTCCGTTTCATCATCCCCAATATCTTCTTCTTCGGTGTCACTCTTTTCTATGATGACAACTTCATCCTCTTCATCTTCATCTATGAGACGTGGTGTGGACTGTGCGGCTACTTTTCCTTTTTTCTTTCCACTTGAGCTAGCTTTCACATTTTTCCTTCTAGTGTTATGCTCACGCTCATATGCTCCAGAAGCTTTACCCACATCTTTCCACATCAAGTCATTATCATCAAACACATAGTCCTCATCTTCTTGTTCATCTTCATACATCCTTCCAACCAACCACTCATTGCTATCATCGATGTTATTCAAAGAAATAGGATCAATAACATCACGATGATCATAGCGTTCTTTCAAAGCTCGATTATACTTCACATAGACTAAACAATTGAGTCTACCCTGCTCAAGTCGATTTCTCCTTTTGCTATGAAGCTGTAGAGTCAAAACTTAAAAGTTAAGGTTTTTCTATGATGCTTTTTACTCATAATCCCAACATTTAAATTTTAAACAACTTACGTGGCCAAAAATACTCCAATTGCGCTCGCAACCAGTGGCACTACAAGTAAGGCTAAGGACTCTAATAACAAACTTTTTCAATTGTGGAGCACCATTACCAAAAGAACCCCACCAATCAGCTGCGTATTAACAATTTAATATTTTCTTAAAAGTTAGTATATGCTAAAAATAATAATTCTTATCTATAATTTTATAAGCACAAGGAATGGAAGTAACCTGGTGATTTCGTATCTCTATGTTGTATGCATAAATCCATACCAAATATCCCTTCACCGTTCCTATAAAGAGACAATTGGTCTATAATATTACTTCGTTCTTGTTTGTCTCGGACTAGTCTCTCAACACATTTAAAAAAGCCCGACGTCACCTCGGCATCATCTTGAATTTATGGATTCGAGTAGAACAACTGAGGATTTAAATAATTTCCAGCCGCATGAAACGGATGATGGAGTTGACACTCCCACCTCTTATCAATAATTGTAAAAGATCTGCTACAGAACGAATACGTTTATTTTTCAAATGATTCATATCATCAAGTGTACCCATTCCAAATTTTATTCGAATCAAACGATCCGCGGCTGCCAATATATCTCGCGGCAACAAAAATGTATTGTTCTGGGGTATATCAAGGTTCAGTCTCCGATTCATATTTCGTCGACCAATCCCTCAATAATAGCATAGACATCTTTGTACTTGTCTTCTATGTTATTAAAAGATTTAGCAATTGCTTCTTTTGCCCTATCCATGGCTTCGTATATATAGCCCATCGCCGGCTTTTTCTCACCATCGACCAATCTAAGAACCTTCACAAGAGGACCGGTCATCTTAAGGATCCATACAATGGAACTCCAAAAGGTAGGCATCAAAACGAAAGAGGCAACTCGTTTAGCACCTTGTTCTTGTGAATATTTGCTCAACCTCCATTCATCAGATGTAAACATTTTTCTCAAGTTTTCTTTCTGAACTTGAATCGACCGAAGAGTGATGTAGGCTGTAGCAAACCTAGTGACTGCGGGTCTCACCAGCTCTCTTTTCCCTGTGAATTTCCTCATCAAGTTCACTACTCCTACACGGTTATATATATATATATAACCGTTTAGAGCCATGGCCCTCTGCAATGTAGTACGGACCTTCGGTATTTTTCCATTATCTTCGAGCATCAAGTCAATACAATGCGCAACGCAAGGAGTCCAATACAAATGTGGACGTTTTGCCATCAACAGACGTCCTACTGCCACGTATGCAGAAGCATTGTCGGTCACAACTTGAACGACATTTTCCTCTCCGACTTCTTCAACCATCTCATCGAGCATCATAAACAACTGCTCGGCATTCTTCACAACATCGGAAGCATCAATCGACTTGATGAAGATGGATCCCTTTGGTGAATTAACAAGAAAGTTAATTATGTCTTTTTGCACAACTGAGTCTCTCCATCCATCAGACATGATCGTGCAACCATATTTGGCCCATTGTGGTTGATGTATTTCCGTCACCATCTCCTGAGTTGACTTCACCGCCTTAGTTAAAAAAGGAACTCGAATCTCATGGTAACTTGGAGGATTGAAACCACTCCCACACCATGCAACCAATTCCATAGCTGTCATAAAGCTACTATAGTTGGCTGCATTGAAAGCCAAACCAGCATCATAAAACCAATTTGCTAATTCCATGCATGCTTTCTCTCGAAGCTCTTTTTTGACAACTTCATTCGTACTTGTTTGCTTCATCTTTCCGGATTTTCTGTTTTTCTGGTGGCGGGGTGAAGAACTGATCGATGGTACGTTTCACCCCCTTTTGCTTCTTTAAAGCCCGACTCGTACTCCCCGGGGGGCGACTTCCACTTCTGCCACCTTCAACCTCATCAGCATCCTCTTCTTCCTCATTCCCAAATATGTCTACATCTTCAAAATCAGGCAAAATTTCATTTTCTGTTTTGTCTTCAAGTTTCTTTATCATATAATTTTTAATTTCTTTAGCAACATGAGCTGGACATATTTTACATTTTTTACTCTTCCGAAACCCACCCACAATATGTTGCTTTTCCCTAAAAATTCCTCCGGATGTAACTTTGCCACAGAAATTGCATTTTACTTTCGATTTAGTTATCTGTGTACAATACTTTCAAGCTAAATCCCTATTTGAACCACTTGGAGGTTCAGATTCCATCACTAATGAGAAGTGAAAAAGTAGATTCGTAGAAGTAGAAGTAGAACTATAGAACAGAAGCTGTGAAGAATGAAGATTAGTAGAACTATTTATTTATCTTTGTTCAACAGATTAGAAAGAAAAAAAATAGATGTGAAGAATGAAAAAGTAAACAGATTACATATTGACTATTAGAGGAGTCGAATGTTTACTTCTTAATTCTTAATTCGATGTAAACAGATTACAACAATCAAAAAAGAAGTGAAGAATTAAGAAGTAAACAGATTGCATTCTTCACATTAAAGAAATCGATGTGATCATGTTGAACAGATTGAAAAATCGAATTAAAGAAGATGTGATAAAAAATCGAAGTGAAGAATTAAAGAAATCGAATTAATAAGAATTAAGAATTAAGAATTATAGATTAGATTAGACTATTAGAGGATTAAAGAAATCAAATTAAGAAGAATGTGGAGATCGTAACCTGGATTGAAGGAGAAGTCGATAGGTCAGCCGTGAAAAAGAAATATGAGAAGTCGTAGGTATTAATTTAATATATAGATGGTCAATTAATATTTTTTTTTAAAAGTCAAATAACCTATAAATATGTGAAGCACGCTTTCAAGGGATTTTGGGCTTTTTGCGCTTCACTGCGCTTCATCGCGCTTCACTGCACTTTAGGTACCATGTGGGCTTCGCTTCAGTAAAAGTGCCTTAAGCAGGGCTTCACGGCTTCAGGAAGCGCGCTTTTAACAACTCTGGTATGCCTGGTCCAAAACCCATTTGAAAAATATGCTCAACCTCATATTCCAACAAAAAATATGCTCAACCTCATATTCCATCAGAAAATATGCTCAGCCTCATATTCCATCAGAAAATATGCTCAGCCTCGTATTCCATCAGAAGCTATACCTACGTGAAATTGATTTCTTTGAGACACCAAAGAGTCCCTGACGGGACTTGGGGACGTGGGTTGAACCCTCGCACTCTAAAAACCATGATTTTGCTTAAATATCCCGTAAGCCCTTTTTATAAGCAATATTTGAGAAATTATGCTCCATTTACACACCATTTGAATTCGTATGCCTGGTCTAGAACCCATTTGAAAAATTTGCTTAGTCTTATATTCCATCAGAAAACATGCTCAACCTCATATTCCATCTGAAACTATACTCACGTGAAATCGATTTCTTTGAGATACCAAAAAGTCCCCGACGTGACTTGTGGCGTGGGTTGAACCTTGATTTTGCTTAAAAATCCCGTAAACCTTTTTTATTAACAACATTTGAGAAAATATGCTCCATTTACACGTCATTGGAGTTCGTATACTTGATCCATAACCCATTTGAAAAATATGCTCAGGCTCATATTCTATCAGAAAATATGTTTAGCCTCATATTCTATAAATCGATTTCTTTAAGACACCAAAAAGTCCCCGACGGGACTTAGGGCGTGGATTGAACCCTCGTATTCTAAACACCTTGATTTTGCTTTAAAATCCCATAAGCGTTGCGCTTTTTATCAGCAACATTTGAGAAAATGTGCTCCATTTACACGCCAATTGAATTTGAATGCCTGGTCCAAAATCCATTTGAAAAATATGCTCGGCCTCATATTTCAGCAAAAAATATGCTCAGCCTCATATTCCATCAGAAAGTATGCTCAGCCTTATATTCCATCATAAACTATACCAACGTGAAATTGATTTCTATGAGATACCAAACAGTCCCCGAAGGGACTTGGGACGTAGGTTGAACCCTCGTACTCTGAAAACCATGATTTCGCTTAAATATCCCGTAAGCCCTTTTTATCAGCAACTTATGAGAAAATATGCTCCATTTACACACCATTTGAATTCGTATGCATGGTCTAGAACCCATTTGAAAAACATGCTCAGCCTCGTATTCCATCAGAAAACATGCTCAACCTCATATTCCATCTGAAATTATACCCACGAGAAATTGATTTCTTTGAAACACTAAACAGTCCTCGACGTGACTTGGGGAGTGGATTGAACTCTCGTATTCTGGAAACCATGATTTTGCTTAATATCCCGTAACCCTTTTTATCAGCAACATTGTTAGCGTAAAAATCTGCGATCGCACGACGACCGACTATAATCGTAAGATATCTTTCAGGATGATAATCTTGTATTAAGATAAGGTCTTGAGATAAACCTAATGACACCCTTGAGCATAAATAATAACCATCGAACAAGTTTTACAATCAGTCGAATGACATATATATATGACGTACGACATATTACTAACGGTAACCTCTATCGTGAGTTTTATGATTTACTACAGGAGATCGTCAGTTACCGGATATCTCGCCTTCAGTTAAAGACTCAGTCCAACATCATCAAGACAAAGAGTTAATCCTATTTAATGCGACGTCCGTTATGATCGTTGGAAACATTAAATGCACGACCGTTATGAAAGAAGCTATATAAACAACATTTGAACCACATTCAAGGGGGAGAAGGACGAGAGCAATCAAGATATTCTTTCTAGCTTACAATTTACACACATCTTTGTAATTTACATTCGATCGCACGTTTATTTTCTTTGTAATCGTTCGACGTACACTGTAATCTTGAAGGACATCACCCCTGCTTGGTGATCATAGTGCACTGTCGACTTAACTTTAGGTCGACCGCAGGTTTTTTCCTCCGTTGTGAGGTTTTTCCTGCGTCATCAAATTCTGTGTTATTTTACTTTTTACCACACTTCTTATCGACTGTAATTTCTTTCTCTCGACGGTTAAGCCTCACATATTTTTCATACGACAATCAACTGGTGTAATTTTTTACATAAACAGTTTGGCGCCCACCGTGGGGGTCCGTTTTGAGAAAAATTTCATTCGGTGAAAAGTGCACCTTCGTACTAATCTTTTCTTCGAGTTCTCTTTGAGCTATTTTTGCAGGATAATGGATAACGCATTCATAGCATCTCTACAACAACAATTGCAACAAGTTAACGAAGAAATCCAACGTCTTCGAGCTTCGCAAGTTTCATCGATGCCTATTCCTTCTCCTTATCCACCTCAACACCTGAGACCACCGTTTCGTCCTCAGTTCAACACCTCAGTACCTTTACCACATAACCAGCAAAACTTCGTACGACAATCCATGCCTCAAAGTCCACCCGGATTCACATTCGGTCCCTTTAACAACATTTCTCAGCAAATTCTTATCCCTGGTCATATACCCATAGCTGCTAGTTCTACAGTTCATACAACAATCCCACCCAACACTGGAATTTCTTCCGGTTTTATCCCAACAATTCCAGTAACCACTGAAGATCCTCTGAACGTACGATTGAAATCTTTGGAGGAACAGAATCAAAAGTTGTTCGCACTACTTACAAAACTACCTGGAGCAGCAGTACCTGTTGAAGTCGAGCCTCAAACCGGATTTCAAGCTTCACCATTTGTCGACGAAATCTCTTGTCGACGTACCCAAAAAATACAGCATTCCAGCCTTTGCAACAAAATATTCCGGAGTCACCGATCCAGTCGAACATGTCGCATAATACAAGCAACTCATGTGGACAGTTCCTATACCGACGCAATACCAGGAAGTTTGCATGTGCAAAAGCTTCGGATCTACTTTGACGGGAGCAGCGTTACAATGGCTTATCAACCTAAAGCCAAAAAGTATTGGCTCATTTACTGAATTGGTAAACCAATTCACTCGATAGTTCGCTAGCAGTCGTAAGATGGAGAAACAAACCAGCGACCTGTATTATGTCGTACAAAAACCAGGAGAAACAATTCGCGACTACTTTAATAGATTCAATGCAGCTATGATTGAAGTAAAAAATTGTGACGTAAAGACTGCAATCGAGGCGTACAAACGTGGGTTGGAAGATTCCTCTGGATTATATCTAGAACTGACGAAATATCCGCCAGAGAACTTCGATGACGTACGAGCTAGAATGTTAGCTTTCATGAGAATAGAAGACGATGCTCTCTTTCGAGGAAAGCATTCCATCGAGAAGAAACCTCTTAGTGCTCATAAGCATGATTTTAAGCACAAAAGAGTAAACAAGATTGGAAACCCTCGATACGAGTCAAAAACTCGACCAAGCAAAGGTACCAATAAAATACGTTATCCAGAATTATCTACTTACAATTTTGCAGGTACATCGAAAGACTTGGTGGATTCGCTGGGAAAGATTGATGCAAACGTACGTTGGCCAAAAAAGTCCAACAATCCAAGCAAAGACAAAGATCAAAACAAATGGTGCGATTTCCACGAAGATCATGGCCATACGACGGATGAATGCATCAGCCTCAAGAAGGAGATTTCATATTTGAAGACGAAGGGACATCTTAAAGGTGTCATCCCAGAAGAACAAGGACGACCAGCATCTCCAGTTCATACTAAAGTTGTAAACTGCATCACCGGAGGATCAGAAGTATGCGGTCTTACGTATTCTGCTGCCAAAAGACATGCACGAGATGGTCCAGACGAGCGTCCTATCCCCGATGAAGTCAAGTCGAAGGCCGAAAAAGAGCTCGATACAATGACAATTACGTTCGACCAAGACGATACTCAGGGGGTCCACCATAAGCATCATGACGCTCTAGTCATACAGTTAACAATTGGAAATTGTTTGACTAAGAGAATATTGATTGATGGAGGCAGCGCTGCTAACGTTATTTTTGTGGATACCCTTAAAGTCATGGGTATTGAACGATCAGAAATCGTACGACGAAGCACTACCCTGATTGGATTCAATGGAGATTCGATGAACACTCTCGGAGAAATCATCCTACCCGTCTTCGCCAAAGGGATCAACAAGCAAACGAAGTTCAACGTTATAGATTGCCAATCAACTTATAACGTCATTCTTGGAAGGCCTTGGATCCATGAGATGAAAGCGGTACCTTCGACGTACCATCAGAAAATTAAATTTCCTTCTCCTTGGGGAATTTAAGAAATCGCTAGTGAAAAGAAGATCGCTCGAGAATGCTACAAGATCACGATGAAGACGAAGCCGCAGGACATCTAGCAATTACAGAACCAGGATGGAAAGCGGTCGAACGATGACCTTCGACTAGAGGATATCGTGCTCGACCCTGAACATCCTGATCGAAAGGTCTTCGTAGGAGCCTCGCTC
This sequence comes from Centaurea solstitialis, assembly GCA_030169165.1. NCBI lineage: Eukaryota > Viridiplantae > Streptophyta > Magnoliopsida > Asterales > Asteraceae > Centaurea > Centaurea solstitialis. The sequence goes on from CM058043.1 coordinate 50,533,313, forward strand.
CCCCCTGACATAAAGAATACTATTATATCTTTTTTGCAGGAACATTCGGATTGCTTTGCATGGTCGCACGAAGATATGGTTGGGATAGATCCCAATGTTATATCGCACAAGTTAAATGTTGATCCTACCTTCAAACCAATAAAGCAAAAGCGACGTAAGTTTGCACCAGAACGCAATAAGGTAATCAATGATGAAGTTGATAACCTGCTCAAGACAGGCAAGATCCGAGAAGTCAAATATCCAGATTGGTTGGCCAACGTGGTCGTCGTACAAAAGAAAAATGGAAAATGGCGAGTCTGCATCGACTTCAAAGATCTAAACAAAGCTTGTCCAAAAGATCATTTTCCGTTACCTCATATCGATGCTATGGTCAACGCAACAGCAGGACATGAATTGCTCACATTCATGGACGCATATTCTGGATACAATCAAATTCTGATGCATACGGACGATCAAGAAAAAACTGCATTCATGACAAACAAAGGCATATACTGTTACAAAGTCATGCCATTTGGTCTTAAGAATGCAGGTTCGACATATCAAAGACTGGTGAATATAATGTTCAAGGAACATCTAGGATGAACGATGGAAGTCTACATTGATGATATGCTGGTGAAATCAGAATGTTCAATCGACCACGTAGCACATCTGAAGCAATCGTTCGACATCTTACGACAATATAAGATGAAGCTCAATCCAACAAAATGTTCCTTCGGAGTACGTGCAGGAAAGTTCTTGGGATACTTGGTGACACAACGAGGAATCGAAGCAAGCCCGGAACAAGTTAAAGCTATCATCGAGATACAATCTCCAAGAAATGTTAAAGAGGTCCAGAAATTAATAAGACGTGTGTGGCAGCTTTAACCCGATTCATCTCACGATCATCGGATAAATGCCACTTGTTCTATAATGTTCTACGAAAAAATCAAGGTTTCTTATGGACGGACGAGCATGAAAAAGCTCTGCAAGATTTGAAGAAATATATGATCTCACCACCCTTATTGACAAAGCCAGTCGAAGGTGAAAGTTTGCAACTATACTTGGCAGTAAGCAAAAATGCGACAAGCGCGGTACTCGTACGAGAGGAAGATCAACAGCAATGACCAATTTATTATTGAGTAAATCTTTCCTCGACGCAGAGACCAGGTACACGTCTATGGAGAAACTACTATTGGGTCTCATGACTGCAGCAAAAAAGCTAAGGCATTATTTCGAATCACACCATATTATTGTTGTGACTAACTATCCACTTAAGACTGTCCTACGAAAGCCAGAACTAACGGGACGCCTAGCCAAGTGGAGCATCTATCTCAGTGGGTTCGACATAGAATTCAAACCCAAGACGGCGATTAAGTCACAAGCGTTGGCAGATTTTGTAGTAGAATTTTCTCCAGGACTAGAACCAACGGCGTGCGACGAAGTCAACAATGTGATGATTTCAGACAACAAACCTTGGTCACTATACGTTGACGGCTCTTCGAACGTACGAGGATGTGGACTAGGTGTTGTCTTAAAATCATCACAGGGGGGAACATGGTGTACTCCATACGATGCGAATTCAAAGCCACGAATAATGAAGCAGAATATGAAGCTCTGATCGCAGGATTGGATATTGCCCTTAGACTGGGGGCAAAACAGTTGCATGTACGGAGCGATTATCTTTTAGTAGTCAATCAGATAAACGGAGACTTTCAAGCAAAAGATTCGAAAATGATGAGCTATCTCAAAGCTGTCAAAGATCGAATCGCACGATTCGAATATTTCTCGATCGAACAAATACCAAGAGACTTGAACATGCAAGCTGACGCATTAGCTAATTTGGGATCCGCATTCAACGATCCATTAATGGAGAACATTCCGATACTCCATCTCACGACGCCAACAATCGAAACAAAAGAAGAAGTGCAAATGAACGAAGAAGTCTATAATTGGTCGATCGACATTTGGAATTATCTCAAGCACGACCGACTCCCTAAAGACAAAATGGAAGCTCGAGAAACAAGGTCCAAAGCTTCAAGGTACACAATTTTTGAAGACCAGCTTTATCGAAGATCTACGTCTGGACTCCTTCTACGATGTGTCACAAATAAAGTACAAATCGATCAAATTCTCCAAGAAATGCACGACGGAGAATGTGGAAATCATGCAGGGGGCAGAAGCCTTGCTAACAGAATCTCACGACAAGGTTATTATTAGCCTACTTTACGAGAAGATGCAATAAGGTACGTCCAACGATGTGACGCCTGCCAAAAACATTCAAGTATGACTCATCGACCGTCCGAACCTTTGCATTCTGTTTTAATTCCTTGGCCATTCATGCGATGGGGAATGGACATCGTGGGAAAGTTACCCCCTGCTCCTAGACAAAAAGTATATCTACTTGTGCTTACTGATTATTTCTCGAAGTGGATAGAAGCTGGTGCTTTTTCACAGGTCAGAGATAAGGAAGTTATATCCTTCATCCAAAACAACATCATTTACAGATTTGGAGTGCCATCCGAGATCATGTGCGACAACATTCACAGTTCATAAGTGATAAGACTCGTACGTTCTGTGAAAAACGTGGGATCAAACTAGTTACCTCCACTCCAAGGTATCCTCAGTCCAACGGATTGGCCGAATCAAGCAATAAAGTTGTAATCAATTCGATCCATAAAAGACTGAAAGGAGCAAAAGGCAAATGGGTGGAAGAACTACCTTCCGTCTTATGGGCAAATCGAACGACACCTAGAGCATCAACAGGACAAACTCCATATTCTCTAGTATATGGATGTGAAGCAGTCTTACCAATCGAAGCCCAAATACCTGTCGCCAGAAATCGTACGTTCGATCGAAATACTATAAATTTATCCTACGATCTGGACGCTTTGGAAGAACTTCGAGAAAACGCATTACGTACGATGGCATCACAAAAAGGACTAGTCGAACGATACTTCAATAAAAAGGTAAAAGCCAAGATCTTTCAAGTCGGAGACTATGTCTTACGACATGTGTTTCAAAATACCCAAGAACCAAACGCCGGAAAACTTTCCATCAAATGGGAAGGACCTTACATAATTTCCAAAGTCGTTGGAAATGGAGCATACCGACTTACGACAATGGAAGGTATGGAAATCCCACGTAGTTGGAAAGCCCATCACCTCAAAAGGTACTATTTCTAAACCTACTTACATACGATTTATTCTTCATTATCCATTACTGACTTAGGCATCGGAGCGCCGTTGGCCAAGCCAAGGGCCACCCCTTAGTCATTCTTCTTCGCAGGTATCGCACGGTAAATCGCATGAATCGCACGATCAACGCAAATATCGCACGATTTAACTGCATGCTCGTCGCAAGTATCGCACGACAAAAATCGCATGAATTGCAAGACGAATGTTGTAACGCACGACTACATCGCAAGAGCGCATGACAACTCGCCAGTCGCACGAATACTCCTATGAGTATAAAAAGAAACGTTTCTAAAAAAGTCTTAAGACTTTAAACAAATGCATGCAAAAACAAAGGCTATAACGCACGATGAAAGGCTAACGACAAAGGCTAAAACGCACGATGATAATCTATAACACAAGCACAGAACGCAAGACATAAAAATATAGACAAACAACAGTTTAACAAAAAGCCTTTCCATTAATATTTTTGCCAAAACGGCAAAGTACAAAAAAGTGGAAGATCGTACGATTACAAAGAAATAACTACTTTATGGGAGCATCAAAGAAAGGAGGATCCACGACAGGTGTCTCTTCAGTCACCGGTGGAAGTACGGAGGTGGATCCAGAGGCTTCAATTACCTCCTCCTCGACACCCACACCTTCGGGTTTAGCAGACTCCTTCCCTTCGACCGCCACTTCCTCGTCCATGCCCTTGAGATCCTCGTCGTCGAGAAGGTCTTCAGACCCCATCATCTGCACGAAAGCTGCCACCTCATCACTTGCCATCTTTGAAGTAATGGTCCCGGCAGCCACACGTCGCATAAGAGCAGCACGTGCAACCACTCGAGCCAAGGCAACATCTTTTTTTGGAAGAGGTATCCCAGACCACGTTGGGCCCAGACTAATCCTCGGCAATTTTGGGCCGAAGCCCGACTGCTAAAGCATGCAGCTCGGGGTCGAAGCCCCCGTACCTCTAGAATGCGTCCCCCAGGGATCGAACTCGGGTTCACCACTATGTAAAGCCCAAGCCTTACCACTAGGCTAACACTCCTTACCACTATGCCAAGGCAACATCTTCTTCAAGCTCTTGGATCCTCGACGACATCGCCTCCTCCCTCTCAGCCTTCTCCCGTCGAACGTCGAGCAGTTCCTTCTCCAAATCCTTCGTGCGATCAAGGGATATCTTCAGCCTCTCCCGCTGCTCGCCTTGGAAGCGCTCGCTGATCTCCAGTTTGGACTCAAGATCCCCAATTTGAACCGACTTGGCGTTAACCTCATCGGCCAGTTGAGTCAGCTTCTTCTTGGCTCTTTCGACCTCTTTTTTCACCAATTTGGCGTCATTTTGATTGATCATCATTTCCTCCTTGATCTTAGCCATCCTCGAATGAAGGCTAAGACTAGTTTGAAAAGTCTGCAAAGAAAAAAAGAAGGAAGCATTAGAAGAACGTACGATGAAATATATAAACCGTAGAATACTTACCAAGAAAGAGAGACCAGCGACGGACGCGTCTAGATCCTCGATCTCCGCATGCTCCATGCGCACCTTCTGAGCAGGAGAGTGAAACTGCTCTAGGACAGGGAAGATGGACTTCGTCCTAATGATGTCATCCACCATAAAGGTGGAGGGCATATTTATGGTCATGGTCGTAAAACCAGACCCTTTCACCTCCTCGCCCTTGCCAGCCTTCGATGAAGGCTGACTCGACGCACCCACCTCTTTTGCAGGGGGAGCAAAACTTAGAGGGATCGCCTCTATACCACCTTCCGCCTTTTGCTTGGCTTCCTTAGGTGGGGTATCCAGTGAAACGTACGACGACCTCGTACGCTTAGCTACCAAGCCTTCGGTGGCCGCAGCTTTCCTTTTGGCAGCACGAGCAACCGCCTCCATCATTGACGTCTTCTTTGTAGCTGAACCTGCGTAAAAGAAAATTCGAGTTAGAAACGTACGATTAAAAATAAAGCTATAAAGCAAGAATCGTAAGTAATTACCTTCCATCTCTGTCTCTTCGAGGACTTGCACTTCAGGTTTGACGTCGCTCTCACCTCCTCCCTTTGACGTTCTGAACGTGTGATCTGTCACGCTATAGCTCAAGAAGCGGTCGATCGCTTCAGTGGATTCCTCGAACGAAAAGACGACAGCTGCAAATGAAAAATACGCATGATTAGTAAGACAGATTAACATAACAAATCAAGGAAAGCAGGTAAAACTTGTTTACCATCTGTGTTCCATTTTGGAACGACCCATGACTCATCACCCACGACCGAGGAAGTCTGGACAAATACATATCTAGACTTCCACCCTTGATCGTTTACTTGGGTGCCGTGAACGAGCATAGAGTCATTCCTCCCCCTAGGAAACAACCCGTAACGGTTGTAAGAGGAGCGCGTCACGCTGTACGCCGAGAGGAGATCGTCGACAGAAAACATAGGACGATCCCAATTCTTGGTTACCCGTTCGATCACATAGATAACACGCCAGAATTGGGGCATCAACTGCCCTGGAGATACGTTAAACCGGGTCGTAAAGGCTCGAGCAAGTGGAGTGTAAGGCCATCGAAGTCCGACTCTAAACGGATATTCGAACAGAGCAAAGAACCCCGTCGGAGCATCCGCTGGCCGAACCTCTCCGGCCACCCTCACAACAGCACCCTCAGGAAGTCCTGCTAACTCCCTTAACTCTCCTACTTCTAAACTCTCCGAAATCGAACTCCTAACCTCTGTCGACATTATGAAATCTAATCGATCCAAACTATTTCGTAAACTTGTGAACCTAAGAGCGTCTAAACCTCTTGAACTCTTTCTAGCAATAGACTTAATTCGCATTAACAAGAAGAAAAGATTACCTTATATACTAATCGCTCGAAATCTTTGCCGAATTTCGAATCGGATTACGATCGGGGAAAGATTTTATGATCAAAGAGAAATTGAAAGAAGATTTGTAAAATCTTTTCTTAATAAAAAACGTCTTATTTATAACAATAAGATAAAAGGTGAATCATCGCAAAAAATCGGACATGCGTCCCCGACTAGCCGTTAGAAGACACGCATACGAGTAACGACATTATGACGTCATCCGTACCAACGTTAATATGACCGTTAGCCAACGTATTTTTACTCTCCGTCCATCGAATTAAAGATTTAGAAAAAATTAAAATTATTTTCTAAATCTTGGGGACAAACTGTTAGGGTAAAAATCCGCGATCGCACGACGACCGACTATAATCGTAAGATATCTTTCAGGATGATAATCTTGTATTAAGATAAGGTCCTGAGATAAACCTAATGACACCCTTGATCATAAATAATAATCCATCGAACAAGTTTTACAATCAGTCGAACGACATATATATATATATATATATTGACGTACGACATATTACTAACGGTAACCTCTATCGTGAGTTTTATGATTTACTACAGGAGATCGTCAGTTACCGGATATCTCGCATTCAGTTAAAGACTCAGTCCAAGATCATCAAGACAAAGAGTTAATCCTATTTAATGCGACGTCCGTTATGACCGTTGGAAACATTAAATGCACGACCGTTATGAAAGAAGCTATATAAACAACATTTGAACCACATTCAAGGGGGAGAAGGACGAGAGCAATCAAGATATTCTTTCTAGCTTACAATTTACACAGATCTTTGTAATTTACATTCGATCGCACGTTTATTTTCTTTGTAATCGTTCGACGTACACTGTAATCTTGAAGGACATCACCCCTGCTTGGTGATCATAGTGCACTGTCGACTTAACTTTAGGTCGACCGCAGGTTTTTTCTTCCGTTGAGAGGTTTTTCCTGCGTCATCAAATTCTTTGTGTTATTTTACTTTTTGCCGCACTTCTTATCGACTGTAATTTCTTTCTCTCGACGGTTAAGCCTCACATATTTTTCATACGACAATCAACTGGTGTAATTTTTTACATAAACAAACATTTGAAAAAATATGCTCCATTTTCATGCCATTTGAATTCGTATGTCTTGTGCAGATTCTATTTGAAAAATATGCTCAGACTCATATTCCATCAGAAGCTATACTCACGTGAAATCGATTTCTTTGAGATACCAAATAGTCCCCGACGAGACTTGGCTCGTATTCTAAAAACCTTGATTTTGCTTAAAATCCCGTAAGCAGGCCCGGCCTTGGGGCCGTGCAGCCCGTGCGACCGCACAGGACATCAAAGCCCAAGGGGCATCAAAATTTTATATAATGTTATTAGTATAGGTAATTAGTTTTAATGACTTAGGATCAGGTGAGACCAAGCTGTTTCCGTGAGACCGCGTGAGACCAATACCAAACGTATGAAATTTCACAAAAAACATCATAAAGGTAAATAAAACTCAAATACGCAGACCTAAAATTCACTTTCGATGCAAAAAAATATCCAAAACAAAGTAAAAACGAAACCTTCACAGCTCAAATGTTGTGAAGGTTACAAATAAATAATGCGAACCTTCACAGCGAAAATGTTGTGAAGGTTTCATTTTTTTTTACCTTTTTTGGATTTTTTTTTCTTCGATGGTGTTTTTGGTACGTTTTTATGATTAATCTTCAATTTTTTTTACCTTCACAAATGTTTTGATATGAAGTTTCATGGAAAATATGTTGGCCTCACGAAAACAGCTTGGTCTCACCGGAACTTAACCCTAGTTTTAATAATTTATGAGTTGGGCTCTATACAATTCCAAGTATGGTATTATATTACATTATTAATTTAGTGGAATTCTTCATTATTCCATCTACGTGACTTGTTTTCGCATCAATTAAAGGATTTGAGAAATTGGTAGATAGCATATTTGCATCACAACATTAATTAACTTGCTATGCAGCCAATGCTTAGGAATTTAGGATTTAGTCATTTGTTGTTTTTGCACCATTGCACTCACTATTTTTTATATCAATTTCAATGACCTTACTGTGTTTATTAGACGTTTATAGACATGCCGAGTTGCAGTTTATTTATTTATTTACAACTTTAATCTAATTATCTACATTTTAGTTAAAACAAATTATAGTTTTTCTTTTTTTATCAATCTATCCATTGAGAGATCGTTTTAGGTGACTTATATTTATATTTTGTAATTTGGAGTTTTGGTTTTTATGTCCCCTTTTGTAACACCCCGCTAAAGCGGAAACACGAGGTGCTACAGTCAAGATTTCATAACGATAGGAGATACATAACACCAACCATTCATAAATAAAATTTAAACAGTGTTTACAAAAGTACATCCCAACCATAAATTTAATCGTTTACAATTGTTCACAAAACGAAATTAACTAGCATAACATGATTGGTGACCACTAAATTCCATAAAAGCCCTATCAAACCTTCGGATTTCCTGAAAAGCATGTTAAAAGAGACGTCAACTACGAGAGTTGGTGAGTTCACAGGTTTTGATATGCACAAAAATTTTTACATGCAGACATAATATCAAAAAAATAAATTTTGTTGAATCTTTTAACCGTTCACAACCACGTGTATACTTGGACGTTCGCTCACGCCAAAATACACTATTATGCATAAGATATGTAAAACTTCGAGCCACTACCAAACCGTTAACCCCAACAAATACCTCAGAGGTGGTTGCTAACCACATGGGCAGAACGTTCGTGCGAACTACCTCAGCGGTGGAACTCACGTCCACATGCGTAGGTCGTCTTTCAACGAGTACCACAGCGGTGGGATCTTTTGCCCCACATGTGTAGTCGTTACTTCAGAAATAGTGCACCCTTCTCTTGTCAGTCCTTCGGGTGGGTATTGGTACCAAATAGCGCTATCCACTAAGTCCATAGGCTCCTAAATGAGTTAATGGTAGTGTATATTCTAAGGGGCAAACTTTACTCGCACATATCGTAACAATGCATACTCACAAAATCATGCTAAAAAGCATACGTGTACACAATTCATTTAACCATGCTAAGAAGCATACGTGTACATAATTCGTTCAACCATGCTAAGAAGCATACATGTACATAATTCACCAAACCTTGCTAAAAAGCAAATTTTCATAACTTTTATTAACAACATGCTTTTCACCCCAAATACGTAAAAACGTTAAAAACGGGGCTGTGAATACTCACCTCGAGTGATTAAAGCGTTCAACAAACGTTAGTGCGTGTACGAGTCCCGGCTCCGAAACTAGAATTGCCCTAAATCATAAGTATTTAACGTAAGTTCCAAGTCCAACGGTCCATATTTTAATAAATCGTAACGATATCCTATATAATGCCTTTACTACATTTGTTAAGTTCAAACTTGATATAAAATAACTTTTTGTTGGTTAAAATTATGATCCAAACATATTGGAATTAGAAATGTTTGCAAATTAACATTTTTGAATAATTCCAAATCTGGCAGATTTGATCCCATGCAAAGGTGTCACCAAATGGCTTAGTTCCAAAGAGAGTTAGACCTCAAGAATTTTACCTACTGTAATTTGGGATGTTAGCAACAATCCCACAATTTTTTATAATTTTTGGAAGTGTTCTTCATATTTTAAGAATTTTTATAAAATCAGTAGGCACTTTTTATTTTCAGAAAAACATGTCAGGGGTGTTTGCTTCATAAAGAATTCAATTCTCCACCAAATCACGAATTTCAAAAGGGATTTTCTAGAGGACACATATACCAAGTTAATGAAACAAGTTTCATATCATTTTGGTGGTTTTTGAGGGAGATATGGCCTCTTAAAGTCGTGCATGTGCAATCTGCCACAATGGGACAACCTACACCACTAACTTATTTTCATTGGTTGAAGCCTCAAAAGTCCACCAAATCACATGATTTTGGATTCTTTGGAAAGCTAACTCAGAGAACTTGAGTTTTGAATTAAAAATTGTGCATTTTGGATAATTTGTCCAAGAGATATGCATGCATAAAGATGAATAAACTTTCCTGACCAAAAGCTGATGAGCTTCAAAAAGGTTTTAGTTGGTTGAATGGGTTTCCCTTCGAATTTTTGAGTGATTCAAAAGAGATTTTCTTCCTAACTCATCAAATTTCAATCTATCAAATGTTTGTAAGAAAATACCTCAGTTTACTATACTTTTGCAACGTCTAAACACACATGCAAAATCAGACAGATTCTGTCCAGATTCAAAACTCCCTTTTCATCCATCAAAACACATAAAATCATAAGTTTTGTTGGGGGTTTCTTGCTATTAACCATAAACTCATATTGTCTAGCAAATATTTTAATGAAATACCTTTGAATAACAATAAAACACATGCATGCATCATTAAAACAATTTTCCATTCAAAACAAGTATCAAAACACCAAAAACAAGTGATTTTACTCATCAAACTTGTGTTTTTATGGAGAAGTCATAGATTTTCACCACTTTCAAATGTTCTAACACATTATCATGGTTAAATCTCTTCCTCAAACATCAAGGATGATGTTCATCCAACAAAGAGGATTAAAACCTCATAAAAAGATGAAAAAAAAGTACCCAAATGGGTTCAAAATCGAAGCTAAACTATCATGCAATGTATCTTACCTTTGTATACACTAAGAACACTCTTAATCAAGCTTTAAAACCTTCAAAATTTTCAGATTTTGGATGATATCAAGGCTGGATTTTTGAGAGAGTTAGAGAGAATTTAGAGAGAGAAGAAGTTAGAGAGAGAGAGAGATTTGAAAAATGGATGGTGAAGTGGTGGTGTGATGATGTAGTTGTTTAGAAAAGAGAAAAAGAGAGTGTAGGGGGGGGGGGGGGGTGGCCGGCCCCTTGGTGGGTCCCACCTCTCTCCAATTTTTTTTTTTTGATGATTTAATTAAATAATTACACTGCATTCTCAAACGCAGTGTCGGTTTTTTGCGTTTTCGATAGAAACCGATTTTTCGAGGGAAAATTTTGGATCATTTAAGTTAATTTACTTATTTTTAAATAAAATAACTTAATTTTTCTAAAAATTAACATTAATTTGGCATTATAGGATTTTCGGACGATTTCGGACCGGTACGGGCTTTTCGGGAAATTTTCGGGACTTTTAGGTTTTAGCCTAAATTTTTCACGCAAACTAACCTAGTTTCATTTAGAAACTTAATTAACTAGTTTTTAACCTACGGAAACGCTACTGAGTGGATTAAACGAGTAGCTAACCTGAAGGTCAAAAACTGACAGTTGTCACACCTTTGTACTCTTTGTTAGTTAATAAAAATCGGCGTAGGGTTGAGCCACATAGCTTGGCTAGGCTCCAAACCCTTTAAAAAATCGTTTCGTACATCGTTTCATTTGCTTAAAAGATAGACATAGGGGCATAGTTTTGCATTTCCGCACGGGGCATCCAACACTCTAGGAACGGCCCTACCCGTAAGCCTTTTTTATCAGCAACATTTGAGAAAATATGCTCCATCTACACATCATTTGAATTCGTATGTCTGGTCCAGAACGCATTTGAAAAATATGTTCAACCTCATATTTCTACAAAAACTATACCCACGTGAAATCGATTTCTTTGAAACACCAAACAGTTCCCGACGTGACTTGGGGCTTGGGTTGAACCCTCGTATTTTGAAAACCCTGATTTTGCTTAAAAATCTCGTAAGCCTTTTTTATCAGCAACATATGAGAAAGTTTGCTCCATTTACACGCCATTTGAATTCGTATGCCTATGGCTGGTCCAAAACCCATTTAAAAATATGCTCAACCTCATATTCTATCAGAAAATATGTTCAGCCTCATATTCCATTAGACATTATACGCACCTAAAATCGATTTCTTTGAGACACCAAAGAGTCCTCGACAGGACTTGAGGCGTAAGGGTGAGCATTTGGATCGAAAAAAACCGAACCAAACCGAAAACCAACCGAGACCGAACCGAACCGAACCAACACAGTATATAATTTTTGGTTCGGTTTTCGGTTTTCTAAATTCACTCTTATCGGTTTCAGTCCATATCGGTTTTGATCCAATCAGTTTCTATTTTTTGCCGGACCGAACCGGTAACTCAAAAGACAACAATTTTTTTAATTTTCAAAGGCCACTAATCAAATCCCTAAAATAAGACACGGCCGATAGAGATTGAAATTCATTGAAGGACCGATTTATGGATGCACTTTTTTGTGAACATAATGTAGTTGGGTTTACATGTTTTATCACTACACTTTGTTTGTTTTATCACTTTATGTGTGAATTTACATACTTTTATTTTCTTTTTTTGTAGTCCAATTTGAGCTATACTTGTTGGAGTTGATGGTTTTGAGTTTTGTGTAATTTGGTCTTGATTAATAAAAAATGGCTTTTAATTCGGTCCTAATTCGGTCCTAATTCGGTTCTAGGACCGAAACCGAGATGAAACCGTATATACATATTTTGTTCGGTAAACTAAATCATCAAACTTAACCCCAATAACTTCTTTTACCTATCTTCAAGATTCTTAAACAAGGTAAGATTGTAAAAGAAGTTATTGGGGTTAAGTTTGGTGATTTAGTTTATGTTATGGAGGATTTTAGATCCAGTTGAACAACTATGATGTCAAGAATTCATATGTTTCAAATTTGTTATTCCACGACTATTCGAATTATGCCTTTCGTATATGCCTACGAATATTTCTCTTTTAAGTGCTTAAAATACACACATCGTTTAGAAGTAAGTCTTGAACTTATAACCATTAGTTAAAAACTTAAAATCTTTGGTTTATCATATTGTTAGTAAATAGTCTCCAAAGGACAATTGACGAGATCAATGATTACTTCTCTTAAGTTCCATTGCTTTGATTGTTTCTCTGTAGCTCTAAATTTAAACAAAAGAATCAAACTAAATTTTGATTATCATACATTACGGGTTATGTAAATGTGGATATGATGGAGTAAATGAGTAAGTTTGCTTTTTGGTGATAAACTGATAACCATATTTTTTTCTATTTCTATTTTACTTTTACGCTTACTCCATCCTAGCCCGTCCCATTTTCTCAACTTTACATGTCAACAACACGATGGCCTGACAAAAATAAGATCATGGGAGGCTTTGGAAGAAAGGTTTTTCAACAAGAGCCCTACCTGAAACTGGTCTTGTGCTAGATTCAATGCTCGTTTGTAAGATGAAGCCCAACTCATGGATCTCTTATTCATTCACACAAGTCCAGTTTAGGCTTGGCTGATTTAATCGGAAAAGAAAGTAGGTCATTGTTGATATCTATGTTATAGACTTCAATATGGCTATCTGTATTTTTTCAAAAAGTTCAGAATCTATCTGTCTACAACTGATTGTGCTTGCTTAAGAATCCATTTGATGTCAAAACATAACTGTTTATGCGAATAGAGGAAATGGATATAATATTCACCTTAAACCTATTCTTAGTCAGAAATTAAGTTTTAGTTACATTCCACCTACATAATTTTATATTTTTACCACTTCTGCTAACTTTTATTTGTGTTCTATGTAGCTTTGAAGATCATTATATTCAACATTTTATGTTCCATCTGCTTAAATTGTGTTCATTTCTTTAAGAAAAGATTTGGAGATTTGGGTGGTATTGGTATTAACAACTTCATCTCTTGTACATATGCTACTTATTCATTTTTTTGTTCAGCCTTTTTTGTTTTTATTAGTTATAAACTTTTAGTGTAGGATGTAATTTGCATATATTTAAGTAAATTCCATAACATTCCCATGGACATTTTCGTTTTTGTGGTGTTTCTATACAACAAAGTTTGTATCGTTTCTGCTCGTATGACTGTCATTATGAGAATGAAATGTCTAAGATATCTGTACATCTCACCCTTTCTAAGCCTTAGGGACTCTAGTCAATGGTTTTTTTCTTTTTGTTTGGTTTGAAATGAAATGAGTAGATATTTGTTATGTTTTTGAGTTTGTAATCGTTTTGGAATGTGTTTACAGGAGCAACAAATGGTGATTCCTAGTCATTGTGACTCAAACTTTCAAAAAGAACTGAATTAGTACATCCCAACAGTGGTTGGTTTAGAGTAATGTGTATTGGTGTGTTGATAGTTTTAGCAGATTTCATGACAACCATTGGTTCTGGGATTGGATATTGCTTGCAGTTACAATCATATATCAATTCTTTGAGAAGTTCGAGAAGGAGAAAGCGAGCGAACTAGGGTCCATTGGGTTTAAGTTCTTTTTAAAGCAAACTAGCAACATTATACTTTATGGGATCTGTAAAGAACACCCGGGTCATGCCTAGTATAAATACACACACCACCATAAAACAATTTTTTTATAAACTTAGTTTAAATACAAGAAAAGCATTGTGCACCACTACTAGAGCAAAACACTTCATAAATTTCAAATTTTCCTTTTTTATAAAGATTTGTATTAGTTTTTTGTTCCCAATTATAATTATAATATATAACATTTACCAACAGTAAAATACAAGCTTAAAGTGCAATTTTAGTCCCTATGGTTTAATATTTATAACACTTTTAATCCTTGATTTTTGAAACTATTTTTTCGTCCTTTAGTTTTTATTTTCATTCTATTTTCGTCCCTCCATCCAACTTTGTTAACTTAAGTGGCTAAATCATAAAAAAAATGTTTGATTAAATTACATACTTGGTTCTCACAGGGGATTATCTTTATATTTTTTATTCTCAAATTACATAATTTAGATTTTGTTATTTTTACTTTATTTATTTATTTTATTATGACATTTTGTTTTATTGGTTAATTATAAACCATTATGACTTTAATAAAAAAAAATAATCAAATAATTTCATTAAACTATTGATTAGTATATGATATTTTTTTTTCCAAAATTTTAGATTAAAATCTCTTAGAACTAATAATATTTTTATTTACTTTAATCAACATATGTCCAAATTGCTTCATATAAATTCATATTACTGTTTAGAGTTAATTACATATTTGGTCCATGTGGTTTGGTGGTTTTAACACTCTGAGTCAATTTTTAAAATAATTATGAATTGGGTTTACTTCACGGGAGTGTATTTAACTTGTCATGAAAAGCTATTGTATGTATTGGACTTTGATTTTTTCCATTGTATGTATCAAACTTATAAAAACATACCATTTGATGTATTTGGTTAAAAGTTGGATACACTTTTGTGACAAGTTGGATACACTTTCGTGGTAGGTTTTGATAAAGTTGGATACACTAAATGGTAGTTTTGATATGTTTGATACATACAATGGAAAAAATAGAAGTTTAATACATACAATAACTTTCCGTGACAAGTTGGATACACTTTTAGGAACTAAAACCTTATGAATTTGGTACCTGTGGTTTACACTTTATAACGCTTTGGGTCCATAACTTATAACTCTGTTAAACTTTTCTGTTAAATATATAAGCTAAAAGGGCATTTTAGTCATTATACATTTATTTTATTTTCAATTAAAATAACAGGACCAAAAATATAATTATTCTATTATATTATTAAAATATAAAAAAGTATGACTTCCACTTCATCTTCTAAATCTCCCACCTGCAACTTTTAAGTTTTAACCCAAACCTTATACCACCACCCACCTATCTCCTCCAACCTCCACCACTAGCTGCCACCTACCTTCGTCTTCATCTTCCACTTCTATACTACATAAAGCATTTATTTCCAGCACTGAGACTACCGCCACGCCTTTCCAGATCTACAATCAACTCAACAACACAACCCACCTTCAGATTCACGACCACCACCGGCCATATTCAGATTCAAGACCACCGCCGGCCACCTTCATATTCGAGACCACCATCACTCAATTGCAGATCTGAGACCACCACTACCCACTTCCAGATCTGATACCACCACCAACGAACACCCTTCAACCAACACAGACCCCTGTATATGTTTTCCGAAACCATCGCCACTGTCACTGTCCGCCTCTGTCGATGCTTTCTCCACCCCAAACAGAGAAAACAGATTTGGAGCATATCGATTGCACAATATTTGGTTCATTTTCTTCTGATTTTAGCCATCCAACCCTTCCCTTATTTTTGTATATTGAAGATCTAAGCTCATGTTTTCTGATTTTAGATATACAAACCTTAATATTTGTTTCATCTAGACTTCTTATTTAGGGATCTATACTTGATTTTGAGATTTAATATTTGAAAGAGGTTACTCAATCAAGTTGTATTTGACAAAATTTGTTGTTTTCGTAATGTTATTGATTGAGTTTAAGATTGATCGATCTTTTTGTATTGAAATTGATTCATGTTCTAGATTGTGGTTTGGGTTGAAAAATGAGGAGATTAGAGGGAAAAAGTTGCAAGTTTTATGGTTTCCGATGGTCGGAGGTGTGTGGGTCGGTATATGATGGTCGGAGATGTGGTGGTAGCGGTGGGTGGCGGTGGGTGGTGGTGGTGGTAGCGTGGCTACTGCTAGCGGTTCACTGGTGGGGGTGATGATGGATGGAAGAAGATGAAGTTAAATGTTATTTTTTAATATATAATAGAGAAAATTACATATTTGGTCCCACTTGTTTTTAATAAAGTATAATGACTAAAATACCCCTTTCATCAAACATGCTTAACAAAAAAGTTTAACGGAGTTAGAAGCTATGGACCCAAAGCGTTATAAAGTGTAAACCACAGGTACCAAATCCATAATTATTTTAAAAATGGACTCAGAGTGTTAAAACCATCAAACTACAGGGAGCAAATATGTAATTAACTCTAATGTTTATTTCACAGTTTATAATTCGATGTAAACTACGTTACATAGGTACACAAATAGTATTAGTATATATGTATACACACATATAAAAAAAGGATTTTTTTGGCTACCCTCCACATTCATACAAACTTTGCAAACTATTATCAACCAACCAAAATAATATTTTTTCATTTTGCTTACGCTTTTATATTGAATACTAGGCGGGTTATTGGCCGTCCTTAGACGGCCAGTGCCCACAAGTCTCATAAAATATGATGCTATAGTCAGAAACGGAATGTATGAATACAGAGATTGAATTTAGAACCCATTGTAGGTGCGTATATATTGGTAACAAAATGGCATGTCCTCTCGTTGTCGTCACGTGTTGTGCCAGTGGACACCAAGCACGTGTCGATGTTCCCGTCTCACTTGCCTTACACGGTTAAGCTCTTGATGGAACACACTCTGAACGAATTACAAATACGATTCCGTGTCATTAACATAAAATACTTTACATTATAAAAAGACCTTCGAATATCGCTCCTCTGGACAATATGCACATGTGCTCGCGAATAATTTGTAAGCAATTTGTCAGGTATGCAAACATGCATAAAAACCAAATAATCAACTTCAAGCACACACACACCGTCTAGATTGATTACCAGACATTCCCTAGTTTTTCATTTGTTACGATATCCTCCATTTTGTCATTATAGAAGAGCGGTACATATAAAATTTTACTTGTGTAGAGAGCATGATCCTTATGTATGTTGAGGGCCCTACAAAAGAGATCGAATATGTTACAATTTTTAGAATGGGACTTCCAAGATTTTTATTAACCGCTTCTATAAGAAGTTTGGATATCAAACCTGCAATAGATCCCATGTCTAAAAAGGAATGTAATCTGGAGTCATGCTGCCCGGAAACCCCTGCATCCACATAATATACCCCTGCATACACATAGTATAAAACAAAAATAAGAAACTTGAAGTGAGCAGGAGCACAAAACAAAACTACAAAAGGTCAATGGTGAATAGCATTTATTGTATTTCAGGCTCCCATTTGTATGTTAACTTCACATTAGACATACTGTCTACAACGGAGGGAATGTTTGTTAGCAGCTTAATAAGCTTAATGAGACTTGCAACTTATTCTATCAGTTATACATAATTGTTTGTCAGTAGCTTAACAGTCCAGGAAGTGGCTTATCCAATAAGCTTTTAGAGGGGAGGTTTATGCAAAAGGCCCAAGTTTTTCAAAACCTGTCACTCCCAATTAAAAAAATATGTTTTTTCAATCTATGGAAAAACTCTGCCCATCAAAAACCATCCGGATCTATACAAATAGATTAATCCATACATACAACTCTTCCATACGAGACTTAATGGAAAACCAACCAAACAACCCATTAGTATATGTATATTTCAAAGAGTATGAAAAGTTCAATAATATAAAGAAAAATAAAAAGTGCAGCCAAGGACACATGACATATTATCTTGTAATAGTAGACATGTTTCTTAGATACTCTTATTTTTGCAACAATCCAGTAATAACGATAAGAACACATAATAAAGATTAAAAGAGATCCAATTTCATTTCTCATGTGGAATCATAGAAGTTCAGGAAATGCAAAATTTATATACATTTTGAAACAAAATATTACAATGATGTTCAATTCATAGTTAATAAGTGCGACCTGGTTACAAAATTCCACACAAAAAAATATTGCACCATCAATTCAGGAATTCACCATAAGAATGCTTGGTCTCAATATCAGGCTAGATATCTTATCGAGATGCAATTTTTATCGGACATATGTACATACATGGTTAAGCAATTTATTACCTTTACTATGTAGAGTATAAATCTCTCAAGATCAAGACAATGGAGAAGAACATGTGCTTCAACTACAACCATGATCGGATGACCTTCAATGTGTACCCGTCCTCGGTACCTGAAAGAAAAGTATTCATGCTTTGAAGGGCAAATACCTCAAGAGGTACAACGGCTTTATGAATGATTCTGCACGTGAATAAGCAACAACAATTTCGTTAAAGCCATGAATAAATTGATGACCATCTTCAAGTAATAAAATTTACACAGACAATGGAGATTTATGCGTGTATTTTTTAAGAATATGGCAGGCTCCATCAAAAACTCCTTTGAGATATCATACCCATTAAACGAAATCTATCTTTTATTCAACTGTAATTACAAAATAAATCAGTAAACAAGGTATAATTACCTGAAAATAAAACACAAATTTAGTTACAAGAAATCAAGTTGTAAGTCTTTATGTCAAAGAGATGGTATACCCATCAAGAACAATCACATATTCAATTCAAATCACCAGAAATTTAAAAAAAGCATACCAAATGAGACAATTTACCCGATAAGCGCTTACCGGGTAAAATTTGTAAATCTCACTAAAATCAAAACTGTTGTATTAAACAAGCCTAAAATGAAGCTTGAAACATCCATGGTCAAGTTGCAGATGCTGTAAATGCAAGAAAAGCTAGATTCAGACGGAAACCTCGAGTCCGCAATGAAACAAATCGAAGAGCTGAGCCATCAAAAGGTCTGAATGCTCTTCTTATGGGGTCAGCAAACGTGGATTAATCAACGGCGAACTATGGGAATCCGCCGATAAAAACAACAGGATCTATACGACACCACCTAAAATCCTAAAATCATATTCAGACACCACCCAACCGCCTCCGACTCATTGCTCGATCAGGAACCCGACATCGGACATACAAGCTATTACAATGATGCCCACAAGAACAGTTATTGAAATTCAACTGCTTTCTTGTTTACCACAAAAAAAAAAATAGAGAAAAAAGGCACCAACATACCAACCTAGTTTCATCAGGGGAAGATGTGCTAGATCACTATTTATATAAAAAAAATTCTTCCAATGGATATGAACATTTGAAAATAAAAACAAGTTATTCACTTACATGAGTTTCTTTAACCTCAAACTACAAGTAGCCAGCAGATTCTGTAATTCCACAAATTCAGATTCGAGACAAATTGCGTAAGGTAAAGACTCTATTCAGCAATTGAGTTTGTTTGATGTGTGTCAGCAGAGAATTGAAGTCACCAGCCGTTCGGTATTTCAATGATGGAGAGCAGAAAGGGGATTTAAGTATGCCACAATTTGTTAATTTCTCTAAGGATTTCACAGAGTTTTTGAATTTAGGGTTCAAGGATGATACCAGAAAAGAGTCATGGGGTAAATTGATGGTAGTTAGCGATATGTGGTTCCAGAATGAACGCCATGTGTCTGCCATGTGTCTCAAAGAGAAGAATACATGTAGCCTGCGAGTGGGGAGGAGGAAAGCAGACGCGCCTATGCGTCATCTCTCACGCGCACATTTAAGCCCCCTAAAGAATTTATAAGATATAGACATATAGTTTTCTTAATAATCAACGAATTTTTGAGCTATTTATGGTCATTATCGTATAATTAATCCATCGGCTTTGTAAGGAGATTGGGCTATGTTTTTTGGTAACCATTTTATTGGGTTGGTTTAGGTTCTGATAAAAAGAAAAGTTTTGATGAGAATGGTAAAAAAGAATTAAACTCTTGAAACAATCCTAATAGAAGATTAACACTAATGAGATGTATTGGATCAATTCTCATGAGAATTGAGAAGTGCAACTCATGGGTGAGCATGAGATAAATAGTGATTTAGGGGTCCAAATCCCTTCTTACGCTTCTTATCTAACTATTTTTCTCACATGATCCTTTACCGTACGTTTCATCATCCGTTTAATAGCTTATCTACTTTTTTGAATATCTTTTTCATCAAGATTCAAACTACGACTATAGATATTGAAATTCGTTTTGTATTCATCAATGAATGTTTGTACGTAGTGAAACCATCAAATAAATCTATTTCAGAAGTGAAACCATGAAACGAAATAATGGTATCACCCAATAGTGATTTTATCCAAACTTATTTTAGTAGTGAAACCATCAAACAAAATGGTCGATTCATTCAAGAACTAATGATTTCGCCTAAGTTATTAATATTTACTCTATTTATGTTATTTATAACTATTATATGATACATCAAATCATCAAACGACTTTCAGGGACAATTTGTCTAGTTTTACATATCCAATCTTAGTCGTACAACACTAGATATTTGTCGTGTCTAGTCTACTTCCACCCTTTTTTTGTCGATCAACCCAATCTAACCCAATGCAAAATAACCGACTCAAGATAAACTGATGTCTAATCAAGTTGTAAAATCTTCAAATGATATGTATTAGGTTGAAAATAGAAATCGAGTTATGATTATTTGAACCCTGATGAACCTCATATTTTTTTTTTATTTCTTGGATTTTGTATGATTGTGTTAACTCTATACCAATATATACATTAGACAATTACACCATGTATCTTCTTGGTACACATATTTTCAAACTCTTATCCATTTTTACTTCTCTATATAACTTTTGTGTATTTATTTTCAATACATGTGAACATATATATGTAAATCAAGAAAGTAGTTGACTGTGATATGTTTAAGAATTAAGAAATATGGTGAAGTTGTATAAAATAACTAATGAAGAAAAAAATATGTAGAGAGTGTTAGATTCACGTGAGACCAACATGTTTTTCATGACCGATGAAATCAGGTTTTTACCCTTGAAACTTCACTGCAAATTGTTGTGAAGGTGAAGAAATTCCAAACATTCACAGCAAAAAACAATGTAAAGATTACTTTTACAACATTTTGATGTGAAGTTTCGAATGTGAAAACTTGTTCTCAACGTCTTTACCAAAACATGTTGATATCACCTTAATTAAGTAGAGAAGACAACACAATATATTAAAAAGTACAATAATATTTTGATGAACCAAAGTACCAACCCAACCAAATACATGGTCAATCAGCCAATGAAGCGTAGCTCAGTTGATAATATATAGGGGCATAGTTTGCCCAAAATCGAATTGGTGTCGAGTTCAAGCCCGAAGCACTCGTGTAGCCATAAGCGTAAAGTGAATTTGATAGGTCCCCAAAGCATTATGAAATTGGCAGCCAAAATTGTAGGTGGTTGGGCTTGCCGATATCAATCTTCTGTCGTAAATACATATTCCAATGTAAAACTAATTCCAATTGATTTTGACATATTCCAATGTTTTAATTGAAGCCAATTTGATTATCCAAGTTGAAACCTCTATTTTGGGGTTTCTCAGGCTTGGCTTCTTCTTGAATTGAAAGTTGAAACGGCTCCGTGGCGCCTAACCATTACTGAAAGCGCCGGCTTCAATGGCGTGCTTGGTCTCCTTGTGCTCCTTCACGCATTTCACTTCACATAAAACCCTAATTCAGGTAACCATCACTCTCTACTCATCCCTTTGATTACCTAGATTATGGAAAATGGAATCAAATTTTCCAAGTTGCAACTCTTGTTGTTCTTTGATATGCTGCTCCATTTAACAGTTTCAGTTACTTTTTTTGAGCAATTTATCCCAACATTCTTGTAAAATCTCTCCCTGAGGTCTAATTCATGGTATTTGATATGTATAAACTAGGTCAATAGGTCACTAAATTAAGGCTATGTTTGGCAAACTAGCTGATAAACTAGCTTATAAACTAGGTTATGACGGATATGGACATAAGGTTGTTGATAACTGATAAGCTAACTGATAACTGATAAGCTAGCTGATGATGAATAAGGTGCTGTTTGGTTACCTCTTTAACAGTTCCATTAAGAGGCAACCTCTGAATCGTTAAGAGGTGAATCCTGTTGGCAAAAAAAATGGACGACCTCTTAAAGGTTCCAAAACCCTCTGAATGATTTTGTATCCTGGACGGGTGAAAGAGTCTTGCTTTCATACTCAACAATTACCAAACCAATCAGCAACCGCCAAACATCTCCAGGTAGCTGATAAGGTAGCTTATGATTGTAGAATGACAAAAAAAAGACATGTTTAAAAATTGGTAATGTAAAACTTAGCAGGGGTATATTTGGAATAAAAAAATAACAAGTCCCATAAGTCACCAAAATGTTAGTAAAAGTAGCTTTTCGAAAAGCTAGCTTATAAGATAACTTAAGCTAGCTTATTTTTCCCAAACAATGCCTAACTGTATAATAGCTGTGATTGATTAATTAGTATTGTATTGTTGTTTCTTTCCGAGACTAAGGATATGCATTTGGTGTGGTAACCTTTTGGAAGGTGGATTCTATCATTGTGCAAATATTAATAAAGATATGTAAGAATCTCTATTAACATGTATGTAAGCGAATGCAATTGAGACGAATGTTTTATAAAGCTTCATCAATAGCGCAATTAAATGATTAATCATTGTTTAAGATATGGATTAGCTTTACAAATAAACAAAGATACTAGTGTTTGTTATTTATGCAATACTAAATGCAAAGTTGAGGGTCCTCTTGGTTTGAAGGAATGCTTTTGAGGGATTTGGATTTCATGAGAGGATTAGGAAATTGGGAAGAATTTGGAATCCTTGGTGAGTTGGTTTGTAGGATTTGGAATGGAGTTGAATTCCATTGTTTTTAAAAAGTTATAAAAAATATACATAAATTTATTACAAAACAAATGTTTTCGAGTTTTCAACATGTATCATAACATTATTAAACATAAATTCTACGAAATCCCGTAAAATACCAAAACCCTCATGGGATTTAATAATCCTATGTTTGTGGGATTTCGTATCCAATCAATCCTTCAAGCCAAACATGGGATTGGAATGGAATTGAGATCCAAATCCATCCAGACCCCATCCAATCCTACAAACCAAACAGGACCTTAGGATGTTCTACCTCTCTGTGTTTTCTATTGGATCTCCTGTTGATAAGGCCATCCACAATGGTGATGGTTGGTACCAATGGTACCAGCTGCCACCTCAGCGCCACATCAACTTTCCACTATATTACCAACACCTTACCAATCCATACCAATTCATCCTCAGTGGTACCAGCTTCTTGCTATTTACATTTTAATTAATAAAAAAAAAAGAAAAAAAGGAAAAGAAGAGAGAGATAGAGACAAAGGAGAGAGAGGGTGGGGTGGGTGGTCTTCCAAGTCGGCATCCGGGTGCCGTGCCGCTCTCCATACCGGTCACCCTCGGCGGTGTTGCCGGGGTGCCGGTTCGGTACTGGTGGGGTGCCGGGTGTATAACGCCATGGCTGTGGATGGCCTAACTAAGGTCTCTCAAATTCCTATTTTGTCCATTTGGTATTTCATCTATGGAAGTGACCATACCTTAAAAGGGTTCAGATGGAAGACCATAGATTGCGATAGACATCTTCAAATAGGGGTCTGAAAACGTACACTTACATAAAGTCTTCATTAGTTTGTTCAGGGAAAGACATTTCCATAAAAAAGTGCCTAGTGCCTAGATTATCTTTTACCGAATGAGCTTTCATGATCTGCTAATATGATGGTTTGGTCATTGCCACAAAATTGTTACCTGGGCCCCAACACTGGCTCTGTATTTGAATGCTCAGAATTGACATTTTAATATTCGCATATGATTTTTTAAAGTATATAATATTTATTTACTCAAAAGTCATTTCAAGTGGGATTTACTTTGTCAGTTTGGTTTGGTTTTTTATACGAGAAAACTAGCATACACTTCTCACCTTTTGGTGAGACTTGTACCCTTGGCCCCAAAGGAGGTTGGGATCAACTGGTGCTGGGCCATTAGCCGTTTGGTTCATATGATTTATATCGATAGAAACCTCGTTAGGAGGTCTTGTACTGTTTCAGTTTTAATGATTTGGAACATCATTATGTTTGAAAATGTTGTAATGAGTGTAGGATCTCTAATATAAATTGATGTTGGTTAGTTAATTAGTGATCACAAGTTCACAACCATAGGTCAAGCTCGAATTTAGTTTGGTAAATCATTGCCACCAGTTTCTTATTATGCTTAGAAAAAGTAAATTGCCAACTTTTATTGAAGTATGCCTTCTAGTTCACAATCACATTCAAGGTTTACCCTGTAAAAGAATCTTGTTATCGAGAAAATGATATGGTTTGTGAAGTACTGAAGTTAATTGTTGGTTTTTGCAATAGCGACAACTTGTATTTCTTTTTAGTGACCGTCAGATTTACGATTAAGTCTTACGCTATGTTTGGCAAACTAGCTGATAAGCTAACTGTTGACTGATAAGCTAGCTAGTAGCTGATAAGCTAGCTTATGAACAAATTATGTTTGGCAAAAACTAGCTTATGGGTATGTAAAATGACTAAAAAGGGTATATTGGGGTATAATAGTTAATATTAATGAGGGTATAATTGGAAAAAGCTACAAAAGCTCCAAAAAACTACCTCCAAGTAGCTTATCATAAAGGTAGCTTATAAGCTACTTTTTGTCCATCCAAACATGTACACAGAAAATAAGGTACCTTATCTTTACCAAACAATGCCTTAATTGAGAATGCTTAACTTTGTCTCATTGAGTTCTGCTATTGAACTTTTGTCTGAGGTCACAAGTGATTTGGTCTGATCTTTCAGTTCCTTGATATATTGTTATTTTCTTTGCTTTCTCATTTCATAAGTGCTACTTTTGTTGTTCATAATTCAATTGTATTTGGAGCTTACATTTTTATATCAACTTCTGTTTCATAGATGACTAAACCAGACTTGTGTGCCGTTAAAAGTTGAAAAGGTCCACTGATCTTTTTGCCTTTCTTTTGTTTTTGTTAAAAGGATCTACAAGAACGATGCCCAAACAGTTGCAGGCTGCTTTTGAGTTCATCAACCTGCTTAACAGGTATGTCCTTCACACTTCTGTATTGACTTGTACCAATGATTAGACGCAATACCATCAACAAAGCCCATAGATAGTGTTATATCACTTCCCTCTCTTTCTCTCCCTCCCTGTATGTGTGCATATATATATATATATATATGTTTATACATATACATATACATATATACAGCAAGTCTGTAACACATGTATTGTACACATACACACACACACACTGATGCATGTACACGATTACACACACATATCCATATCACAGTCTCTCTCTCTCTCTATATATATATACACATACAGATAGACATATATCTATTAATCTACACATATAAATATACAGAGAAAGTTTGGCTGCGAACTCAAATTTGATTGCGAACGTGAGGACAACCTAGAGCGCGCCACGTGGCATATTCACTCTGAATAATCATGTATTATTTAGAGTGAATAACACTACATTCAATGTTATTCAGAGTGAGTAATACTGAGAATAACACGGAATCTTGTGTTATTCACTCTGAATAATACATGATTATTCAGAGTGAATTTGCTACGTGGTGCGCTCTTGGCTGTCCTCACGCTCACAATCAAATTTAAGTTTCCATTTGAACCTGAGTCTACATTTACATATACATATGTAGAGGAAAGTTCAAATGTGAACCACTTTTTGGTTATGAACGTGAGGACAACCGAGAGCGCGACACGTGGCGACTTTGAGTGTGGTCGCCCTCTTTAATTCAATGCCCTCCCATGAATTGCGCCTAGTCATCCGCCGTGGATATGACGTGGCGCCTCGTCATCCGCTACATGTCGCGCTCTCGGTTGTCCTCACGTTCACAACCAAAAAGTGGTTCACATTTGAACCCACCCCTACATATGTATCTGTGTGTTCACTACATTATGGACAAAGTAGCCAACAAAGTAGTCAAATAAAAAGCATGTGCCTTAGGGTCAGGGCCCAGCCACTGTCCATCACGAAACAGTAAATCTTGCTCTTGGTTGTACCTCATCCAGGTAACCTGAAGACCAATATCTTTAAAACACCAATCACTGTAAATATAGCACATTTGTTAGAGAAGACCTCGTATAATTTCTATGAGAAGATCAAAACAAAAATATGTATGAACATAGCACAGAAGAAATGGTAGTACGGATTGAAAAATTGTCAAAAGTGTAAATATCAAAAATTATACAATATTGAAATTTGTTGATGAGCTCATAATTTTGAGTTGCAATTGACCAGAAAAATCAGGTTAGGGTGGGAGTTGAAGGTCCTAAACAGGCCCTGATATTGAGCGTCTGAACCGGGCTTTGCTATTTCATAGAAATATTGGGTCCACGTCCACCCATTCTTTTTTGCCATCTCTGTTCAGAATATATATACTCATTATATGTCTATACCTTTCTGGGGACTTCATGAAAACAAGCACTCTACTCTTTGGGAGTTTGGGGTAGAAGTCACTCCGGATCAGATTCAGATATGCATATGGCGGTCTCTTTCAGTTTGGTTTTTCATGTAGATGTTTTCTTTTAGCATGGCAGCTAACTTGCTCCCTTCACCACACTCATTAGTAGCCACACGTCCCTTATGTAATCATGTGATGGGATTCCCTAATCTGGATATTTTATATTCATAGGCACCTTCAGATGATTGTAACTTCTTGAGCAGATATAAAGATGCCCATTGCAATTTTTGAGCATTTATAAGTTCGACTACGAATTTTGCTCTCCTTGAGATTGTTTATGCTACCATCATTCTTACACGAATGATTGTGTAAAAAAATGTAAACAAACCCTTAGGAGGCGTTTGGTTCGTTGAATGGAATTTGATGGAATTGGAATCCATCTAAGAATGTGACTTTGAAGGAATTGAATGAAACTTGATGGACTTTGACCACGGGTTTGGTTGGTAGGAATACAATTCCTTCACTAAAGCCAAGGAATCATGAATTCCTTAAATCGTGGAATTCAAAAGATTTCATCAAGTTCATTCCATGAACTAAACATCACTAAGGAATTTGTCATTCTAATTCCATAAATTTCTTTAAATTCCGCAAACCA
Organism: Centaurea solstitialis; assembly: GCA_030169165.1. NCBI lineage: Eukaryota > Viridiplantae > Streptophyta > Magnoliopsida > Asterales > Asteraceae > Centaurea > Centaurea solstitialis. The sequence continues at coordinate 50,560,858 of CM058043.1, forward strand.
AATAGGCTACTTAGGGGTAGCTCAATCCATATGGTTCTGGCCACCTGTTCGAATCCCCTCAGTGTCATTGGAGGTTTTCCTGGTTGTTAAATTCAGTTCCGCATGGAATTGGTTGATTGATCTGCGCACAATCATGGCTCAAACGCTTATAGCTACTCGGTCAACTATACATGACTGTTTTGTAGTGGCTTAATGATGTAGAAGGTGACTTATTTAGTAAGCTTTTATGTAGAAAGCCATGTTTTTTCCGAACTTGCCACTTCGGGTTAAAAGATAAACCACATACAACTTTATCCATACATGGCTTAATGAAAAACCAACCAAAGAGCCCCACAGTTAATTAAAAAAATATAAATATGTAAAATCTTTGTCATTTGCGTTGTTTTGTGTGCTAGTTTTGGTGCTATTTTGCTGGCTTTTGTTATAGCCGAGCATGTTGCTATAAGTATTTTCCTTTCTATGTGAGCAATCTTTCCGTTGCATTTGCCTTCTTTGTGTTGCTCACAATTCAAATTACCATTTGAAGGAATCCATTTTGTGGCTTTAAAAACGTATGGCGAGGAACTACGATCCATGAAGCGGTGTCATTTGAGACGGTATTGTGGAGATGATGTTCTTCTTGATTATAAACTAGTTCGGAGTTCCAGTCCCAGGGTGATATCTGGATTTTGGGTAGGACCAGATGTTGCTGAGGATGGCTGGGGTTTTGTTGAAGCTGTTGTAAATCAAATATCTGATTTTGATTATTTTTAAACTTTTTCTACGTGGCTTCATTAATGTAGAGATAACCATTTGCGGGTTTTGGTTTGACCGGGTTGGGTCTGACCTTTTTTTTGGTCTAACATGCCCTATTGCTAACTATATATTGATGCACAATGCTGCCGACTTTTTAGAGCCTAGAACTAGGTCGGGCCTTCCAAGTGCGTTTTAAGCATGAAAAAAATCTGGGCATTTTGAGCCCGAGGCCGATGTAAAAGTTGGCAAGATCGGGCTCTTTTAATCCACACTTAACCAGCTTCGGCTGCTATCCCTTGTTTAAAAAAGATAAGGCCTAATGTGGGCTTGGGCCTGGTCTTGCTAGGCCCAATAAATTATAGTCGTCGCCTCGTCGGGTCGATATAGCGTAGCTGTAACGAGGTCAGGTATTCAAATGAGAGGCCTTGCTTTCAATCCTGCACTTGCCTGCCGCCTATTGCTAGAAACAATGCAATTTTTTTGACTCATGATACTTGAAGATCGTTACTTGATGGTTTCTGGATGCAACCATTGTTATATGTTAGATGGTTTGATTTTTAATCTTGACAAGTTAAAATAATAAAATAGTTTCACAGCTTCCAAACTCATGAATATTTTGTTAAAGTTGTTATCTTAACTTCAAAATGAAACTGTCTAGATAAACAAAATTTAAAATTTTTATTATGAGATTGTAATTTTCAAATAAAAATGTTCATTCATTTTATGATGGTATTGGTAACAAGTTCTGGATGGGATCCAAATCTCTACCAACTATGAGTTATTAGAAAAAGTTAGTGTGATAAAAGTTGAGTTTTTTAAATAATTAAAATCTGTGACAGCTAGTTTTACTTGTCGTCACGCATGACGCAAACATGGTAGTATTACTACATATAATAATATGATTTTAATATAAAATCCTGGCATAATGGTATGATCTTAAAAATTAAGCAAACTATGTTACCTATTTTTTCATAGGTACAAAGAAAACATAAGAATTTTGTTTCTTAAAATTTTAGGTGTATTTAGTTGTGAAGAATTATTTTCATTTTTTTAAAAAACGTTTTCAGAAAAGGATATAGATGCAATTCTCCCTTCAAAGGGTGTTGAGTTTCCATTTTAAGTTTTTTATAAAAAGTATAGAAAACGCGTTTGGTTGAAATGATGGAGTTTTCATTTTTCCATTCTAGAGAATTAGAAAACGCGTTTACAAAATTTTGGAAAACTATAAAAGTCCCTTTTATAATTTATATAGAATCTAGTAAATAAAATTTCTTTTCAAAAAAACTGAAAAAAATTTCACAACCAAATGCTCCTTAAACGTTTTTGTTAGCTTTAGAACTTCACGAATTCTAGTTACTGTCATTGACCTTGATGGATTAAAGTTTTCATTTCGATCAAACACCTTAGGGAGATTTTAGAGATTTTTAATTTTTTACTCTATTTATAAAAAAAAAAAATTAGTATAGTTGTTGAAGATGTTATCCTCTCGTAAGATTTCAACATGGACATACATATTAAGATCATGAAATCAAAATTTCTCATCCATGTCATGTAAATAACATATTTCTGCCACGAAAAGTTGGTAGTGTTTATTATATACAATCATTTATGTTTATATTTTTGTCGTTAAATTACCTTTAGATGCATTGCAACACATTTTTTAAGGTATCACATCAGTTTTAGAAATCATCTAAAAATTGTACAAGGATTTCTTACCAATTTCTTAATTGACATCCCATTATAAAAACTATATTTTGATCGAATAATAATAAAACTATAATCAAATTTTTTATAGCTTAAAACATGATATGGCATAAATTATTCATACATATTTCATAGGAGGTTAAGAAGTATGTTCTGATATAAAGCCATTAGTCATTAGGAAATTACATTTTCCAGTTTCTTTTATTATTCATTTCTACATCAGTAAAAAGCACAGATATGATAGTAACAATTACCAACAGCCAATTTTTTTTGAACGACGAACATGCACCCACTCACTAAACCTACTCCTAAATCTACTTCAACATTTACAACATGACTCGAACCCACAACCACAAGGGCGAGGGGAACCACTCATCAACACCAAATACCGCTGACGGCTGAGCTACAAGCCATGTACCAATTTTCTTTAAGAAAATCATAGTCACAACCAACACAATTTCTTAATTAGAAATTGTACGTAGTGATAAAGAAATCGATTAAAAATGCTTTGTAGTTAATGATCTTGCTATTATCTCCAAATGTACATGTAGGATGGAGCTAAGAATCCTAAATAAGGGAATACTAGCGGTGATGGACATTTGAAATTGGGGTATTTGCCTTTTAGCCAAAATCCCTCCGATTTTTAGCTCATGGGCTGTAATTTTGCTAAATGGGTCCATTTTAGCGAACTCAACTAAATGACGAAAAAAATTCAGACTTGAGTCCGTTAAAAGTGAACGGGTCCGTTAAGTTTAGATAAAGGTTTATTTAAATGTATTTTTCATTACATTATTAGCTCCCTAAAATTAGAAATTTGACTCTTTAGGCCCCTAAAATTAGAGAATTGAAACTTTATGTCCTTAAACTTAAGGAATTGACACTTTAAGTCCTTAAACCAAACTAGAGAATTGACACTTTAGGTCCTTAAACGTAAGGAATTGACACTTTAGGTCCCTAAACTTAAGGAATTGACACTTTAGGTCCCCTAAACTTAGGGAATTGACACTTTAGGTCCTTAAACTTAGGGTACTGAAACTTTAGGCCCCTAAACTTATGGAGTTGATACTTTAACCCCCTAAACTTAGGAATTTGGCACTTTAGGTCCTTAAACTTATGGAATTGATACTTTAGGCTTGTAAACTTAGAAATTTGACACTTTAGACTCTTAACTTAGGAATTTGACACTTTTGGTCCCTAAACTTATAAAATTTGACACTTTAGGTCCCTAAACTTAAAGAAATGACACTTTAGCCCCCCAAACTTATGGAGTTGAAACTTTAGGCCCCTAAAATTAGGAAATTGACACTTTAGGCTCTTAAACATAAGGAATTGACACTTTAGGTGCGTAAAAACTTAGGAATTTGACAATTTAGGCCCTTAAACTTATGAAATTGACATATTAGGCCCCTAAAGTTAGGAATTTAACACTTTAGGACCTTAATATTTAAGAATCTGACACTTTAGGATCCCCATTTTTACAAGGCGTCGTTGACCGTGAAGTCGATCATTACTCTGATTAGTGAGATAGTGAAACAGTTGAGCCAATCAAGGATTAATATTTTACGAGTTGTATGTCTTGGCGACGGTTACAACTCGGCGATGACATCGTTGACCCATTGATGGTGCTCATGTTCCTACAGTGTCAAATTCACCCTGACATTGTAGGGGAACGCTTTTTGATGTTTGTGGCCATGTACATTGATACGGGAGTGAGGAGTTTTGTCTTATCACATGATTCTGGTTTACGATATTCCTAAAGTTTGTCGCATCCAAACGCTAATAGTTCACAGATGCTTGGAGGTTCAACATTAACAGTAGCAGAAGTCAGAGATTGGTTTGAGCTAATTGAGGAGAATGATCGATATGCAGAAATTGGTTTGATATACCGATCGCTGAGTCTTAATTCCTTCAGATTGTCATGCAGTTGTAGTCAGACAGCTATCACTAAATCCGTGTTCAGATCACGAGCGGTGTTGATTCTATCATCAATTACTTATTCGACATCACTAATGGTTTTGTACGCATGACTTCTTCGTCTTAAGGGAGCGATGCTTAGCTTCTTGATATCTTCTATCAGGGACACTCAATAGAGTTAGTGGATCTGTGACTTCGAACATAACTTTCAGTTAGATGCTTGAACTGTTGGGTTTTTCGTGGTTTCTTATATCAATATGATACGAAGAAAATTGTGGATCTCAATCCTAACTGGAAGAGATACACGATAAAACTTTATGATCAAACTGACCAATATGCTTATTTAATCAAACCTAACTGGTTTGATTTATGCGGAAGCGTTACGGATAAAAACCCGGAAAAATCCACAGATCTTATCGTTTTAATTACACAAGTTAGACTAATAGTTATAGGTTTATAATTATTACCTGGATTGCTCGAGCTTGATCCACCCATGAACGACCAAACAAAAATCCTTCTAGCCGGATTTAATCCCGAGATCACGAACCAGCTGTTATGCGATGAATGTGATCGAAGAACCACAAAACCGAACTGGTTTTGGTGCTTGTGGTTGGCGCCGGTTTTAGGAGAGAGAGGGGAGAGGGTTTTCTCGGTTTCTTTCAGACGGCTAGTTGAATTGCTTAATAACTGGTAAGCCTTCACCCGTATTTATATGGAAGAGTTTCCATATAATAAGGCTTCCTTATTCAATAATAATCATCCTTATGGAATTATTCTTTTCTTTTTTTCCTAAAGAAAAGAATATTCTATTCCAATTTAACTGGATAAATTACACTAATTAATTACTCAATCTATTATATATTTATTTACCTAATAAATATATAATCCATATAATTAATTAAGAAACCCTTAACTTCGGTATTTCTGACTACAACTGATTTATAATTGACTATTATAAATCCAATCTCTCCAAACTGGAATTTTTTTACTTATTTGATTTACAGGTTCTCACAGGTGTGACCCTCAAGTGTCTTTTAACATTGGATGTGTGATTACTGGTTTGTCAACTTCTGCACATAATTACTAACAGACTCCCACTTGTGCAAGTTGGCAATACCGCCTTGATCACACGGACCTAAGGAGGCCCCTAGACAGGCACTTAGGCTAACTAGGTTACAAGAACTCTTATACCCAGATAGGTGATTAAAATATTTCTATGAGGAAAAACATTTATGAAACTACTGTTCATAAATTGGGTATATCTTGACTTTTCCCTTTGCATCACGATATTTCATCTGTGAGTATGAGCTTGGAAAAAGTCAACTCTAAATACTCAAGATTATGTTTCTTGACTATCCGACCTCTACTGACAGGTAAACGACAAAGAACTAATCAGTTCGTTTGGGCATGGCCATGCACTTCATCAGTATATTCAGTCAGTCAAGGGGCTCGGAAATATCTCTCTTCATAGAAGAGGTGCAAATCCCATCTTGCATATCTGCATTTAACACCACGACTTCCGCTAAATCTAGTTTCGCCCTTTATAGCCACCCTGTTATGGCGTAGCGGTTGAACGCACTAAGTATCCAACAGTCCTCATGTCATCAAACCAAATACCTCAGGTGATAAGGACAACCACTATAAGATTTACTTATAACTAAATCCAAGAAGTAAACTCAACCGCGGATCACGTCCGATATTCACTACTCTATCGAATATCCGTGCAGCTTTTGGTCTACATCACTTGTAGCTGTTATTTCAACGACTGATCATAACTACCCAAAAGCTCACAATGTCTTTAAAACCCTATCAGGTTCCCACCATGATAAGTTTGTCACGTACAATTTTTGAATGAAAAACTGGGAACTAGTTTCATTCCTGGATTATAAAACATGCAAAATATAAAGCGATAAAGAAACTAATTTTGTATAGCCTATATTACACTCTGTAATAATAACTGTTGGGAATTACAGGCAATAAAACAAACATGCACAGCGGAATAAAACTGAATTCCCAAACCATGAGATCAACCTAAACGAGTTTAGATACAATTATGAGAGGGTTTGAAACAATACCTTTACGTTTCTTTTCAGACGATATTCTGGAACGCTAACGGGGAGTACACCGCTACTGCACCACCACGAGAACAGCTACTAGACCGCCTGAGGATTACCCAGATACTCAAAACCGAACTGGTTTGAGTATGTGTGTGTGTGTGTCGAATTTGGAGAGAGAAAGAGGAGGGTTTTTGGCTTTTATTTTTCTCTAAGTTTCTAATGAGTCGAATGAATAAACCATTAGGTTTACCATATATTTATAGGATTAAATATGGCAATAACCTAATACAAAAGCACGTTTAATTATCAAGCCCGATAGGCTTTAATTAAACCTTACCATATATAAATATTAATTAACTATTAATATTTATCCAATAAATAATAAATAAACTATCTATTATTTATTCTCTCTCTCTCTTAATTAATTAATTATACTAATTAATTAATTCCACACAACCAGTAAATCCAATTGATCTCTATTCGGGTGTGTAGCAGTGTGACCCACTAGTGTCTTATAACATTGGACACGGTAAACCTAGTTACTATCTTGCACATAATCCCTTCAGACTCCCACTTGTGCCAGACGAGTAACTCAACTGTTACCATTAGCCTAAGGAGGTCCCTAGCCAGACACTTAGGTTAACCAGGTTATAAGATCTCTTATATCTAGAGATACAATTCTCGCTAGAATTGTACACAGGCTCATTCCTTTTACACGCGATATTTCTAAAGTGAGTTTTAGACATGGAGCGGAGGACTTCAATCTTAAACTCAAGTTTTCTTGACTCTGATCTCGATTGCCTGCAGCAACGGAACTTTCCAAATAGCAACTGTTATTCTATCCGAGCGTGGCCACGCAACGGAACTTTCCCAGACCAAATATCTCAGGTCAAAGGACAACCTATCATCAAGTCAATGCTCATGACATAGGCTCCATGGAACAGACTTGAAACTGGTCACTTCCAATACCCAAACACTCTGATGAGTATCTATGAATGTTTGGTCACATCACTTGTGCTTTTATTCGTTACGTTGAATAAATCATCAAACATTCATAATAGCGTTATAACCCTGCTAAAGTTCCCACCTTAACAAGTAGCTACAGAACCTTTTGATTTTATTACAAGACTTGTATATAAAATCATGGATAAACTAAATATGCTAAAATTGGTTAATTTTGAGACAATCATGAATATAAATCTTCCTTATTTCTAGCACACAGTGAAATAGTAATAAAACTTGCACGATATATAGTCTCAAAAATTAATCCACAGTAATAATCAAAAACTAAAACTAGCTACTAGTATCCAGGTACTGCATCCCAATGGAATTAGCATGAGACTCATGCTTTACTCTAGCTAGCGGCTTTGTAAGCGGATCTGCTACATTCTCGTCCGTCGGAATTTTGCATATTCTTACATCTCCTCTTCCAATGATCTCTCGAATGAGGTGAAACTTCCTAAGTACATGCCTCGACTTGTGATGTTCTCTGGGTTCTTTAGCTTGCGCCACAGCTCTAGAGTTATCACAGTAGATATCCACAGGTCTAGAGATACTGGCTACGACTCTTAGATCCATGATGAAGTTCCTGAGCCAGACCGCTTCCTTTGCTGCGTCTGAAGCTGCAATGTACTCCACTTCTGTGGTAGAGTCTGCTATCGTATCTTGCTTCGAGCTCTTCCACGAGATCGCACCTCCGTTTAGGGTAAAAACGTACCCTGACTGTGATCTGAAATCATCTCTGTCGGTCTGGAAACTAGCGTCTGAATAACCAGTGACACTAATCTCATCATTAGAACCTCCAAAGACCAAGAACATTTTTTAAGTACGCCTCAGGTACTTCAGAATGTTCTTGACAGCCACCCAATGGGCTTCACCTGGGTTTTGCTGGTATCTGCTCGTAACACTTACTGAGTAAGCAACATCGGGCCTGATACATAACATGGCATACATAATCGATCCAATTGCCGAAGCATATGGTATCAATTTCATTCTGTCCTTATCTTGACTAGATTCGGGACACTGTGTTTTACTTAGCACTATACCATGCTGCATCGGGATAAATCCTTTCTTGGACTCATCCATCCTAAATTGCTTCAGGATTTTATCAATGTATGTACTTTGACTAAGTCCGATAAGCCGCCTAGATCTATTTCTGTAGATCTTTATACCAAGTATATATGCGGCTTCTCCAAGGTCTTTCATTTGGAAACATCTGCTTAACCAAGCTTTAACACTCTGTAAAGTTGGTACGTCATTTCCAATGAGTAGAATATCATCTACATATAAGACCAAGAAGGTTACTATGCTCCCACTGAACTTAGTGTAAACACATGGCTCAAACTCACATTTGGTAAAACCAAACTCGTTGATTCGCTCATCAAAGTGTAAGTTCCAGCTTCTTGATGCCTGCTTTAATCCATTTATGGATTTTAGCAACTTGCACACTTTATTAGGATTCTTTGTATCTACAAAACCTTCCGGTTGTTGCATATAGACATCATCTGTTAACTTTCCGTTTAGGAAGGCTTTCTTAACATCCATCTGCCAAATCTCATAGTTGAAGTACACTGAGATGGCCATCAGAATCCTAATGGATTTTAACATAGCTACTGGTGAAAAAGTTTCATCATAGTCGATACCATGAGTTTGCGTGAAACCTTTTGCGACCAGTCTAGCCTTAAAAGTGTGCACATTTCCGTCCATGTCAGTTTTCTTCTTGAAAACCCATTTACGCCCAACAGCCCTATAGTGCTGGGGTAAATCTGTCAACTCCCAAACTTGGTTGTCGTACATGGACTGCATCTCTGCCTTCATGGCTTCCTGCCATTGTTCAGACTCACTGCCTGATACAGCTTCTCCATAGGATGTAGGCTCATTCAAGTCTCCACCGTCTTGAGAGACTAGAAATCCAAGATACCTATCTGGTTCTTGCCTTATCCCAGTGGATCTATGAAGGTCCTGTGTTTGCACTTCCTCAGCCGTTTCCGGTTGAGTCTCAACATTATCTTGTTGAGTGACTGGCTCAACAATCGGTACAGGAGTATCTTCCTCTACTATCTGTAGGTCTACATCATTCCTGGTATTCTCTTGACTGAGAAACTTCTCCTCCAGAAATTCTCCATTGCGAGCCACAAATACTTTGTTCTCGCTAGGATTGTAGAAGTAGTATCCCATTGAGTTCTTGGGATAGCCTATGAAGATACACTTATCTAATTTGGGTTTGAGTTTCTCCGAGGTTGTACGCTTAGTATACCTCGCAACCCCAAATCTTTAGAAAAGATAACTTAGGCTTCTTGCCTGTCCATAGTTCATACGGAGTCTTTTCTACCGATTTAGTTAGCACTTTGTTCAGTATGTTTGCTGTTGTTTCGAGCGCGTGTCCCCAGAATGATACTGGTAACGTGGAACAACACATCATTGATCGTACCATGTCAAGTAAGGTACGATTACTCCTTTCTGACACACCATTCATCTGTGGTGTATACGGAGGTGTGAGTTGTGAAACAATCCCACATTCTCTCAAATGACTATCAAATTCCAGGCTAAGATATTCCCCACCACGGTCTGACCTCAAGAACTTGATCTTCCTGTCAAGTTGATTCTGTACTTCATTCTGAAACTCTTTGAATTTCTCGAAAGTTTCAGACTTATGTCGTATCAGGTAGACATATCCATACCTACTGAAGTCGTCAGTAAAGGTAATGAAGTACCGGTATCCTCCTCTTGCCTCATGACTAAAAGGTCCACACACATCTGTGTGTATGATCTCTAACAAGTCATTGGCCCTTTCATTATCTTTATTGAAAGGATGCTTTGTTTTTGCCCGACAAACAAGATTCGCAATTACTAAATGGCTTAAAGTCAAAAGTACCTAGAAGTCCTCCTTTCTGGAGTAATTCTATGCGGTTCTTGTTTATATGTCCAAGCCAACAATGCCAGAGGTAAGTTTGATCCTCAATGTCTTTGGATCGTTTACTTATATGATAGATTTCGTTATTACTTTCTTGAAGATTTAATATGTATAGACCATTCGAAGGGGTTGCTTTGAAATAAAACATGTCATTTTTAAAGCAAGAAATCATTTTATAATCATATTTATAATAAAAACCTTGGTCTACCAACAAATCAAAAGAAAGAATATTTTTGATCATCTTAGGAACATAGTAACAAGTCTCAAGTTCCAAAACTAGACTCGAGGGTAAACTAAGACTGTAAGATCCTACGGCTTCAGCTACAAGCATCATGCCTTCACCGACTCGTAGGTTCGAACGATCCTTCCTCAAAGTCTCCCTTCTATTGAATCCCTGTAAATGATTACAAATGTGGTTACCACTTCCTGTATCAAGTACCCATGATTCATAAGAAGTGATCAAACAATCTATCATAAAGATACCTGGCGCATCGGGTAAACCAATGTCCATCTGGCCAGCGTTGAATGAGTGGACACAGATATCTTGGCTACCGCATTCTGGGCAACTTAGATCTCCCAGATCATCAATCCAATCAGTGTCCATGAGTTCAGCATTTTCTTCTTTCGGCTCTAGACTGTCCAAAATGTCCTCATGAACCTTTGCCACGTCCATCCTGGGCTCTCCCATGTATCCACTAGCTGTGACACAAATCTCCTTCGGGAGTGAGAACTACATCAGATACACGAGCTCTTCCTGAGTCATCTTGTATCCAAGTCGTGACAAACACTTAAAGAGTCTCCTTATCTCTAGGAGATGATCTTTAACTGATTGGCCTCTCTTCAGCTTCAGTGAAAAGATTTCTTTCACGATCAAATATTTCCCACTGTTTTTATAGAAGCCGACCTGGTCCTCTATACTCTTCATGACCTCATGGCAAAACTTAACTCTGACATCACGTCAGATTCATCGGCCATAAACTTGAAGTACTCAGCAAATTCCTTTTCAGGGGCATTGCTTTTAGGTCGTGACAGTGATTTATCGATCACATAAAGCTTACCCTGGGCCCGCAAGACATTTTCAAGATGCAACTTCCAAACTGGAAAGTTTTGGCCCGTAAGCTTCCACTTGCCCATGATCAGGCGAAGTGATTCCCATGGACGGATTTATAGAGGGGCACACGGTGGCACGGGCCACCGTCAAATTCCTCCGTCGTAGTGTAAAAAATTATGGTGCCACCGTATCAATTTGTCGTGTGCCACCATATATATTTTGAAACTACAATAATGGCATAAGTTTTATTTGGCTAAGTTGGTTAGTTACTTGCCTTGTAACCATGAGGTCGTGGGATCAAGTCTTGCTAGAAACACTTTTTTTTTGCTTTTAATTTCAGATTTAGTGTTTATATAAACAAATTGCATACTTCACCTTTGAAATGCAATGAACCAACCACTAAACCATTAGAGATTTTTAAAAAATTTTCTTTATATATGTTCTTCATAGTTAAATGGTGCCACCGTTTGAAAAAAGTTCTAGATCCGTCCCTGGTGATTCCTCAGGTGAATAAAACGGAACGGTAGTATAAGACATCTACATAAAGAATAAATTCCGATTTAGTTTATTTGATTATAAAACTTCTAATAAAATTATTACCCTTAGAAAAATAAGTTTATTAGACTAGAATACATATTTCACATGTGTCGGTAAGCGGCTTGATCACACAAACCGACCCATGTTATTTCTTGTAGGTAACCTCTTATACCAATCGCATTTTAAAACGAAAATACGACTTCTAGAACGTCGGGACATCGAATATTACATTCGTGCATATTTAGTCCCTCTAGTGCGGTTTGGCCCGATACGAAACGGTAAATTGTTACGAAAACCAAAATAGATCGCACCACTTGGGACTGGGTGTACTTATCACACCCCTTTCAACTTGGGATTTGAATGCGGATTCCCAAGGCTTGTTCTCTTCCAACACCCGCGTACCTTACGCCAAAAGGGTCCCTAAGTGGGTCACACTCACGTGATCTAAGATTTTTAAACGTAAGGGTTTTTAGCCAGTTTTAAATTTTCCAAAAACCTTAATTTTAAAATCTGATTCGAAAAACACTCTGTAATCGAACCTCTAGGTTTTTATAAAACAGCTCATTAGAATTTAAAAACTACGTTTTATCACAACCACACAATTATATCAAACCACACAATTATATAAAACACTGTGTCATAGTTTTACCCCTAACTATTGTCAGTTAAGTGAGCCAACACAAAACTGACGGTCTTAAACCTAAGTGACAAACAACACACAAGACATGAAAGAAGAACACTCCCACTGGCTCCGACATCCTCGGTTGTGGCTCCAAACACCGTCTTCAAGGCTTTCTCCGTCTTCGGTGTAATTAAATATATAAAATAAAATTATAATAAAAGGGTTGTAAATGGCTCGCAGGCCTCCCTTACCAAAACATAGTATAATAATAAATTAAAACACAACCACGGGTCTGGGGCTTAACTATGACACTCGCAACAAACAGTTTAAATAAATTAAACTAGAAACAAAGCAGTTACGATAAACTAGGATTTAACAGTATTACAAAACTCAACTGGTTTTATAATTACTTAAAATTAATTTTAATTATACGAGATAAACATAAAATTAATTTTATCCGGGGTTTTAGCCTATCTGGTTAAAACAACCCTATCAACACGAACCTTATCCGATACCACCACAGATAGCAACAATAGCAACGAACGGTCGCTATCGTTACTACCGGTCATCGACGACAACGGAGCCGGAGCCACCGTCGTCGCCCATCGTCGGCGATCTACCCAAAACCACCACCGGCGACAGCAGCGGCAACCAAGGTCACCACCGTCGCCGCCACTAGGCCGATCGACGACAACAGCAGCCACAGCTGCCATCGCCGCCATGGCCGCCTGTATCAACAACAACCGCAACCAATGCCGTGACAACCGATTGGTGGTGCGGCTTGCGATCGGTGAAAAACAAAGACAACCACCGCCGCCGCCCGGCGAGGCCGCAAGGCAGCCGACGGGTGGCCTGGTGGCCTGGTGGCTCGTGGGTCGTCCGGCGACGACGGCCATAGCCGCCGCCACCATCTCCTCTTTCTGCTGCCGCCATCAGGCTACAGCAACGCCACCACCACCATCCGGTGGTCTTCGATAAACGATCACCGCCGTCGTCACACCACCGTTGCCCAATCGGGGCTTGCGGTGGTCGACCGCCGTTTCCGACAACAGCAGCGATTAACGCCACTACCGTCGTCGACGGTTTGGCGAATAACAAGATCGACTGCCGCCGCCACCCGGCGTGGCCGCAAGGTAGCCAACGGCCTGGCGAGTGGTCCGCGGTGTACGCGCCGGTAACAGCAGCAATTCAGCCGCCATCGCCACCACCATGGCTTCCAATCGACGTCGCCACCACCACCTCGGCTGGGCTAAGTGGTTCGGCCGGTGGTGTGGACCACCGTGAGCCGTCGCTAGCCACCGTGACTTGGTGGCCGGCGATCAACTCCAAGATTACCATCGATTAACGTGTTCGTGTGATAAAAATTCGATTTTTAAACTAAACTGATAAAAATCAATAATTTTTAACAAACCTTAATAACAGTTTATACAACAAACTAGATCTAAACGTTTAGGAAGTGGCTCTGATACCACTGTTGGGAATTACAGGCAATAAAACAAACATGCACAACGGAATAAAACTGAATTCCCAAACCATGAGATCCAACCTTAGATACAATTATGAGAGGGTTTGAAACAATACCTTTAGGTTTCTTTTCAGACGATATTTTGGAACGCTAACGGGGAGTACACCGCTACTGCACCAGCACGAGAACAGCTGCTAGACCGCCTGAGGATTACCCGGATACTCAAAACCGAACTGGTTTGAGTATGTGTGTGTGTGTCGAATTTGGAGAGAGAGAGGAGGGTTTTTGGCTTTTCTTTTTCTCTAAGTTTCTAATGAGTCGAATGAATAAACCATTAGGTTTACCATATATTTATAGGATTAAATATGGCAATAACCTAATACAAAAGCCCGTTTAATTATCAAGCCCGATAGGCTTTAATTAAACCTTACCATATATAAATATTAATTAACTATTAATATTTATCCAATAAATAATAAATAAACTATCTATTATTTATTCTCTCTCTTAATTAATTAATTATACTAATTAATTAATTCCACACAACCAGTAAATCCAATTGATCTCTATTCGGGTGTGTAGCAGTGTGACCCACTAGTGTCTTATAACATTGGACACGGTAAACCTATTTACTGTCTTGCACATAATCCCTTCAATAACAAAATTAATGGCATTTCTTAATTACTTTTATGGTGTCCATTCAACGTTTGCTAAATACTGATTTAAATGAAGCATCACCTAACTTCAGTTTAAACCCTTTGATCAATGTTTACCATATTAATCAAAGTGACAACCAAAATAATGCAAGTTTGTACCATTTGATATAATCTTCTTGATTATGCTAATATTTGTTTTGCAAACACTTTAAACAAAAATTAGACTTTTTATTTATCATATTCCCTGAACTTGGAGACCTGAAATAACTCCTAGTTTCCCTGAATATATAAAGTCAGACTGCAACTTCCCTTAGTTGCTGTGTAGGTGATTTCTATCTGAAATCAGGTAAGACTTTCATTTACCAAGCTGGCAAATTTCAGGAAATTTATCCTAGTGTTATACAACACTTTTTAGTCTAATTAAAATCTTTATTAATTATTACAATTGTTGAGTCTGATACTTTACCACTGCTGAAGATTGTAGATTAATACTGCTGATGATTACCACTGCTGCTTTGGATGGTTACTACTGCTGATTAAGTGAAAGTTACCACTGCCAGTGTGTGATGAGTAAATGAAGATCAAGATTACCACTGCTCTTGAAGATTACCATTGCTGGTTCTGAGATTAACACTGCTGGTGTAAAGTTAACACAGCTTTTGTTTTACTACTGCTATCAAGATGAAGATAAGGAAAGGATTGCGATGACTTGAAGATATAGACAAGATACGATATGCTTGGAGATATTTTAGAGATTATCTTGTAAATCTAGTTTCCTTATTGTAATCTGTTAAGTCATATATATAGTTGATAGGTTTTATTTTCTTAGATACGAGTTTGATAGCTTTTGTGTTAGAATTAAGAGCCTCAAGATTGTTCTTGTAATCCCTGCAATAGAGAAGTGTTGCACGTCTGTTTGAGCCTGTTCAAACAGATTGGGGCTTGTAGTTGTAATCATTAAGCTATTGAAATCAATACATACAGTTTATTCAAATTCATTGTTCTGTTATATAATCAAAGTGTTATTCCGCAAACTTCTTTGATTAAAGTATTCTGATCTTGATATTGATATATAGATCCTGTCAAGTGGTATCAGAGCCTGTGTTCAGAATACTCTTAGATCAATGGATTCCCAGGATTCTGTTCTTGTGTCCAAAGTCCCCATGCTCAAACCCAATGAGTTTGAGATGTGGAAAATTAGAATCAAGCAATACATGCTTCTTACAGATTATGCCTTATGGGAGGTAGTTGAACATGGACCTAGTGTTCCTGAACCTGCTGTTGCTGGAGCACCCCCAAAATCTGATGCAGACAAAAAGAGGAAGCAGACTGAGATGAAAGCCTTAAGCACCCTGCTGTTGGCTATTCCCAATGAATACCAACACAAGTTCTATACCTGTCCAGATGCTAAATCACTGTGGAATGCCCTGGAGAAGAGATTTTCTGGAACCAAGAGTTCCAAGAGAAATCAAAAGGCCCTGTTGAAGCAGCAATATGAAAACTTCACTTCTACAAAGAATGAGTCCATGACTCAAACTTTTGACAGGTTCAACAAACTGATTGGAGAACTTGCCAATGTAGATGTGAAGATGGAGAAGGATGAAGTCAATAGAAAATTCCTCAGATCTCTAAGTGAGGAATGGACTATGTATACTGTGTCATTCAGACAAGGAGATGACTTAGAGGATAAGGAGCTTGAAGATCTGTACAATGATCTCAGGATTTTTGAAGCTGAAGTGGAGGCCAAAAGAAGACCTACTGGATATTCACATACAATTGCCCTTTATTCTTCTGAAAATCCTTCTTCAAATATTAATACTGCTAGTACTGCTAATATTAACCCTGCTAGTAATAATCATGATAATACTAATGATAAACCTTCTTTGTCACAGGATGCTAGTGGAGATGCAGTCTTGGAAGCATTCCTTGCCAATCATGTAAGATCTCCTTTGATCGATGATGATCTTGAACAAATCAATGCTGATGATTTGGAGGAGATGGACATCAAGTGGCAGATGGCCATGTTGACCATGAGGATGAAGAGGTTTATAAGGAGGACTGGCAGGAACAACTTTGATGCCAAGAGAGGAGACCTTGCTGGCTTTGACAAATCAAAGGTGAGATGCTACAAGTGCAATGAGCCTGGACACTTTGCCAGAGAATGCAAAGGAAGTGGCACTCTTCAACAAGCCAACAATGGAGGACAAGCATATGCTCCAAGACCCAACAGAGGCAACAATTCCAACTCCTCTCAAGCCTTGGTATCACAAGAAGGCATGGGATTTGATTGGAGTGATCAAGCTGAAGAAGCCATCCAGAATCATGCTTTGATGGCCAAAATCACTGAACCTGAACTTCCATCAGAGGTATCCTCTAAATTATGTTCTGATTCTTGTGTTGAAACTGTTAAAAAGTATAGGGATCACAATCAGACTATGAGTGATACCATCAAGAGCATGGAAGTTGATAGGAGAGAGTATAGGATAGTCATTGAGAATCTAGAGGACCAAATCAAGTCCTACAAAGAGAATGAACTCCAGTTTGAGTATGACTACAATTACTGGAAGTGGGAGAAAAAGGAGTTTGAGAAGAAACTGGTAAAGTCTGGTGAGGAATTAGAATCTGTCAAGAAGGAATTAGAAAAAGCTAAGGAAGATCTTGATAAATTCTCCAAGTCCTCTAAAGCCTTGGAAGAAATTCTAAAGGCTCAAGTTCATGATAAACTCAAAAGAGGGATAGGATAACACAATACTCCTCCACCCTGCAACCACACCTACATTCCTCCTACCACAGATATCTTAGATAGACTAAACAGAGAGGAACTAAAAGAAGGAGTGTGTGATATAGATCCCTCAAGCAGTGATGATGAGGAAGAACAAAGGGGTAAGACTGAGAACAAATCCCAAGAGACTGTCCCAGAGGAAAATAACATCCTCACTAATGAAAAGGGAGGTATGCCTTTTGTGCCCAGTAAGAATACCACAGCCTCTAGGAAAGGGAAAGAAAAGGTAGTTGACCAGGAACCTGCAAGTTCACAACCTGCAAAAGGTGGTAAACACACTCATAGGAATGACAGTGATCCTGGTACTTCTAAACAGCCTCAAACAAGTGCCAAACCAAGAGGAAACAAAAGGAATTGGAACAACCAATGGGCTCAAACTCATGGTGTTGATCAGAATAAGATTAACAAACCAAAACCCTGCTTTATATGCTGTAATCTCAACCATCTGGCTAAAGACTGTTACTATAAGCCTTTTAATCAAAGAATGACTTTTCAAAATCAAAGGGTCAATTTTCAAAATCAAAAACAGTTCCAAACTAGATGGACAGAGTATAATAGCAGATGGTCTGTTCCAAAACCTGTTGTTAAAAAGCAAATGGTTCAGAAAAGAAAAAATCAACCTAAAAAGAAAGTCAATGTTCAAAAGAAAAAAGTTGAAAAGAAGACTGTGAAGATAGTTACTAAATGGGTACCAAAAGCCTCACTAAGCAATACTACTGCTTCCACAAGCAGTGGTAATGAAAGTGTTGCTTCTGAAAGCAGTGGTAACAATCAAAAGGATATAGAGGTTAACTCTGCTGCTAGCAATAGCAGCAGTGGTATCTCAAACACTGTTGCCACTACAAGTTCTTCTCTGAGACAACCCATTGTAACCAAATATTCCAGTCATGAGATCCCTAACAAGGATTATCTTTTAAAGCTTAACAGATTGACAGAGGTCAATTATGTTAATGAAAAGGGAGAACCCAAGACCATATTGGCTTGGGTTCCCTCAAGACACTAACCCATTTCCTATATGTGCAGAGCAACCCAGACAGGAATGAGAACTTATGGCATGTGGACAGTGGTTGCTCAAGGCACATGACAGGCAATAGATCCTTTCTTGAAGAGTTCACTAGATTCAATGGAGGATATGTTGCCTTTGGAGATAATCCAAGAGGAGGTAAGGTTTCAGGGAAAGGTAAGGTTACAGGAGGTAAGTTAACCTTAGAAGATGTATACTATGTGGATCAACTCAGATACAACCTGATGAGTGTGTCTCAGGTGTGTGATAAAAAGTTTTTCACTCTGTTCAATGAAACAAAGTGCATGATTCTTTCTCCAAAGTTTGTAGTTGATGAGAGCTTAATTTTATTGAGAACACCTAGAAAAGATAATGTTTATTGTCTGGACTTAAATGGTATGCCATCAGAAGTTGTGAACTGTCTCTTTTCAAAAGCTTCAGTGACTGAATCCTCTCTCTGGCATAGAAGAATGGGTCACATGAACATTAAGACCATGAACTTACTTGTTAAAAACCAATTAGTCAGAGGTCTTCCATCAAAAGAGTTCACACTTGATGATAATTGTGTAGCCTGCCTTAAAGGTAAGCAACACAAAGCTTCTCACAAATCAAAGACAATAAACACTATATCTGCTCCTCTTCAACTGTTGCATATGGATTTATTTGGACCTACCAATGTAATGAGTATAGGCAAGAAATCATACTGTCTTGTGATAATAGATGATTATTCTAGGTTTACTTGGGTTTTCTTTCTAAGAACAAAGGATGAGACAAGTGGACTGATCAAACCCTTTGTGAAGAGAGTTGAGAATCAGGTGAACCTTAGAGTGAAAGTCATTAGATCAGACAATGGGACTGAATTCAAAAATGCTGATCTGAATTCCTTTTGTGAGGAAAAAGATATGAAAGACAATTCAGTGCTCCTAGAACTCCTCAACAGAATGGAGTTGCTGAGAGGAGAAATAGGACACTGATTGAGGCTGCAAGAACCATGTTGGCAGATTCCAAATTACCAATAACTTTTTGGGCAGAAGCAGTTAACACTGCCTGCTATGTGCAAAACAGGGTTCATGTAGTCAAGTCCAAGGGAAAAACACCTTATGAACTTTTCAAAAACAAAAAGCCTTTCATTGGTTTCTTTGTACCTTTTGGGTGTCCTTGTTCTATCTTAAATACTAAGACTCACCTAGGGAAGTTTGACAGCAAAGCTGATGATGGTTTCTTTGTGGGATACTCAATACAGAGCAAAGCAGTTAGAGTATTTAATACTGTTTCTAGAACAATTGAGGAAAGTGACAATGTCAAATTCAATGAACACACTCCCAATGTGCATGGGACTGGTCCAGACTGGCTATTTGACATTGATTCACTCACTAACTCTTTGAACATGAGCAATGCAGTTGATACATGTCCTATTATCAAAGAGAAGGAGACAGATACACCTTTTGTTATGTTTCTCCATCCACCATCAGTTCAGAAGAGAAAGAATCAGAAACATAACATGTTAACCTTTTGTGGAATTACTACAGTTTGTCCTACAACATGTTTGGGATTTGGTGGATCTCCCAAAAGGACACAGAGTAATTGGCACTAAATGGATCTTCAGAAACAAGACAGATCAGAGAGGAATTGTGATCAAGAATAAGGCCAGATTAGTGGCACAGGGGTACACTCAGGAAGAAGGAATAGACTATGATGATGTATTTGCACCTGTAGCCAGAATTGAAGCCATCAGGCTATTCTTGGCTTTTGCATCTTACAAAGGATTCAAAGTCTATCAGATGGATGTGAAAAGTGCCTTTCTGTATGGTACTATTGATGAGGAAGTATATGTCTGTCAACCACCAGGGTTTGAAGACCCTAAATATCCTGACAGGGTTTGTAAGTTGAGGAAGGCATTGTATGGCCTTCATCAAGCACCTAGGGCTTGGTATGATACCTTGTCCTCCTATTTGTTGGAAAACAAATTTGAGAGAGGTGTCATTGATAAGACTCTATTCATCAAAAGAACAAAGACTGATATGCTGTTAGTGCAGATCTATGTAGATGATATCATCTTTGGTTCTACAAAGGAAGACATGTGCAAGGAGTTTGAAGAACTAATGCAAAGGAAGTTTAAAATGAGCTCTATGGGAGAACTAACTTTCTTTCTTGGTTTGCAGGTCAAGCAGAAAAGAGATGGTATATTCATCAATCAATCCAAATATGTTGCTACAATGCTTCAAAAGTTTGGAATGAATGATGCAAAACTAGCAAGCACACCAATGGAAACTCACAAACACCTCACTGCTGATGTTGAGGGGGAGGAAGTTGATGTTCATCAGTATAGATCCATGATTGGATCATTGATGTATCTTACAGCTTCTAGACCTGATATTATGTTTGCTGTTTGTGTGTGTGCTAGGTTTCAGGTTAGGCCAAAGGAGTCTCATTTACATGCAGTCAAGAGGATTTTCAAATATCTCAAGGGTCAACCAAGATTGGGACTTTGGTATCCAAATGACACTTCTTTTGACTTGGTGGCCTACACAGACAGTGATTATGGAGGAGCAAACCTGGATAGAAAATCAACATCAGGAGGATGTCAGTTCTTAGGAGGAAGATTGGTTTCTTGGCAATGCAAGAAACAGACCACTGTTTCACAATCAACAACTGAGGCTGAATACATAGCTGCTTCTCAATGCTGCTCACAAGTTTTATGGATTCAGAATCAGATGCAGGACTATGGTCTTTCTTTCTTGCAGACACCTATATATATTGACAACAACAGTGCTATTAGCATTGTGAATAATCCTGTCAAACATTCCAAGACCAAGCATATAGAGATTAAGTACCATCTTATCAGAGATTGTAATGAAAAAAAGCTAATTCAAGTTCTAAAAGTCCACACTGATGATCAATATGCAGACCTTTTCACAAAAGCCTTTGATGTAGGCAGGTTCATATTCTTGGTCACAATTGTTGGAATGATGAACTGTGAATAACCCTTCTTCTTGTTACAATTATTCTTGTACTATCTCTGTATATCTTTCTTTCTTTTACTCTTTTGTAACTATTGATAAGTTTGTTCATGTGGCAGATGGAGTTTCAGAAAGTGCACAAGTAGTGGGATGGAGTTCTCATTGCTGATATATCGATCTCAGTACAGCAGTCTCTGAAGTGCAATGATTATTGTTACTACGTTTTTACCACTGCTTGCATAGTCATTCGCCTGTTAACACTGCCAGCATCATCGCACCATACCACTGCTAGCACCATCGCACCATACCACTGCTAGCACCATCGCACCATACCACTGCTAGCACAAACAAACACTACCACTGCTCTCACATTTGCATTTTACCACTGCTTATGCATTTTTACTTTACCCCTGCTCACATACACGCATGTTAACACTGCTAGTTATTCTGAGAAATGCCTAAGGTTTTACCACTGCTTTTAACTAGCCGATGTAATTACCACTGCTTTTAACTAGCCGATGTAATTACCACTGCTTTTAACTCAATGCGTGTCATTACCACTGAGGGTATCTATTACCACTGCTTTTAATTTTGTTTGACGAATACCACTGCTAGTGTTCATTACCACTGCTTATTTGACCTAGTCCACTTTGTGTTCGTTAACACTGCTACTGGTAGTTACCCCTGCTCTAAAGTGTAGTATATAAGCCCTAACTTGACCGCCTTTTTCATTAACGGCTATTCTACAATTTTTCTCTAAAAACGATTGCGATTCTGCATCTGTTCTTCATCTGTGTTCTTCACTTTTACTGATTTCCATTTGATTCTAGGGTTTATTGTGTCGAATCGATAATGGAGACTATGTGCTTTATCAAAGACCACAACAAGGTGGGATACTTCAAGAAGGATGTCCATTCAGAGGGTTTTGAAGACATTCTTGACTTTCTTGCATCATCTCACATCGCTTATGCCGCAACCATTAATCCCACCATCTACATTCAACATCAACATGATTTCTGGTTGAATGCGGTCATTCAAGAGGAACAAGGGGTCAAAGCTATTCAGACCACCATCTGTGGTCATTCTCTAACCCTTACCCCTGAGAAGATCAGACTTCATCTGCAGTTCCATGACGAAAGAGGTATATCAATGCTTTCTACTAAAACTCTCATGGAAAATCTTTTAAGAATGGGGTATACAGGCTCCAAAACCTCTTTGAAATACCTTAAGGGTAAGTTGTGCCCTCAATGGAGATTTTTTGTGCATACCCTATTGCACTGTTTTTCAAAGAAAACCACTGGTTTTGGTGAGTTTAGCAGTACCATGGCTTCTGCTTTGGTCTGTTTAGCCACAAACCAGGTTTTTAACTTTTCTCAAATGATCTTTGATGATCTTGTGTACAATCTTGAGAACATCCACAATTCAAAGGTAAAAACTTTTTATATGTTCCCAAGATTTGTCCAAGAAGTTATAACAAGAGAATTGACGGCTGTACCAATGACTGGTGACATCTATAAGAGCTCTGCTCTTGGTCACAAGGTGTTTGCCAATATGAACAGACCTGCAGAAGGCTCAAATGACCACTTCACTCCATTGTTCTCTACAATGATGAGAGTGAACCACCCCCAAGGTGAGACATCAGGCTTGCAGCCTACACAACCAAGCATTCCCTCTGATGACCTACCCACACCTATCACAGATACAATCCCTCAGTCCCTTGAGAAAACCCCCACCCCTACACTAAAAAAATATCAAAGAAAGAACAGGGGAGCTCCTTCCTCCTCTGGTTCTAAACCCAATGAACCTTTAAGCCAACGGTTGGAGCACTCTCCTTCTGACTATACCAAAAGGGATACCCCTGGAGTGCAGCCCCATTCAAGTATAAAGAAGGTGCCCTCTAAGGAGAAGGATGGGCATGTGGTTGGTGAGGCTCAAACTACTGATGTTGCACAAGGTGTGCATCAGGACAGTTTGAACATAAGTAAGACCCCCACCACGGCAACTCCTAGTGAGAAATCACAGGGAGGACCCAGGTGCCAAGAAACCAAGGGGGCTTCTAGTGCTTCAGCTAGGCTGAAGACTAAAGTCAAAAAGCTCAAAGATCCAGTAATGGAGGTTAACACTTCTAAACCTGGTGAGGGCAGAATGTCACAAAAGGAATTGATGGAAAACTTCAGTACCATTGCCAAGGATTTGAAGGCTTTTGAGAAGAATTTCTTTATTCATGATGAGAAACATGGTTCTCATGCAGCAAGGCTGGATATATTGGAGGAATTGGCAACTGCACAGCATGATATGCTCAAGTTACATGAAGCACAACTTGTGAAACAAGCCAAGGTTATTCAAGCTCAGGGTGCTTCCATTGCTTCAATGAAGGGTACTTTTAGAGCCCTACGGAAGAGGTACAATACCTTGGTTGCATTCACAAAGGGGGAGAGAAGATCTGAATTTAAGGGGGAGTCAGTGCAAGAAAAAGAAGTTGTGAATGAACCAGTTGATGAGATACCTGAAGTTGTGATGGATTCAGTTGTTAAGGGGGAGAATGAGAAGGAAGATGAAAAAGTGAATGAAGAGACTCAGGTTGCAGATGAACCTGTAGTTGATATTGCTGAACCAGAACTGCAAAAAGCTGAACCAGAGATCAATGAAGATGATCTGACCATTGCTGAGCTGCTAGTGAAAATGCCTGAAGTAGTCAAACCTACCAAGGGTGTAGTTTTCAAAGAACCAGAGGTTGTGAAAAAGAATGATCTTCCTGTTGATCCTAAAGACAAAGGAAAAGAGAAGATGATTGAAGAAGCAGAGTCTGATTCTGATACTGAAGTAGATGAGGCTAAAAGGAAGGTTTTGGAATATGAAGCTTCAGAGGCTCTTGTTAGAAAATTAAGCATGGAGGATCAAGAAAGAGTAAACAAGGAGATAGAAGAGAGAAAGAGGATACAAGCACAGCAAGACAAGGATGGAAAGGATGCAACAAAGAAATTACAAGAAAGAAAAGAGAAGAAGCATGTGAAAAAGACTCAAAAGAAGTCAATTTCAAAAACTGAGACAGAAAAGAGGAGGGTAATGGTGAGGTATTTATCTGGTGCTCTTGGAAAGCCAGTTCAATACTTTTCCAGGTGGAATCTGGAAGAAATTGAAAACAAGTATAATGTCACCAGAGAAGCTATGCATTTGGAAGCTATGGAGGAACAACATGTTGAAACTGAAGAGGTTGCTTTGGTTCAAAGGAAGAGGAAGAGAGATCAAATTAAAGAACAGGTTACTACTGAAGGTAATCCTGAACATGGTATGGAAAAGACTAAGGAAACTGTGGCTGTTTCTGAGCAGCAAGTTGTCCAAGTAATTGAGAAGAAAGAAGAGATTGCTGAGAAAACAGTTGATTAGGAGGTTGAAGTGACTGAGCAGATAGAGGCACAACCATCAAAGGCTATAAAAAAGAAGTCTATTGCTAAAAGGCCGAAGATGAGTAAAGAGATTGAGGAACCTTCAAATATATCTATGTGGATATACTTTGACAATAATCAGATGGATTATTTCAAGGTATTCAGGAGTGATGGAACAAATGAAGTGTTTGCTAATTACCTTGGGATTTTCAGGAAATTGTCCAAAGGTGATCTGAAGAAGATGTATGAGATAGCTTGTACTAAAGAAGTTGAAGATTTTGAGGAAGCTAGGATGTTGGTTGAAGATTTAAAGATGATGTTTGCCTTTTCAACAACTAAAGCAGAGCTCAAGAAGAACAGAAAAAGAGATCAGAATGATAGTATAGGAGAAGGAAAGGTTATTTCCTGGAACACCTATGAAAATAGGGTGTTTTCAGTGAATTTTGAGAAAGGAAGAATGAGTTTCTTTCTGATGGATAAGAGATATGATTTTGAGCCAATCATGATGGGAAGTATGCTGGAAGTGAAAAAGAAAGCAGAGAATCTGTCTGAGTTAGATAAAGAGTTAATTGAAAGATTGAGAGAACAATTGCTGGGGTTGAATGCAAATTATTTTGATGAAGAAGTGATTGAGCTAAAACAGAAGAAAGTCACGGGTTGGGGAGTTGATCAAAACCTGAGGTATGTTGTACAGTTGGATGATGGGTCAGAACTCTGTGATTCTGAATGGGAGAATATCTTGGAAGAGTATACAAGAGAGAATTTGAAGGAGATATATGAGCAGAGATGTACTGTGATCAAGGTAGTTGTGAATGACAGAGATAATCCTGATCAAGCTAAAAAGAGGAAGTTTGCACTAGAGTGTTTGTTTTGGTTGTTTGAACCATTCAAACTTCTAGGTGTAAAGAATTCAAATTGTGAAGATGTGAAGGAATGGAGATGGTTTGAAAAGTGCAAAGTTTACAGTCTGAGCATCAATGATCGAGAAATGGAGTATTATTTTGAAGAGTGTGAAACTGATGCACTGGATATTCAAAGGCTGCAGTGTATGATGAAGGTAAATCTGAGTACAAGGGGTGAACCTACAAGAGCTGCAAGACTGTTGGTAAAGAAGATGAAGACTTATTTGAAGATCAGACTCACAAACTTAGCTCCTCATGCTGAGAAGTTAAGTTTAGGGGGAGATTGTTGAGTCTGATACTTTACCACTGCTGAAGATTGTAGATTAATATTGCTGATGATTACCACTGCTGCTTTGGATGGTTACTACTGTTGATTAAGTGAAGGTTACCACTGCCAGTGTGTGATGAGTAAATGAAGATCAAGATTACCACTGCTCTTGAAGATTACCATTGTTGGTTCTGAGATTAACACTGCTGGTGTAAAGTTAACACTGCTTTTGTTTTACTACTGCTATCAAGATGAAGATAAGGAAAGGATTGCGATGACTTGAAGATATAGACAAGATACGATATGCTTGGAGATATTTTAGAGATTATCTTGTAAATCTAGTTTCCTTATTGTAATCTGTTAAGTCATATATATAGTTGATAGGTTTTATTTTCTTAGATACGAGTTTGATAGCTTTTGTGTTAGAATTAAGAGCCTCAAGATTGTTCTTGTAATCCCTGCAATAGAGAAGTGTTGCACGTCTGTTTGAGCCTGTTCAAACAGATTGGGGCTTGTAGTTGTAATCATTAAGCTATTGAAATCAATACATACAGTTTATTCAAATTCATTGTTCTGTTATATAATCAAAGTGTTATTCCGCAAACTTCTTTGATTAAAGTATTCTGATCTTGATATTGATATATAGATCCTGTCAACAACACAATTTAATTATTGATTTTTCTCAAAGTCAATTATGACTCTTATTTTGTTTCAAAGACTTTGAAAACTTTTGTTCCACCCTTTTGACTAAAAGGTAGATTGTATATTTTATGAATACACATCCTACCTGGATCATGAATTCCGAAATATATTGAATCAATAATTATATCTTTTATTCTTTATCTTAGACAAGATAGAAAATAAACTGGGCTCCCACTAACCTATATGAAAACCAACTATTACTCAAAATCAACTATTGACTTAGTCAAAACTCGATTAGTTAATTCTATTTTAAGTAATGAACTTGAGAATTTTATTTATAAAACTTAACTGGATTTTATTAAATCCTAATTTCAAAACTTGGAATTTTTCTTAGTTTTTATAAATACTGATATTATCAACGATATCTGAGTTAATATCCTAAATTCTCTTTAAAAAACATATGAGTAATTAATTCTGATCTTTTACTCATAAATGTTTTATTTAAAAACACATTTCTATAATTATAGTACTTCGTGTGTTTTTGACAATTTTCATTACTTCAATTATTTAATTGAAGCAATACTGTTAGTGTAATAGGCAACATCTAGGATCTAATTTTGAATCAAGTCAAAACTTGACTTTATTAGATTCAAAAAACATTATGCATAACGGATATTTTAAGTCAAGACAATAATTTTAAATCTAAAAATCATCCAATAAATTATAAATATCCCAAAATACCACCATAAAGAAAAAGCAACTGTTTTAAGAATTTAAAATAAAAATGTCTTAACAAATATCTGAAAAAGAACTTCCATTTAGATCCTTGCAATCCTAGGCACCTCACTTCTAACCACATGCAATAAACGTTTACTCTAGGCATCAGTATACTTGTGTACTAACAAGTAAAAAGTGACAAACTAAAGCAATCATAAACATCTGAGACGTACATACCTGCTTCATGACGCTTTGGGCAGTTTTGCCTCCAGTGACCGACTTCATTACATGTGAAGCAGCGATTCTCGGTCCTAGCTTTGTTAGGCTTAACTTTCTTGCCCTTGCCCTTGCCCTTGCCTTTGTCATTCTCACGAACCTTGGGTGCACTTTGGACGGCCTGAACTGAACCCTTTCCTTTACTGGTGCCTCCATGCCCATGTTTCTTTTTCACACCTCCAACTTTCACCATCAGTACGTCCTTGGTTTTAGTTCTGGTCCCCATATTTAACTCAGCAGTTTTCAGCATGGAGTGCAATTCAGCAATTGATTTCTCCATATTGTTCATGTTATAATTGATCACAAATGGCTTGGAATCATCAGACAGTGAGTTGAGTATCGTATCTGTTGCTAGCTGTAACGGAACTGGGTGACCGACCCTTTCTAAATGATCTATGTGCCTTTTCATTTTCATGACGTGGTCATTTACTGAGGTCCCCTTGGTCATCTTGCACTCGTTAAATGCCTTAGTGGCATCATAACGTTCTGTGCATGCTTGCGTCTAAAACATGTCCCTCAACTGGTGGATCATGTCATAAGCATTCGTGTTTATGAGCCCCGTTTGGAGATCTAGGCTCATAGTCGCAAGCATAAGGCAACCAACATCTAGCAAATCATCGGAGTGCTTCTTATGAGCATTCCTGATAGCAGCTGAAGCATTTGCTGGAGAGGCCTCACCTAGAGGCTCTTCAAGGACATACCATTTCCTTTCGTGCCTGAGCACAATCATTAGATTGCGCTCCCAGTCAAGGAAATTGGGACCGGTGAGTTTGTCTTTCTCGAGAATGGAGCAGAGAGAAAGATGGTTTGTGTTGGTAACTGTGCTTGCCATCTACACATTTAAAACTTTGGTTTTTTAGTAACTATGAATAGACTATTTCCAATAAATATCAATAAACTCTTAAATGATTAATTTATTGGACTAGGATCCTTATTTCATACGCCCTGATGTGCGGTGTGCTCACGCCCCACCAGGCCTACGTATTATTTCGGTAGGTAAGGACTTTTACCAATCATATCTAACTGACATGACTCCTAGATCTTTTCGGGACATCGGTAATTATTCGTACATGTTTTAGTCCCTCTAAGTGCATTTTGGCCCGGTACCTCCCGGTGAACTTAACAGAACCAAAATAGATCTCACCATTTTGGGACTTGGACACTTTACTCTAGCCGGTACCACCCGAAAATAATTGGCAGAGTCTTGTAACCCCTCCCAGATTGGGTTTGAACGCGGACGTTCAAGGTGTGCTCACTTACAACGCCCGCGTACCTTACGTCGAAGGTGCCCCCAGATGGGTTGCACTACTGATATATGATTTTTGGGGTTTTTAATTAATTTTGAAAAACCTTTTAATATCCAGTATTTTGAAAAATTGTGATTTTGAAAAACTGATTGTTTAAAAAGGCAACTGATGTTTTAAAGTAACTGTTTTAAACATACATGCTATTTAAAACTAATTGTCTTAAGACGACTTGCTTTAATTAAAACTAACTATTTTAAAAACATATTTGTTAATCAAAAACAACTGTTTTGATAACACACTAGTTGATCAAAACTAACTGTTTTGTCAACTTGCCTTTTATATGAAAAACAATCATTTATCATATTAGGTCTTTAAAATAAAATCTACCGTTTAAAAAGGTTTAGAAAAACTGGCAATATTAATTGTAAAACCTTTTCAATCTCGTGATTTTATCTGGTTTTAAAACTTTCTCTATTTTAATACAAATAATCTATAAATATCACGAGTAAATAATCACAACCACGCAGTTAATAACTGATTATAGTTTTGCCAACTTTGTTCCTAAGGACCAATAATGACCTATCACTATAGTATTTCTATCTCCTCGCGCATCTCCCATTGGCTTTGGCATCTTTGATGGAACTCCGAAAGAAATACTCAAACTTCTCGCGTGCTCCCACTGGCCTTGGCACCCTCGATGGAACTCCGGAAAGAAATACTGAAATAACTATCCTAAGGTCATTTTACAAAGGGGTTGTAAGTGGCACGCAGGCCTCCCTAGAAAATGTCAAGGGTCTAAGTTTGCAAATACTATAACGGATATATATACACACAAGCAGGTATATAATTTGAACAATCACGCATTTATAAAAAGCATAAAATTAAGCAATATAATAAAGCGAAAAGTAATTCTAGATCCGTTAAAATTATCTTGTCTCATTTATCGCAAAACTTGGTTTTAACCGATTCATAAAAACAAACTGTTTCTATAAACTAAAACTAATATTTTATTCTGAAAAAAGGGTTTTAAGATTTATAAACGATAAATCTTATTTTATAAAACAAAAACCAATTTTATAAAATATTCCCTTTTTATCTAAAAAAATATCAAACCGGGTATTTCGAACTAACTGGTCGAAATACTAAACACTAGCCCATAAAGTGTATCAAGGTTTGACCAACTGGTCAAATATGATACCATACCCTTTTGAGTCAAAGAATTGGTCTGATAAACATAATTTTAATAAAATTTTAAAACAATTTTATAAGAAAAAATTATTTGAATAAAAATTAATTTGGGTAAAAAGCCTAAAATCAATTAACCCTCTTGGGCCATAAACTTGGTCCAAGATTTCTGAGTTTTGGGCTCATCAATGAAATTGGCCCATACTTCCGATGGCAATGATGACAACTATCGGTTGTCGCCATTGCCATTGGTGACCGACGATAGTAACGGCTTGAGCCGCTATCGTCGCCACTTGGTGTCAGTCGAACAACACAGCCACACTCCGTCACCAAAATTCCGGCGACGAAACCAGCCCACCACTGACGATAGCAGCGACGCCAAGGCGCCACCACCATCGCCGACGACCATCAGTGACAGCAGCAGCCTCGCTTGCGCCGCGAAGCCCTCGTCACGGCCCTGCTCGTGCCACGAAGGCCTCGTCACGGCCCTGCTCATGCCGTAAAGCCCTAGTCATAGCCCTGCTCGCGCTGCGAAGGCCTCGTCTCGGCCCTGCTCGCGTCGCGAAGGCCCGTATCGATCATCGTCATCACCAGGTGACCGGCGACATCAGCAGCAAACGGCCGCCAAGATTACCGCCACCCTCATCGACCGCGACCGGCGACGACTATCATGACGACAGCAATCGGCTGCCGCCGCTCGTCGCTTGAATGGTGGTCGAAACCACCATCATCCACCGCCACCACCATCCCATGGCCGAAGATTGCGTAACCCACAACAGTCGTTGCCGCAACCACCATCTGTGGTGCGGCCGGCGATTTGTCCACGACCGAATGCCGCCACCACAAACTGTGGTGCGGCCGGCGATCGAAAGAACGAACACCGCCATCCACCGTTGCTATCGCAGCTTCTGGTGGTTGCGGAACTCTCGCCTGATCACTGATTTGGTGGTTTGGCTAGAGGGTTTCGACCGAATAAGGCCACGACCCGTGGTGGTGATCGGCCATAGCTGAGTGACAACGCAGCCACGGCCTACGGCGATTTCACCACGGCCGGTGATCTGAAAAAGGGGAACAGTCGACGCCGCCACCACTCGCTGTGGTGCGGCCGGCATTTGATTGCTGGGTCTAACCGACGATTGGCCTGGCGGTCCGGTCGGCTAACTGCCACCGTCCCACCCCTGATCGTCGGTTTGGTGTTTTTCGATGATTAGGTTTTCTCAAAAACGATAAACTGAAAAACTATCAAAGCTTTGATAAAAATCAGGTTTTTTAAACAAAACAAAACCTGAGACACAAGAAAAGGTTTTAACGGATCTAAATAAAATCAAAACGAATGAACTTGTGGCTCTAATACCACTGTTGGGTTTTTCGTGGTTTCTTATATCAATCTGATACGAAGAACACTGTGGATCTCAATCTTAATTGGAAGAGATACACGATAAAACTTTACGATCAAACTGACCAATAAGCTTATTTAATCAAACCTAACTGGATTGATTTATGCGGAAGCGTTACGGATAAAAACCCGGAAAAATCCACAGATCTTATCGTTTTAGTTACACAACTTAGACTAATAAATATAGGTTTATAATTATTACCTGGATTGCTCGAGCTTGATCCACCCGTGAACGACCGAACAAAAATCCTTCTAGTCGGATTTAATCCCGAGATCACGAACCAGCTGTTATGCGATGAATGTGATCGAAGAACCACAAAACCGAATTGGTTTTGGTGCTTGTGGTTGGCGCCGGTTTTAGGAGAGAGAGGGGAGAGGGTTTTTTTCGGTTTCTTTCAGAAATCTAGTTGAATTGCTTAATAACCGGTAAGCCTTAACCCTTATTTATATGGAATAGTTTCCATATAATAAGACTTCCTTATTCAATAATAGTCATCCTTATGGAATTATTCGTTTCTTTTTCCTAAAGAAAAAAATATTCTATTCCAATTTAACTGGATAAATTACACTAATTAATTACTCAATCTATTATATATTTAATTACCTAATAAATATATAATCCGTATAATTAATTAAGAAACCCTTAACTTCGGTATTTCTAACTAAAAATACTCAACTAATTTATATTTGACTATTATAAATCCAATCTCTCCAAACTGGGGTTATTTTACTTATTTGATTTACAAGTTCCCATAGGTGTGACCCTCAAGTGTCTTGTAACATTGGATGTGTGATTACTGGTTTGTCAACTTCTGCACATAATTACTAACATGAACAACAAGAGCTATCTCTGAACAGACTTAGTGATAATTTCTCAAGCTAAAATTAAAGCATAAGTATCTACACTAATTAGGGTCAAGGTCATCTCTATTTCATCAAGTCTTAGGAGAGCTGGATCAACAATATGGCTATGGGTTTATATTTGATATGGTGACATTTTTTAAACATGGCGAAAAAGGGTATCAATAGTCATGCACGACTAGGCTACGTTTTGATTAGAAAAAAAAAGTAGCCAAAGGCCTATCGCGATGGTTTTTAACCGTGACAAATGTGACTTTTTGTACTAGTGTTCCCTAATATGTTACTAATTAGTGTTGGATGCTGTCTGTCATTGTTAGCGATGGGTTAGCGATGAAATTCAGTATTTTGTAGTTAAAGAATCAAAAAATTAATATAAAAGTCGTGTGTCAATCGTTGACGGTGTTCATCACAGATCCATTGCCTATCTTGTCTGTCGCAGATCCATCGCCTATGTTGTTCGTTGTAGATCCATCGTTGATAGTATTAGTCACAACTTTTTCATCAACGAACTTTTAACGACGAATTAATGATGGATCAGTCCGCCAATGATAGGTTCTATCTTTGTAGTGTAATCAATCTCTGGTGCAAGAAAGAAAGATATACAATAAAAAACGAAGGTGACATGAATGACATCCAGATTTGGGACCGTCTCAGGTCACCACCACCGGAGCATCTCTGATCAGAATGTCCAGTGACATGCACCATCATGTTATGATGTGTTAGACCCTACTTTGTGAGTTGTGAAGAAGTCAAGGGTCTATCTTGTATTTTCCTATTTCTAGTATTAGCTTTAGTTTTGTTTGTGCCCTCTTTTGTAAAGAGTCATAGACTCTAAGGGCTTTTGTGTAACATTGTAAACCCTTGTGCTATAAAAGGAAAGCATATGTCTAGGGTTTTGGTGTTGAATTTGGTAGCCACATTTATGATAGTTTGTAATCCCAAGAGAATCACCAACATTCTCTTGTCATGTCAATTGATTCTACCACTTTTCATCCAAACTAGTTGTTCTTCAATCATTAGCATTTACTAGTTTTATCTCCATCTTTGTGTTCTCATTTTGGTTTTATCATTTGGTATCAGAGCCTCACCTTTGGTGGATCTCTTGGTTGGTTTTAGTGATATTCAAAAGGTTTTTGAAAAAACTCAAGTTTTCCAACTTTTGCTCACTTTGAGCCTCAAATCTACTCTTCTCTTATTGTTTTTAAGTGATAAGTGGTCCTAAAAGGTTTTTACACTTGTTTTGCAACAATTGGGACACTTTTCGCTGATTCGAGAAGTGATTTTTAATGATTTTGAGCTATTTTTCGGAGCTTCTGGTCAGCTTACCCGAATCGGGTATTTTGAACTGATTTATCAGCTCGAAAACCCGAATCGGGTAAGTGCACCTTACCCGAACCAGGCATACACGTTTCCCGAATCAGGAGAACTTCGGTTTCCCGAATCGGGCAACGGGTTCCCCGAACTGGGTCTTGCTCGAAGTTAGTTCCGAATCGGGTTTTTCATTTACCCGAATCGGGCTTTGCACTGTTACACCCAACTCGGGTTTCACCAAAACCCGAACCGGGTTTCTCGGCCAGATTCGAATCGGGAATTTCACAATCCCGAATCGGGTTTCGCACTCTTTGACCCGGAAATTTTCAATTTTCGCTTCAAATCCAATACTTAGCCATTTTTCAAATCCTTCAATTCTTCAAGGCTATTTGTGTCACGAGTGCTCGCCGGAACAGTCTTTTTCGAAAACTTTCTTCAAAACCAAGCTATCCACTCGAAGGGGATCTTTTCTTTGAGAACATGATGTCGAGAGAAATCGTTAGCATGGGTCTGAGTCTCGTCCCCCAGTGCTCGTTATGGGAGAGTATGCCCAATGGAAACTAAGGATGATCCAGTTCCTAGATCAGCTTGATCGAAACCTGATGAAATCTATCAGAGAAGGTCCCGTAAGACCTACTGTCACCATTGCCGAAGTGTCTGAAACTGACACTTGTCCACTCTTGCCCTCATACACAGTGGAGAAACCTTATCACTTGTTCAACCAAGAACAACGCGAACGCCATGAAATCGACAAACGTGCAATGTCTCTTCTCATCATGGCTCTCCCCAACGACATGTATTCCCGCGTCGATAGTTTCGACAATGCTCGGGATATCTGGATTGAAATAGAACAGCAAATGCAAGGGGGAGACACAGCTTCCGAGTTCCAAAAGGAATCTGCCATGAATGCCTACGAAGGATTTCATGCAAAAGAAGGCTAACTATTGCACAACTCATACCAACGCCTGAACTCCCTAGTCAACGATCTTCGACGACTGAAGGTTGAAAAGTCTCGCTACGAGGTGAACGTAAAGTTCTTGAAGAACTTAAATCCAGAATGGTGAAACTTGGCCATTAACATTCAATTGAGTAGGAATCTTGGACAAATGGGACTTCACGACCTGTTCAGTATGATGGTCCAGCACGAAGAATTCATCACCGACAACAAACCCAAGAAATCAATTGACCCTCTTGCACTAGCTGCCGTGCACCATGGAGGATCAAATTTGTCGGTGAATCCTTATCCGGAAGAATACTACCAAGACTACCCCTATGATATGAGCCAAGACTACTACCAGCACAGTGACAACTCTAATGATCCGACGATCATCACTGTCACTGATGAGGAACTACACAACATGAATGAATCCCTTACATTGATAACACACAAGATGCAGCGACTCACTGCTAATCGGGATTCAACCGTTCAAGCTCTCATGGTGGAAACAGTTTTGGTCCGGGAAGAGGCGGACATCAGTCGTTTGATCAAGGAAGAGGTCATTACCCACAAGGGGGTAGATATCAGTCATCTGATCTCGGAAGAGGTGGTCGTGGAAGATTCGGGAACAACTTCAGGCATGATAACACGTTTTTGGATTACCAAGGAAGCTCGGGAAATGGGCACAACTATCAGGGCAACTATCAAGGATCTGGATACAATCAACATGGTTCTAACTACAACAATCAAGGCGGTGGATACGGACAAAACTTCTCTGGGCAAGGTTATGAAGGAAAGACCGGTGCTGGATATGATGATGGTAGGTTCAATCATCATTCAGGAAGCTATGATCAAGGAAGGAATGGCGGAGGAGATCGAACAATCATGGTGAAAACTTCAATGGTTGAAGTCACCCCAAGCAACCTCCGCATGGCAAAGGTGTTCAAATCAGCGAACAACAGTTGGGAGCAAGCAGTACTCAAGTCCAGAATCCTCAACCCATGTCATCCTCTCAAGGAAAGACAAATGGCCACGGGCCCACCTGCTTCAAATGCGGGACGCCTGGCCATTATGCAAAAGACTGCAAAGCGGTATACAAAG
Source organism: Centaurea solstitialis (assembly GCA_030169165.1). Classification (NCBI taxonomy): domain Eukaryota; kingdom Viridiplantae; phylum Streptophyta; class Magnoliopsida; order Asterales; family Asteraceae; genus Centaurea; species Centaurea solstitialis. The sequence goes on from CM058043.1 coordinate 50,596,486, forward strand.
ATGCCGCTTACTTCGAGAAGAAGGCCGCTCTTATGAGAAAGAAAGAGAAGGGTGTGGCCTTGTTGGTGGAAGAAGAAAACTGGGTTTGCGAGGAGGAAAGCTCGGACGAAGAGGATCATATGGTCGGTGGACCATGCTTGATGGCTGACTTCGAGGCGTCGGACAGTAACAACACCGAAGTTGTCGACTTTGATGCTAAAAGCCGGCCTGCAGTACAACAACGACGCCTTGGAGGTATATACTATTCCCGATATATCTGATTGCACAACCATGTTGGAATCTAAAATTTGTGCACTTGAGAGAGATCTCCAAACGGAAAGAACTCTCGTCACGAAATTTAGAACCGACAGTGCCGTTTATAAGAGCTCTTACGAGGACTTGTTAATAAGTTATAATCGTGAAACTCTCGAGTCTAGCATTAGAGAACCAATCTTGAGAACAAACTGTTGTCTCTTACTTCTTCTCATGACGAACTGAAAAGTTGTCACAGAGAACTCGAGCTCAAATTTCAGTTGCTTTCGGAAGAAAGAATAAGACTTTTCTCAAAAATCAAAGAGCTTGAAGACAACAATCTCAAGAGAGGTCAATCTGAACAGACTCTGCACATTCTCACTGCTCATGCCAATAATAATCCTTTCTATCATGCTAAACCCGGACTAGGACACTCAGAGAAACACGTCCTAGACAAAGCACCATCCAATCTGTACACCTATGAGAACATGTCCGCATCCAAGCCTAAACCTGCTTTTATAGGAGGACTCACCACTGAGGAATTTGTTAGACAGTCTGTGACCTTTAGTGAAGTAATTAACGGAGAAGTCATAACTAGGACCACCAGTCTGTCCGATAACTCGTCCAGTAGTCCTCCCACCAGTCCCACTCCCATAGGTCCTATCTTTACTCCAGCCAAGGATCCTAGGAATACCGACTCAGATTGGGAAAGTATCAAAGCCAGAACTCCTAAGTAGCAATGCCTCCCATAGACTATTCCAACCTTAACTCAAGCTATGACACTAGGAAGATGGAACTATCTGAGGATGTCTTAGTTATCCCCCCAAAGGTTGTTTCCACAACTAAGAGTCCCGACCTAGTCAAGCTGGAAAAGGAAATGTTTGAACTTAGATTGAAAGCCATGGACTTAGATGCTTGTCAACATCAGATTCTGAATCTAAGAGCGATTGTTTCGAAAAAAGACACATTGGTTCACACCCTTGAAAAGGACCTTCTTAAGGCTAACGCCGAAAGAATCAGACTTTCTTCCGAGTGTGAGACTGCAACCTCAGTCTTTACTGATTTTAAAATCAAGGTTGCAGATCTTCAAACACGATACATTCTCCAAGATGTTCACTTAGAAATAACAAAAGAGCTTTTCCATGACGAAAGGATAATGTATCGCCAATCTTTAACCAACCAACGTGTGTCTAATTCCCTTTTAAAACGAAAAGTCATGGATTTTGAAAACTTTTACTCTTTGGATTCAGATGATGATACGACTTATCCAGTGCTTAACCATAGTATGGCCAATCCTAAGCCCAAACCAGTCTTGGATCCCAATGTTGAGTATGGTGTAAAGATCTTTTTAGATGAGGGGGATGATCCTTCCGGGTTCGTTCCCAAGAAAAAGGTAAGCGTTCCTTCCAAACCCGATGAGTCTACTGTGACACTTGCATCCAGTTCTGAGATAAACAAACCTGAGGGTGTAAAATGTGTTGATACTGACAGAGGGAAGTCAGTTAAGCCTCACGCACCGAAAGGACTCCAGAACAAGAATTCCAAATCTGTCGATGGTTGTGTCTCAGCCAAACCCATAAAAAGTCTTGAGCTCAATTCAAGCACCTTTGAAGTGGGGGAGAACTCTCGGGCCAAACCTAATAAAAAACAACCTTTCAATTCCACAAAACCTAATTTTCAAAAACCGTCATCTGGAAAAGGTGGTAAATCCATTTCACACAAACCGTCCTCTAACTCACACATTGCTTCTAATGCAGTTGCGAGGAAAGAAGATGGTGGACAGAATGTGAAGCCACCAAGAAAGGATCAAGGAAGGAACAACCCCTTTTCTGCTTTCCCTAAGAGGCGTGGTCCTGGCCATGCAGGTCTAGGCCATGCCCCACCTAGTGTAGGATTTGACTCAAACATGTCTGTAACCCGTAATGGGAATTTGAACACTGTTTTTGCTACTCTTAAGAATGACATGTGTAATATGTTTGACAATCTCTTGTGCTTTGGTGTGGCTAGTTCTTTGAATGCTCATAATTTGAATGCCAAGTCTCATAAGAGACGAAGGAGGCGAAGAGGAAACTCTAAAACCTCCTCCTCAGTGCAGTCCCCTATGCCTAAGGAGAAATCCAAAAAGGAGACTGCACCGAGTGTTTTACCTGGTGCTTCTGTTTCTAACCCAAAGGAACCCATTGGGACAATGGGTCCCTAAACAAGCTTAATCTTTTTTGCAGGTCAGTCATGTGTGGTACATAGATTCAGGAGCCCATCGACACATGACTGGTCATCGGTCCTTCCTTTTTGACTTTGTCGAAAAGTTTGAGGGATATGTCAAGATGGCTGATTCAAGACCTAAAAGGATAGTAGGGCATGGAAGCATCACCGATGGGAAGTATATAATCACGCAGGTGAGGTATGTGAGGGGTTTGCCGTTCAACATGTTTAGCTCCAACCAGTTTTGTGACAATGGCTTCTGGTGCAAACAATTCATGTACGGGGCTACTGTGAACACTGAAGACGAAAATCCCGTTCTAACTGCACGCAGAACTGGGAACCTGTACACGACCGTCTTTAGATGCATTCCCCAAACACATCCTCAGTTTGAAGAACTATCACATCCAGACAACAAAATCTGTTTGCTCGCAAAGGCAACCAAGGCGGACAGCTGGCTATGGCATCAAAGGCTGTGCCATCAGAACTTCAAAGACATGAACAAGTTGGTTTCTAGAGGCTTAGTCAGTGGACTTCCCGAGACACGCCTTTCCAAGGACACACTGTGTTCTGCATGCGAATTAGGGAAAATGAAGCGGAGTTCCCATCCCCCAAAGGTGGAAACTAACTGTCGAAGTCCACTCGACATGATACACATGGATCTATGTGGACCGATGAGAGTTGAGAGTCTAGCGAGAAAGAAGTACATGCTAGTCCTTGTCGACGAATTCTCTCGGTTCACTTGGCTTGAATTTCTTCGGGCAAATCTGATGCTGCTGATCGAATCATTACCTTCATCAAACGGATTCAAGTTTCATTGAATCTTAAGGAGAAGAAGTTGAGAAGCGACAACGGAACCGAATTTCGTAATACGAAATTACAATCCTTCCTTGAAGATGTGGGAATCTCTCACAACTTTTCAGCAGTGCGAACTCCTCAGCAAAAATGGGGTAGTGGAAAGGAAGAACCGGATGTTGGTCGAAGCAGCGCGATCCATGTTGGCTCATTCAGGCGTACCAAAATCTTCTGGGCCGAAGCAGTCGCAACGGCATGCTACACGCAAAACCGCACTCTCATCGTCAAGCGGACCGGGAAAACCGCCTATGAGATGATCGAGAAGCGCAAGCCTAACATCAAGCATCTACGTGTATTTGGTTGTAAGTGTTATATTCTAAATTACCGGGACGATTTGGGAAAGTTTGATCCCAAGGCTGATGAGTCTATCTTCATCGGATACTCACCTCACTCAAAGGCCTATCGGGTTTACAACAAACGATCCCAAACCATCCTGGAAAGTGCCAATGTAGATTTCTCTGAAACCGGAACTCTCTCTGATGCTAGCTCTAGTAATCCTGATGCTATTTTGCCTGACTTGCCTAATGCACCACCGAGCACAGATTTTAGACCTAACACCTTTGATTCAGATTTTATAGATCCTTCAGACTATGATTTGCCGATCTTAACTGGTCCAATCATTGTACCTGCTGCACCTGGTACCTCCACGACGTCTGTGTCGTCTGATGCCTTCGTGACGGAAAGCACCTCTGAGGCCACTACTTCCACTCAGACAGCGACACAAGAACCAGTGGTCTCACCACCTCAGATCTCATCAAATGAACAACCTACAGGAACTTCATCGGAACCAGTTGTAGCACAGACTTCAACCCCTGTTCGTGCTCCTATCCCTGAAGCTGCCCCGTTACCATCTCTGAGCACCTCTCAAAGATCATATGCTCAAGTGGTTCGGGAGCCTCGACTGGAAGTTGTTCTGAATATTGAGCCACTGGGAAGGGCTGCAAGTGGTCCTTCCGGAGGGAACCAGTCCAGAAACTTCGTCGTGCAAGATGAGAACGACACGACAAACAACCAAGAGTCGTACGTCACTCTTCCCCATTCAAGAAATTGGTCAAGAAGTCATCCTCCATCCCAGATCATCGGGAGTCCATCTCGGAATGTCCAGACTCGATCATCAAAGAAATCTGATAACTTGGGTCTTTTCGCATGTTTCTTAAGCGAATTTGAGCCGTCGGAAATCAATCAAGCTCTGTCAGACCCAGACTGGGTAAGGGCCATGCAAGATGAATTGGCAGAGTTTGAAAGGAACAAGGTTTGGCGCCTGGTGAAACGACCATGGGGGAAATCCATCATCGGCTTAAAATGGATTTTTCGGAACAAAAAGGATGAAAACAACCTTGTTATTTGCAACAAGGCTCGTTTGGTCGCCAAGGGGTTTCGCCAACAAGAGGGTATCGATTATGACGAGACGTTTGCCGGTTGCAAGGATAGAAGCCATACGGATATTTCTCGCGTATGCCACTCACATGAATATGATGGTTTACCAGATGGACGTCAAGTGTGCGTTCCTGAATGGTGTCCTTCACGAGGAGGTGTATGTTGAACAACCCGAAGGGTTTGTAGATCCGAGGTTTCCCGACCACGTCTATGCGCTAGACAAGGCACTTTACGGTCTCAAGCAAGCTCCACGAGCATGGTATGAAACTCTTACTATTTATTTGCTCGAAGCTGGCTACAAGAAACGTACAATCGACCCCACCTTATTCCTTCGTAAATCAGGTGATGATTTAATTATCGTACAGATATACGTGGATGACATTATCTTTGCATCTACAAAGCCTGAGTTGTGCAAAGAGTTTGAGCACACTATGAAATCACAATTTCAAATGAGTATGATGGGTGAATTGACATTCTTTTTGGGACTCCAAGTCCGTCAATGCCCTGAAGGCATTTTCATATCAAAATATGTTCACGATTTATTAAAACGTTTTGCTGTGGTTGGCTCAAACTCCACTGCTACACCAATGTCTAGATCATTTCAAATGGATGCTGACTTGTCTGGCAAGCCGGTAGACCTAAAGAAATATCGGGCAATGATTGGTTCTTTGCTATACCTCACGGCCAGTAGACCTGACATTGTATTCTCTACAGGTGTCTGTGCTCGCTATCAGTGCGACCCGCGTGACTCACACCTTAAGGCTGTGAAAAGAATCCTTAGGTACCTGAAGGGCACGCCAGACTTTGGCCTTTGGTACCCAAAGGGTTCTAGTTTTGAGCTAATTGGCTACACAGATTCTAATCATGCAGGTTGCAAGTTGGACAGAAAGAGCACTTCCGGAGCCTGCCAGTTCCTCGGGAACAAGTTAGTGAGTTGGTCGTCACGTAAACAGAACTGTGTGTCACTATCCACGGCCGAAGCTGAATACATTGCTGCTGCGTGTTGTTGCTCACAAGTCCTATGGATGAAAACCCAACTGGCGGACTTCGGATACACCATGAACCGGATTCCCATCTACTGCGACTCTCAAAGTGCCATTCAGATCACCGCTAATCCAGTTCAACACTCTAAAACGAAGCACATCGACATACGATACCACTTCATCAAGGATCATGTCGAAAAAGGTAATATTGAACTGTATTTTGTGGAAAGTGACCTTCAACTAGCTGATTTGTTCACTAAGGCCTTTGATGAGAAACGCCATTTCTTCCTTCTAAGTAAGTTAGGAATGTTAGACCTCCTGCCTAAAGTCTAGGGGGAGTCGAGGATCTGTTAGGATGCATGTGTGTAGGGGGAGCCTCGAAGTGTAGCATCTTTCGAGGGGGAGTGTCTCTATAATCATATGTTTGTCTGTGTTAACGCTCTCGGATCCACACTACAATGGATACCATTCTAGATTTTATTTTGTAGGTGTGGAACCTCACAACGACTTCTGATTTAATCAGATCAGGACTCGCGCAAAATCCGATACCGGGGTTACACTGTTAATACCCGAAGAAAACTATCCAGGTTAGTCGTTTCGTTACGATCTAGGGGCTGAACTTGTGCATTTTTATGAACCTGCAAGTTCAGCGGGTGGATGTGACAAGTTTCTGAACTTTCAAGTTCGGGGACTAAATCTGTCATCTCCTTGAACTTAAGTTCAGGGGGCTGATTTTGAAAATTTCGAAAAATACAAGTTCAGGGACTCGTTTTGCAAAAGCTGTGAAACTTGTAGTCCAGGGGTGTGTTTGTGCAATTTCCGAAAGTTGAGAGTGAAAAGGGGGTTCACTTATCCTTAAACTGATAAGTTGACCTCAGAATTATAAAAAGGGTTTTTGTCCTTTTTCTTGTTTATGCTTTAAAAATTCAGAATTCAAACTATTCAAAAACTCTATCATCTTCTCCGACATGCCAACCGCCCTCTTTCCCGTTTCCGGCCAATTTTCTGGCAAACCGACCGTCCATTTTACGATCCGACTACTTCCAGACGATCACGGTAAGATTACGAACTCAATGGTACCATCTATAACATGTTTACTTATCGTTTTCGTGTCCGAATCGAAGCCTAAAGCTTCTTGAACAAACCCGAAACCCGAACTCTTTGGAAAGGGTTTTTGGGACGTTCATTCGGTCCAATCTTGTTCCTAAACTAGTTTAAAGTAGTTAGATATCAAATGTATCTAGTTTTAGGACTTAAAATTGTGTTTTTTGGCCGATTTGGAGTATGAAAAACCGAACAGTCGCGTTTACCCGACTCGGGCATTCATAATACCCGAATCGGGTTCGTTGAATGTTCTTCGTCATTCCCGAATCGAGCTGTTCATATGTCCCGATCCCGGAAACCTAATAACCCGATTCGGGTATTCGGGTTTCCCGCATCGATCCATTGTGGAACCCTTGTTCTCGTTTTTAAATCCCGATCGGGGAAACATGGATAACCCGAACCGGGTATCCGAGTTTCCCGCATCATACTTAGGGTGGACATTTTGAACTCGTTTCAATTTTTGCTAAGTGATATATCTTCTTTCCCGAATCGGGTAACCATGTTACCCGAATCGGGTTTCTGTAGGAAATCCAAAATATATTTTAAGTGTTATACTATCTTTACCGATTCGGGTATACCCATTTCCCGAATCGGGTTTCTTTAGGAAATGCATTCTTTTTGTGATCTCAATTCCCGACTTGGGAAACTGAGTAACCCGATTCGGGTACTCGTGTTTCTCGACTCGTGTTGAGACGAGGTCATGCCAAAATTTTTACAAGTGTTTGAGTTCTTGTTGAATTTGGGCAACAATTTTACCCGATTTGGGTTTTTGACTTTCCCGATTCGGGATTTGCCAAAACCCGAATCGGGTTTTGGTGTTACCCTTGTTCAAATTTTTCTCAACACTTAGTGGTTCTTAGTGGGTTCTAACTAGATAAACTTGTTTTCGTTGAACAGAAATGGCTCAGCGTCAGAACAACCCACCATCACCGATCAATGCTGCTGCTGATCACGCGTTGATCCCCTCGGAGGACCTCAAACCCATCACTCAAAACAACGAGTATGTGGACCTGAACAACTTCCCTGTACAGGACGAGGTGATTCTGGAGATTCTGAAGGTGCACCCGCTCGCCTATGCTCTTCAGGCCGCAATCGAAGTGCCCATGATTTACCTACAACAATTCTGGAACACATCCAGGGTTGTCAATCGCAACGGAGTCCGAACACTGATTGGACGCGTCGACCAGACGGAGCTAGCCGTCGCTGTGGATGACCTTCGCCGCATCCTGCATCTTCCAGCTGAATCTGTTGAGGCTCCAATTGAGCCTATCCTCGATGTCCCAAATCTATTCAGCGAAATCCTAGCGATCAGAGTCATGAACAACCCGGGACAACGACTCAACGGGATCTCTCAGGTCTCGATCAACATGCTGCCGCCATTGTGGGCTATCCTGTTCAGCATAATGAACAGGAGTCTATCCGCCAAAACCAAAGGCATTGACAAGGCCTCTATCCAGCTCTGGCAAGTGATCCACTCCGTGATCTACCGACGCAGGATTGACATCGCAGCTCAGCTATGGTTTGACATCACACGGGATGTGGACCCGAACGACCAACGGAGCAAACACTCGTCCATCCCGTGGATGCGTTTCTTCGCATTGATGATTCGCGACCATATGGACCAACATCCGGAGGTTAGTCGCCGCTCGCGCCATCCGATCTTCAAGAGCAAGCAGCTCTCCAGGACAAAGCACAGGGAGCTCAAGCCGGGGCAAGTGGAGATGCCTATTCCTCTGCACGTGCTGAACACCGTGGATCAGAGTGCTACTAGCGTTATATTATATAGGGCGTCCTTAGGAATAGAAGACACATCCACGGACTCCTCAGAGCCGAGGAGCCCTGCCTAGGATGTGCAAGCCGTCCAACATGCGGCTCGGGCCTTAGGTGCCGGGCCCCGGGGTTCCACTGGGGAGCCTCCGGTTCGGGGGTGATGCGAGTGGACGTGAGGGGGGAGCCGGGTAGACTAGTTAGTACATCCGCAGTTCCACACGTGCCTCTAGTTGGTCCAAGTACTCTTTACCAGCAAGCCCACCAAGCACGAGGTCGCCGCACTCAGCGACAACTGGTCGATGAGGACCAGCATACGGCCGAATACTACATCCGCGCCAGAACCAAGCAGTACACTGGTACTCAGAGATTCTCGCCGCCGTCGCCCTTCCATGACGAAGAACGGAAGCCGTCACCAGAACTATCACTCGAGAGGCAAGGTGAAGACGTGGAAGCTTCTCCACAAGAACAAGCACACGGTCTTTCACCTCCTCAGACTAACGCCGCTCCCGGGCCTCAAGGTGATCCTCACGGAGAACCTTTTGGAGACGATTCCGATGATGATTCCGGCCACGATGAAGGTAACGACGCGCACTCCTCCGAGCATACTCCGTCCGACTGACAAGTCGTTGACGTTGAGGCCACCGAGTCCGAACAAGTGGACTTCGATGATGATTCTGAGGAGGTTGACAACCTCAAGAGCGGTAAAGCACTAAGAGATGAGGATGAGGTCACTTCGTCATTCAACGGAGATGATTCGGTAGACATCCTCAAACCAGATGAAGTTGATTCCGATGGCCGAACCGACGGTCATGGAGGTGTTGAAGAAGAAGTGGAGTCGGCAGTGGAGCGACAAGGTGGTGAAGACCTTGAGGGTGCAAGTGAGGGTCTAGAAAAGGAGACCGGCGAAGAAGAGGTCCATTTAGATGAAGAGTGGCTTAGGATCGAAGAACAGGGCGGAGATGAAGAACCCCTTAGGCTAGATACCTTAGGTCTCCCTTCTACCCCGAGTCATTCCCCCACAGAGGCAACCCACATTCAGACCGGTCAGTTAATGACGTCAGGTCAAGACGCTGGCAGCCAACCAGCGCAATTGCACGCCCAAGCCACCCACTCGGCCATCTCTCAACAAATGGTCGTTTCATCTTCTCACGGGGATTCAGCACAACTTCCACCGGCCACTCACTCGGAGTCTGCCGGTGTTGAGATAAGAGAGAAACTGCCCCACCTCTCGACTTCTTTCAGTGCACCAAGTGTCTTAGACCCACCTTCCCAGACGTATCACGTCATTCATTTGGGTAAGACACCTTTTGGAGCATCATCCGCCCGCCCGAGTGGCCTGGCCGGAACGGGGAGAGTTGGTGCGTCAGAAGACGCCCTTCGAGGATCCACCGGAAGCCCTGACATCGTCAACCTTACACCAGCGATGACATCAGGCCGAGAGAGCACCTCTATAGGTCTCTTCTCGACAACCGGAGCTCAACCAGCACCGGGTTTAGTACCACCGGGACCGGGTCCGACGGATTCGGACGACATCCTAAAAGTCGTCCAAAACAGGTTTATGGAGCTAGATCGTGCCGAGGCTCTTTGCAACGCCAGGCTCGAAGCATTTGAGAAGGCCTTGACCGAACAACGACGCGAGATTGCGGCACTAAAGCTGCGAGAGGAAGAAAGGGAGGATGAATTATACGAGCATCGACGCGAACTCAAGGGCAAGTCGACGGAACCACAAGCAGATCAGTCAGTCATCCCCGCTCGTCGCACTACCAAGCCGCTTCTCCGCCTGCAACCTCCAAGCCAGACTACTCACGGCGCGCTCCCAGGCTATGTACTAGAAGCCGAGTTCAACATGGCAGTCTCCTCGCTCACCACTCAGAACGATCAGCTCACGGCTAAACTCAAGCGAGCGGAGGAACTAATTGCCGTTAGGGATGCACAGTTGGCGGAACGGGAAGCACAGTTGGAAGCCGCCAACCGCCGTATTCGCAAACTCGAGGCAGCGTGCCGGCCTCAGTCTCAGTCCTCGAAAAGAGGGCATGATGACACTGACCCGGGCACAGGTCCTCATGAGGGGGAGATGCAAGGAGCCAAAAGACTTCGCATCGGCCTCGCTCAAACCTCGGGTTCCGCGCCTGCATCAGCTTCAGCGCCACAAACTGCTCCGTCAGGGCACCAGCATTTTATGGAGTATCCCGACGAAGAGCCTCTCGACGTCGAGGAGTTTGTATACCAGTCGATACCGTTGGATGAGGTAATCCAATTTCCTCAGTTAGAGCCTACAGTCGAGGTCGATTTGGTGGTCCCCGAGTCGGCGCCGATGGATCCAAATAAGTTTCACATCTCGGAAGAAGCTAGAAGACTCCTCGCCCGACTTGCGCAAAGCCTCAGAATCTACAAGAAAGGGGACACCATCGTCAGCGCAACCGACTACGACACTTTCCTCCCAACGATATAGTTCCCGGAAACAGAAGCGCCTCCCACCATCTCGACGACCGTTCCAGATGCTCCAAATCCCGTCATCATCCAGCTCAACTGGAATCACACCGGCATCTTCCGACCTTTCTTGGAGGAGTCCTTCTCAAGGATCTTCCAACAAGAGAAGATTCATCAATGGTCGCGAAAGGTGTATTTCGGAGTCTCGCACTACAAGAAGAAGCGCCGCCAGACAGCCTACGCCCACCAACGCATCTGTAACTGGTACACACATGGGAAGACTCGACTCAGGCGCCGGTTTGTGAAGGTAACCGATGTTAGACCTTACAGGCACGGCAGCAGCATGTTCTTAGAGTTCTCAGTCACCATGTACGGAAGTGGGAACGTCAGGTTGAACGGCGAGCTCCTAAAATGGACCTTCACAGAAGCAGATTTGGACCGGATCCATCTTGAAGACATCCTCGCGCTGATCAAGTATCTTCAAGGTCCGATCCTCCGCCCCGACTACTACAACAACGGCCTCGTAGTGCTCAAAAGGTACGTCCGTCACACAATTGCTCTATCACATGTGACCGACTACCAGATGGCCATTGAGAGTCGGCAGCCGAAAGTGAACCTTCTGCGCCCGAATCTGCAAGTGCCATCGATCGACTCATATCAGCTCTACGTGCCGACGAGCATCCCAGAACATGGTATTGTCTACTGCACGCTAAAGAAGAGAGAACGAAAGTTCATGGGATTCAGCGAACTCTCTCATTTCTGCGACGGTACCATTCTGTATGTCATCCAAGGTATAGAGAGCCGACTAAAGACGGACCAGATTCCGAAGACGAGGCACTTGGACAACAAGTCAAGGTTCTTTGAGGCATTGAATCGGCTTGAAGGAAAACTAAAGGAGAGACTCATGTACCGGAGAGTTGAAGCAGCTTTGAGGATGCGAACGAGGATCATCGGAGAATGGGACGAGTACCGACAACTATCCAAGTGGGAGCCCACGCTGAAGTATCCGCCACCCTTCTGACTTCTTCCCAAAGGGGGAGATTGTTAGACCCTACTTTGTGGGTTGTGAAGAAGTCAAGGGTCTATCTTGTATTTTCCTATTTCTAGTATTAGCTTTAGTTTTGTTTGTGCCCTCTTTTGTAAAGAGTCATAGACTCTAAGGGCTTTTGTGTAACATTGTAAACCCTTGTGCTATAAAAGGAAAGCATATGTCTAGGGTTTTGGTGTTGAATTTGGTAGCCACATTTATGATAGTTTGTAATCCCAAGAGAATCACCAACATTCTCTTGTCATGTCAATTGATTCTACCACTTTTCATCCAAACTAGTTGTTCTTCAATCATTAGCATTTACTAGTTTTATCTCCATCTTTGTGTTCTCATTTTGGGTTTATCATGATGCACACCAGATTCTTTTAAGGTAAGAAAAGTGAAGTTTTGTTCTCGGGGTTGGTCCAAATCAAGTTTGGGTATGAGGTTTTGGTTCTCTTCTTCATCTTTGTTCTCGCTTTTGTCATTGAGTTTTTACCTTATTCTAGCCTCGCTAGTCGAAAGGGCTCCGACCCGATGGCACTGGGATTATATCCAAATTAGGGTTTGATAAATTCTTGATTACCACAAAAAGATACCGTTGCTATGTTGGAGGCACTGTATGATAATTTTAGCTCTGCTATCTCATGGTCTACTCAAGGAAGAGGTATTTCAGCTTATCTTCTTTGATGTCATTTAGTATGGATAAATGAGATTTTGCAACAAAGTTCATATCAAGTTTGCCTCTAGGAAGGGAAACAAGATTGGGGGGGGGGGGGTGGGGGGGAAAGTAGCTTTAACATCGATATTTCGAGCAATGGTTCACCATCAATTCAACCATCTAGAACAATGTTAACGTTGTGATTTGAAGCCACTGTTAGAGTCCGTTGTAATGATGTATAAAAGAAAAGAAGAGGGATTTGCAACAGTGTGGATTTTTATTTTCTAAATTGTGTTTGATTCACGGGGTGAAATAACATATGGATAAAAGTTTTCCTTATTGATTTCATAAGATGAAATCACATATAGATGAAAAACTGTGTTTTATTTAATGAGATGAAATAGATTACTAATGAAAATTATGTTTGATTTCATGTGATGAAATAACATATATATGGACATTAGGTTTGAATTTCATGATGTGAAATAACATATATGAACATTATATTGATAAAAAAATATGTTTTTGTTTTATGAGATGAAATAGTATCTTGTTTTACATCTGATGAACCATTGTTACAAAATGACAATCATGCCCTTTTCATATGGTGAAACAACTTACAATTAAAACCATATGATCAAACGAAAATATGGCTTAGATCGATTCTCAAGATTCACAATCTTTTTTGGTTCTCACATGATTTAAACCATATATGTGTGTGTGCGCATGTTTATAGGGCTATGTTCAAATGAATACTCAAACCTAATTGCGAACGTAAGGACAACCAACAACGCATCACACGTCTTATTCAATTTGAATAATACAAAATTGTTCAAACTGAATGTTCATGTTTTATTCATAGTGAATAATACATCATTCAGACTAAATAATACAACATTCAGTATTATTCAGTTTGAATGTTGTATTATTCAGACTGAATGTGAAACGTGACACACTCTCATACGTCCTCACGTTCGCAACTAAATTTAAATTCGTAGCTGACCTTTTGTCTATATGTATATATATGTATAAAAAATATGTATAAAATGGTTTAACCTCTTTTTCATATATATATATATATATATTTGTATATATGAGTGAAAGATTTTAAATATAGTTTTGTAATAACTTAAGCAATGAAATACATTTCATATAAAATGGTTTAACCTCTTTTTTCATAGAAAAAAGAGAGAAAGAAAACATAAAGGAGTGATTATTTTACTACAAAATTATATGTTATGTAATTAAAAGTACCCAATTGGTCTCGTGACTTATTGCAATTTAGACATATTACCTTTTGATTATTTAATTTTGAATATCTTTTATATTTTCTTTGATAGTGAGAGAGTGTCTAGAACTTTCAAAACCTTTTAGGGCTTTTCAAGGTCTCTTTATAGGTTATTGTTTCAATAAATATAATTTTCTAGTTTTGGGAACCCTAATAAAGTTATAAGCCCTAGATATGTCATTAAGAGAAGCATTCTGCACCTATTTATTTAATTTTATATGCATATCATATCCCATATAAAATCAAATATGCTTTCTGACTTATCTTTTTTATATTTGATTTTATCTTTTAAATTGTGATGATTTATATAGCTTTTTATAATACATTATATTGTTATATTCCATTATTTGTAGAAAAATACTTACTTGATGGAATCGCGGAGTATGTTACTGTAAAAGGTAAGCACACAAACTAATAATATCATCTAGTATTGTATATAGGTTAGGTTTAAGGGAATATCGTAAAATAAATAAAAATTGAAGAACACTTTGGTAGTCGTTTATTTGTACCACTACAAGAAAAAAAGGTTTTTGGGAGGACAAAAGTCGCCACCAAAAGTGCATATGTCCTCGCCAATTAATTACCACTACATATATATGTATAATTAATTTGTAACACGCACACATGCTTAATGAATACGTATATAAAGAACCAAAAAAAATATGTTCAATTATTTCTATACATGTATATAGCGTCAAGATGAATGCAGAGCCGTCCTTGGGGGAAGGCAGGGTACATGGCCTGCCCAAAAGAAAATAGGGACTAATTTTTTTAATATATATATATATATATACATACTATATAGTAGTAATTTAAAAAAAATTGTAAAAAAAGAAAGACAAAAGAATAGTACTACTATATAATAGCACCCAAACATGTATAAATTAATTACATTGGACAAGAAAATTTATAAAAAGTTAATTGGTCTTTCGTCTTATAGTATTGTATGTAATTTCTCTAAAAACTATTCTTTCCTAAAATCTTGATATATACTATATTACTTATCTTTCACATACTTTTTTGATTATTCTATCCGCATAAGTTTTATTGTGTTAGAATATAGTGGATTTCTTGTTATTAACTAAAAAACTCCTACTTTTTGAAAACAATTATCAACTATATATATGAAACGCCTTATAGTTATATCTATATTTAGGATTTCCAAATTTTTTTCTCCATATATTATTGACTCCTTATTACCTAATATTAAGTGCATGAATCTTAAGTAGTCTCCTATCTATATGACAAGAATTTGATCTCAAACTATATCCAACACGAACCTTTTATTTTAAGATTAATGGTTAAAAAAAAAGTTTGTTTCAACCCGAAAACTTAAAATGATGATGAAAAACATTAACATCAAGTAATATATGGAAATTCAACTGATTTATGTTCACCTGCTTAAAGAATTACTTCGAATGATTAACATAGTTACCTCAAATGATTTCAATATGTATATTATAGGATGCCTTTAATGGTGAAATGGCTTGACGATATAATCTAAAGCTGACATGGTAGGTAATATCAATTTTAGATATAGTTATTGATTGATTTTGCGTTAAAAATACTAGAAAAACGAGTTTATATAAATTATTAGTATTTCTTGAAGTTAATATTATTTCTAATGACAAATGTATTAAAAGTAATTTCATAGTCATCAAAGGCCAATTTTACATTTTCTTCTAGGCATATAAAATGTGAGGAATAAACATGAATGAATGATTACTATAGTATTCATCACTTTTTCAATTTCTTTAAAGTTTTTTTTATAAAGCTGTGTTCATCCCTCTCTCTATGTGTATATATACACACTGATTCACAAAAACTATGAAGAATTATTTTGAGTTTTCTGCTAAACATGCAAGAAGAATAATGGAAAATATGCATACGATTAATTTCAAGTTAAACATATTAGTATATTTTATTCAAAAATAAGATATAAAAAATAAAATGTATGAAAACCTAACCTTTATCATAAAAAAGAAAAACAATTTCTGTAATTACTTTTAAGACTTATGAAAAAGGTTTAGAAAACGTGATGAATTTCTAATTAGTGTCTGCGTATAATGCAAAATTGTGTAAAGTTGTTATATTTATTGGGTTATATTAAAAACATTATATATATATATATATCTAAGATGAGGAAAAATTAAATACATACCTTGCAATTAGTGCAACCTTAAGAACCAATAAATTAGTGTATTTTATGAAAATAATAAAGATTCATTTGTTATAATTTAAATATTTATGAAAAATAATTAGAATTAATTAATTATTATCAACATTTATAATTGGAAACTATAAATGTATTTATGAAATCATGGATTAGTTAAGACTAGATATAGACGATTGAGATTCATTCTCAAGATGTGCATTAATTATAAATTGTACATTTGATCGAGCCTTTATCTAAGATTTATTAAACAACACTGAGAAATAGTTTATTAGGAGCAAACTACTAACTTAAGTTATTGTATTTGGGTATGATACATAATTAGAAAGTACAACTCGATCTAGTTTTGTTATTGGACCACACACCAAATGAGAATATTTAGAAAAACATAGATATCTAAACATGCATCAATAATAATCAGATAGTTTTAAAATTATATGACAAATTAAATGTTGTATTTTTTTAGAACAACATGAAATATTAATACCAACCTATATAAGATGAAAAAGGAAATTATAATTTTGATCAATATTATAAGTTTAATATTCAAATTTAAAACAACTTAATAATTGAAATTTTAACATATAGTATTTTAAATTAGCCAAGAAAATTAAGGTAAGTTTTTTTTTTTCTATGCTTAACAAGTAATATGTGAGTTACACATACCAAAGGAGTGTTACCCTAGTGGTAAGGCTTGGGCACTACATAGTGGTGAACCCGAGTTCGAGCCCTGGGGGACGCATTCTGGAGGTACGGGGGCTTCGACCCCGGGCTGTATGCTTTAGCAGTCAGGCTTCGGCCCAAAATTTCTGAGGGTTAGTCTGGGCCCAATGTGGTCTAGGATACCTCTTCCAAAAAAAAATGTGAGTTACACAGTTTACGTGCTTTTGTTTTCATTTCGCTTTGAATGATGACACTTTCCTAGGTGATTTAGAGCAACAAAATCTCCAGAAAAGCAAGAAATTTTAATAAGAGGTTTATTTAGATATATAAATATAGAGGAAAATTCAAACAAGAAACATATGAATTTAAGAGAACGTGAGAAGTAATCTCAACCACTCATCTGGTCAACAAAGACGGCTTTGACTCCCCCTTTAAATAATATCTACCATGCCATGAATCACGTCAATCCTCCGTGATCACGTCCACCGTACCGCAAGATGTGTGGCAGAGATTGCTCCTCACGTTTCTTAAATTGACATGCTTCTCCTTTGAACTTTCCCCTATAAATATATACAAGTAGAGTTTAACATATGCTTTACAAACTAGCTAAGTCAATAAATTAATTGATAATAACATATGGTTAAATGTTAGCTAACAATATATACAACCACACATTAAATAATTATTTGAAAACATATAAGAGTATATATAATTAAAAAACTATGAATTTTTTTCTTGGTAAACTTATTTAACTACTAATTAAGATAGCTTTAAAAAAATAATAACTAATAAAAGAGACTTCAGTTTTTAGTAAGCTCGTATAATAGATTTATAAGTTAATTAATTACCCTATATTCCCTAAATATAATAAGTTCACATATATCATATATATGCATATGATATGATTGACTTCAATTCTTAATTACGTGATATGAAAACATGCATTTCTTGGCTAAAATCATCAAAGTGGCTTCTGTATTATATATAATCTGTAGCCTATAAGCATATATCAAATCATTAATCTTGACTTTAACAGGTGCTCAAGAGATATAGGCAGCTGGATATATATTAGTTTCAGGTGGTAAAAAAAGGTTCTCCAATCACATTGTTTGTATGTGCAAGTGCAATAAAAAGGTGGCTTGGGTACCAAGTGGCTTGCTTATACCGCTGACACATTACAAATAGTTTATGGCCTAATTAAGTAGGCCCAGCTTGTAACTAGGGTTAAGTTTCTCGTTTTATCAACAGGTTAATGTGACAGATAAAAAGAAGCCATTGGTATATTTGGTTATAGAAAATTTTTCGGTTAAAAAAAATTGAAGAATTTTTTTTTTAGGAAATGCATTTGGTTCATTTAGTTTCAAAAGATTTATAAGAAAATGAAATTTTTTTGTTTTCTAATTTCTATGTAAATTAGAAACTTATTTTTTTAGTTTTCCAAAAAATTTTAAACATGTTTTCTAATTTTCTAAAATAGAAAATGAAAACTCCACAAATTTCACCAAACGCGTTGTCTAAGATTTCCATAGAAAATGAAAATGAAAATGAAAACTCAACTTCATTTTATGAAGATGTTTTCAAGCAAAATGAAAATAGTTTTCCACAACCAAATGCACCCTAAGTATTTTGCGAGAAGGTAAAAAGTGTGTGATATCAGATATGGTACACAAGTTAAATCATATATGATTAAACACTTATTGATAATAGGCGTGTGGACATTGAAACTTCTCGCATTTTCATAAATTGTTTAACTTCTCTCATGACCATTCCTCTCTCTGTATATACACATATTGCCATTCAAAAACATATATATATACACTTGCAGTTGCAGATTATATGCCCATCCAGCCATTACAAAACCTAATTCCAGGCATTATGGGAACAAAGAGAGTTTGAGGGACCATTTGAAAGAGTTTAGTGGGTGAACTTGACCAAAAAAAGGAGGAGGGGGGACCACGTACTTAAAACCACATTACATAGCATTAATATGAAAAGATAATCGTTAAGCTTGAAGACATAACATCGGCTAGCTAGAGACAGAAGTAAAGGAATCTTCATGTGGTGAATAAGTGTGTATGTATGTATCTAAAATAAAGAGATACACCTATAATCTTTACATTGTTTTAATTAAACCCACAAAAAAGAAAAATAGTTGGACATCTTTGCTACTTCTCGAATGGACTGCATCTTGCAGTGAGACTTTTTCCACTATTATCTCTATGTATCTAATATCCTTCAAATCAGAAAAATGTTAACAAATAGCTGCCTTTTCCTCTTTCATGAAAACATCCAATGCCTTTTTGTGGCCTAAAACACCTCCTTCATTCCTTCTCTACTTAAAGATAATTTATATTCATAGAGCAAGGATAAAAAAGTACACAAATTAAAACGTACTTGATGCTAATATGAATCTAAGGTCATCAATCATGAAATAATAACTCTTCCAAACTACTTACTAAAGGGTAAGCACCAACAGATTACAGGTTAGTTGTTCATGGCCTAGCTGTACCTAGCGTTTCATTTTTGGGGTCAATATCAACAATGTAGTTCATTTTCAATAGGACCAAGATTGCCGGTTGATTTACTTTGCCTACATCTGCTTTGTCTCGGCCATTGTGGCACGTGTGTTGGGATTCAAAGGGAAAATAAAATGGAGCACCTAACAACGCATCTTCATAGACCAAGAACTACGAGATGGCTATTGAGAACGAATCAAATCACATGGTTCTACTTTCTAACTTGTTACTACGGAAACAAGATCCCATGAGCGGCTACGATATTATAAGTTTCTTCCTAGAACAAGGAAACACCACTACAATTGTCTCATGGATCTGAAAAAAGAAGCCATATATAGAAATGAAATAGAAAGAGATAGAATAGAAATGACATCTATTAACTTACCCGAAAAGGAATTTCGCTATCTTAGGACCGTCAATGCCTAACTTGTATCCATGCGCTTAAATGGCCGCCTCATGCAATTTTTTTTTTTTCAAATGACAATTTATTAAACGAGGAACCAAGACTATCAAGACACTAGCCCAGAGCAAATGAGATTACAACGAATTCGGATTACAAGACCAGTTAAGCCAACTCATGTTTTTACCAAAACTACTCCTGTTACAGATCCATGAGAAAACCAGGGATTGTATGTCCTTCGCCGCTCAAAGAGAATTGAAGGAGACTCCTTTGAAGATCTCATTGTTACGTCCTTTCCAAACCACCCAAACGTAAACCTGAATTATTGCATCTTTGGTAATTCTTATGAATTTCCAATAGTATTCAAGATTCTCTGTATTCGATTATCTCCAAAGGACCTTAATTAACTAATTTTTGAGATTCACATAAAAGCCACAGACACATGTTAATATATATATATATATGTGTGTGTGTGTGTGTGTATAGATATATGCAAAGAGATTCAAACACAAAGCGTGCCATTAATATATATTACAAACTCTACAAACCAATCTTAGCCATATATGTGAATAATCAATATTGAGAATTGAAAACCGCTCATTTCGATCATCTTTGTTGGGTCTCCAACGATATGAAGCCACCATCACAAAGCGACATGTAGATATGATATGATACACTTTGTTAAAACACATTGAAGAACTTGAAAGCATATAGAAAGCTAGCTACTTATGAAAGAAGTTTTTAGCATTCTTAATTTGACCTTTGAAGTACCATATAAAAATCCTTAAAGTTTTGTTCTTTCAATTAATGTTTCATTAGCACAATTTTATAATTGATTTACTATGCTTAAGCTTTTGCAGCCTAAACACCTTTCTCATTCAGTTCCTTCCCAACCCTAGATTCCCTCTATGAATCGATCCTTGCAACTTGTCTAGACCATATATGACTAGGAACTTCTTCCCTACCAAGTACAAACCTTTGAAGTTACGCAAGCTTTTAACGAGAATCAATAGAAGATGTTTTCAAATTCAATTTGTTACGGAAAGGATTATATATGCTTGGGTACGTCATTGTGCTTTAACCAGAATCCTAAAGGGGAATTATAAATAGACCCCCTTGCTAAGTCAATGTGTAAGTTATGTGAGTGTACTGGTGGGTCCCAGTATTGGGGGGTCTATCTTTTTGTGAGTGCATGAAATAGTCAAGGGGGTCTATATAACAACACCCATCCTAAATCATCCACCAAAGAACACCCACATTCTTGAATGACCTAACAATAATAAACAAATGATTAGAGCATTGGCTTCAATGATAAGTTAACTTTTTTAATATTTGAGATCATCACTCCAAAATCACAAAACTTCAAGATATATAAAAGTTCTACATGAAGAGATGCAAATCAGTTTGAGAAATCTGTTTGATTTAAAGTTTCTGTCTTTATACATCTTTACTTTTCCTACATAAGTTCATGTTAGTGTTCAACCCCAATTGGTTCGGTTCAACGTACATTTGATTTATTTCACATCATGGTAGAAAGTCTCCTTTAATGATTGAAGTTGACATCCATCTCATAAAAGCAGTTATGATTTTAAAAGTGATTATCCAAAGGAATTTCATCACAAACTATGAAGTTAATTAAAGCAGGTTTTGATGCCCATCCTTCATTTATTTTACATATAGATCAATTGCCAAAAAGACAAGCATATGTCCTTACTTTAATTAAAATGCAAAACATATCTGAAAGTTGGTATATAATGAAATCAATAAAAAATTTACCTAGACTTGCCCAATAGTTAACTTTGTAAGTTCCATCCAAGACTTTACCCCTACGTACCGTCTATATTACTCCTGCTGCATGCTCCCTTAAACCTAGAATACATTTGTAGTCCATTAATACAATGAATGCCCTATTATTAATTACTAAAATCCGCATGTAATAAGGTTTTACTAACTAGTTTACTTATCTGTTTAATTGCCAGTTTATCAAAGCTTGTCTAGCCTAGTGGATGGGTATTCCTGACTACTCGGGTTCGAACCCCGTGGAGAGCATGTGACAATATCAAGATCATGGGCCTGCCACATAGTGGGATGCCCATAATTAGGCTAGGTCGTAGTCGACGGGATTAGTCGGGTGCCCTTGGATTCTACAAAAAGTTAGGATTTTTAAACTGTTTTGGGGGTGGGGAGGGGGGGGGGGGGGGGTGTGGGAGGGATACTAAAAGGAAGTTCAAAATTTGTAAAACTAGTTTTGCAGTTTGAAGAACTAACCAAATTGTTTTAACCAACATTTGAGTGTTCATGTGCCTTGTAATATATACTGTTAACTACCAAGCTCTACTATTATTAGAACTTGTGATCTATGTATAATTGTGTTGTCTTTGTGAATCGATGTCTTAAACTATATGAACAATCCATACAAGATCGATTTAACTAGAAACTGGAAACATGCTGATAAGAGGGTGAAGAACAAATAATGGCTGACGAAAATATTTGGTACTCAGCTACATGAAGAATAATTGCTCTTTTCAAATAAAGCCTTTTCAACTCTTTGATGAATGGCTAATAAGTTTGCAGTCTCTAATACCAGATTACATCCCTTATCTTTGATTGATTGTTGCACCACCAATGGCATACATAGTTGAGTCCTAGAAAAAAAAAATACAAATGATGATAAGGTAATTAAATGTGCAGAAACAGTGGGAAAGTACAAATAAGATGGTGGAAAATATAAAAAATAACAAGATGTGTACAATAATTTGGAAGTTCAATAGAGGAATATTCAGCTAGTAGCTAGTAGATTAATTGGGAAATTGGCTGGTGGCCAAAGGAAAACCCTAAATTTGCCTCCTAGCCAAATTCTCTCCAATTTTCACCTCATAGCCAACACATCCGTTGAAATCTTGATGGGTCCGTTTAAATTTAACCGACTTGCGAAAAAATACCCATGAATCCATATCCTATCAGTTAAATTTAGAAGTCAATGAGTCCGTTAATTTAACTGATTTTTACTATGAACCCATATATATCCCATCTATTCCTTTCTGTTTTGTCTATTAGCTGAAAGGACCCATTTAACTGATGTGTTGCCCATTAGATGAAAACTGGAGAGAATTTGGCTA
This sequence comes from Centaurea solstitialis, assembly GCA_030169165.1. Lineage (NCBI taxonomy): Eukaryota > Viridiplantae > Streptophyta > Magnoliopsida > Asterales > Asteraceae > Centaurea > Centaurea solstitialis. Next base: position 50,619,282 of record CM058043.1, read on the forward strand.
CGAGGTAAATTTAGGGTTTTCCTTTGGCCGCCACCGCCAATTTCCGAGTTAATTTGGTATCTTCAACCTCAGAAATTATATTGGGATCACTTTCTTTTTTTGACCAGCAATATTGTCATACTACTTAGACAATCTAGATTGGCTGTTTAATTAGATGCACCTGCTAGATGCAACAATGCCAAAATGTATATAATATGGGAATATGATCCTAGTGGAAGGGACAATGCAAAAGGGTTATATATATAAGAAATGGAATTTGGTTAATACCAAAGGATAAGAGATAGGATGACATTAACTTTTTTCTGTTTTTGGGAATTTTTTACCAGTACTCCTAAAATACACTTCAAACTGAATCTAGCTAGTTCTTTATTCCCCCTAATTCATGCTTTTCCTGTCTTTTTTTTAGCTTTTCATAAAATAAGCACTTCTGTTATAGTCATCATGGATTCAGTTTTGGCTTAAAATACATTGCTTTTTGGTATTAAAAAAAGCAATAGATACAAATGTGACCATAGCCATGTAAATAAATATATATCAACTGTCAACACACACCCTTTGGTGTACATGTAAATAAATATATGTCAAGTGTCAACAACACACACAACCTTTCATCTACATGTAAGTATATAATACTATATATGCATATGTGGGTATGCATCCACATACACACATATATATAAAGTGAAACGTGTCTGTGTTTTAGAAGATCTTGACTAAACCTGCCTAGAGATATACATATATACATATATACATAGTAGTGATGGGAGATGAGCATGATAAATTGCTACCCGTTGCAAATGTGGGCCGGATCATGAAAAGGATCCTCCCACCCACAGCCAAGATCTCCAAAGAAGCCAAGGAGACCATACAAGAGTGTGCTTCGGAGTTCATAAGTTTCGTTACCGGGGAGGCATCCGACAAGTGTCATAAGGAGAATCGCAAGACGGTGAATGGAGACGACATCTGTTGGGCGCTCGGGTCGCTAGGGTTTGATGAATACTCGCAGGCCATCGGAGGCTACTTGCATAAGCATCGGGAGTTCGAGAGGGATCGAGCATCCGCAGCTGCTGCCTCTTCGTCCGCAGCCTTGGCTGCTTCCAACCAGCTGATTCATTCAGCTGGAGAAGGTTCTAACGGCTGTAAAGGGCAATTGGCTTATCCAGCCAGCTCACCACTAGAGTTCAGATCACTTATGGAGAAAGGGCAAAGTTCTCACACAAAGCCTTCATGAACATATATGTAAACCTTGATTATCTATCATTTTTCAGATCTGAAAGCTTCAGTTTGTATGCAACTGTTGATTTCCATGAAAGAATCAATCAATGAAGGCCTGCTAATTTATTTGTGAGCTTTTGGGTGTTCTGAATCAATACATCTGGGATGCTTATAAACATTGTTTTGTGAGATTTGGGCATTCATTTGTCAAGATGAATTGAAGTTAATTAGGTTATGTGTGATTTTCTCTTTTTCTACTTATTGGCTTATAAGTAAAACGTTTACAAACTGTAGGTTTTTTGTCTTCTTATCATCGAACATGCTATACTGAGGTCAGCCTAGATTTTAGTCAACTGTCCACTGGCTTTTGTCTTACTGAATTACTAGTTCAACAGTTGTTGTGGACATACTCAAAATAGAAAGATGCATCCACCAAAAGTGGTTTTGGTTATTATTAATTTGTAATATTATAAGCTATATATTTATATGAAGTTTTCATGTTTCTTTTTTTTTTAACGGCAGGTTAGTTGTTAGTAAAAACTTTTGTTCATGTGTTTTTTTAGTCGAATAAGTTACAAGGAACGTCTATTTTTTCCCTTTCTTATCAATCAGCTTGTATAATAGATCCAACAACTTTAATTCAACAACCCTAATTACTTAACCTTTTCGGCTAAATAAGTATCAAAAGATTAAATGAGTAAATTAATTAATGTTTAATTAACTAAAGAAAATCTCATATGATGCCATCTACATAAAACAACATGCACCCTTCCATATCGTTTTCCTTATTCTTTGTTTCATCTATTAAAAAAAGGGTTTAGTTAATAAACTGTATCCAACTTGTTGCGAAAAGTTATTGGATGTATTGTATTTTCAAACTTACATTTTAGGGTATCAAAGTCTAAAAAACTACCATTTGATGAATCAGGTTACAGCTAAGTAGGTAACTTATAATTTTATTATTTTTTGATTAATTTTTTAATAAACTTAGTGTTTTAACATGAAGATGATGACGATTATGACCAAACCTAGAAACAAAGAAGATGAAACAAAGAAGTCTTAGGGGATGAAACCAAGAAACGACAAAACCCATAAACGAAGAAGATGAAACAAAGAAGTCTTAGGGGATAAAACCCATAAACGAAGAAGATGAAACAAAGAAGTCTTAGGGGATAAAACCCATAAACGAAGAAGATGAAACCCAAAATCGAGATCCAAAATCGATTTTGGATGAAATCCATAAATGAAGAAGATGAAACGAAGAATTGTTAGGGGATAAAACCCAGAAATAATGAAACCCTTCGATTTTTTCGATTTTCTTGATTTCGCATGGAATCTTGCAATTGTTTATGTGATTAGGCTCGATTTTGGATGCTTAACCTTCCCTATTATTTGTGTGAGATTGTGGAAAACCCGTGATTAGGGTTGCGTGTATTGATACCAATATATAGATACAAAGATTACAAAGAGGTCCCTGAACTATACAATATTTAACACACCCCCGTAGTTTGATCGGGAGGTAAACGAATGTTCAAACTATTTCTAAAATCTAGAAACAAACTAGTAGGTAGACCCTTTGTAAAAATATCAGCATACTGATAAGCGGATGGAACATGCAAAACACGCACATGACCAATCGCAACACGCTCCCTAACAAAATGTAAATCTATTTCCACATGCTTGGTTCTCTGGTGCTGAACAGGGTTAGATGCTAGATACATGGCACTGACATTATTGCAGAAGACAACAGTGGCACGAGAGAGAGGACAACACAACTCGAGAAGGAGATTTCGCAACCAAGCAGTTTCAGCAACTACATTGGCTATCCCCCGGTACTCGGCCTCAGCACTAGAGCGGGAAACAACATGCTGTCGTTTGGAGGACCAAGATACGAGATTGTCACCCAGATAGACACAGAACCCTGAGGTGGACCGACGTGTATTAGGACAGCCGACCCAGTCGGCATCCGAATAGGCAACCAAGCGATCAACAATTGACGCCTTGATATGAAGACCATGAGATAAAGTACCCTTTAAATACCGTAAGATGCGTTTAAGCGCATTGAGATGCGGGAGACGCGGGTCATGCATAAAGAGACAGACCTGTTGAACGGCATAGGCAATATCAGGACGAGTAAAGGTCAGATACTGCAGGGCACCAGCAAGGGTTCGATATAAGGTGGGATCCAGAACAGGCTCACCATCAACAGCAAGCTTTGTTCGGGTGTCAGCTGGTGTGCTACAGGGATTGCACGAGACCATATCAGCTCGTGCTAGAATCTCTTGAGCAAAGGCAGATTGAGAAAGAAAGAGTCCGGACTTGCTACGAGACGCAGTTATTCCTAAGAAGAAGGATAACGGACCCAAATCAGACATGGGAAACTCAGAGGATAACTTAGAGATAACCATGGAAATAAGAGTAGGAGAGGAGGCAGTAAGAATAATGTCATCGACATAAAGAAGGAGGTAGATAGTATCAGAGCCGCGATGATACGTGAAAAGAGAGGTGTCAGTCTTACTGCTAAGAAAACCTAAAGATGAGAGATAGACAGAAAAACGATGATACCACGCACGGGGCGCCTGCTTAAGGCCATAAAGAGCCTTGCGTAGGCGACAGACATGATCGGGAAAAGAATTGTTTACATAGCCAGGGGGCTGACGCATGTAAACAGTCTCAGTGAGATCACCATGAAGAAAGACATTCTTAACATCAAGCTGATGAATGGGCCAGTTGCGAGAGATGGAGATGCTAAGAACCGTGCGAATAGTGGCAGGTTTGAAAACGGGACTGAAAGTGTCATCAAAGTCCAGGCCGGGTTGCTGAGAGAAACCCTGAGCAACGAGACGGGCTTTGTAACGCTCAAGACGTCCATTGCTGTCAAACTTATGGCGAAACAACCAACGATTGCCAACAATGTTAGCATCAGAGGGTTTAGGAACAAGATCCCACGTGTAGTTAGAAAGAATGGCTGCCATTTCAGCATCCATGGCGGCCCGCCAATGAGGGTCACACATGGCCTGAGCAGTAGACCGAGGAATGGGAGAGATGTCACTAGTGACCGAAAGATTGAAGATCTGTTTTGGCTTAAGAGAGCCTGTGCGCGAACGAGTGGTCATCGGATGACCGGAGGTAGCAGCCGGAGCAGGAGGCTGAGAAGGCTCAGCAGAAGAAGCGGAAGGAGAAGAGGTGGTGCCAGAGGACTCAGCGGGTGGGGGCTGAGGAGAGGAAGCAGAAGGACCAGCGGCCGGCGGAGGGGAGGAAGTATCGACCATAGGAGAGAGGGAAGGGAGAGAATCATCAACATCAAACGCGTCGTAGTCCTCAGAGGAGGGATGAGGTTGGAAGTCAGGAAACGGAAAGTGGGTTTCATCAAAGTTGACATGACGAGAGATGATGACCTGTTGCGTGATGAGGTCTAAGCAACGATACCCTCGATGATCTGTGCTGGGACCGAGGTAGACACAGGCAGAGGATCGAGGAGCAAGCTTGTGAGCACTAGTAGGCGAAGTGTTGGGATAACACAAACACCCAAATACTCGCAAATGAGATTAGGTAGGAAAGAAACCAAACAATACCTCAAAAGGGGTCTTGTACTGAATGGTGGTGGACGGAAGCAGGTTGAAGGTGTGAACAGCAGAAAGGAGGGCCTCAACCCAGAATTTGGGCGGGAGAGAGGCTTGGATGAGAGACGTGCGTAAGGTGTTATTAATAGTGCGGATGGTGCGCTCAGCTTTTCCATTTTGTTGAGACGTATAGGGACAAGAAAAACGTATTTTGATGCCATGAGTTTTGAAAAAAATCCAAAAAAGGTTGATTGTTAAACTCACGACCGTTGTCACATTGGAAAAGCTGAATGTCCGTTTTAAATTGATTTAGAACATAGGAGCGAAAGGTTTTAAAAATAGAAAATACCTCTGATTTTGCACGTAAAGGAAAGACCCATAAGAAATGAGAATAATCATCCAAAAATAGAACATAATATTTAAATCCACTCAAGCTAGTAACAGGAGAAGTCCATAGATCAGAGTGAATAAGTTCAAACACACGAGAAGTTTTAGTAGCTGATAAAGAAAAAGGTAAACGACAATGTTTTCCTAACTGACAAACATGACATAAAGAAGAGTTTTGACTAGAGCAAGCAATAAACTTGCGAGACAAAAGAAACTGAAAAACAGCAGCACCCGGATGACCTAGCCGTCGATGCCAGACGTCAAAAGAGACAGCAACATTGGCCGAAGCAACCGCAGACTGAGGAGAAAGAGGAAGAACAGGATAAAGATCATGGTGATCACTGTCGCAACGCTGAAGAAACGAACCTGTTTTAAGATCCTTCACAGTAAAACCAAAAGGATCAAATTCAACAGATACAGAATTATCAATTGTAAAACGACGGACAGAGATAAGGTTTTTGATGAGTTTATCAGATACTAAGACATTTTTCAGCATAAGAGGCCAAGAAGAAAAAGGTAATTTACATTGGCCAATATATCTAGCAGGAACCACAGCACCATTACCAACCTGAATGAAACTAGAATTACAAGGAGTTAGAGAGTGCATTGTACCTTGATTGAAGGTCATGTGCCTGGATGCACCGGTGTCCATGTAAAAGTTGTTGTCCTGAGGTGGTTGCACAGACATAGCCTGAAAAACAGAAGAGAGATCAGTGTACTGTGAAGCATGTCTGCCAAAAGATGGCTGATGAGGCGGAGGTCCGCCAAACGGAGGCTGAGCAGGTGGTGGCACAAGCGTCGATGGCTATGCATGCTGCATAAACTGAGGAGAGACTGGCATCGGAGTGGGGGACTGAGGAAGCCCATAATAGTGCTGATGTGAGTTCACCGACGGCTGATGGAAAGGATGAGCAAGGAGCTGCTGAGGTGCACTAAGCATCGTAGGGGACGGTTGAGGAGAACCCGTCCCAAACGAAGGCACAGGAGGTGTACCAAGGAGGCCTGGCTGAACAGACGGAGCATGGCCAGGTGTGGAGAATTCCCAAAGTACGCCTGAGAGTGTCCCTGATTACCTGCAAAAGAGTGAGAGCTTGCAGAAACATTAGTATTACCCCCCCCCCCTTTGGAAGCAGAACGCCCATTATTTCGACCCTTGTTAAATTTATTTTTCGATTTTTCATTTAGGGCAGATTGGGCAGAAGAGTATAAGGCAGCGGAAGAAGTGAGAGGGGTATCGGTGTGAGGTTCAACAGACTCTTCACGAGACTCGTGAAGGAGAAGCATGTTTTTGGCCTCAAGAAAAGAAGGGAAAGGTTTGGTGTTGGTGATGACATCGACAATGCTATGATAGGAGGGTGGTAACTGGCGAAGGATTTGCATAACAATTCAACATCAGTTATTTTGGAGTCACAGTCAGCAAGGGCGTCAGCCAAATTCTTTAGATTATGGCAAAAATCAGTGATGGACAGTGTACCTTTCTTTGTGTTACGAAATTGCTCTTGAAGTTGGAGCATTCGAGACATTTTGTTATTCAGAAAAAATTCTTCTAGTTTGTCCCAGAGATCTTTAGCAGTGCAACTATCACTAGAGATTATTTGCAATAAATTTGCATCACAAGTGGAGTAAAACCAGGATTTGATGCGGGAGTCAATAGCTTCCCAGTCCTCATCATCATCACCAGTAGGTTTAGATTTACCAGTGATGTGACCGTAGACTTTTGCACCCTTACACATATCCAAAAAAATGCGACGCCAAAGCTTGTATTTGGATCCATCAGTGGAAAGTTTAAAACTAAACTGAGAGTATACGTTGGTTAGGGCAAACACAAGTTGGCTAGCAGTGGGGGCAGTGAGGGTGGTGGAGGAGGCTGAGGTAGTCATGGCAATTAAATGGAAAACACAAAAAAAAAAAAAAAATTAACAAACGTGCAAAAATAACAAGCAAAACGCTTAACCGCGGGTAGAGGGATAGTAATGTACCGCAAACCCTATACGCAATGGTGAACGAAGACGGTAACCGACTGCAAAACAGCGACGGGGTAGGGCATCTCGCACGCAATCTGAAAAAAAAAAGAAACATCACCTTTTTTTTAATATAAAGAGGGGCTGGAGGGTTTCTTTTCACAACAAACAGCCAAAAGCAGCCGACGGTCTTGCGTGTGGTTGCAGACTCCAGCGAAGGCAGGCGATGAGAATATCCGGCGAGCTTGGATTCCGGCTAGAATGACGGCGAGCAGCAGATCAACAGACGCAGATCCGGCGAGTGTGAGGCCGACAGTCACGAAATCAGCACGGCGAAGATGGAGGAGGAGGAGATGCGGCGTAGTCCGGCGAGAGGTGGTACGCGACGGCGGCGGTTGCGTTCGAGCAAAGGGGAGGAACGCCGGCGTCAGATCGTACGGCAGAGTGACAGAGGGGACGACTCCGGCAGGGGCGAACGGCGGGGACGACTCCGGCAGGAGACGCGGCGTAGTCGGGCGAGAGGTGGTACGCGACGGCGGCGATTGCGTTCGAGCAAAGGGGAGGAACGACGGCGGCAAATCGTACGGCGGAGTGACAGAGGGGACGACTCCGGCAGGGGCGAACGGCGGCATTCGTGAGAACAGAGAGAGGAGTCCGACGATGCAGATGACCGGAGAAGGACGTCGGAGTGTGAAGAACGACGCCGGAGAGATACAAAGATTGTGGAAAACTAGGGTTTATCGTAGTAGGCTCGATACCATGTGAGATTGTGGAAAACCCGTGATTAGGGTTGCGTGTATTGATACCAATATATAGATACAAAGATTACAAAGAGGTCCCTGAACTATACAATATTTAACAATTTGATTTTGATAAATCATTGGAGAATTAACTCGATTTTCTAGAATTATGTGCAAAAATTTGAGTTTGCCGATTTTCCTATTCATTCGATTTTGGGCTCAAATCGACCATAGGTTGTTCGTTTTGGATCGATTTTGATTGTTAAATACCCTAGTTTTTCAATTTGATTCCTAGATCTTGTTTGAATTTGATTTTGATCGGATTGAGGGTTTTGTTCGACTTTTCTGGATTCTATGATTTCTTCAAATTTTCAATTTCTGCTTGCTTCTTGTGGGTTTGGGTACTTATTTGAGGTCGTTTTTATCGAATATGATCTCTATATCTTCAATTTCATTCCTATAATTCGGTTGGTATCAATTTTTAGGTTCTTGAATTAGGGTTCGTGGCATTATTATTGTTTTATTTTCAATTATCTTAAAATAGGGGGAATACATGTCAACATCCAGTCGCATGCCACATTACTAAAACCGGTGTCCCATCAGTTGTCACATGCTATAAATGGGTTGGATGCATTAAATGGTAGTTTTTTATTCTTTGATACATAAAAAGGTAAGTTTGAAAGTATATTATATACAATAACTTTTCACGACAAGTTGGATGCACTTTCATGAACTAAACCCTTAAAAAAACTCACCAATTTTCTGATGTGGTGTGTAATTGTTTCATTTCTTACAAATTCTACCACATTTTAGTGTGCATAAGACCTAAATCCACCATCTTCATCATCTGTAAAGAACAACTAAGAATCCATTGATACCATCGATAACCCATCAAGAATGATTCGATAACCTATGCATTGAGAAAGATCAATAACACATGAAGGTCGTAGAACGTGGCCAAACAGGAATCCATTTATGGAGTTAGACCTTGTTTGTTTTTTGGTTTCCAGTCACTTAGGTAACATTTGGTACAACAAAACATAATTGGACATGACAGAACTGGACATGACCGGACAAGACACGAGGTTAGAACTCGACAAGACTATATAGGGTATGACTGGACAGAACAAGTATCTATCTCGTGTTTGGTACGACTAGGACTGGACAAAACAAAAGTAGGCAAATGCTCTTAAAAAGTTATTTGATGATTCTAGATATCATAAAAGTAGTTCAAATTAAAACAAGTAAAGTAAATAATCTAATTTATATTCATTTTTACATAATTTTCATAAAACATACATACATATACAATAGTATCAAAATTGAATGAAAATTTTGATATAATTGATGGTGGTGGTTATGATAGGGGTGGGGGTGGTGTTGGTTATGTAGATGTTGTATCTGATGGTACTACCGGTGGTGATGATGTGCGGTTGTGGTTGTAGAGAAAGTGAAGATGGTAGGTAGTAGCAGTGGTGGTGGTCGACAACAGTGAAACATGTACTTGTGATCAATGTGATGGAGGTAGTAGTTATGGTGGAATAGTGATAGCCAACGGTACTAGTGGAGTTAGTAATGGGCAGTGCTAATGGTAGCCAATGGTAGTGCTTGGTAGTGATAGTCGTAGTTGATGATGGTGGTGGTTATGATAGATGTGAAATGGCTCACAATGGGTGGTGGTAGTGGTGGTCAGTAATCGACGACGGTGGTTGTGAATGAGGTTAGTGTTGTAGAGGAGGGCAACGGTAATAATGGTGTGGTTGAGGAGGTGTCTAACGGTCATAGAAGCGGTAGTTATGGAGGTTGCAATAAATGGTAATGTTAGTGTCAACGATGGTTGTAGAGGTGGTAAGAAGGTTGTTGTAGTTGAAGAGGAGATGGAGGTGGCCGAAGGTAGCTACCGGTAGAGACGGTAGTCACAACTGGCAGGGTGACTACTAAAACAAATATCATATTAAAGTTATACATCAAACGATGGTTAATTTGTAATATTTTAGCTTTTGTCTAAATCTTGTCCCATGTTGTTCCACCTATTTTGGTGGAACAAGAAAAATCTTTTTTTGTCTCATATTGTCCAATTATGTCCCAGTTCTTGTCCCGGTCTATGTTGCATATAATATGGGACAATGAATTCTTTTTATGTACCATGTCGTGCCAAACCTAGGTTTTGTCCTGTCTTGTCTTGTCCTATTATGTCCCATGTACCAAATGCAGCCTTATGTCTGATTTGGTCAGAGATAAGACAATTCAGATAGTTTTTTTTCCCTTTTTCAGAGTCACTTAATCCTAAATTTACTCCGATAAAGTAAGTGATAACTTAGCCACGTAACTACGCTTATTTTCATCCAACACCATGCTTTCGATTTAACGTTAGTTTTAGACTGAATGCACCCCGAATATGTAAAAAAACAATACATGGAGATCGTAGATCTATGTGTCGGTTTTCTAGAACATCTTGAATCGCTCCAATTAGTGCTATTGTATGTGAGATATGATTAAAATTCCACATTCCCATAAATCTATTAGCATCATCCTTTTGTTTTTTATCGCTTCGTCATCGATCATCGTCATAGTATATGTTTATGTTTGCAAACTCATAACCCACCACCTTCATCTTCCATCGGGGCTAATCAAGAACCCATCAATCTTGATCTATAAGCCTTAAATCGACACCTATAAACTAATTTAGTGCATATAAGACCATACCTCATCGCCTTCATCTTCCATTGAGAATTGATCAGGACTGTTAAGAAGCCTTCAAGTCTAATCGAAATCCCATAAAGACATGTGAGTCCAAAACAAGTGAGTAAATATGTAAGATGAACATTGTAAAAGAAATAAACATGAAAGCTTCTACAATGTGTTGTGTTGATGATGAAGTTCTTGGAGTTTCATGAAGAAGATGAAGAGAGAAAATGCTAGCTGCCAAAACACTTCTTACTTTAATTGGAATGAACACACATGAAACCCTACTTACTATAATGGGGTTTTTATACCTAGTACTGTTAGACCCTCTTTTGGTGTTGTGAAGAAGTCAATGGTCTATCCTGTAATTTCCTTTTCTTAGTTCAAGGTTTAGTTAGTTTTGTGTCCTTGTTGTAAGGAGTCATAGACTCTAAGGACTTGTTTTGTAATTTCTGATTTCTAGACCCTATATATAGAATGTATGAGGCTAGGGTTCCTTTTTAGTGCTTATGTTGATCCCAAGAATTATTCCATTGTAGCCACCAACTTCTTTTGCAAGAAAACTATCAACCTTGGTGTTCTAACATTCTCTAAGCATTCCATTGTTATTACTACTTGATTTATCAAACACAATGTTATTCCATCTTGTTTCTCACTAGATTAGGACTGACAATTAGTATCAGAGCCTCCTCTTTGGTAGATTCTTGGTGTTTTTCTTTGGATTTGAAAGCTTTTGAATTCTTTTTCTCAAACTTTTTTGCTCATTTTGAGCTTAAAAGTGCTCTTTTAGGATTGTTTTTAAGTGATAAGAGGTTCCAAAAGGTTTTTATACAAGTTTTGCAATAATTGGAACTCTTTTCACTGATCCTTTAAGTGGTTTTGGTTGATTTTTAGCTGATTTTCGAAGTTTCTGGACTGGTTTTCCGAGTCGGATTATTCGAACTGTTCATCAGTTTGAATTTCCCGAATCAGGATATTAGTCTCGTTTCCCGAATCGGAAATAACCCGTTTCCCGAATCGGAAAACATTGTTTCCCGAATCGTGTTTTACTCCTCTGTCTTTATACCAAGTCTGTTTTCCGAATCGGGAATTACCATTTCCCGAGTCAGGAAACATCTGTTCTCCGAGTCGGGAAACTCCATTTCCAGAGTCGGACTTCTTGAGCCAGTTCCGAGTCGGAAAATTCCAATTTCCGAGTCGGGATTCGCCTCTTAGAGCCAGGGAATTTTCAATTTCCGTCTCAAATTCGACACTTAGCCATTTTTCGAAAACCCAAACTTTTTAAGGCTACTTGTGTCTCGAGGTGCTCGAAGGAACAACGTTTTTTCAAAAGTTTTTCTTTAAACCAAGCTATCTACTCGAAGAAGATCCTCTTTCATTTTGCAAGAACAAGATGTCGAAGGAGATAATCGGCATAGGTTCGGAATCTCGCCCGCTAGTACTTGTCATGGGCGAATACCAACAGTGGAAGCGTCGAATGATCCACTTCTTAGACCTCCTCGATAAAAACCTCATGAAGTCAATCCGTGAGGGCCCGATCAGACCTACCGTCACTGTTGCTGCAGTTCCTCGCACGGAAATATGCCCTGCTCTACCAGCTTATGTCGTGGAAAAGCCGGTAGACATGTACTCTCCCGAACAAATAGCACGACATCTCGTGGACAAACTTGCTCTTACTCTTCTCATTATGGCACTCCCTAACGACATGTATGCCCAAGTGGACAGCCTGACGAACGCTAGGGACGTGTGGCTGGAGATTGAACAACAAATGCAAGGCGGAGACACAGCCTTAGAAAGCCAAAAGGAGAGCGCACTGAATGCCTACGAAGGATTCCGAGCTAGAGAGAACGAATCTCTGACAGACTCTTACCAACGTCTGAATTCATTTGTCAATGATCTCCGAAGACTGGTGTGGAAAAAGCAAGTATGAGGTCAATGTCAAGTTTCTGAAGAACCTCACTCAAGAATGGCAGAACATGGCCATTAACATTCAGCTAAGCCGGAATCTTGGAACCTTGGGACTGCATGACTTATACAGCATGATGGTACAACATGAGGAGTTTATCTCTGGTGGCAGATCGAAGAGAGCGATTGATCCTCTAGCACTCGCTACGGTGCCCTTTGGAGGACCCAATTCTGCTCCAATTCAACCAACCTCCTTCAACCACATGCCTCTTCCTCAACATCCGGAAGACTTCAACCATGAGTTCAACCAGAACTTCAACCAAGGCATGCAACAGCCGGATGACCCAATGATTATCACCATCTCAGATGAAGAGTTGTCCAACATGAATGAATCCCTTGCCTTGATTTCGCACAACGTGCAAAGGCTGAATGCAAATCGGGGATTTACCAGATCTCAAGGTTCAGGGTTTCAAGGTGGAAACCGAATGGGTCAAGGAAGAGGTGGACATCAATCTTCTGGCAGATATCAGTTCAATGAACAGGGTAGAGGAGGATATCAACATGGAGAAAGATATCAGTCGTTTGATCAAGGTAGAAGCAATCAAGGAAGGTTCAGAGATAACCACCAACGCGATAGCACTTACATAGACTATCAAGGAGGTTCTAACTATCAGGGCAGTTGGCGCGGACAGAATCCCGACTACAACTTTCGGGGAAATTCCAGACAGCATGGTCATGATTCAGGATTCAACAGGCAAGGATATGAGAGCGGCTATGGAGGTAGATTTGAAGGTGGAAGAACCGATTAAGGATCTGAGTTTGGATATGAGCAAGGCAGAAGCGACCGCTGGTCCGACGAAAGGATTGAGCATGGAAAGGGAAACTTCAACGGAGGTGACCATCGTGGGTCAGATCAACAAGGGAACAGCTCCAACAGGCAATCCCTTAGTGAAAATCATCCAGTTCCCGCTAACCAAGGCGGTCAAAAGTCAAGTCAGCCACAGAAAACCAACAACCAAACCCCCACTCCTCAGCAAGCCCTACTTCCTAGATCCGATGGGCATGGCCCCACTTGCTACAAGTGTGGCAAACCGGGACACTACTCTAAAGAGTGTACGGTGAAGTACAAGGATGCAGCTTACTTTGAGAAAAAAGGCTACTTTGATGAGGAAGAAGGAGAAGGGAGTTGCTCTGCTAGTAGAGGAGGAAAACTGGGTATGTGAAGAAGAGAGCTCGGATGAGGAGGATCAGTTGGTGAGAGGACACTGCCTGATGGCAGACTTTGAAGGACCTGATGGTGTTGGTCCTAGCACTCACTATGATAATGATGCGTTTGAGGTATCCTCTATCCCTGATTTGACTGATACTGTATCACTGTTAGAAGCTAAAATTTGTGACTTAGAGAGAGATCTCCAATCGGAAAGAAATCTTGTCATGGAATTTAGAATTGACAGTGCTGTTTATAAGAGCTCTCTCGAAGACTTGACATTGAATTATAATCGAGAGGTACTTGAGTCTGGTATTAGAGAGTCAAATTTGTCAAACAAAATGTTGTCTCTTAAAAAATCCCATGATGAACTAAACAGTAATCATGGGGAGCTCTCAATCAAATTTCAGTTACTTTCTGAGGAAAGAACTAAGCTTTTCACAAAAACCCAAGAGCTCGAAGACAATAATTTTAAAAGAGGACAATCTGAACAGACTCTGAGTATCCTCACCATGCATGCCAACAAAAATCCTTTTTACAAAGCTAGACCCGGACTAGGACATGCCGAAAATCATGTTTTGGAAAAAGCACCTTCGAATCTATACAACTTTGAGGATATGGCCGCTTCCAAACCTAAGCCAGCCTTTGTAGGAGGACATGTTACCGAGGAATTTGTTAGACAGACTATCACCTATACCGAAGTCATCAATGGTGAGACCATCACCAGAACTACTAGTCCGTCAAACAGCACCACTAGCAGTCCTCCCACCAGTCCCGTTACCAATAGACCTATCTTCATTCCTTCTTGAGATCCTACTAATACCGACCCCTCTTGGGAAGGTATCAAGGCTAGAACCCCCTGTGTAGCTATGCCACCAATCAATTATGCCGATTTGAACACTAGCTATGACACTAGAGAAATCGAATTATCTGAGAAGACCTTAGTTATCCCACCCATGGATGTTTCCGCAACTAAGAGTCCCAACCTAGTTGAGCTAGAAAAGGAAGTCTTTGGACTTAGATTGAAAGCCATGGATCTAGATGCATGTCAACATCAAACTCGAAGCTAACGCCGAGAGAATTGGGCTTTCTTCGGAGTGTGAGACCGCAAACTCTTCATTTACTGTTTTCAAAGTCAAATTTACGGATCTTCAAAAGCGACTCATCGTCCAAGAAGTTCAATTTGAAATAGAAAAGGAATTCTTTTATGAAAAAAAGATGATGTATCGCCAAACGTTTGTTAATCAAGATGTGTCAATCTCTCTCTTGAAAAAGAAAGTGTCTAATTTTGAGAGTTCTTGCTTTGTGGATTCTGAAGATGATGAGGAACCCTTATCTCCCACCATAGGATAATAGAACCTAAGACTGTCCAAGATCCTAATGTTGAATATGAGTTGAAGGTATTTTTAGATGAGGATGATGATCCTTCTGGTTTTATCCCAAAGAAGAAGAAACATGTTCTTTCCAAACCTGAGAAGTCTACTAAGTCACAAGCATCTGGTTCTGAGAAAAATAATCCTAAGGGTGAAAAATGTGTAGGTATTGACAAGGAGAAGTCAGTTAAGCCTCACGCATCTAAGGGACTCTAGAACAAGAATTCAAAATCTAAAGATGTCCGTGCCTCAGTCAAACCCATTAAAGGTCTTGACTTTAATTCTAGCACTTTCGAAGTGGGTGAGACATCTCGGGTAAAACCAAATCAACCTTTACCTTCCACAAAATCTAATTTTTCAAAACCGTCATCTAGAAAAGGTGGCAAATCCATTTCTACTAAACCGTCCTCTAACTCACACCATGCTTTTAATGCAGATGGGAGAAGGAAAGATGGTGGAAAGAATGTGAAGCCACCAGGAAAGGATCATCAAGGAAGGAACAACTAGTTTACCGCTATCCCTAGCCGTGCGGGTTTAGGCCATGCCCCACCTAGTGTAGGATTTAATTCAAACATGTCTGTAAACCGTAATTGTAACTTGAACAATGTTTTTGATGCTTTTAGAAATGACATGGGTTCTATGTTTGATAATCTCTTGCGCTATGGTGTGGATAATTCTCTTAATGCTCATAATTCTAATGTCAGTTCTCGAAAGAGAAAGGGAAGGAAAAGAGGAAATCAAAATCCTCTTCGTCAGTGAAGTCCCCTGCGCCTAAGGAGAAATCCAAAAAAGGGACTACACCGACAGTTTCATCTGCCTCTAACCCTAAGGAACCCATTTGGCAATGGGTCCCTAAACAAGCTTAATTCATTTTGCAGGTCAGTCATGTGTGGTACATCGATTCAGGAGCTTATAGACACATGACTGGTCAAAGGTCCTTCCTTTTCGACTATGTTGAAAGGTTCGAGGGATACATCAAAACTGCAGACAAAACTCCAAAGCCAATGTTGGGTTATGGGAAGATCAACGATAGAAGGTACATTATCAAGGATGCAGTATGTCGAGGGATTAGGGTACAACATGTTCAGCTCAAGCCAATTTTGTGATAATGGCTACTGGGTAAAATAGTTTTTGTACGGAAGCTCAGTAAACGATGAAAACGGTAATGTTGTTCTTAGTGCACAAAGGAATGGCAATGTGTATTCAACCGTCTTTCGTTCAATACCTCAGACACACCCTTAGTTTGAAGCACTTTCTCAATCAGTAGATGCGATCTGTTTGCTCTCCAAGGCGTCTAAGGAGGACAGTTGGCTGTGGCACCGCAGGTTATGCCATCAGAATTTCAAAGATATGAACAAGTTGGTTTCAAAACGTTTGGTCAATGGACTACCTGTTTATGTAAAAAACTACACAAGTCAAATGTCGTACGAAAATGTGTGAGGCTTAACCGTCGAGAGAAAGAAATTGCAATTGATAAGAAGTGCGGAAAAGTAAAATAAGACAGATAATTTGATGACGCAGGAAAAACCTCACGACGGAGGAAAAAACCTGCGGTCGACCTTGAAGGTAAGTCGACAATGCACTATGATCACCAAGCAGGGGTGATGTCCTTCAAGTTTACAGCTTCGATCGTACGATTACAAGAGAAATAACAAGAGAATCGAATGTAAAATACAAACGATCACAAAAAATAGCTAATAGAGAGCTTGTAGACTTCGAGCAGACTTCGTGTCTTGAAATGATGGCTTCAATCTTCTTATATAGTAGCTTGGGAATAACCGTCCAACGGTATTGTTGATCATAAATGCTCAGATCGTAATTGTCCAACGGTACTTGTTGAGAGTTAATGTCCAGATTGTTACTGCTGCGAGAATCTTGCTGGTAACGGTCGATCTCTTGATGTCGTCGGTTTCCATCGAACGAGTTATAACTTAAGATATGTCCATTGTAGTGATGAACTCCAATGAGCATAGCATAGTACTCGATCTCAGACTTTCTCAAAGGTGGACAACTGTTAGATATGATAATCAGCTTGCCTGCATTAAAGATATAAACTTCGTATGTTTATTCGTTAGTACTGTCATACGTCATAATAAATATCGCTCGACTTATTCGCTGTATTCATTCGATGTTTAATGATCTTTGTTCGAGAGTTCCATTAAGTTTATCTTAGGACCTTATCTTAATACAGGATCAACGTTTCGATATTTGTCTTATGATTATAGTCGATCGTCGTTCGATTGTGGATTTTTACCCTAACAATTTGCCCCCAAGATTTAGGAAATAATTCTAATTTTGTCTAAATCTTTAGTTCTCTGGTTAAAGAGTAAAAATACGTTGGTTAACGGTCGAATTAACGTTAGCATGTATGACGTCATAGAGCCGTTATGCGATAGGTGTCCTCCAACGGCTAACTGAGGACGCGTGGCTTGATTATTTTTGATGACTCACCTATAATTTGGTTACTATAAATACGAGGATTTAGATTAAACAAAGATTTTACAAAATCTTTTTAACTTTCGTCTGATTCACAAGATCAATCCTCAATCGCAATCCGACTTTATTTTCGGCAAAGATTTCGTGCGACTAGGCATATAAGGTACCCTTCTTCTCCCTTGTTCATGCGTCTGATATCAATAGCTCATAAGAGTAATAGAGGGTTAGAAGTTCTTAGATTTCTGCGCTTAAGAAATAGTTTAGGACATTTAGAGGTAATCATGTCGAGCGAGGTTAGCAGTTCAATTTCAGAGAGTCTGGAGGTCATGGAGTTGAGGGAGCTTGCTGGGTTGCCGGAGGGTGCTCAGATTAGGGTAGCCGGAGAAATTCGGCCATCGGATACTCCGTCGGGGTTTTTTGCCCTGTATGAGTATCCGTTCAAGATCGGTTTTCGATGGCCGTACTCTCCAATCTCTCGGGCCTTTATGACCCGATTCAACTTATCTCCAGGGCAACTGATGCCCCAATTCTGGCGTGTCATCCTGGTG
The DNA here is from genome assembly GCA_030169165.1 of Centaurea solstitialis. Classification (NCBI taxonomy): domain Eukaryota; kingdom Viridiplantae; phylum Streptophyta; class Magnoliopsida; order Asterales; family Asteraceae; genus Centaurea; species Centaurea solstitialis. Next base: position 50,637,302 of record CM058043.1, read on the forward strand.
ATCGAACGGGTGACTAGAGATTGGGTCGTCGTGCGTTTTCACTCAACGACCTTCTCTCTGCTTATAACATAACGAGGTTACCCTACAATCGTTATGGGTTGTTTCCTAGGGGTAGGCACGAATCCATGCTTGTTCATGGCACCCAAGTGAATGATCGAGGGTGGAAGTCCCGCTATGTCTTTGTTCAGACGTCTTCAGTCACTGATGAATCCTGGGTTGTTCCTGAATGGAACTCAAATGGTAACTTAGACGTTAGTCTTTCTTTTTCATACTTTTATATATGTTTTTGTATTAATCGCGCGTTTTCTTTTGCAGCTGTCAATTTCACGTTCGAGACTACTGAGGAGTTGACCGCACTGATCTCACACTTCTTGAGTTATAGTGTGACGGATCGTACTTACAGAACGTCAAAGGGCGGTGAAGAGAGCGACGTCGAACCAGAGGTACAAGTCATCGAAGAGACAGAGATGGAAGGTAATTATTTTACGATGATTATTAGTTTTAATTTTAGTCGTACGTTTCTAACTCTGGATTTTCCTTTTATGTAGGTTCAGCTTCCAAGAAGGCGTCGGTGATGGAGGCGGCTGCCCGTGCTGCCAAAAGGAAAGCTGCGGCGAATGAAGGCTTAGTGGCTAAACGTACGAGGTCATCGTACATTTCTCTACACACCCCACCTAAGGATGCCAAACGAAAGGCTGAAGGTGGGATAGAAGCGATCCCTATCCATTTTGCTCCACCTGCAAAGGAAACGGGTGCATCAAGCCAACCTTCGTCGAAGGTTGGTAAAGGTAAGGAGGCGGAGGGGTCTGGTCTTACGACCATGACCATTAGCATGCCCTCCGACTTCATGGTGGACGATGTTTATGTAAAAAATTACACAACTCGATGTTGTAAGAAACTTGTGTGAGGCTTAACCGTCGAGAGAAAGAAATTACAATCAATGATAAGTGCGAGAAAGTAAAATGAGACAAATAATTTGATGACGCAGGAAAAACCTCACGACGGAGGAAAAAACCTGCGGTCGACCTAAAAGATAAGTCGACAGAGCACTATAATCACCAAGCAGGGGTGATGTCCTTCAAGTATACAGCCTCGGTCGTACGATTACAAATGAAACAACAATGAAATCGAATGTAAATTACAACTGATTCTCAAGAATAACCAATATAGAACTTGTAAACTTCGGGTAGACTTCGTGTCTTCAAATGTTGGCTTGATCCTTCTTTTATAGTAACTTCAGGATAACCGTCCAACGGTATTGTGGTTCATTAATGTTCCAAATCGTAACTGTCCAATGGTATTCTTGACCATTAATGCTGGGTTTATAACTGTCAAACGGTACTGCTGAGAGTTAATGTCCAGATTGTAACCGCTGCTAGAATCTTCCTTGTAACGGTCGATCCTGATGTTATCGGTTTCCATCGAATGATATATATCGTATGACGTGTCCGTTGTAATGATGGACTCCAACGATCATGGCATAGTACTCAATCTCGGACTTTCTCAAAGGTAGACAATTGTTAGATATTATAATCAGCTTGCCTGCATCAAAGATATAAACTTCATATTTTTATTCGTTAGTACCGTCGTACGATATTGTAGTCATCGTTCGACTTAGTCGATGTATTCATTCGATGTTCAATGATCTTTGTTCGATAGTTCTTTTAGGTTTTATCTCAGGACCTTATCTTAATACAGGATTATTGTCCTAACGTTTGTCTTACGATTATAGTCGGTCGTCGTGCGATTGTGGATTTTTACCCTAACAATTTGCCCCCAAGATTTAGAAAATAATTCTAATTTTATCTAAATCTTTAGTTCGCCGGACAAGGAGTAAAAATACGTTAATTAACGGTCGAGTTAACGTTAGGAATATAGCCGTTATTCAGCCGTTGCCTCTGGACGCGGTTCTTCCAACGGCTAATTGGCGATGCGTGTTTCTTTTGAGTGATGATTCACCTTTAATCCTGGTTGCTATAAATATAAGTATTCAGATTAAAGAAAGATTTTACAAAGTCTTCTCCAATTTTTGCTTTGATTCACAAGATCGTAATCCGACTCTATTCTCGGCAAGGATTTCGTGCGACTAGTTATATAAGGTATCCCTCTCTTTCGTGTTTCATGCATTTGAAGTCAGTAGCAAAGAAGAGTAATAGAGGTTTAGACAATCTTAGGTTTACACGTTTGAGAAATAGTTTAGGTCGGTTAGAATTCATTATGTCATCGGAAGTTAGGAGTTCGATTACAGAAAGTTTAGAGGTAGGGGAGTTAAGAGAATTGGCTGGGTTACTAGAGGGTGCCCAAATAAGAGTGGCCGAAGAGATTCGGCCTGCGGATACTCCGACGGGGTTCTTTGCCCTGTTTGAATATCCGTTTAAGATCGGATTTCGATGGCGTTATTCCCCGCTTTCTCGAGCCTCCATGTCTCGTTTCAACTTATCTCCGGGGCAACTGATGCCTCAATTCTGGCATGTCATCCTGGTAATCGAACGGGTGACCAAGGATTGGGGCCGTCGTGCGTTCTCAGTGGACGACCTTCTCTCCGCTTACAACGTGACGAGGCTGCCCTTCAACCGCTATGGGTTGTTTCCTAAGGGCAGGAACGATACCATGCTTGTTCATCGCACGCAAGTGAATGATCGAGGGTTGAAGTCTCGTTACGTCTTCGTCCAGACGTCCTCGGTCGCTGATGAATCTTGGGTCGTTCTTGAATGGAACTCCAATGGTAACTTAGGCATTTGTCTTGTTTTTATATTTTTTGCATAATTTTGATGATTAATCGTGTGTTTTCTTGCAGCTGTCAACTTCACGTTTGAGACTACTGAGGAGTCGAACGCGTTGATCTCACACTTCCTGAGTTATAGTGTGACAGATCGCACGTACAGAACGTCGAAGGGCGGTGAGGAGAGCGACGTTGAACCAGAGGTGCAAGTGATCGAGGAGAAGTATATGGAAGGTAATTATCTTACGTTAATATCCTAATTTTTACTTGTAGTCGTTCATTTCTTAATTCTGGTTTTCCTTTTCTACACAGGCTCAGCTTCCAAGAAGGCGTCGACGATGGAAGCAACTGCTCATGCTTCCTAGAGGAAGGCTGCGACCCAAGAGGGTCTAGTGGCTAAACGTACAAGATCGTCGTACGTTACCCTGGATACCCCACCTAAGGATGCCGTACGAAAGGCTGAAGGTGGGATTGAGGCAATCCCTCTTAGCTTCGCTCCTCCCGCGAAGGAGGTGGGTGCGTCGAGTCAGCCTGCGTCAAAGGCTGACAAGGGTAAGGAGAAGGAGGGGTCTGGTCTTACGACCATGACCATCAACATGCCCTCTGACTTCATGGTGGACGATGTCATCAGGACAAAGTCCATCTTCCCGGTCTTGGAGCGATTCCACATTCCTGCCCAAAAGGCACGTATGGAGGAGGCCGACATCGAGGATCTCGATGCTTCTATCGCGGGCATCTCCTTTCTGGTAAGTATTTTTCATCGTACGTCTTTCGTTTTAACTTTGTCGTATAATTGTCTGATCTTTTCTTTTTTGTTTATAGGCTCTCCAAACTAGTCTTAGCCTTCATACTCGAATGGCTAAGATTAATGAGGAAATGGCGACGAACCAAAACGACGCCAAGGTGGCCAGGAAGGAGGCCGACAAGGCCAAGAAGAAGCTGGCCCAGCTGGTCGACGAGGTTAATTCCAAGTCGGTCCAAATTGGGGACCTGGAATCGAAACTGGAAATCAGTGACCGATTCCAAGTTGAGCAGCGGGAGCGGCTGAAGATGGCCTTGGATCGTGCGAAGGAGTTGGAGAAAGACCTGCTCATCGTTCGTCAGGAGAAAGCCGAAAGGGAGGAAGCCTTGTCGTCCAAGATCCAAGAGCTTGAGGAAGATGCTGCTTTGGCCCGAGTGGTCGCACGTACTGCACTTATGCGACGTGTGGCTGTCGGGACCATTACTTCACAGATGGCGAGTGAAGAAGTGGCCTCTTTTGTACGGGTGATGGGTTCTGAGGACCTTCTCGATGAGGAAGACCTTAAAGGCCTGGATGAAGAGACGTCGGTTGGAGAGGAAAAGCCTAATGAAGCCAAGGATGTCAGTGTCGAGGAGGAGGTTCCCGAAACCTCTGGATCCGTCCCTGTGCATCCTTCGGAGATCGAAGAAGCCTCTGTCGCAGATCCTCCTTCCTCTTAGATTAGCATTTGTAATTTCTTTTGATCTTTTGTAATTTTGCTATATCTAGCAAAAATTTTAATGAAAAACTTTGGATTCGGTAATCGTTTGTCGTGCGTACTTAGCTTTTAACTTTTATCTTGCGCTCTTACTTTTGTATATAAATTGCATCGTGCGTTATAGCTTATGTCGTGCGTTTTAGCCTTTGTCTTTCACATGCGTTTGTTTTAAAGTCATAAGACTTAATTTAGAAACGTTTCTTTTTATACTCATAAGAGTATACGTGCGACTGGCGAATTGTCTTGCGCTCTTGCGAGATAATCGTGCGTTTAAAGCAATTTAGCCGCGCAATGTTTGCAATAATCGTGCGATACCTACGACAATCGTGCGATACCTGCGATAGTTCGTGCGATACATGCGTTAATCGTGCGATACCTGCGAACAAACATGGTTGCTAGGGGGTGGCCGTTGGTTTGACCAACGGCGCTCCGACGCTCAAGTCAGTAATCGATCCAAGAAAATAAATCGTATGTAAATAGGTTTAGAAATAGTACCTTTTAAGATGATGGGCATTCCAACTTCGTGGGATTTCCATACCTTCCATTGTCGTAAGTCTGTATGCTCCATTTCCAATGACTTTGGAAATTATGTATGGTCCTTCCCATTTAATGGAAAGTTTTCCAGCATTTGGCTCTTGTGTGTTTTGAAACACATGTCGTAAGACATAATCTCCAACCTGAAAATTTTTGGCCTTTACCTTTTTGTTGAAGTGTCTTTCGACAATTCCCTTCTGTGCAGCCATTGTTTGTAATGCTTTTTCCCGGAGTCCTTCTAGAGCATCCAGATCGTAAGATAAATTTATGGCATTTTGATCATACGTACGATTTCTGGCAATTGGTATTCGGGCTTCGATTGGTAGGACTGCTTCGCATCCATATACTAGAGAATATGGAGTTTGTCCCGTTGATGCTCTTGGAGTCGTACGATTTGCCCATAGGACAGATGGTAATTCCTCTACTCATTTACCTTTTGCTCCTTTCAACCTCTTTCGGATTGAATTGATGATGACTTTATTACTTGACTCTGCGAATCCATTGGATTGTGGATATCTTGGAGTAGAAGGTATCAACTTGATTCCTCGTTTTTCACAGAACGTGCGAGTCTTATCGCTTATAAACTGTGAGCCGTTGTCGCACATAATTTCGGCCGGTACTCCAAATCTGTAAATGATGTTCTTTTGGATGAAAGATACGACCTCTTTATCTTGAACTTGCGAACAAGCACCAGTTTCTATCCACTTTGAGAAATAATCAGTAAGTACGAGTAGATAGACTTTTTGTCCAGGAGCTGGAGGTAATTTTCCCACGATATCCATTCCCCATCGCATGAAGGGCCATGGAACTAGAATAGAATGCAAGGGTTCGGATGGTCGATGGATCATACCCGAATGCTTTTGGCATGCATCACATCGCTGGACGTACGTTATTGCATCCTCTCGTAAGGTAGGCCAATAGTAGCCTTGTCGTGAGATCCGATTAGCAAGACTTCTGCCCCCTGCATGATTCCCACATTCTCCATCGTGCATTTCTTGGAGAATTTGTTTGATTTGTACCTTACTTGTGACACATCGTAGGAGAAGTCCAGTCGTCGATCTTCGATAAAGTTGGTCTTCAAAAATTGTATATCTTGAAGCTTTGGACCTTGTCTTTCGGGATTCCATTCTGTCTTCAGGAAGTTGGTCGTGCTTGAGGTAGTTCCATATGTCGAGTGACCAATTGTAAGTTTCTTCGTTCATCTGTACTTCATCTTTCGCCGCGATTGTTGGTGTCGTAAGATGAAGCATTGGGATATTTTCCATGAATGGATCATGAAATGCAGATCCCAAATTGGCCAGTGTGTCAGCTTGCATATTTAAATCTCTTGGTATTTGTTCGATCAAGAATTGGTCGAATCGTATGATTCAATTTTTAACGGCTTTGAGATAACTCATCATCTTTGAATCTTTTGCTTGAAAATCTCCATTTATTTGGTTTACCACCAATAGAGAATCACTTCGAACGTGCAACTGTTTTGCCCCCAGTCTAAGAGCAATATCCAGTCCTGCGATCAGAGCTTCGTATTCTGCTTCGTTGTTTGTGGCCTTGAATTCGCATAGTATGAAGTATACTATATTTCCCCATTGTGATGATTTTAAGACAATACCTAGTCCACATCCTCGTACGTTCGAAGAACCATCAACGTAGAGTATCCAAGGTTTGTTGTCTGAAATCATCACAATTTCGTCGCATGTCGTGGGTTCTAGTCCTGGAGAGAATTCTGCCACAAAATCTGCTAAGACTTGCGATTTAATGGCTGTCTTGGGTTTGACTTCAATGTCGAACCCACTGAGATAGATGCTCCACTTGGCTAGACGTCCTGTGAGTTCTGGTTTTCGAAGCACCGTCTTGAGTGGATAATTGGTCACAACAATGATATGACGCGACTCGAAGTAATGCCTTAGCTTCTTTGCTACTGTCATAAGACCCAGTAGCAATTTCTCCATTGACGTGTACCTGGTTTCTGCGTCGAGGAAAGATTTACTGACATAATAAATTGGTCGTTGTCGCTGATCTTCCTCTCGTACGAGTACTGCACTTGTCGCATTTTTGCTTACTGCCAAGTACAACTGTAGACTTTCACCTTCGACTGGTTTTGTCAATAGAGGAGGTGATGTCATGTATTGCTTCAATTCCTGCAGAGCTTTCTCATGTTCGTCCGTTGTTTGGGTGAAATTTTATCATCGAACGATCGAACGATTAAAATCGTAAGATATCTTCCAGGATGATATTCCTGTATTAAGATAAGGTCCTGAAGTAAAGATATAACTACCATCAAACAAAGATAAGTGGTCATCGAAGATAATCGTACGATATCATCATATGATCCTACGATCAACCTAACGATATACATGTTTGAGTTTATTCTTATTGCAGGCATGCTCATCTAAGATAAGCTCGAAGCATAGTCATCGCCTATCAAGCCCGATATGACCGTTTGAACCAGATATGCTCACCATTAAAGAGCCCGGACGTTACGATCGTGAAACACTCTTCAGTTATAGCCGTTGCATTTATTGCTCAATTATGATCAAACGGTTACAAGCTCAACAACTATAAAAAGAGACTCAAGACTGCACACAAGGGACAACTAATTCAAAAAGGAGATATAGCAATTACAATATTATTCTCTGTATTTACATTCGATAGCATTCATTTCCTTATTGTAATCGTACGATACAACTGTAACATCGAGGATATCACCCCTTATTGGTGATCAATAGTGCAACGTCGACTATCCTATTTAGTCGGCCGCAGGTTTTTTCCTCGATTCAGAGGTTTTTCCTGCGTCATCAATCTTTTTGTCTATTTATTCTCATTTATCGTACGTTTTATCGAACAAGAGTTCTTTCTTTTGACGATTTTGCCTCACGACATCTTACGATAATACTTAAGTAAATTTTTACACAAACAGTTTGGCGCCCACCCGTGGGGCACGTTTTGAGAAAATCTTGTTCGATAAGGCGTCAGCTTACTAACCTATTTCTCCGAGCTTCTTTGTGAATTGAGTGCAGGAACATGGCAAGCAGTTCTCAAACAACCTTGCAGCAACAATTGGCAGCAGCACAAGAACAAATCCAATGGTTGAATGAGCAGAATTTACAAATGAATGGCGAACTGTCTAGATTGAGAGCATCGAATCCGCAAACTTCTCACATCCCAGTTTCCATTCATCAACAAAGGCCATTCTTTCCTCAAAATCCACCCCCTGTTTCTCAACCTCCATTTGTCCAACCACAAATGTCACAATCTTTCATTCCACCTCAAATATCGCAAGTTAACTTGCCCCCACCACCGCAAATATCGCAAGTTAGCTTACCACCGCCACCTCCAGTCAACAATTCACGTCCTATCTTCCCTCCGTTACCATCAGGTCCTTTCCCAGGAGCAACCACGTTTACTTACAACCAACCTCAAACAGGGCCTCGTCCCTTTATACCTATTCCAGAACCTATATCGCACGTTCCCACCGCAGCTACCCCCATAACTCACATTCCAAACTTATCGAACGTTTCAGGAACCTCTGGTAATCCACCGCCCAATGATATCGTGGATATTCGACTAAAAATGCTAGAAGAACAAAATAAAGCAATGCTCGCATTGTTAACCAAACTTCCTGGAGCTGCTGTACCCATCGAAGTTGAACCTAAAACTGGATTCCAAGCCTCACCTTATATCGATGAGATTGCTCTCGTTGATATTCCCAAAAAATATAACATCCCAGCTTTCACACCAAAATACTCTGGAATCTTCGATCCTGTGGAACACATCGCACAATACAAGCAACTAGTGTGGACAGTTCCTATTCCAACCCAGTTTCAAGAAATATGTATGTGCAAGGGCTTTGGATCAACACTTACCGGAGCTGCGTTGCAGTGGTTAATCAATTTGAAACCCAAGAGCATTGCATCGTGGTCTGAGTTAGTAAACCAGTTTACTCGACAGTTTGCAAGCAGTCGCAAGATGGAGAAACAAACAAGCGATCTCTACTATGTCGTGCAAAAAACAGGTGAAACCATTCGTGAATATTTTAACAGGTTCAATGCAGAGATGATCGAAGTTAAGAACTGCGATGTGCGGACGGCGATCGAAGCATACAAACGTGGATTAGATACATCCTCGGAGTTATATACAGATTTAACGAAGTATCCACCAGAAAACTTCGATGATGTACGAGCTCGTACGTTGGCACACATGAGGATCGAAGATGATGCCCTTTTCCGGCGTAAACACTCGAACGATAAGAAAAATCTTGGAGCGCAGAAACATGATTTCAAACCTAAACGAGTAAACAAGATTGATAATTCTCGACGCGATCAGAATAAACGTTCGAACCAAGGTAAAGGTAAAGTAAGATATCCAGATTTGTCAACTTACCATTTTGCAGGTACAACGAAAGACTTAGTGGATTCTCTACGGAACTTGGAAGTCAACGTACGATGGCCCAAAAAACCAGAGAGTCCTAGCAAGGACAGAGACCAAACAAAATGGTGCGACTTCCACAGCGACCACGGACACAATACAGATGATTGTATCAGCTTGAAGAAGGAGATCGCATACCTCAAATCGAACGGACATCTTAAAAACCTTCTAGGTGATGATTCGAAAAGACCGACGTCACCCGTTCCAACGAAGAAGGTTGTAAACTGCATTACAGGAGGATCAGAAGTGTGTGGCCTTACCTATTCTGCAGCAAAAAGGCACGCACGAGAAGGACCTGAAGGACATCCCATCCCAAATGAATCCAGGACTGCGGAAGACAAGGAGCTCGATGCTACGAAGATATCGTTCGATATCGAAGATATGTCAGACACTCATCAGAAACACCATGATGCACTGGTTATTCAGTTGACAATTGGTAACTGTCTAACCAAGAGAGTATTAATCGACGGAGGCAGCTCAGCCAACGTGATATTCGCAGAAACACTCAAGATCATGGGTATTGATCGGTCCAACATCGTACGACGAACAACAACGCTAATTGGATTCAACGGAGATGCCACTAGTACTCTTGGAGAAATCATACTACCAGTCTTCGCTAAAGGCATAAACAAGCAAACAAAGTTCAACGTCATCGATTGTCCTTCCGCTTACAATGCCATACTTGGAAGACCTTGGATTCACGATATGAAGGCTGTACCATCGACGTATCATCAGAAGATCAAGTTCCCATCTCCCTGGGGCGTGCAGGAGATAGTCAGCGGAAAGAAAATCGCAAGGGAGTGCTACAAGATTACGATGAAGGCCAAACCGCACGATATCTAGCAATTACAGAGCCAGGATGGAGTACGATCGTACGATGATCTTCAATTAGAAGAAGTCGTGTTGGATCACAAACATCCTGATCGCAAGGTCTTCGTAGGTGCAACTCTAACCCCCGATATAAAAAATAGTATAATTTCTTTTTTGCAGGAACACTCGGATTGTTTTGCGTGGTCACACGAGGATATGGTAGGGATAGATCCTAACATCATATCGCACAAGTTGAACGTGGATCCTACGTTTAAACCCGTTAAGCAAAAAAGACGCAAGTTTGCACCAGAACGCAACAAGGTCATCAACGAGGAGGTAGAAAACCTACTCAAAACAGGAAAAATTCGAGAAGTAAAGTATCCAGATTGGCTCGCCAACGTGGTGGTAGTACAAAAGAAGAATGGAAAGTGGCGAGTATGCATCGACTTTACAGACCTAAACAAAGCTTGTCCAAAAGATCCCTTTCCTTTGCCACATATTGATGCGATGGTCGATGCAACTGCGGGGCACGACCTACTAACGTTCATGGATGCTTATTCCGGATATAACCAGATCCTAATGCACAAAGACGATCAAGAGAAGACTGCGTTTATGACCGATAAGGGCATATACTGTTACAAAGTAATGCCATTTGGGCTCAAGAATGCTGGATCAACGTACCAAAGGCTCGTAAACAGGATGTTCAAAGATCACCTCGGACGTACGATGGAAGTATATATCGACGATATGCTCGTAAAATCGGAACGATCACAAGATCATATCCAGCATCTGAAGCAATCGTTCGATATATTACGAGAATACAAGATGAAACTCAACCCAACCAAGTGCTCTTTCGGAGTGCGTGCGGGAAAGTTTCTTGGATACATGGTTACACGACGAGGGATCGAGGCAAGTCCAGAACAGATCAAAGCAATCCTGGAAATTCAATCACCAAGGAATGTAAAAGAGGTACAAAAGTTGACCGGACGAGTAGCGGCCCTGAACAGGTTCATCTCACGATCATCCGATAAGTGTCACTTGTTCTACAACGTGCTTCGAAAGAACAAAGGCTTCGATTGGACAGAAGCACACGAGGAAGCACTACAAAGCTTAAAGAAATATATGTCCAATCCTCCACTGTTGACGAAACCAATTGAAGGTGAGAGCTTGCAATTGTACCTCGCTGTAAGTAACAACGCTGTCAGCGCAGTGCTCGTACGAGAAGGTGACCAACATCAGCAACCTATATATTATATAAGTAAGTCTTTCCTCGATGCTGAAACAAGGTACACGTCTATGGAAAAGCTTTTACTTGGCCTCGTAACTGCAGCAAAAAAGTTAAGGCATTATTTCGAATCGCATCATATAATCGTTGTTACTAACTATCCTCTTAAGAACGTACTTCGTAAGCCTGAACTTACAGGACGATTAGCAAAGTGGAGTATTTATCTTAGCAGCTTCGATCTAACGTATCAACCAAGAACAGCGATAAAATCTCAGGCGTTAGCAGATTTCGTAGCTGAATTCAGTCCTGGGATCGAAGAACCATCGTACGATGAAATCAGTAATGTGATGATTCATGACAACGAACCATGGACCATGCATGTTGACGGAGCTTCTAACGCACGAGGATCAGGATTGGGAGTAGTCCTGAAATCATCACATGGGGGCAATATGGTGTATTCGGTACGATGTGAGTTCAAAACCACCAACAACGAAGCAGAGTATGAAGCCTTGATTGCTGGATTGGATATGGCATATAACTTGGGAGCACGATGGCTACACGTACGAAGCGATTCACTACTAGTAGTGAACCAAATCAATGGCGAATTTCAAGCAAAAGATTCAAAGATGATATCGTACCTCAAGATCGCAAAAGATAAGATCGCACGATTCGATAAGTTCTCGATAGAGCAAATCCCAAGAGATCTGAATATGCAAGCCGATGCCTTGGCTAACTTGGGATCCGCATTCAATGAACCAGCTTTAGAAAGTGTTCCGATAATACATCTTATGTCACCAACAATCGAAGAAGCTCAAGTGATCGAAGAAAACCACGATTGGTCGAATGATATATGGAACTATCTCAAAAACGACCAGCTCCCTGAAGACAAATTAGAAGCCCGGAAAGTCAGACTTAAAAGCTCTCGATACACGATCTTCGATGATCAGCTGTATCGAAGGTCCACAACGGGTCTAATCTTACGATGCGTGGTGAATAAGCAACAAATCGATCGAATCCTTCAAGAGATGCATGATGGAGAATGTGGAAACCATTCTGGGGCAGAAGTCTTGCTAACAGAATCTCGAGACAAGGATATTATTGGCCTACTCTTCGAGAGGACTCGATAAGGTATGTTCAAAGGTGCGATGCTTGTCAAAGACACTCGGGTACGTCACATCTACCTTCTGAACCCCTACACTCTGTCTTAATCCCATGGCCATTCATGCGATGGGGGATGGACATCGTAGGAAAATTACCACCTGCTCCAGGTCAAAAAGTATTTTTACTTGTTCTTACTGATTATTTCTCTAAATGGATTGAAGCCGCAGCCTTCTCACAGGTTAGGGATAAGGAGGTTATCTCCTTTATCCAAACTAACATTATTTACAGGTTTGGAGTACCATCAGAAATAACGTGCGATAATGGGTCCCAATTTATAAGTGAGAGAACTCAAAAGTTCTGCGATGAACGCGGGATAAAACTCATTACATCGACCCCAAGATATCCACAATCCAACGGCTTGGCCGAATCCAGTAACAAGACCATTATTAATTCTATTCGAAAGAGGTTGAAAGCTGCAAAGGGTCGATGGGTCGAAGAGTTACCATCTGTTTTATGGGCAAATCGCACGACACCTAGAACTGCAACTGGGCAAACTCCTTTTTCCCTGGTATATGGATGTGAAGCAGTCCTTCCAATCGAATCACAAGTTCCTGTTGCTCGACATCGTACGATTGAACAAAACTCGATAGACTTGTGTTACGATATTGATGCTTTGGAAGAACTAAGAGAGAAAGCCTTTCAAAAAATGGCATCGCAGAAAGCCATGGTTGAACGCTACTTCAATAAAAAGGTAAAAGTCAAGGTATTTCAACTTGGGGATCATGTCCTGCGACGTGTCTTTCCGAATACACAAGAATCGAACGCTGGAAAACTTTCCATCAAATGGGAAGGACCTTACATCATTACCAAGATCGTGGGGAAAGGTGCCTATAAGATTTCAACCATCGAAGGTAATGAAATCCCCCGTAGTTGGAATGCAACTCATCTGAAAAGGTACTACTTCTAAAACCCTTTTTATTTTACTATTATTTCATCAAACGATTACTGACTTAGGCATCGGAGTGCCGTTGGTCAATCCAACGGCCACCCCTTAGCCAATTTTACTCGCAGGTAACGCACGATTATCGCAAGACATCGCACGATTATCGCAAGACATCGCACGATTATCGCATGATATCGCACGACTACCGCAGACATCGCACGATCTATGGCAAACATCGCCCGATAAAACAACATGCTCAAATCGCATAGAACTTAAAAGATGCATCAATCGCAAAAGCGCAAGTCAAAACGCCAGACGCATGATTAACAGAAACGTTTCTAAAAAATTTCTAAGTGCCTTAAACTCACGATAAACATCGCAAGTCAAAACGCACGATTAATTAAGGCCTTAAAACACTAAATCAGCTAAAACGCACGATTATCTATTTACTAAAAGTACTTAGAACAAAAATAACAAGTACTGAAACATCGCACGATTGCAAAAAATAGCTAATTTCATTAAAAAAGTACTTGAAAGTACAACGATTACATCAAAAGGAATTTAATTTTCAGGATTGGCTTCTACGCCAGTATCCTCTCCTACACTAATTTCTACGATAGGGGGAGGAACGTCTTCAACAGCCTTATCCACGATGACGGATCCAGAGGCGTCTTCATTCTTATCCTCCTCCTCGATCATCGTGACTTCGGCCTCTTTGCTCTTTTCAGCACCTTCCTCCTCTTCATCAGCATCCTTGGCGTCGTCAGCATCCAAGAGCTCATCGGATCCCATCGCATCGCGGAAGGCTCCCAACTCACCTTTAGCAGCTTCGATGGTGTACGTGCCACCAATGAATTGGCGTATTACGGCTGCACGGGCCACCATCCTAGATAACACCATCTCATCTTTGAGATCCTGGATCTCAGAGGATGAAGCCTTCTCTCGATCTGCCATCTCCGTGCGCATCGCAGCAAGTTCCTCCTCTAACTTGGCAATACGATTGTTGGCCGCTGTAAGCCTTGCACGTTGATCCGATCGAACGTGCTCAGCTTCATCCAGCTTAGCTATCAGATCATCAGCCTCAACCTTTTTGGCCTCCAGATCAGCAGCCATCTTAGATGCCTTCTCCCTAGCCTTCTTCGCCTCGTTCACAGCAGCCCTTTCACTGGACATCTTCGCCTTCATGTCCCTCTGAACGGTCTCCAACCTTTGATGAAGACCAAGACACGCCTGGAAAGCCTGCATAACACAAAATGATTAGAACACGTAATAATATAATCGTAAGATACAAACATCGTACGATAGCTTACCATGAAGGAGTACCCAACCGCACCAGCATCCAGCTCGCCAATCCGACGAGTGTCCATATGGGCTTTCTGCGATGGAAGCAGGTACTGTTCGATGGCAGGGAAGAGATCATCCTGGTTGATGACATCGCCATCCAGAAAGTTTGAGGGTAAAGAAATGTGAATCGACGACTCACCTTCCTTCCCCTTTGGAGGCTTGACCGAAGCTCTTTTCTCCTTTGGCATCGTAGGAGACATCGAAGGAGGAAGAGCAGTATGAATCGGGGTCGCATCGACCACATCATCCGCCTGTCGTACGGCTTCCTTTGATGCAATCGAAGCACCCGAAGAAGACCTTGTCTTCTTAGGCTGTGGCTCCATGCCACTTATCCCCTTCTTCTTCTCCAGAGCCCTCTTGGCCGCCGCTAAGTTGGCCAACTTCTTAGCAGGTTTCTTTTGGCCTGAAATAAGCAAGAAAAACATGCGTTAGTATCGTACGATAAAGTCAAGAAAACGTAAGATAAGAGGAAGAAATTATCGTACGATTTACCTTCCATCTCTTCTTCTTCTTCTTCTCCTTCACTTAGCACTTGAACTTCGAGCTCTTCGTCGCTATCCTCCCTTGGGCTTTTTCCCTTCGATCTGGCGTACGATCTTTCTTGAACACCGTACTCCAAGAAGCGATTAACAGCCTCGGTGGATTCCTCGAAAACAAATTCGATCTCTGTAAAAAGAAACGCACGATGAGAAATTATACGATAAAATTAATATTAAATACATAAGACGACCTATACCTAGTGAGTTCCATTCTGGGGCTACCCATCCACCTTCCTCCAAGACCGATGAGGATCGTACGAACGCATATCGAGCCTTCCACCCTCGATCAAACGCCTGAGTACCATGTACTAACATGGCATCACCCCTACCCTTGGGATAAATCCCATACCTATCGTAATCAGAGGGTTTAACGGTGTACGCCGAAAGAAGATCATCGACGGTGAAAGGGTCTCTACCCCAATTTTCCGTTACACGTTCGATAACACTCACGACCCTCCAGAATTGGGGCATGAGCTGTCCAGGGGAAAGGCTAAAACGTGTCATGAAAGCACGAGATAGAGGACTGTAAGGCCAAGTGAATCCTATCTTAAATGGGTATTCGAACAAGGCAAAGAAACCTGCCGGAGCTTCGGCGGGTCTAACCTCACCAGGTGATTTGATTACAGCCTCCTTAGGCATCCTAGCAAGTTTCCTAAGGTGGATTAGGTCGATTTCTCCCTGGATTGTGCTCCTAACCTCCATGATTTCCCTAAAACAAAGTCGATCTAGACTTCTACGCAACCTATCGAAACGCAATAAATCGAAGTTTCTAGGGTTCTTATCAGCCTTAATTTTCAAACGCATGAACTGAAATTGAAACTAGGGAAGAAAGATACCTTATAGGCGAATTAGATCCAAATCTTCTTAAAGATTAGAAGGATTCGGTTTGAGTTGAATTTGAATTCGAAAATCGGAAAAGATTTGGAGATAATTATGGAAGAAATCTTATCTTTATATGAAATTAAACTCCTTCCCAAGAAATTGAGGTCGAATCGAACATCGACACCTGTCCCTTATAACCGTTGCATTGACAGCTTGCACTTAACCAGGTTATGACGCCGTTAACGTGAAAAACGGTTCAGATTCGATAGATTAATCATGATAAAATCGATGTGCTAACAATTTAATTTTGCAGATGTAAGATTCAGAAAATCAATAACTTATTTTTCTAAATCTTGGGGGCAAACTGTTTGGGTGAAATTTTATCATCGAACGATCGAACAATTAAAATCGTAAGATATCTTCCAGGATGATATTCCTGTATTAAGATAAGGTCCTGAAGTAAAGATATAACTACCATCAAACAAAGATAAGTGGTCATCGAAGATAATCGTACGATATCATCATATGATCCTACGATCAACCTAACGATATACATGTTTGAGTTTATTCTTATTGCAGGCATGCTCATCTAAGATAAGCTCGAAGCATAGTCATCGCCTATCAAGCCCGATATGACCGTTTGAACCAGATATGCTCACCATTAAAGAGCCCGGACGTTACGATCGTGAAACACTCTTCAGTTATAGCCGTTGCATTTATTGCTCAATTATGATCAAACGGTTACAAGCTCAACAACTATAAAAAGAGACTCAAGACTGCACACAAGGGACAACTAATTCAAAAAGGAGATATAGCAATTACAATATTATTCTCTGTATTTACATTCGATAGCATTCATTTCCTTATTGTAATCGTACGATACAACTGTAACATCGAGGATATCACCCCTTATTGGTGATCAATAGTGCAACGTCGACTATCCTATTTAGTCGGCCGCAGGTTTTTTCCTCGATTCAGAGGTTTTTCCTGCGTCATCAATCTTTTTGTCTATTTATTCTCATTTATCGTACGTTTTATCCAACAAGAGTTCTTTCTTTTGACGATTTTGCCTCACGACATCTTACGATAATACTTAAGTAAATTTTTACACAAACATCCGTCCACAAGAAACCTTGATTCTTTCGTAGGACATTATAGAACAAATGGCATTTGTCCGATGATCGTGAGATAAATCGTGTTAAAGCTGCCACTCGTCCCGTTAACTTTTGGACCTCTTTGACATTTCTTGGAGATTGTATCTCGGTGATAGCTTTAACTTGTTCTGGACTTGCTTCGATTCCACGTTGTGTTACCAAGTATCCCAAGAATTTTCCTGCTCGTACTCCGAAGGAACATTTCGTTGGATTGAGCTTCATCTTGTATTGTCGTAGGATGCCGAACGATTGCTTTAAATGTGTGACATGATCAATCGAACGTTCTGACTTTACGAGCATGTCATCGATATAGACTTCCATCGTTCGACCAAGATGTTCTTTAAACATCATATTAACTAACCTCTGATACGTCGAACCTGCATTCTTAAGACCAAATGGCATAACTTTATAACAGTATATGCCTTTGTCTGTCATGAATGCGGTTTTTTCTTGGTCATCTGTGTGCATCAAGATTTGATTATATCCTGAATATGCGTCCATGAATGTCAACAATTCATGTCCCGCTGTTGCGTCGACCATAGCATCGATGTGAGGTAACGGGAAAGGATCTTTTGAACAAGCTTTGTTTAGATCTGTGAAATCGATGCAAACTCGCCACTTTCCATTCTTCTTTTGTACGACGACCACATTAGCCAACCATTCTGGATATTTGAGTTCTCGGATCTTCCCTGTCTTGAGCAGATTGTCGACTTGATCGTTGATTACTTTGTTTCGTTCGGGCGCGGGAATTTGCGACGTTTCTGCTTGATTGGTTTGAAAGTAGGATCAACGTTCAACTTATGTGATATAATGTTGGGATCTATTCCAACCATATCTTCGTGCGACCATGCAAAACAGTCCGAGTGTTCCTGCAAAAAAGATGTAATTGTATTTTTTATGTCAGGGGGGAGCGAGGCTCCTACGAAGACCTTTCGATCTGGATGTTCAGGATCGATTACGACTTCTTCTAGTCGAAGATCATCGTTCGATTTCTTCCCATCCTGGCTTTGTAATTGCTAGATGTCCTGCGACTTTCTCTTCATCGTAATCTTGTAGCATTCTCGTGCGACCTTGTTTTCGCTGGCAATTTCTTGAATTCCCCATGGAGATGGAAATTTGATCTTCTGATGATACGTCGAGGGGATTGCTTTCATCTCGTGGATCCATGGTCTTCCAAGAATAACGTTATATGCTGATTGGCAGTCCACAACGTTGAACTTCGTTTGTTTGTTGATGCCTTTGGCGAAGACAGGCAAGATGATTTCTCCGAGAGTGTTCATCGGGTCTCCATTGAATCCAATCAAGGTAGTACTTCGTCGTACGATTTCTGATCGTTTGATTCCCTTGACTTTAAGAGTATCTGCAAAAATAACGTTAGCCGAACTACCTCCATCAATCAATATTCTCTTAGTCGAACAGTTTCCGATTGTCAACTGTATGACTAGAGCGTCATGATGTTTATGATGGACCCCCTGAGTATCGTCTTTATCGAACGTTATTGTCATTGCATCGAGCTCTTTTTCCATCTTTGACTTGACTTCTTCGGGGATAGGACGTTCGTCTGGACCATCTCGTGCATGTCGCTTGGCAGCTGAATATGTAAGTCCGCATACTTCTGATCTCCCAGTGATGTAATTTACGACTTTTGTATGAACTGGTGACGCTGGTCGTCCTTGTTCTTCTAGGATGACGCCTTTCAGATGTCCTTTTGATTTCAAATATGAAATCTCCTTTTCGAGGCTGATGCATTCATCCGTCGTATGGCCGTGGTCTTCATGGAAGTCGCACCCTTTGTTTTGATCTTTGTCCTTGCTTGGTTTGTCAGATTTCTTTGGCCATCGTACGTTTGCATCAATCTTTCGTAACGAATCCACCAAATCTTTCGATGTACCTGCAAAATTGTAAGTAGATAATTCTGGATATCGTATTTTAACAGTACCTTTGCTTGGTCGAGCTTTTGACTCATGTCGAGGATTTCCAATCTTGTTTACTCTTTTGTGCTTAAAATCATGTTTTTGAGCACCAAGAGGTTTCTTTTCAGCAGAGTGCTTTCGTCGAAAGAGATCATCATCCTCTATTCTCATGAAAGCTAATGTTCTAGCTCGTACGTCGTCGAAGTTTTCTGGAGGGTATTTAGTCAACTCTAAATATAGTCCAGAGGAATCTTCTAGCCCACGCTTGTACGCCTCGATCGCAGTCTTTACATCGCAATTCTTTATTTCAATCATTGTCGCGTTAAATCTGTTGAAGTAGTCGCGGATCATTTCTCCAGATTTCTGTACGATGTAGTATAGGTCGCTGGTCTGCTTCTCCATCTTACGACTGCTAGCAAACTGTCGGGTGAATTGGTTTACCAATTCTGCAAAGGATCCAATACTCTTTGGCTTTAAGTTGATAAGCCATTGTAATGCTGCGCCTGTTAAGGTTGATCCAAAGCTTTTGCACATGCAAACTTCTTGATATTGCGCCGGTATAGGAACTGTCCACATAAGCTGCTTATATTGCGCTATATGTTCGACTGGATCTGTAATTCCGGAGTATTTTGTTGCGAAAGCTGGAATGGTGTATTTATTGGGTACGTCGACAAGAGCTAATTCATCGACGAACGGCGAGGCCTGAAATCCAGTTTTAGGTTCAACTTCGGCAGGTACTGCTGCTCCGGGTCACTTTGAAAGTAACGCGAACAGCTTTTGATTCTGTTCTTCCAGGGATTTCAGTCGTACGTTTAAAGGGTCTTCAATGGCCATTGGAATTGTTGGAATAAAACCAGAAGAGACTCCGGTACTGGGTGGTATTGTCGTATGAACGGTAGAACTAGCAACTGTAGGTATGTGACCAGGAATAGGAATCTGCTGGGATATGTTGTTGAAAGGTTCGAACGTGAACATGGGTGTTCCTTGAGGCATAGGAGGTGGACCCCGAGGCATAGGTGGCGGGCCATATGAGGTATTGGTGGTGGAACTTGTGGCATAGACGGTCGTACGTTGTTGTATTGTTGGTTTACAGTTGATAGTGGTACTGAGGCATTGAACGGTGGTCGAAGTGGTGGTCTCAGATGTTGAGGTGGATAAGGAGGAGGAATAGGCATCGATGTTCCTTGCGAAGCTCGGAGACGTTGGATTTCGTCATTAGCTTGTTGCAATTGTTGTTGTAGAGATGCTATGAATCCGTTATCCATTATCCTGCAGAAATAGCTCAAAGAGAACTCAAAGAAGAGGTTAGTACTAAGGCGCACTTTTCACCAAATGAAATTTTTCTCAAAACGGAGCCCCACGGTGGGCGCCAAATTGTTTATGTAAAAAATTACACAACTCGATGTCGTAAGAAACTTTTGTGAGGCTTAACCGTCGAGAGAAAGAAATTATAATCAATGATAAGTGCGAGAAAGTAAAATGAGACAAATAATTTGATGACGCAGGAAAAACCTCACGACGGAGGAAAAAACCTGCGGTCGACCTAAAAGATAAGTCGACAGAGCACTATAATCACCAAGCAGGGGTGATGTCCTTCAAGTATACATCCTCGGTCGTACGATTACAAATGAAACAATAATGAAATCGAATGTAAATTACAACTGATTCTCAAGAATAACCAATATAGAACTTGTAAACTTCGGGTAGACTTCGTGTCTTCAAATGTTGGCTTGATCCTTCTTTTATAGTAACTTCAGGATAACCGTCCAACGGTATTGTGGTTCATTAATGTTCCAAATCGTAACTGTCCAACGGTATTCTTGACCATTAATGCTGGGTTTATAACTGTCGAACGGTACTGCTGAGAGTTAATGTCCAGATTGTAACCGCTGCTAGAATCTTCCTTGTAACGGTCGATCCTGATGTTGTCGGTTTCCATCGAATGATATATATCGTATGACGTGTCCGTTGTAATGATGGACTCCAACGATCATGGCATAGTACTCAATCTCGGACTTTCTCAAAGGTAGACAATTGTTAGATATTATACTCAGCTTGCCTGCATCAAAGATATAAACTTCATATGTTTATTCGTTAGTACCGTCGTACGATATTGTAGTCATCGTTCGACTTAGTCGATGTATTCATTCGATGTTCAATGATCTTTGTTCGATAGTTCTTTTAGGTTTTATCTCAGGACCTTATCTTAATACAGGATTATTGTCCTAACGTTTGTCTTACGATTATAGTCGGTCGTCGTGCGATTGTGGATTTTTACCCTAACAGACGACGTCATTAGGACGAAGTCCATCTTTCCTGTTCTGGAGCAGTTCCACTCCCCTGCTCAAAGGCGCGCATGGAAGAGGCGGATATCGAGGATTTGGACGCCTCTGTCACGGGCATCTCCTTCTTGGTAAGTTTTCTACATCGTACGATTTTCTGAATCCATTGTTCATCTTTCTGACATTCTTTCTTTTTTCTTTGCAGGCTC
The DNA here is from genome assembly GCA_030169165.1 of Centaurea solstitialis. Lineage (NCBI taxonomy): Eukaryota > Viridiplantae > Streptophyta > Magnoliopsida > Asterales > Asteraceae > Centaurea > Centaurea solstitialis. Next base: position 50,658,824 of record CM058043.1, read on the forward strand.
TCCAAACGAGTCTTAGGCTCCATTCGCGGATGGCTAAGATTAAGGAGGAGATAGCATCGAACCAGAATGACGCTAAGCTGGCCAAAAAGGAAGCTGAGAAGGCCAAGAAGAAGCTGGCTCAATTGGTCGATGAGGTTAACGCCAAATCGGTCCAAATTGGAGATCTCGAGTCGAAGCTGGAGATCGGTGAGCGCTTCCAGGGCGAGCAGCGAGAGAGACTGAAGATATACCTCGATCGCACGAGGGATTTCGAGAAGGAGCTGCTCGACGTTCGATGGGAGAAGGCTGAGAGGGAGGAGGCCTTGTCGTCCAAGATCCAAGAGCTCGAGGAGGATGCTGCCTTGGCTCGAGTGGTCGCATGTACTGCGCTTATGCGACGTGTGGCTGCCGGGACTGTTACTTCACAGATGGCAAGCGAAGAGGTGGCTTCCTTTGTGCGAGTGATGGGTTCTGAAGATCTTCTTGACGAAGAAGACCTCAAGGGCCTGGACGAGGAGGCGGCGGTCGAAGGGGAGAAATCTGTTGAAGTCAAGGATGCCGGTGTCGAGGAGGAGGTTCCTGAAACCTCTGGATCCGTCTCTGTGCTTCCATTGGCAACTGAAGATGCCCCTGTCGTGGATCCTCCAGCTCCCGTAGAATAGTTTTGTAATCTTTTTTCATTTTTTTTGTAATTTTGCTAATTTAGCAAAGTATTAATGAAAAACTTTTGGTTTAATGATTGGTTATCGTGCGTTTTAGCCTTTGTCATATAATTTTAGCTTTTGTCTTGCGTTTTTAGCTTGTATCATGCGTTTGTAGCTTTGTATCGGGCGTTATAGCTTTTATTTTTGCACATATTTGTTTAAAGTCCTAAGACTTAGGTTTAGAAACGTTTCTTTTTATACTCATAAGAGTATACGTGCGACTTGCGAATTGTCTTGCGCTCTTGCGAAATAACCGTGCGTTTAAAGCAATTGGTTTAATCGTGCGATACTTGCGATAGTCGTGCGATACTTGCGATAATCGTGCGATACTTGCGATAATCGTGCGATACCTGCGAACAACATAGTTGCTAGGGGGTGGCCGTTGTTTTGACCAACGACGCTCCGACGCTCAAGTTAGTAATCGATTCAAAAGATAAATCATATGTAAATAGGTTAGAAATAGTACCTTTTGAGGTGATGAGCATTCCAACTACGTGGGATCTCTATACCTTCCATTGTCGTGAGTTGATAAGCTCCATTTCCAATTACTTTGGAAATCACGTAAGGTCCTTCCCATTTGATGGAAACTTTTCTGGCGTTTGGTTCTTGCGTGTTCTGAAACACATGTCGTAGGACATAATCTCCAACTTGGAAGATTTTGGCTTTTACCTTTTTGTTGAAATGTCGTTCGACTAGCTCTTTTTGTGCTGCCATCGTACGCAATGCGTTTTCTCGAAGTTCTTCTAGAGCATCCAGATCGTATGATAAATTTATGGCATTCTGGTCAAACGTACGATTTCTAGCAACAGCTATTTGGGCTTCTATTGGTAAGACGGCTTCGCATCCATATACTAAGGAATATGGAGTTTGTCCTGTTGATGCTCTTGGCGTCGTTCGATTTACCCATAAGACTGATGGTAGTTCTTCTACCCATTTACCTTTTGCTCCTTTCAACCTTTGTCGGATTGAATTGATGATGACTTTGTTGCTCGATTCAGCCAATCCGTTGGACTGAGGGTATCTTGGAGTAGAAGTGACTAACTTGATCCCATAGTTTTCACAGAACGTACGAGTTTTGTCACTTATAAATTGTGAACCATTGTCGCACATTATCTCGGATGGTACTCCAAATCTATGAATAATGTTGTTTTGAATAAAGGATATGACCTCCTTATCCCTGACCTGCGAGAAAGCTCCAGCTTCTATCCACTTCGAGAAATAATCGGTAAGCACAAGTAAATAAGCATTTTGTCCAGGAGCAGGGGGTAATTTTCCAACGATGTCCATTCCCCATCGCATGAATGGCCAAGGAATCAGGACAGAATGTAAAGGTTCGGATGGTCGATGAGTCATACCCGAATGTTTCTGACAAGCGTCACAATGTTGAACTTACCTTATTGCATCTTCTCGTAGGGTAGGTGTAACACCCCGCTAAAGCGGAAACGCGAGGCGTGACAGCTAAGATTTCAATGCGATAGGAGATAAACAACATCAAACATTTCATTTCAAGTTCATTGTTACAGTACCAAAAGTTACATAACCAACGATAGTTACAAGGTTCAAATATTACAAAACAACGTTACAAAAGAAAAGTTTAGGTTTGATGTCGGTTGCAGCACAAACACATTCTAATACCTTCTATCTTCCTGAAAAGCATGTTAAACACAAGTGTCAACTACAAGAGTTGGTGAGTTCACAGGTTTTATATGCACAAAACATTTTCATATGCAGAAATCTTTATTGTAAAACCAATGTTCAACCTCAACTGTTAAACATAACATTTATGCAAGATATATTCTCGAGCCACTACTAAACCTAAACCTTTGCCCCAACGATCTACCTCAGAGGTGGTAGCGAACCACATGGGTAGAGCGTTCTCGCGAACTACCTCAACGGTGGGACTAAAACCCCACATGTGTAGACGCTGCACTACCTCAGCGGTGGGACTAAATCCCACATGTGTAGTACCACATATGATTACGTGCACCCTATACTCGTCAGTAAACAAGGGTGGGTCCACTCTACCAAATAGCGCTATCCACAATAACCATTGGCTCGAAACGAGTTAATAGTAGTGTATTCAACATGGGACTTTTACTCAATATATATCATGCCGCATAACATTTCAAATTTAGCTCACAATACATTTCATTTCATTTCATTTCATTTCGTTTCGCAATAATTTCACAATTTTTCACATTCATTTATAAACATGCTTTTCACCCCAAAACTCGTAAAAACGGTAAAAACGGGGGCTGTGAATACTCACCTCGAGTGATTAGCGTTCAAACAAACGTTAGTGCGTTTTCGTGTCTCGGCCCCGAATCTAGAATTGCCCTAACAAATACGTAATTTTTAACGTAAGTTCCAAGATCAACGGTTCCTAAGTCATAAATCGCACCAATATCCATTATAATGCCGTTACGTTGTTTATGTAATCCAATATAATAAAAGTTTGTTTTGGTGCATTTTGAAGACTTCCAACTATTTTGGAAAGCTTAAAGTTCATAAAGTTGGGTTTTTGGTCAATTTCCAGAATCTGTCCAAAATATTAAGTTGTAAAAACGTCACCTTTGAGCTTAAGTCCACCAAATGATAAATCCTCAAATTTTTACCCTCTGATTTAGGGGATGTTAGGAACAATCTCACCAAATTTCACAATTTGTAGAGGTGTTTTACTATTTTTAAACATTTTTGCAAAATCAGTGCACACTTTTATTTTTCAAAGATACATGTCAGTAAAGTTTTGTTCATAGAGAGTTCATTATCCCACCAACTCACGAATTTCCAAAGGGATTTTCTAAATAAAACCTATACCAAGCTAATGAGACAAGATTCACATCATTTAGGTGATTTTTGAGAGAGATATGCCTCTTTAAAGTTGTGCATGTGGATCTGCCATCTTGGGACAGCTTGCACCATCAACTTGTTTTCATTGGTTAAACCCTCAAAACTCCTCTAACTGACATGATTTTGGACTCATTGGAAAGCTAACTCAGAGTACTTGAGTTTAGAATTAAAAAGTTTGCATTTTGGATAAGTTATCAAAGAGTTATACAAGTTTGAAGATGACCCAAATTTCTGACCAAGTACTGTTGCACACGAAAATGTTTAATGATGGTTAAGGGTCCATATCTTGGAGTTTTTACACGATTCCAGTGGGGTTTGAACCCTAACACCTTAAATATTAATCCATAAAAATTTCAAAAAGAAATGAGTTCGAGAAAACCCTTTTTGGGTCGTATAAACTACATGCAAAAACTTGGACAAAATCTGTCAAGAATCAAACTCCATTTTCATCACCAAAACACATAAAATCATAAACTTTTGGGGTTTTTCTTGCTAATAAACCAACATCTCTTATTATACACTAAATAAATAGATGAAATATGTATTAATACCATCAACACACATGCATGAACTATCATCAAAGTTCAGCCCCAAAATGATATTCAAAAACATCAAACCAAAGGATTTTTGCTTCAAGTCTTGTGTTCTTGGGGAGGATTCATGGATTTTCACCTTCATTGAATGTTTAAACACATTTCTAAGGTTCAATCTCATCCTCAAACATCAAGATTGTTGTTAATCCATAAAAGAGGGATTAAACCTCAAAGAAAGTAGAAGAAAGCTCAAGAATGAGCCAAAAATCGAAGCTATACAAGCCTACAATGCTCTTACCTTTTATGAACAATAATAAAACTTCCAAAAACTTGTTTTAATCTTCAAGAACTCAGATTGTAGATGAATATGTGGCTGGAAATTTGAGAGAAAAGAGAGAGTTTAGAGAGAGAAAGATGCTAGAGAGAGAAGAGAGGTTTGAAAATGAAATGGGGAAATGGTGGTGATGATGGTTTTGATGGAAAAGAGGGAGAGAGGTGTGATTGGGGGAGGGTGGCCGGCCATATGGCCCACCCAATCCCATTTTATCTCTCTTTTTTTTTTGTTAAATTAATGTTTAAATTACACAGCTTAATTTCACGCAGTGTCGGTTTTTAGCGCGTTTTTGGTAGAAACCGAATTTTCGAGGGAAATTTCGAATCATTTAAATTTGTTTAATTATTTCTAAATAAAATAACTTAATTTTTCTGAAAGTCAACTTTAATTTGGCATTATAGGAATATCGGGTGACTTCGGGCCGGTTCGGGCTTTTTCGGGCAGTTTTCGGGACTTTTAGGTTTTAGCCTAACTTTTTCACGCAAACTAACCTAGATTATCCAGGCAACTTAAATTCTACCTTTTTCACCTACGGGAACGCTACTGAGTGAATTTAACGAGTAGCTAACCTGAATGTCAAAAATTGACGGATGTCACAGTAGGCCAATAATAACCTTGTCGTGAGATTCGATTGGCAAGGCTTCTGCCCCCTACATGATTCCCACATTCTCATCGTGCATTTCTTGGAGAATTCGATCGATTTGCGTCTTATTTGTGACACATCGTAGAAGGAGTGCAGTTGTGGATCTTCGATAGAGTTGGTCTTCAAAAATTGTATATCTTGAAGCTTTGGACCTTGTCTTTCGGGCTTCCATTCTGTCTTCAGGGAGTCGGTCGTGCTTGAGATAATTCCATACGTCAATTGACCAATTATAGACTTCTTCATTCATTTGTACTTCATCTTTTGCTTCAATTGTTGGCGTCGTAAGATGAAGTATTGGGATATTTTCCATAGATGGGTTGTGGAATGCAGATCCCAAGTTAGCTAATGCGTCAGCTTGCATGTTTAGATCTCTTGGTATTTGTTCGATCAAAAAGTATTCGAATCGTGCGATTCGATCCTTAACAGCTTTGAGATAGTTCATCATTTTTGAATCTTTTGCTTGAAAGTCTCCATTTATTTGGTTGACTATCAATAAAGAATCGCTTCGAACATGCAACTATTTTGCCTCCAGTCTAAGAGCGATATCCAATCCTGCGATCAGAGCTTCATATTCTGCTTCGTTGTTTGTGGCTTTGAATTCGCATCGTATAGAGTATACCATGTTTCCCCCTGTTAGAGCAAATATTATTGTATCCGAGATCTCAAGATGAGGAAATAATATTCAAGTCAAACATTGTCAAAGGATGGAAGTCAAAGAAGAAAGTCAAGCATCAAAGTCAAAGTCAAAGCAATTAATAGAAAAGTCAAAGATGTAATTAGTAAAGTCAATGTATGTGTATGTTGAGGTCAAGGGTATATATAGAGTGTTAGAAGGAGTTAGTTAAAGAGACTTGATAGAAGGAACTTGATTGTAACATTCATTAGTGAGTTCTAGAGAGAGATTCTAGAGAGAGAAAGTTCATATTGTAAAGATTTACATGATGAAATGAAGATTTGATGATTTGATCCATTGTTTCTTGCACTTACAATTGGTATCAGAGCCATGGCAGAAGATTTGTGCATAATTGGATGAAGATTTGAAGAAATTTGATGGAAAATTGAAGAAATGGGTTTTATAGATTTTTGTGTAGATTTGTAGATTTTTGTTGTAGATCTTGTAGATTTGTGTGTGTTTTTGTGTTTCTAGTGTGTTTTTTAATCATCTCTAATCATTCTAGATCAAATTTGCTTCAAAATTTGAGTTTTGATTTTTGAAGATCTTCAAAGTTCATCAATGGAGGTCATGAGTGATTGTGAGATTTAGTGTGTTTTTGATTCGTTTTTGAGTGGATTTGTTTCTAAAAAGTGTTTTTGGACATAAATCTGCCTTTTGTTTTTGGTTTTAGAGGTTAATTGTGTGTTTTTAAAATTTTTGAGTTGAATGTGTTCTTCATGTTCTTGAGTTTTTCTTGGGGAAGAAGGTGAAATTTTTGGGTGTTTGATCCAAAATTTTAAGAATTTTTTGCAAAAAGTTGTTTGTGGGTCAAATTAGAATGTCTCGAGTCTATGTTTGGTGTTTTACAAGGCTTTGGTAAGTGGAAAAAGTGGGTCAGACTCGAGATAGAGGTCAGAAAACTCGAGTCAGCACTCGAGTTAGCAAACAGAAGCTCGGTCAGATCAATATTTCTCGGTCAGAAGCACTTGGTCAGAGGTCAGAGTCGAGTAAGAGCTCGGTCAGAGATGCTTTTGTGGGTCAGATCTCAAACAGCGCTCGGTCAGCGTGAGTCAGAGGGTGCTGACCGCTTCGTGACATCAGCCTGACGTCAGCGTGACGTCATCCGCTCGAGACATCAGGCGCATGAAGCGCACATCAGGCGCGTGCAGGCTTAACTCGAGCGTGTTTCTCGGCGCGTGGAAGCGCGTGGGCTCTCATCTGTAGCGCGTGTGGGCGCGTGTATAGCGCGTGAGGCGCGTGTGTGCGAGTGTACAGCGCGTGGAGGCGCGTGAAGGGTGTATCTCGAGCCATTTTTTCGTATTTCGAGCCATTTGTTCAGTATTTCGAGCCATATGTTGTATCTCGAGTCTTGTGCTTGTTTTGAGTGTTTTTTAAATGTGTTTGAGCTATTTTTGAGCTAGTGTACTTGCAAGTTTTATTGTTTTTCTTTTCTTTATTTCTTTTTCTTTTATTAAATAGTTGTCTTGTGATTTTCTTGTCTGTTATTCTTTTAGTCCATGTACTCGTGATTTTTAAAATTGTTGAGTCGGTTAAACTTCATGTGTTGTCATTTTTAGTACTTCAAGTTTATTTTTTACCCATTTTTCTTCAGAATTTTTGATTTGTTTGAAATAAATCGTTTGTGCACTATTTACACTTCTTATCGAAGTTTCTGTTGACGATCCTTATTATCCTCTGTGCAGATAACAATGGATTCTGATGATGAAATACATTACGAAAGAGATTGGGATAAAACAAAGAGACTTGAACGTGAGAAAGCTAGTCTTACAACACAACTTGCAAAAGCCGTTGCTCAATTTAAAGAAAAAGAGCTTCATATGAAAAATCATATCAAAGAACAAGAGCTTCAAATGAAAAATCAGATTAAAGAGAAAGAGCTTCAAATGAAAAATCAGATCAAAGAGAAAGAGCTTGATTTTGAAAAACAGATTGCAGAGACAAAGCTTCAATGTAAAAAGCAGATTAAGGAGTCAAGCAAGATAATTCAATTCTTAGATGAGAAGCTTCACAAAAATGGTGTATCTGAACGGACAATTTTTCTAAACAAACCCAATGCACTCAGAGATGTTTATGAGGTTAAATGGGGTTTAGGATATGAGAATCCAAATTTGTTGAAAAAGGCTTTTCAGGAGAAATCTGCATTTTATGATCTTTCAAGTATGTTAATGAGCACCAGATTTCCTTCTTTAAAAGGTTTTGAAATGAAGGAAGAATTCTCAGAAATGCAAGAGATGAAAAAACATGATCCTTTATATTATGATCCTAAATATCATAGGGTCAAGTTTGTATATAATTCAGACACTCTGAGAATCAAATCAAAAGACTCGTCTAATTCTTCTGATTTTCTGGTTTATCCAGATATTCATTCATCTCAAGAATCAGATGTCAAAGCTAAACCTTATGTTCCTACATTGGTTTTAGAAGAGAAGATTGTGGATCTTGAAAATCTTCTCAAAACGACTCAATCTGAGTATGAATTTCTCAAATTCAAAGAAAAGACTGAGCACAATGCTGAAAGAGAGATGCTTCTTGAGCAAATCCAGTCTCTACAACAAGTTGTGCATGAAAGTGAGCATGATCTGGTTAATGAAAGAAACAGGTTTGCAAAAGACAGAGAAGAATATGTTCAAGAGATTTTAGAGCTTCAAAGGACAGTGGCTGATCTTCAGAAATTGTTAGAAGACAAAGGTGGACAGGAGAAGCAAAATGTGGAATTAGAGTTTGCGAAAGAAAGACACATGTTTGAAACAGAAATTGAGAAGCTTACAAAGACTGTTTCTGATCTTCAAAATACTTTAATAGAAGAAAGAAAGGTATTTGATTTGAAAAGTGTTAATCTTTCAAAGAAAATATCTGAGTTAGAGACGAAGATTATCCTAGATAAGAAGAATTCTTTGAAGAAACCGAATCTTCGTATTGGGAAATATCAGAATATGATGCATGAATTTGAAGAAGAGATCCAAGTTGTTCACTCAGAGAGGAAAGTTGATGACAAGAAAAGTATTGGGCTTCAAAAGCAGATTGTTGACTTACAAAATCAGTTATCTGATGAAAGAAGTCAATTTAAACGAAAGGAGAAGGTGCTTCAGCAAGAGAAGTCTGTTTTGGAACAGATAATTGCTGAACCTAAGAAGAAGAGTGTTGAGGAAAAGGATTTTGAGAATCAAAAGGTGTTGTTTGAGAATGAAATAAAGAAGCTTACAAGCAAGTTATCTGGATAATCAACTGATATCATGAATGAGCAAAGGATGCGATCTGATCAACAGCAGAAGATTGATGATCTTCTTGAAGAGAGAAACAAACTATCTGCTAAAGTAAAGGAACTTGAGGAGATGGTCTTCAAAGTTAATTTGACTGAACAAAGGAGTCCTGATGTTATCTTACAATCATCATATCATGATGATACTAACTCTGTGTGTTCTTTCAAAACAGCTCATGATTTCTTTCATGTGGATGTTGCCCCACGGCATAAGATCAATTCAAGTGGTCAGATTCGTTCGTCTAATCTCTTCTATGATCGTCGTGTTGATCGTTCAGGTAATCATCATTCTCCAAAAGATAACTTTGTTTGGAAAATTAAGGAATCTACTCAAAAGGTAGATCAAACAAAATCTTTTGTTTCAAAATCTAAAGTTCAAAAGAACATATCATTTCAAGACACATCTTTTGGTAAGTCTAATTTGGTTTATTCTCGATATCACCATATTAGGCCTTTCAAAAGACAATCATATGGTTCTTCTTTGAACTCAAATGATTTTGTTTGTGATGATTATATAGATGATAGATTTGGAATTTACAAAATTTCTTCTTACAGATCATCTTTGTTTAACAAAAGAGGATCCACATCCAAGTGGATACCAAAATCCGTTTTATCTTGATTTTGCAGGATAGTGGCTCCTGAATAATTCAGTTCAGGACCCGATCTTCAATGATTAGTGGCTTCTAAACAATTCGGTTTAGGACCCGGTCTTTAATGCCTGAGCTTGAATGTAAGTATCCTTCTAAACCCTTAGTATATAATTTGCGATTAATTGTGTTTAACCGTGGTGTTCATCATAAGGAACTTACTTGTGTTAGTTTCTTTTCGATTCTAAATTGTTTCACGAATTACCACGTGTTATAATTTTCTTCACATTGTTATTTCCACATCTCATATATTCGTTGAAATTATTCGGTGGAAATACCCTCGCTTGAATTCCAAGTTGATTTCAATGCACGTTATTTCATTTCAATGATTCATTACTTATTCAGATTATTAATTGTGAATTGTTCTTCACAATTAAACTTTCTAATCATTGATTCATTTCTTGAATACACTGTGCTTACTGAGTATATCTGTTTAGCGCTTGAATTTTGTTCTTTGAAATTCACGATCAAAATTTTTGATTTCTACAATCAATCATCACTTGTTAGAGCATTTGAATGAATTTCTTCCACATCTAATCTCATCAACAAATGTTCCCCATTTATATTCAACATATGTTCCCATATACATATTGTATCACATATGAATCACCATCATATCACGTTCTGGTATGAATATACTCAACGTTTCAAAGAATATCATTTCATGATATCAACTTATGTGTGATAGGATAAAGAAGTTTCTATGATCAATCCAGAGCCGGAGGATCTACCCAAGAAACACATCCCTAGGTTAGACCTAGTTTGTGAGGGTATGCATGAGGTAAAATGCCGAGAGCTTGAGTGTAGGGGAGTAAAAAGAAAATGGTGAGTGTGAGACAGGATCAAAAAGAATAAAAGAAGATCCTTCCCAAACCGATACAGTTATCCGGGTAACCACACAATCTATTCATTCTCATTCTTTGGGGATGAATATTGAAACAAGACATGGACCCAGTGTCATAACTCGTGTCACCCTACCGAGCTACTCAAATATCTCTTAAAAGATGTTTGTTTCAATTTCTCACGGAGAATTAGCATATCATCTATCTAATCTTCACTCGGAAGATTTAGATATTGAAACAAGGAAGATATCCTCTCCGGTCTCCGAACTTCATATTCTATGCACAAGAGTCATTGATTTTCAATCTGCGTCCCAGGTTGAATCAATATTTGAGCCTAATTGATATGATGATATTTCTTTGACACTTGCACGAGTCTTTGTGATTCCAATTGCATATCTTTGTGATATTGCCGGAACAGTCTGAGAACTTAGTTTTATAACTTTGATTCAGTGATGACTGGAAGTCCTATCAGTGCTACCCTGTTGCCAACACTGAAAATAGGCCACACAATTCTATGAGTTGTTGTGTCAATAGTTGCTAAATGTGCTTCTATGTTAGCCGATTACCCATCATTTGAGGGGGAGCAACTTGAGCTGGATTTGAGGGGGAGCACTCTGATATGGATGAGATATTTGATTGAGGGGGACATATGGTTCTTTGAATGGTAAACCAACTTTTGAGGGGAGTAGTTCCTGTGAATGAGCTATTTGATGATGGTGTCTTTGATTGTTCATGATACTCAGGATTCTCCTAATCATCATGAGGGGGAGAAGTTTCATCAAAGACATATGCGAAGACACAATGAAGGTATGGGAACTATGTGTAAGAGTTCAAAATGTTATATGTTGAAGAGTTCAAGATATCAAGTATGGTTGATTGAAGATTTCAAGATGTTTGGGTAAATCAAGTATCAATGTTGATCGTGATATAAGTGTTGATATTTCATGAAGAAAAAGATGATAGTGTCAAGAGTTGAAGATGAAAACATTTGAAGAACATTCTGATGGTGGATTGAGAGGAAATATGAATGAAGAGGAATAATTGATATAGAGTTTGAAAGAAGAAAGCAAGAGTTAAGGGGGAGCTAAAGAGAATTCTGAATTTGAATCTTTTGAATCTGAGGTTGAAAAGCCTTGGATTTAAAGGTTGATATCAAGTTGTGAAGATTGATGAGAATGTTGGATTGATCAAAGATATCAAAGTTGGTTAAGAAGCTTGACAGTGTAGTGGATTGATTCAAGTGTTTTACAGTGTTTTTGATTCAAGAAAGAATTATGCTTTTCTAAAAGACGAGTTCATGTTTGAAGACTTTGCTCTGAAGATGATGCTTGCATATATGGGGAGATTGTTTGTTGTATGGCTTTTGTAATTGGAGACAGTTTGTTTGACTTGAAGACAGAAGATCGTTAAAGCTGAAGCTCATTTTTGAAGAGTGATCTCGAATACAAAGGGGGAGATTGTTAGAGCAAATATTATTGTATCCGAGATCTCAAGATGAGGAAATAATATTCAAGTCAAACATTGTCAAAGGATGGAAGTCAAAGAAGAAAGTCAAGCATCAAAGTCAAAGTCAAAGCAATTAATAGAAAAGTCAAAGATGAAATTAGTAAAGTCAATGTATGTGTATGTTGAGGTCAAGGGTATATATAGAGTGTTAGAAGGAGTTAGTTATAGGAGACTTGATAGAAGGAGCATTATTGTAAAATTCATGTGTGTGCTTTAGAGAGAGATTCTAGAGAGAGAAAGTTCATATTGTAAGATTTACATGATGAATTGAGAATTGATTGATTTGATCCATTGTTTCTTGCACTTACACCCCCGTGTGATGATTTTAAGACAACAGCTAGTCCACATCCTCGTACATTCGAAGAACCGTCAACGTAGAGTAACCAAGGTTTGTTATCTGAAATCATCACATTATTGACCTCGTCGCACATCGTTGGCTCTAGTCCTGGAGAAAATTCTGCTACAAAGTCTGTCAAAGCTTGTGATTTAATTGCCGTCTTGGGTTTGAATTCAATGTCGAACCCACTGAGATAGATGCTCCACTTAGCTAGACGTCCTGTTAGTTCTGGCTTCCGAAGTACCGTCTTAAGTGGATAATTAGTCACAACAAGAATATGGTGCGACTCGAAGTAATGCCTTAGCTTTTTTGCTGCAGTCATGAGACCCAACAGCAATTTCTTCATGGACGTGTACCTGGTTTCTGCGTCGAGGAAAGATTTGCTGACATAATAAATTGGTCGTTGCTGTTGATCTTTCTCTCGCACGAGTACTGCACTCGTCGCATTTTTGCTTACTGCCTAGTATAGCTGCAAACTTTCTCCTTCGACTGGTTTTGTCAACAGGGGTGGCGATGTCATGTATTGCTTCAATTCTTGTAGAGCTTTCTCATGTTCGTCTTTCCATAAGAAACCTTGATTCTTTCGTAGGACATTGTAGAACAAGTGGCATTTATCCAATGATCGTGAGATAAATCGGGTTAAAGCTGCCACGCGTCCTGTTAATTTCTGGACCTGTTTGATATTCCTTGGAGATTGTATCTCGGTGATAGCTTTCACTTTCTCTAGACTTGCTTTGATTCCTCGTTGCGTCACCAAGTACCCTAAGAATTTCCCTGCACGTACTCCGAAGGAACATTTTGTTGGATTGAGTTTCATCTTGTATTGTCGTAGGATGTCGAACGATTGCTTTAAATGTGCTACATGATCGATCGAACGTTCCGACTTCACGAGCATGTCGTCGATATAAACCTCCATCGTTCGACCTAAATGTTCCTTGAACATCATATTAACCAGCCTCTGATACGTCGAACCTGCATTCTTAAGACCAAATGGCATGACTTTGTAACAGTATATGCCTTTGTTTGTCATGAATGCGGTTTTTTCTTGGTCATCCGTGTGCATCGGGATTTGGTTATATCCCGAATATGCGTCCATGAATGTTAACAATTCATGTCCTGCTGTTGCGTCGACCATAGCATCGATGTGAGGTAATGGGAAAGGATCTGTTGGACAAGCTTTGTTTAGATCTGTGAAGTCGATGCAGACTCGCCACTTTCCATTCTTCTTCTGTACGACGACCACGTTGGCCAACCGTTCTGGATATTTGACTTCTCGGATCTTTCCAGTTTTAAGCAGATTGTCGACTTCATCGTTGATTACTTTGTTGCGTTCAGGTGCAAACTTGCGATGTTTCTTCTTTAACGGCTTGAAAGTAGGATCCACGTTTAGCTTGTGCGATATAACATTGGGATCTATCCCGACCATATCTTCGTGCAACCAGGCAAAACAGTCCGAATGTTCCTGCAAAAAAGATATAATCGTGTTTTTTATTGGCAGGGGGGAGCGAGGCTCCTACGAAGACCTTTTGATCAGGATGTTCAGGATCAAGTACGATTTCTTCTAGTCGAAGATCATCGTTCGATTTCTTTCCATCCTGGCTCTGTAATTGCTAGATGTCCTGCGGCTTTGTCTTCATCGTGATCTTGTAGCATTCTCGTGCGATCTTCTTTTCACTGGCAATTTCTTGAATTCCCCATGGAGAAGGAAACTTGATCTTCTGATGATACGTTGGAGGAACTGCTTTCATCTCGTGGATCCAAGGTATTCCAAGAATAACATTATAGGCCGATTGGTAATCTACAATGTTGAACTTTGTTTGTTTGTTGATGCCTTTAGCGAAGATAGGTAAGATGATTTCTCCAAGAGTGTTCATCGGGTCCCCATTGAATCCAATCATAGTAGTACTTCGTCGCACGATTTCTGATCGTTCGATTCCCATAACTTTAAGAGTATCTGCAAAAATAACGTTAGCTGAAGTGCCTCCATCGATCAATATTCTCTTAGTCGAACAATTTCCGATGGTCAACTGTATGACTAGAGTGTCATGATGCTTATGATGGACTCCTTGAGTATCATCTTTGTCGAACGTAATTGTCATCGTGTCGAGCTCTTTTTCGGCCTACGACTTGACTTCATCGGGGATAGGGCGTTCGCCTGGACCATCTCGCGCATGTCTTTTAGCAGCAGAATACGTAAGTCCGCATACTTCTGATCCTCCGGTGATGCAGTTTACAACTTTAGTATGAACTGGAGATGCTGGTCGTCCTTGTTCTTCTGGAATGACACCCTTAAGATGTCCTTTAGACTTCAAATATGAAATCTCCTTCTTGAGGCTGATGCATTCATCCGTCGTATGGCCGTGATCTTCATGGAAATCGCACCATCTATTTTGGTCTTTATCTTTGCTTGGTTTGTCAGACTTCTTTCGCCAACGTACGTTTGCATCAATCTTTCGTAATGAATCCACCAAGTCTTTCGATGTGCCTGCAAAATTGTAAGTAGATAACTCTGGATAATGTATTTTAACGGTACCTTTGCTTGGTCGAGCTTTTTGTTGAGTCTAATACCACTGCTCTCATGAAAGTTAATACTGCTGATTACCACTGCTGGCAATGGAAGGTTACTACTGCTAATGAAGATTGAAGTTTACCACTGCTGGTATGTGATGAAGGAATGAAGATCAAGGTTACCACTGCTGTATCAGATTACTACTGCTCTTGAAGATTACCATTGCTGGTTTTGATGTTAACACTGCTGGTGCAAAGTTAACCCTGCTTATGTTTTTACCACTGCTATCAGAAGATGATAAGGAAAGGATTGTGATGACTTGAAGATATAGACAAGATACGATATGCTTGGAGATATTTTAGAGATTATCTTGTAAATCTAGTTTCCTTATTGTAATCTGTTATGTCGTATATATAGCTGATAGGTTCGTTATTGTTAGATACAAGTTTTTGATAGCTTTTGTGTTAGAATTAAGAGCCTCAAGATTGTTCTTGAAATCCCTGCAATAGAGAAGTATTGCACGTCTGTTTTGATCCTGTTCAAACAGATTGGGGCTTGTAGTTGTAATCATTAAGCTATTAAGATCAATATACACAGTTTGTTTGAATTCATTGTTCTGTTTTAATCAAAGTGTTATTCCGCAAACTTCTTTGATTAAGTATTCTGTTCTTGATATTGAGATACAGATCCTGTCAAGTGGTATCAGAGCTTGTGTTCAGAATACTCTTTAATCAATGGATTCCCAGGATTCTGTTCTTGTGTCCAAAGTCCCCATGCTCAAACCCAATGAGTTTGAGATGTGGAAAATCAGAATTAAGCAATACATGCTTCTTACTGATTATGCCCTATGGGAAGTCGTTGAACATGGACCAAGTGTCCCTGAACCTGCTGTTGCTGGAGCACCCCCAAAATCTGATGCAGACAAAAAGAGGAAGCAGACTGAGATGAAAGCCTTAAGCACTCTGCTGTTGGCCATTCCCAATGAATACCAACACCAGTTTTGTACCTGCCCTGATGCAAGATCACTGTGGATTGCACTGGAGAAGAGATTCTCTGGAACCAAAAGTTCCAAGAGAAATCAGAAAGCCCTATTGAAGCAACAATATGAAAACTTCACTTCTACAAAGAATGAGTCCATGACTCAAACTTTTGACAGGTTCAACAAATTAATTGGAGAACTTGCCAATGTAGATGTGAAGATGGAGAAGGATGAAGTCAATAGAAAATTCCTCAGATCTTTGAGTGAGGAATGGACTATGTACACTGTGTCATTCAGACAAGGAGATGACTTGGAGGACAAGGAGCTTGAAGATCTATACAATGATCTCAGGATTTTTGAAGCTGAAGTGGAGGCCAAAAGAAGACCAACTGGATATTCACATACTATTGCTCTTTACTCCTCTGAAAATCCTTCTTCTAATATTAATACTGCTAGTACTACTCATGTTAATCCTGCTAATAATAATCATGACAGTACTAATGATATATCATCTGTGTCACAGGATACTAATGGGGATGCAGTCTTGGAAGCATTCCTTGCCAATCATGTAAGATCTCCTCTGATCAATGATGATCTTGAACAAATCAATGCTGATGATTTGGAGGAGATGGACATCAAGTGGCAGATGGCCATGTTAACAATGAGAATGAAAAGATTTATAAGGAGGACTGGCAGGAACAACTTTGATGCCAAAAGAGGAGATCTTGCTGGATTTGACAAATCTAAGGTGAGATGCTACAAGTGCAATGAGCCTGGCCACTTTGCCAGAGAATGCAAAGGGAGTGGCACTCATCAAAAAGCCAAAAATGGAGGACAAGCACATGCTTCAAGACCCAACAGAGGCACAAATTCCAACTCTTCTCAAGCCTTGGTATCACAAGAAGGCATGGGATTTGACTGGAGTGATCAAGCTGAAAAAGCCCTCCAGAATCATGCCTTGATGGCCAAAATCACTGAACCTGAACTTCCAGCAGAGGTATCCTCTAAATTATGTTCTGATTCTTGTATTGAAACTGTTAAGAAGTATAGGGATCACAATCAGACTATGAGTGATACCATCAAGACAATGGAAGTTGATAGAAGAGAGTATAGGATAGTCATTGAGAATCTGGAGGACCAAATCAAGTCCTATAAAGAGAATGAACTCCAGTTTGAGTATGACTACAATTACTGGAAGTGGGAGAAAAAGGAGTTTGAGAAGAAACTAGTAAAGTCTGGTGAGGAATTAGAATCTGTCAAGAAAGAATTAGAAAAAGCTAAAGAAGATCTTGATAAATTTTCTAAGTCCTCTAAAGCCTTGGAAGAAATTCTAAAGGCTCAAGTTCATGATGAACTCAAAAGAGGGATAGGATATCACAATACTCCTCCACCCCGCAATCACACCTCTATTCCTCCTACCACAGATATCCTAGATAGACTAAACAGAGAGGAACTGAAAGAAGGAGTGTGTGATGTAGATCCCTCAAGCAGTGATGATGAGGAAGAACAAAAAGAAAAGACTAAAAACAAATCCCAAGAGACTGTCCCTGAGGAAAATCAAATCCTCACCAATGAAAAGGGTGGTATGCCCTTTGTACCCAGTAAGATTGCTACAGTCTCTAGGAAAGGGAAGGAGAAAATAGTTGACCAGGAACCTGCAACTTCACAACCTAGTGTCAAAGGTGGTAAACCCACTCATAAGAATGACAGTGATCCTGGTACTTCTAAACAGCCTCAAACAAGTGCCAAACCAAGAGGAAACAAAAGGAATTGGAACAACCAATGGGCTCAAACTCATGGTGTTGATCTGAACAAGATTAACAAACCAAAACCCTGCTTTATATGCTGCAATCTCAACCATCTGGCTAAAGACTGCTACTATAACCCTTTTAATCAAAGAATGACTTTTCAAAATCAAAGGGTTAATTTTCAGAATCAAAAGCAGTTCCAAACTAGAAGGACAGAGTATAATAGCAGAGGGTTTGTTCCAAAACCTATTGTTAAAAGACAATTGGTTCAGAAAAGAAAAAATCAACCTAAAAAGAAAGTCAGTGTCCAAAAGAAAAAGGTTGAAAAGAAGACTGTGAAGATAGTTACAAAATGGGTACCAAAAGCCTCACTAAGCAATACTACTGCTTCCACAAGCAGTGGTAATGAAAGTGTTGCTTCTGAAAGCAGTGGTAACAACCAAAAAGATATAGAGGTTAACACTGCTGCTAGCAATAGCAGCAGTGATATCTCAAACAATGTTGCCACTACAAATTCTTCACTGAGACAACCCATTGTAACTAAGTACTCAAGTCATGAGATTCCTAACAAGGATTATCTTTTAAAGCTTAACAGATTGACAGAGGTCAATTATGTTAATGAAAAGGGAGAACCCAAGACCATACTGGCTTGGGTTCCCTCAAGACACTAACCTATTTCTCTTATGTGCAGGGCAACCCAGACAGGAATGAGAACTTAGGGCATGTGGACAGTGGTTGCTCTAGGCACATGACAGGCAATAGATCCTTTCTTGAAGATTTCACTACATTCAATGGAGGATATGTTGCCTTTGGAGATAATCCAAGAGGAGGTAAGGTTTCAGGGAAAGGTAAGGTTACAGGAGGTAAGTTAACCTTAGAAGATGTATACTATGTGGATCAACTCAGATACAACCTGATGAGTGTATCTCAGGTGTGTGACAAGAAACTGTTCACTCTGTTCAGTGAAACAGAGTGCATGATTCTTTCTCCTAAGTTTGTAGTTGATGAGAGCTTTATTTTATTGAGAACACCCAGAAAAGATAATGTGTATTGTCTGGACTTAAATGGTATGCCATCACAAGTTGTGAACTGTCTGTTTTCAAAAGCTTCAATGACTGAATCCTCTCTCTGGCATAGAAGGATGGGTCATATGAACATTAAGACCATGAACTTACTTGTCAAAAATCAATTGGTCAGAGGTCTTCCCCCAAAAGAGTTCACACTTGATGATCATTGTGTAGCCTGCCTCAAAGGCAAGCAACACAAGGCTTCTCACAAATCAAAGACAATAAACACTATCTCTGCACCTCTTCAATTATTGCACATGGATTTATTTGGACCTACCAATGTAATGAGTATAGGCAAGAAATCATACTGTCTTGTGATAATAGATGATTATTCTAGGTTTACTTGGGTTTTCTTTCTAAAAACAAAGGATGAGACAAGTGGACTGATCAAACCCTTTGTAAAGAGAGTTGAGAATCAGGTGAACCTTAGAGTGAAAGTCATTAGATCAGACAATGGAACTGAGTTCAAAAATGCTGATTTGAATTCCTTTTGTGAGGAAAAAGGTATTGAAAGACAATTCAGTGCTCCTAGAACTCCTCAACAGAATGGAGTTGCTGAGAGGAGAAATAGGACACTGATTGAGGCTGCAAGAACCATGTTAGCAGATTCTAAACTACCAATCACTTTTTGGGCAGAAGCAGTTAACACTGCCTGCTATGTGCAAAACAGGGTTCATGTAGTCAAGTCCAAGGGAAAAACACCTTATGAACTTTTCAAAAACAAAAAGCCTTTTATAGGATTCTTTGTACCTTTTGGGTGTCCTTGTTCTATCTTAAATACCAAAACTCACCTAGGGAAATTTGACAGTAAATCTGATGATGGTTTCTTTGTGGGATACTCAATACAAAGCAAAGCAGTTAGGGTATTTAATACTGTTTCTAGAACCATTGAGGAAAGTGACAATGTCAAATTCAATGAACACACTCCCAATGTGCATGGGACTGGTCCAGACTGGCTATTGGACATTGATTCACTCACTAACTCTTTGAACATGAGCAATGCAGTTAATACAAGTCCTATTATCAAGGAAAAGGAGACAAACACACCTTTTGTTCTGTCTCCTCCATCCACCATCAGTTTAGAAGAAAAAGAATCAGAGACTGAAGTGCAAGAGGATGCTTCAGAGAATCAAGAAGGAGACAAGGAGACTGAAGAGACTCCACAGCTTGAAAGCAATGTGGAAAATGAGACTGGGGATACAAGTGAAATCACTCAACCAGATCGCTCAGAATCTGGTCCTGATGATTCAAATCTAGGGGAACTCCTATCTGAAGAACCCCTACACCTGATAAGAACTCAAAAGAATCACCCTGCCTCTCAAGTGATAGGAGATGTGGCATCTCCTATGATTACAAGGAAGCAAAGCAGAGAAGCTGGATATGTGAATACTCATTCTGGGATGTTGTCATGCTTTCTTTCCCAGAGTGAACCAAAGAAGGTGTTAGATGCAATGAAGGATCCAAGCTGGATAGAAGCTATGCAAGAGGAGTTACTGCAGTTTGTCCTACAACATGTTTGGGATTTGGTGGATCTCCCAAAAGGACACAGAGTAATTGGCACTAAATGGATATTCAGAAACAAGACAGATGAGAGAGGAATTGTGATCAAGAATAAGGCCAGACTAGTGGCACAGGGGTACACTCAGGAAGAAGGAATAGACTATGATGATGTTTTTGCACCTGTAGCTAGAATTGAAGTCATCCGGCTATTCTTGGCTTTTGCATCTTACAAAGGATTCAAAGTCTATCAAATGGATGTGAAAAGTGCATTCTTGTATGGTACTATTGATGAGGAAGTCTATGTCTGTCAACCACCAGGGTTTGAAGACCCTAAATATCCTGACAGAGTTTGTAAGTTGAGGAAGGCACTGTATGGCCTTCATCAAGCACCTAGGGCTTGGTATGATACCTTGTCCTCATATTTGTTGGAAAACAAATTTGAGAGGGGTGTCATTGATAAGACTTTATTCATCAAGAGAACAAAGACTGATATGCTGTTGGTACAGATCTATGTAGATGATATCATCTTTGGTTCAACAAAGGAAGACATGTGCAAGGAGTTTGAAGAACTAATGCACAAGAAGTTTAAAATGAGTTCTATGGGAGAACTAACTTTCTTTCTTGGTTTGCAGGTCAAGCAGAAAAGAGATGGTATCTTCATCAATCAATCCAAATATGTCACAACAATGCTTCAAAAGTTTGGAATGAATGATGCAAAACCAGCAAACACACCAATGGAAACTCACAAACACCTCACTGCTGATGTTGAGGGGGAGGAAGTTGATGTTCATCAATACAGATCCATGATTGGATCATTAATGTATCTTACAGCTTCTAGACCTGATATTATGTTTGCTGTTTGTGTGTGTGCTAGGTTTCAAGTTAGGCCAAAGGAGTCACATTTACATGCAGTCAAGAGGATATTCAAATATCTCAAGGGTCAACCTAAATTGGGACTTTGGTATCCTTATGACAATTCTTTTGACTTGGTGGCCTACACAGATAGTGATTATGGTGGAGCAAACCTGGATAGGAAGTCAACATCAGGAGGATGTCAGTTCTTAGGAGGAAGATTGGTCTCTTGGCAATGCAAGAAACAGACCACTGTTTCACAATCAACAACTGAGGCTGAATACATAGCTGCTTCTCAATGCTGCTCACAAGTCCTATGGATTCAGAATCAGATGCAGGACTATGGTCTTTCTTTCTTACAGACACCTATATACATTGACAACAACAGTGCTATTAGCATTGTGAATAACCCTGTCAAGCATTCCAAGACCAAGCATATAGAGATTAAGTACCATCTTATCAGAGATTGTAATGAAAAGAAGCTAATTCAAGTTCAAAAAGTCCACACTGATGATCAATATGCAGACCTTTTCACAAAAGCCTTTGATGTAGGCAGGTTCATATTCTTGGTCACAAGTGTTGGAATGATGAACTCTGAATAACCCTTCTTCTTGTTACAATTATTCTTGTACTATCTCTGTATATCTTTTCTTTCTTTTTATCTCTTGTAAATGTTGATAAGTTCTTTGATGTGGCAGATGGAGTCTCAGAAAGTTCACAAGCAGTAAGATGAAGCTTTCATTATCAATTTCAATACAGCGGTCCATGGAGTGAAATGCTTGTTTTTATAAAGTTTTTAACACTGCTAGGCATTCGCCCATTAACACTGCTAGACATTCGCCCATTAACACTGCTAGACATTCGCCCATTAACACTGCTAGACATTCGCCCATTAACACTGCTAGCACATCCGCTCATTAACACTGCTAGCACAATCGCCCGTTACCACTGTCTATGCATTTGTGTTTTACCCCTGCTCACACACACGCTTGTTACCACTGCTAGTTATTCTGAGGTATTACCACTGCTTTTAATTAAGCTGATGTGTTTACCACTGCTTTTAACCTAATGCGTGTCATTACCACTGAGGGTATCTTTTACCACTGCTTTTAAGATAGTTTGACAAATACCACTGCTAGCGTTAATTACCACTGCTTATTTGACCTAGCCCACCTTGTGTTTGTTACCACTGCTAATGGTAGTTACCCCTGCTCTAAAGTGTACTATATAAGCCCTAACTTGACCGCCTTTTTCATTAACGGCTATTCTACACTTTTGCTCTCAAAAACGTTTGCAATTCTTCGATTGATTCTCTTTCAGTATTCGTGCATTCGAGATTACGATCCGATTTCATCATCTGTTTACGTTTTCTTAATCGATTGCTAATGGCTTCATTGACTTTTGTCAAGGATCATAACAAGGTTGGATATATTTCCAAGGGTGGAGATTCTGAAGGTTTCGAAGATATAGTTGATTTCTTGGCATCATCTCACATTGCGCACGCCGCAACAATCACTCCTACCATCTACATTCAACATATGCAAGACTTTTGGATGAATGGAGTTGTCCAGGAAGAAGATGGAGTCAAACGTATTCAAACCACTATCTGTGGTCTGTCTCTCACACTTACCCCTGCCAAGATCAGACATCATCTGCAACTAAATGATGAAGGAGGTATATCTATGCTCTTTACTCGAACCATCATGGAAAACCTTTTAAAAATGGGATATACAGGCTCTCAAACATCTTTGAAATATCTTAAGAGCCAATTTTGCCCTCAATGGAGATTTCTTGTGCATACCCTGTTGCACTGTTTTTCAAAGAAATCCACTAGTTTTGGTGAGTTTAGCAGCACTATTGCTTCTGCTTTGGTCTGTCTAGCCACAAAACAGGTGTTTAATTTTTCACAAATGATTTTTGATAGTCTTGTGTACAATCTTGAGAACATTCCAATCTCTAAAGTCAAAACATTTTTCATGTTCCCAAGATTTGTCCAAGAAGTAATTACAAATGAATTGACGGCTGTACCTAAACATGGAAACATCTATAAGAGCTCTGCTCTTGGTCATAAGTTGTTCTCCAATATGAAGAGACCTGCAGAAGGCTCCAATGACCAATTCACTCCATTGTTCTCTACAATGATGAGAGTGAACCACCCACAAGGTGAGGCATCAGGCTTGCAGCCTACACAACCAAGCATTCCCTCTGATGACCTACCCACACCTATCACGGATACAATCCCTCAGTCCTTTGACAAAACCCCCACCCCCACACTTCAAAAATATCAGAGAAAGAACAGAGGAGCTCCTTCCTCCTCTGGTTCTAAACCCCAAAAGCCTATAAGCCAACAGTTGGAGCACTCTCCTTCTGATTCTACCCAAAGGGATACCCCTGGAGTGCAGCCCCACTCAAGTATAAAGAAGGTGCCCTCTAAGGAGAAGGATGGGCATGTGGTTGGTGAGGCTCAAACTACTGATGTTGCACAAGGTGTACATCAGGCCAGTTTGAACATAAGTAAGACCCCCACCACGGCAACTCCTAGTGAGAAATCACATGGAGGACCCAGGTGCCAAGAAACCAAGGGGGCTTCTAGTGCTTCAGCAAGGCTGAAGACTAAAGTCAAAAAGCTCAAAGATCCAGTAATGGAGGTTAACACTTCTAAACCTGGTGAGAGTAGATTTACACATGAAGAATTGATGGAAAACTTTCGTACCATTGCCAAAGATTTGAAGGCCTTTGAGAAGAACTTCTTTGTTCATGATGAGAAACATGGATCTCATGCAGCCAGACTTGATACATTGGAGGAGTTGGCAACTGCACAGCATGATATGCTCAAGCTGCATGAAGCACAATTGGTAAAGCAAGCAAGGGTCATTCAAGCTCAGGGTGCTTCCATTGCCTCCATGAAGGGTACTATTCGAGCTCTAAGGAAGAAGTATCATACGTTGGTTCAATTCACAAAGGGGGAGAGATCTGGATTTAAGGGGGAGTCTGTGCATGAAGAAGATGTTGTGAATGAACAAGGTGTTGAGATGGAGACTGAAGCCAAGGGGGAGGAACAGAAAGAGACTGGAACAGTGGCTGAGATTGTTTTGGAAGAAGATGCTGTGAATGAAGACACTCAGGTTGCAGATGAACCTACAGTTATTAGTGCTGAACCTGAGATCAATGAGGATGATCTAACTATTGCTGAGTTGCTACTAAAGTTGCCTGAAGTAGTCAAACCTACTAAGGGTGTGGTTATCAAAGAATCAGAGATTGTGAAAAAGAAGGATCTTCCTGTTGTTGATCCTAAAGATAAAGGAAAAGAGAAGATGATTGAAGAAGCAGAGTCTGATTCTGATTCTGAAATTGATGAGGCAAAAAGGAAGATTATGGAATATGAAGCTTCAGAGGCTCTTGCCAGACAGTTAAGTTTGGAAGAACAAGAAAGAGTGAACAAGGAGATAGAAGAAAGAAAACAGAAAGCTGATAAGAAAAAGCCTGTGAAAAAGACTCAGAAGAAGTCAATTTCAAAGCAGGAAACTGAAAAGAGGAGGACTATGGTGAGATTTTTATCTACTGCTCTTGGAAAGCCATTTCAATTCTTTTCCAGATGGACTCTGGATGAGATTGAGAAAAAGTACAATGTCACCAGAGAAGCCATGCATTTGGAAGCAATGGAGGATCAACAGGTTGAAACTGAAGAGGTGGCATTGGTTCAAAGAAAGAGGAAGAGAGATCAGATCAAAGAACAGGTTACCACTGAAGGTAAGCCTGAACATGATAAGGAACTTGTGGTGATTCCTGAGCAACAAAGTGTTCAAAAGATTGAGAAGAAGGAGGCATCTGTAAAGAAGGATGAGGTAGCTGAGAAAGCTGTTGGGAAGGAGGTTGAGGTGTCTAATCAGAAAGAGGCACAATCATCAAAAGCAATAAGGAAGAAATCTGTTGCTAAAAAGCCTAAGATGAGTAAGGAAGTGGAGGAACCTTCAAACATCTCTATGTGGATATACTTTGATAATAATCAGATAGATTATTTCAAAATATTCAGAAGTGATGGAACAAATGAAGTGTTTGCAAGTGAGATTGGGATCTTCAGAAAGTTTTCCAAAGGTGATTTGAAGAAAATGTATGAGATAGCTTGCACCAAAGAAATTGAAGACTTTGAGGAAGCAAGGATGCTGGTAGAAGACTTGAAGATTATGTTTGCTTTCTCACAGACAAAAGCAGAACTCAAGAAGAACAGAAAAAGAGATCAAGATGATAGCATTGGTGAAGGAAAGGTTATTTCCTGGAACACCTATGAAAATAGGGTGTTTTCAGTGACTTTTGAGAAAGGAAGAATGAGCTTCTTCCTAATGGATAAAAGATATGACTTTGAGCCAATTATGATGGGAAGTATGCTGGAAGTGAAGAAGAAAGCAGAGAATTTGTCTGAATTTGATAAGGAGTTGATTGGAAGATTAAGAGAACAGCTGCTAGAGTTGAATGCTCATTATTTTGATGAAGAAGTAATTGAGCTAAAGCAGAAGAAAGTTGTTGGTTGGGGAGTTGATCAAGATCTGAGATATGTTGTCCAGTTTGATGGTGCAACAGACTTTTGTGATAATAACTGGGAAAATGTCTTGGATGAGTGCACAAGGGAGAACTTGAAGGAGATGTATGAACAAAGATGCACTGTGATCAAAGTGGCTGTGAATGACAGAGACAATCCTGATCAAGCCAAGAAGAGGAAATTTGCACTAGAATGTTTGTTTTGGTTATTTGAACCTTTCAGACTTCTAGGTGTAAAGAATTCGAACTGTGAGGAGATAAAAGAATGGAGATGGTTTGAAAAGTGTAGGGTATACAGCTTGAATGTCAATGGTCAAGAAATGGAGTATTATTTTGAAGAGTATGAAACTGATGCACTTGATATTCAAAGGCTGCAGTGTATGATGAAGGTAAGTCTGAGTACAAAAGGTGAACCTACAAGAGCTGCAAGGTTGCTGGTGAAGAAGATTGAAACCTATTTGAAGAGAAGACTCAGACACTTAGCTCCTCATGCTGAGAAGTTAAGTTTAGGGGGAGATTGTTGAGTCTAATACCACTGCTCTCATGAAAGTTAATACTGCTGATTACCACTGCTGGCAATGGAAGGTTACTACTGCTAATGAAGATTGAAGTTTACCACTGCTGGTATGTGATGAAGGAATGAAGATCAAGGTTACCAATGCTGTATCAGATTACTACTGCTCTTGAAGATTACCATTGCTGGTTTTGAAGTTAACACTGCTGGTGCAAAGTTAACCCTGCTTATGTTTTTACCACTGCTATCAGAAGATGATAAGGAAAGGATGGTGATGACTTGAAGATATAGACAAGATACGATATGCTTGGAGATATTTTAGAGATTATCTTGTAAATCTAGTTTCCTTATTGTAATCTGTTATGTCGTATATATAGCTGATAGGTTGGTTATTTTTAGATACAAGTTTTTGATAGCTTTTGTGTTAGAATTAAGAGCCTCAAGATTGTTCTTGAAATCCCTGCAATAGAGAAGTATTGCACGTCTGTTTTGATCCTGTTCAAACAGATTGGGGCTTGTAGTTGTAATCATTAAGCTATTAAGATCAATATACACAGTTTGTTTGAATTCATTGTTCTGTTTTAATCAAAGTGTTATTCCGCAAACTTCTTTGATTAAGTATTCTGTTCTTGATATTGAGATACAGATCCTGTCACTTTTGACTCTTGTCGAGGGTTTCCAATCTTGTTCACTCTTTTGTGCTTAAAATCATGTTTTTGAGCACCAAGAGGTTTCTTTTCGGTGGAATGCTTTCGTCGAAAGAGAGCATCGTCGTCTATTTTCATGAAAGCTAATGTTCTAGCTCGTTCGTCGTCGAAGTTTTCTGGTGGGTATTTCGTCAGTTCCAGATATAATCCAGAGGAATCTTCTAGCCCACGTTTATATGCCTCGATCGCAGTCTTCACATCACAATTCTTTACTTCAATCATTGCCGCGTTGAATCTGTTGAAGTAGTCGCAAATTGTTTCTCCTGGCTTCTGTACGACGTAGTATAGGTCGCTGGTCTGTTTCTCCATCTTACGACGGCTAGCAAACTGTCGAGTGAATTGGTTTACCAATTCAGCAAATGATGCAATACTTTTTGGCTTTAGGTTGATAAGCCATTGTAACGCTGCTCCCGTCAAAGTAGATCCGAAGCTCTTGCACATGCAGACTTCTTGGAATTGCGTCGGTATAGGAACTGTGCACATGAGTTGCTTTTACTGTGCGACATGTTCGTCTGGGTCGGTGACTCCAGATTATTTTGTTGCGAAGGCTGGAATCGTGTATTTTTTGGGCACGTGGTTGAGAGATATTTCATCGACGAACGGCGAAGCTTGGAATCCGGTTTTGGGTTCAATCTCGACGGGCACTGCTGCTCCGGGTAACTTTGTAAGCAATGCAAATAACTTTTGATTCTGCTCCTCCAAAGATTTCAATCGTACGTTTAGAGGATCTTCAGTGGTTACTGGAATTGTTGGGATAAAACCAGAAGAAATACCGGTGTTGGAGGGTATCGTCGTATGAACTGTGGAACTAGCAGCTGTGGGTATATGACCAGGAAATAGGAATTTGCTAACAAATGTTGTTAAAGGGTCCGAACGTGAATGCGGGTGGGCCTTGAAGCATAGGTGGTGGACCTTGAGGCATAGGTGGTCGTACGTTATTATGCTGCTGGTTCACAAAAGGTACTGAGGCGTTGAACTATGGACGAAGTGGTGGTCTCAAGTGTTGAGGTGGATAAGGAGGAGGAATAGGCATTGATGGAACTTGCGAAGCTCGAAGACGTTGGATTTCTTCATTAGCTTGTTGCAATTGTTGTTGTAGAGATGCTATGAATCTGTTATCCATTATCCTGCAAAAATAGCTCAAAGAGAACTCGAAGAAAAGATTAGTACGAAGGCGCACTTTTCACCGAATGAAATTTTTCTCAAAACGGAGCCCCACGGTGGGCGCCAAACTGTTTATGTAAAAAGTTACACAAGTCAAATGTCGTATGAAAATGTGTGAGGCTTAACCGTCGAGAGAAAGAAATTGCAATCGATAAGAAGTGTGGAAAAGTAAAATAAGACAGATAATTTGATGACGCAAGAAAAACCTCACGACGGAGGAAAAAACCTGCGGTCGACCTAGAAGGTAAGTCGACAATGCACTATGATCAACAATACCGTTGGACGGTGATTCCCAAGCTACTATATAAGAAGATTGAAGCCATCATTTCAAGACACGAAGTCTGCTCAAAGTCTACAAGCTCTCTATTAGCTATTTTCTGTGATCATTTGTATTTTACATTCGATTCTCTTGTTATTTCTCTTGTAATCGTACGATCGAAGCTGTAAACTTGAAGGACATCACCCCTGCTTGGTGATCATAGTGCATCGTCGACTTACCTTCTAGGTCGACCGCAGGTTTTTTCCTCCGTCGTGAGGTTTTTCCCGCATCATCAAATTATCTGTCTTATTTTACTTTTCCGCACTTCTTATCGATTGCAATTTCTTTCTCTCGACGGTTAAGCCTCACACATTTTCATACGACATTTGACTTGTGTAATTTTTTACATAAACACTACCTGAGACTCGTCTTTCAAAGGATACCTTGTGTCCCACTTGTGAACAACGAAAGATGAAAAGAAGCTCTCACCCTCCAAAGATGGATACCAACAGCAAGAGTCCACTTGACATGATTCACATGGATCTGTGTTGACCAATGAGATTCAAGAGCCTAGCCAGAAAGAAATACATATTGGTTCTCGTTGATGAGTTCTCAAGGTTCACATGGCTTGAGTTCTTGCGAGCCAAATCTGACGCTGCTGATCGGATAATCGCTTTCATCAAGCGGATTCAAATTCTTTTGAGTCGCAAGGTCAAAAAGCTACGTAGCGACAACGGTAGCGAGTTTTGGAATGCGAAACTGCAATCCTTCCTTGAAGATGTGGGAATCTCTCATAACTTTTCAGCGGTGCGCACTCCTCAACAAAACGGAGTTGTGGAAAGGAAGAATCGGACGTTGGTCAAAGCAGCGAGATCCATGATGGCTCACTCAGGCGTTCCACAATCATTCTCGGCTGAAGCCATTTCTATAGCATGCTTCACGCAAAATCGGACACTAATCATCAAGCGGACTAGTAAAACCGCTTACGAGATGATCGAACAACGTAAGCCAAACATCGATTACATTAGAGTTTTTGGATGTAAATGCTATCTTCTTAACGACCGAGATGATCTGGGTATGTTTGACCCTAAGTCTGATAAGTCTATCTTCATCGGATACTCACTTAACTCAAAGACTTATCGGGTATTCAACAAACGCACCCGAACCATCTTGGAAAGCTCAAACGTGGATTTTTCTGAAACTGAAACATATTCTGATGCATGCCCTAGTAATCCAAATGCCTTACTTCCTGAACTGTCCACCGCACCACTGAGCACAGATTTTGCATCTAACTCCTTTGCTTCAGATTTTATAGATCCCGCAGACTACGATCTACCAACTCTAACAGGACCAATCGTAGTTCCTGCTCATCCTGGTTCATCTACCACTTATGCATCATCTGATGCCTTCGTGATGGAACCTTCGTCTAGTACTTCAACAGATTCAGTGACACCAGAGTCAGTAGTTTCTCCCCCGAAAATTCTTTAACAGAACCCCCAACCGTTGCTTCACCGGAACCTGTCCGAGAACAGGCAACATCTCCTGTTCTTGCACCCATTCCTGAAGAAGCTCCACTACCGTCTCCGAGCTCCTCTCAAAGGACGCATGCTTAAGTAGTTCGGGAGCCCCGGTTGGAGGTTGTTCTAAACATAGAACCACTAACGAATCTTCAAGAAGGTTCTTCAAGTGGGATCCAGTCTAGGGTTTTAGCAGTGCACGACGAGAATGATGCGTCGAACAATCAGCAAGCGTATGTTACACTCCCTCACACCATAAAATGGACAAGAAATCATTCCTCCTCCCAGATCATCGAGAGTCCCTCTCAATCTGTTCAGACCAGATCTTCGAAGGATGTTGATAACTTGGTTCTTTTTGGCGGGTTCCTGAGTGATTTTGAACCGTCAGATGTTTAACAAGCTCTTTCTGATCCAGACTGGGTACGGGCAATGCAAGAAGAGTTAGCTGAATTCGAACGCAACAAGGTTTGGTGTTTGGTGACTAGACCATGGGGGAAATGGATTTTTCGGAACAAGAAAGAAGGCCCGGTTAGTCGCCAAAGGGTATCGCCAACAAGAAGGAATCAATTATGATGAGACGTTTGCACTAGTAGCCAGAATTGAGGCTATTCGGATCTTCCTCGCATATGTCACGCACAAAAACATGACTGTCTATCAGATGGATGTCAAATGTGCCTTCCTAAACGGAGTTCTTCAAGAAGAGGTATATGTCGAACAATCTGAAGGGTTCGTGGATCCGAGGTATCCAACTCATCTCTATGTCTTAGACAAAGCGCTTTACGGTCTCAAGCAAGCTCCTCGAGCATGGTATGAAACTCTTACTGTTCACTTGCTCGAAGCTGGCTACAAGAAAGGTACAATTGACCCCACCTTATTTTTTTGACGATCAGGTAGTGATTTGATTATAGTTTAGATATACGTGGATGACATCATTTTTGCATCTACAAAGCCTGAGTTTTGCAAGGAGTTTGAGCACACCATGAAATCACAATTTAAAATGAGCATGATGGGTGAGTTGACGTTCTTTCTAGGACTTCAAGTTCGACAACGCCCTAACGGCATTTTTATAAATCAATCCAAATACGTTCATGATTTACTCAAACATTTTGATTTCGGTGGCTCAAGCTCAGCTGCTACACCAATGCCCAAATCTTTCCAACTAAATGCTGATTTATGTGGCAAACCGGTAGATCAAAAGAATTATCGGACGATCATTGGTTCTTTGCTCTATCTCACAGCTAGTAGACCTGATATCGTATTCTCCACGGGTGTCTGTGCTCATTATCAGTGTGATCCTCGTGAATCTCATCTATCTGCTGTGAAAAGAATCCTTAGGTACCTGAAGGGCACGCCTGATTTTGGCCTTTGGTACCCAAAGGATTCTGGTTTTGAACTAATAGCCTACACAGATTCAGATCATTTAGGGTGTAAGTTGAACAGAAAGAGCACATCCAGAGCATGTCAGTTCCTCAGGAACAATTTGGTGAGTTGGTCGTCCCGCAAACAGAACTGTGTTTCACTCTCTACAGCAGAGGCAGAATACCTCGCCGCTGCTTGCTGCTGTTCACAGGTTCTGTGGATGAAAAGTTAACTGACAGACTTCGGATACACCATGCAGAGGATTCCCTTCTACTGTGACTCAAAGAGTGCGATTCAAATCACGGCAAATCCAGTTCAACATTGTCGGATGAAACACATCGACATCCGACATCACTTCATCAAGGATCACGTAGAGAAAGGTAACATTGAACTGTATTTTGTGGAAAGTGACTTTCAGCTTGCAGATTTATTCACTAAGCCCTTTGATGAGAAACACCATTTCTTTCTTCTAAACAAGTTAGGAATGCTAGACCTACCGCCTGAGGTCTAGGGGGAGCGGGAATCTTTATAATGTATGCATGTGTGTAGGGGGAGCCTCTTAGAGTATGCACAAATCTAGGGGAACGTCTTGTATTTGTTTGATTGTTTGTGCTAATCTTCTCGGATCCATACTACTCTGGATACCACTCTTAGTTTGTTTTTGTAGGTGTGGATCATAACAACGACTTCTGATTAATTCAGATCAGAACTCACACAAAATCCAATCCCGGGGTTACATAGTTAATACCCGAAGAAAATATCCAGGTTAGTCGTTTCGTAAGGGTTCAAGGGCTGAACTTGTAAATTTTTGTGAACTTGAAAGTTCAGGGGGTGGTAGTGACACGTTTTTGAACTTACAAGTTTGAGGACTAAATATGCCATTTTCAGAAACATAAGTTCAGGGGCTATTTTTGTATAATTTTAAAACCAACAAGTTCAGGGACTCGTTTTGCAAAAGTTGTGAAACTTGTAGTCTAGGGGTCAGTTTTGCCAAATGGTGAAAGTTGTGTTAAGAGAGCCAAAAAGGAGAGAGCCAAACAGTATTTTTCCTTAAAAGCACAGTGTTGACTTTGGAAAATATAAAAAAGGAATTTTGGATTTAACTATTTACTTTTCAAAAATTCATCATCTTTCCCTCTCTCAAGCTTCCATAACCGCCGGCTCCTACCCATTGTCGAACCGCACTCGTTTTTGCTCCGATTTCAATTCCGATTACTACATTGAACTCACGGTAAGATTTCGAGCAACCCTTACGCTTTAATAACGTCTAAATCTGTCGTCTTTAAGGCTGAATGGAAGCCTAAAAGATTTGCATAAACCCCGAAACCTGAACTCTTTGGAATGGGTTTTCGGGACGACCAATCGGTCTAAAAGCGTTCCTAAACTAGTTTATGGCTTCTATAGATCAAGTGTAACTAGTTTTAGGACTTGATTGTACGTTTTTTGGACGTTTTATAGTCGAGAAACCGAACAGCCTCGGTTTCCCGACTCGGGATATTAAAAAATCATGAGTCAGGAAACTTGAATATTCTTGGTTTCCCCACTCGGGGATGATACCAAGTTCAAGTATCCCAACTCGGGAAACATGAAAACCTGACTCGGGTTTTCGAGATTTCCCGACTCGACTTTTGGCAAGGAACTTTTCATCTTTCACCTTTCCCGACTCGGGAAACATGAAAACTCGACTCGGGTTTTTGAGTTTCCCGACTCGATTTTTAGGCCAGGGTATTTTGAACTTATTTTTAAATTAAGTGTTTATCTCTTTTCCGACTCGGGAACAATTGTTTCCCGACTCGGGTTTCCATGGGAAACTTTATCAAAGTTAAGTATTTATCTCCTTTTCCGACTCGGGAAACTTGAATAACCCGACTCGGGTATTCGAGTTTCTCGACTCGTTTTTGAACAAGGGGCATTTCAAGTGTGAATTAAGTTGGTCTCGGGAAAAAAACTTTCCCGAATCGGGTTTTCACATTTTCTAACTCGGGAAATGTCAAAACCCGACTCGGGATTTGATGCTTCCCAAGTTGAACCTTTTTCAACACTTGGCAATATTTTGTGGGTATCTAACTTTCTTACGTGTTTTTTGTTTGGTCAGAAATGGCTTGACAATAGAACAACCCACCCTCGCCGATCGACAACACTGCCGATCGTGCTTTGATTTCGCAGGCTGATCTACGTCCCATCACTTAGAACAATGAGTTCGTGGACCTGCACCACGTCCAGGTGCAAGACGAACTGGTGGTCGAGATCCTGAAGGTGCACCCGGTTGCATATGCTATGCAAGCCGTTGCGGAGGTACCCATGATCTACGTGCAACAGTTCTGGAACACCTCCCACCTTGAGACCAGAGACGACGTTCTAACTCTGGTAGGACGCGTCGATCAGACGGAGCTTACCGTCACATTGAAGGGCCTTCGACGCATCCTTCACCTTCCTGCCGAATCTGCCGAGGCACCTTTTGACCCGCTTGTTTCTAGGCCTAAACTATTCAGCGAGATACTCGCACTTGGCATCCAGACGAACCCAAACCAGAGACTCAACGGGATCTCCCAAGTCTCCCATGGCATGTTGCCTCCGCTGTGGTTCACCTTGTTCAACATGATGAACAGGTGCCTATCCTCCAAAACACGAGGAGTGGATAAGGCCTCAACCCAGCTCTGGCATGTGATTCACTCCGTCGCCTATGGACGGAGAATCGACGTCGCACATTAGCTATGGAAAGACATTACTCGTGACGTCGACACAGCTCGAAACCAGCACTCGTCCATCCCTTGGATGATGTTTTTCAGCTTGATGATCCGCGATCACATGAACCGTCATCCGGAGGTTCATCGTCGATTGAGCCATCCGAGATTCCACAGCAAGTAGATCCACCGGACCAACAAGAGGACTCTCAAACCTGGTCAAGTGGAGATGCCGGTTCCCGAGAACATTCTAGACACCACGGACCAGGCGGCGGTGAGTGTAGGTCTTTATAGGATTTCCATAGGACTAGAAGCCGCATCTACGGAGTCCTCAGAACCGGGGAGCCCTACCCAGGATGCGCAACCCATCCCTACTGAGCCTCATGCCCTAGGCACTGAGCGTCGGAGCTCCACTGGGGGAGTATCCGGTTCGGGTGTTATGAGCATAGACGTGAGGGGGCGACGTGGGTAGAATAGTTAGAACCTCCGCCACTTTGCACTGGTCTAGAGAAGAAGCCGACACAGCCTACCAACGGATCGTCGAGTCAAGATCTCACCGTGCTCGCACCCGCACATATTCAGAGGAGCAAGCTGCTATTCTCTCTGATCCTGAGCGTATGATCGGCGCCAGGATCAAGCAGTACACCAGAATTCGCCACCATCTCCAATATCTGAGGATGCTCTAGTGTCGTCGCCGCTGGAACAACGCGAGTTAATTGGTGAGGATGTGGAAGCTTCCCCACAAGAACAAGCACACATTCCTTCACTACCTCACGCGGCAACGACACCTCACTAACTTGGCGATCCCTCCGACGAACCCTCCGGTGATGACTCAGACGGTGGCCACTCATCCGAACATACTCCATCAGACCGACGTAACGACGACGTTGAGGCCACCGACTCTGAACAGGTGGATTACGGCTTTGACGAAGAATTCGTGGAGT
Organism: Centaurea solstitialis; assembly: GCA_030169165.1. Lineage (NCBI taxonomy): Eukaryota > Viridiplantae > Streptophyta > Magnoliopsida > Asterales > Asteraceae > Centaurea > Centaurea solstitialis. The sequence goes on from CM058043.1 coordinate 50,693,473, forward strand.
CCGTACCGGTTAAAGGCAGCAAAGGCCAACCAGATGATGATGATGAGGCAACGTCGTCTTTCAACGATGACTATTCTTACGACCTCATTCTCGGAGGTGATTTGGCATCCGATGACCAAACCGTCGTTCACGACGAGGAAGGAGAAGAAGCTAAGACCGCTTTGGAGAGACAAGGTGGTGAAGACCGTGAGGGTGGTGGTGAGGCTTTAGAAAAAGAGGCCGAAGATGAGGTGGCCCTTCAGGACGAAGAGTGGTTACAGATCCAAGAAGAGGTCGGAGAAGAAGAGACCATTAGGGGGCTAGAAACAGTCGTCCATCCCAGCCTGAGTCTATCCAACATAGAGGTAACCCATACCGAGACCAATCAGCTTACGCTGTTGGGTCAAGACGCTGGCAGCCAACCAGCGCACTTACACACCTCAACCACCTCTCGCCTTCTTTTGATACACATCGAGTCCTAGAGCCACTTGGTGGGATATTTGATATCCATTCTTTTCCTAGGACACTTATGGGGGAATCATCATCCGCGATCCTACGACACACGGCTGGAACGGACGTAGTTCGTGCGTTTACAGACGTCGTTTGAGGATCATCCGGAAGCCCTGCCATGGTCAACAATACCCCAGCCATGAGCGCAGGCCGAGAAAGTACCTTTATAGGACTTTTCTCGTCAACCGAAGCACAAGCTGCATCGGGAGCAACACCTTTGGGACCAGGTCCAACGGATTCGGACGACATCCTTAATGTCGTCCAAACCAGGTTACAGAAGCTGGAGGAGGCAGATGCTGGTCAAGAAAGACGGTTCGAGGCGCTTGAGAAAGCCTTGGTCGAAGCCAATAGACAACGACAAGCAAACATCGAGGCATTCCGGAAATCCAACGAAGACCGGGATCGTGAGCTTCAGGAAATCCGGCGCCAAGTGAAAGACAAACATGTGGAAACCGCTCCACAACCTGACGCTCCGATCGCCCGACTATCCGGGGATGTCCTCCGCCTTCCACCTCCAAGACCGACTGCTTAAGCCGGGATCCCTGGCTATGTGACTGAAGAAGAAAACTAGATGATGATCGCTGCCTACACTAAACAGATTGATGAGTTAACTGCGGAACTCAGAGACAAAGATGCAGCGATCGCGGCCAGGGATCAGCAGCTCGAGATAGCTCAGCATCGTATTCGGGAACTCGAGGCTGCGTGTCGGTCTCAGGCTCAGCCTTCAAAACAGAGGCATGATGACCCTGATGACTCCGCACCAGGTCCTCATGAGGGGGAGACGCAAGCCATCAAACGGCTTCGCATCGACCTTGCTTCCGCCTCAGGTTCCGGATCCACTCATGCACCAGCTTCTGAATCAGCTCTGTCTAGAACCGCCCCACTATATGAGGATTCTGATGACGAACCACTAGACATCGAGCTGTTCCATTATGAGTCCATACCGTTGGATGAGGTAATCCAGTTTCCTCACGAGAAGCCTACCGTTGAAGTCGAGATTGTCACCCCGGGGTCGACACCGACATATCCTTCTGAGCTACAAATTTTTGATGAAGCTAGAAAGATCCTTCATGCGCTTTCCCAGAGTCTTTGCTTTCACAAGAATGGGGATGACATCGTCAACAACAATGAGTACAACCTATTCCTCCCAACGGTACAGTTTCCAGAGACAGACACGGCGCCCATCATAACAACAACCGTCCCAGACTCTCCGAATCCTTCAGTCATTCAGCTCAACTGGAATAACTCCGTGATCTTCAGGCCCTTCTTGGAGGAATCATTCGCGAAGATCTTCCAACAAGAAAAGCCCCACAAATGGTCCCGAAAGGTATACTTCGGGATCTCACACTTGAAGAAGCTTCGTTGAAGAACCGCCTACATCCACCAACGGGTTTGCAACTGGGTAAAGCATGGCATAATATGTCTAAGGCGCCGATTCGTGAAGGTAACCGATGTTCGACCCTACAGACACGGGTACCAGTTATTTCTCGAGTTTCATGTCCTTATGTACGGAAGAGGCAAGCCCAGCGGAGAGCTTCAGAAGTGGACATTTACCGAAGTTGATCTTGATCGCATTCACCTTGAAGACCTACTCATCCTGATCAAGTATCTAGAAGGAATGATCCTCCGCCCTGATTACTATGTCGATGGCCTCGAAGTTATCAAGAAGTATGTCCGTCACACCATTTCCTTGGCGCATGTGACGGACTACCAGATGGCCATCGAAAGCCGTCAGCCAAAGGTGAATCTGCTTCGACCAAATCTGCAAGTGCAAGCCATCGGTACCTACAGCCTCTACTTCCCGACGAAGACTCCAGAACATGGTGTTGTCTACCTCACTCAGAAGAAGAAAGAGCGGAAGTTCATGCGCTTTGGCGAACTCGCTCACTTTTGTGACGGCACCCTTCTGTACGTCTACAACGAACAACATATTAGATTGCTGACCGACCAGATTCCGAAGCTGAAGCACAACGACGGGAAGGCGAGGATCCTTGAGGCGATGGATCTAATTGAAGGAAAGCTCAAAGAGAGGCTGATGTTCAAAAGAGTTGAAGCTGCACTGAAACTGAGATCGAGGATCATCGGAGAATGGGACGAGTACCTGCAGCTATCAAAGTGGGAGCCTGCGTTGAAGATACCTCCACCCTTCTGACTTCTTCCCAAAGGGGGAGATTGTTAGACCCTCTTTTGGTGTTGTGAAGAAGTCAAGGGTCTATCCTGTAATTTCCTTTTCTTAGTTCAAGGTTTAGTTAGTTTTGTGTCCTTGTAAGGAGTCATAGACTCCAAGGACTTGTTTTGTAATTTCTGTTTTCTAGACCCTATATATAGAATGTATGGGGCTAGGGTTCCTTTTTAGTGCTTATGTTGATCCCAAGAATTGTTCCACTGTAGCCACCAACTTCTTTTCCAAGAAAACTATCAACTTTGGTGTTCTAACATTCTCTAAGCATTCCATTGTTATTACTACTTGATTTATCAAACACAATGTTATTCCATCTTGTTTCTCACTAGATTAGGACTCACAAGTTCAAACAAAATTTTCACAAACGGTCCTTGAAGTCTATGACTTCTTACAAAAGGGACCCCAAACAAACTAACTAGCTGAACTAGAAATTGGAAATAACATAAACGACCTCTTGACTTCTTTACAATTAATTCTTGACTTAACAATCTCCCCATTTGGAAAGAAGTCAGAAGGGTGGCGGAAAATGCAAATCAGGTTCCTACTTCGATAGTTGCACATACTCGTCGCATTCGCCAATAGTTCTCGTCCGCAGCTTCAGAGCCACCTCAACCCGACGAATCTGAAGACGCTCTTTCAATTTATTCTCGATCAAATTCATTGCCTCGATGATCCTTGCCTTCCCTTGATTGTGCTTGATGTCGGGAATCTGGTCAATGATCAGTCTCTGTCTTATCCCTTCATAGATGTACATAAGGGTGCCATCGCAAAAGCTTTCAATCTCCACAAGTCGCATGAATCTCCTTTCCTTCTTCCCCCGTGTCATGTATACGATTCCATGCTCAAGATTTTGTAGAGGGAAGTAAGGTGGATATTGGTCGATCAATGGTATCTCCAGCTTGGGCTTCAGAAGATTAACTTTTTGTTGACGGCTTTCAATGGCCATCTGGTAATTAGTTACGTGCACGAAGTTGATGGTATGTCGGATATACCATTTCAGAGCTTTGAGGCCATTGATCCATTCCTGAGGACGAGGAATTGGACCTTGAAGATGTTTGATTAATGCGAGAATGTCTTCAAGATCGATGTTGTTGAGATCGGCTTCCATGAATGTGTATTCTTCGAGCTCTCGCTTGAGTTTGTCTTTGCCATACATGAGAACGTGGAATCGAGAGAATCTCCGGTAACCAAATTTGTAAGGTATGATGTTCTTGACCTTGACAAATCTGTGCTTCACCCGTTTCCTCCCTTTCTCTTCCCAGCTAATATTTCTCTGATGAATATAGGCAGTTCGACGACAGACGAGCTTCATACCGATGATGCCGAACTCGGCGGGTTGAGAACAGACATGCAACTTTTCCTGTTGGAAGATTTGTGGAAAAGTTTCCTCTAGGAAGGGATGGAAGATGATCGTATGATTCCATCCAAGTGCAATTGCTGGTGGCTGAACTCTGGTGGTAACGGGAACGGTGCTTGAAGTAGTGTTACCTGCGGACTAAGATGGGAGCTGGATCGAAGGAAGAAAGGTATCATACTCATCACTGTCAATAACATTGTCCCCTGGCTGTATGAGATTATAGCTACGAGCAAGCTGATTCAAAATTCTTCTTGCTTCCTCACTTATGTGTAGCTCAGCTGGATCTGTTGGCGTGGAGTCAAGGTCGATGTAATCGATGGCCGGTGTTTCCCTCTCTCTATCGAAGTTATCGATTACTTCATCCAAAGGAATAGCCTCGAACACGAACTGCTCGGCATCTAGCAGGTGATCGTCAAGTTCATCATTAGGATCCACATTTTGGGTGGTGGATCCTGATGGAGTAGTCGTGGAGGCTGAAGCTGATTCGGTACCGGAGGTGGTAGTGAGGTTGATGCGAAGTCATTTGGCACTGGATTGCACCTCCCCCTAACGAGGACCCACTGACTGATCGTCAGGGTCATCATGTCCCCTTTTTGAGGACTGAGAGTGAGACTGGCACGTGGCCTCTAACTCCCGGATCCGGCATTGAGCAATCTCTAGCTGAGCATCTCTGACTGCTATCTGTTCATCTTTTTCTCTGATCTTGTCTTCAAGCTTCTTGACATGCTGGGAGAAAGAAGCAAGAGCAGTATCCATTTCTTGCTCCGTATAGTAGCCATCGACGTGGATCTGTGTCGGTTGGGGCTTGCAAGCGGAGCTGAGGAGTGACTCGGGGGATCGGAACTGCAGGTTGTGGCTGGGGTTCCACAGATTTGCCTTTGAGAAGGTGGCGAGCTTCTTGCAGTTCTATCTCCCGTTCTGCATCTGCTCTTCGTAGTTCGTCTATCTCGGCTTGACGGTTCGACTTTTCCCGTTCTCGATCAGCGTAGGCCTTTTCTAAAACCTCGAGTCTGGAAAGTCTGGCCGCTTCGGCTCTGTCTCTTTTAGCATTTGTTCTCTCCAGAGCCACCAACCTGTCGTGGACAGCCTTTAGGGCGCCATCCGATTCCTTGGGAACAAATCCCGTGGTACTAACACCCGGACCACTGACAATTCCGGTTGACGACATAACACTCGCGAAGGATGAGTGTCGGTGTCACACCCCGCTAAAGCGGAAACACGGAGTGTAACAGCGCAAAGTAGCACAACACAAGTATAGACAATAAACGCCATAGCATATCAAAATAATTAAGTTTTTACAATATTACATCGAACTAAAGTCTTAAAATTTTTACAACGAAAACCAAAGTACAACGGAAAGGAAATTTAGTCTTGATATGCATGAAGGCGTAACACACGTGCATTTTATTCTTCTTACTTTGGCTCGCCTGAAAAGCATGAAAGTTAAAAAGTCAACTATCGTCATAGTTGGTGAGTTCACGGGTTTAACAACACACATACATATCGTTCGCGTAAAAAATAATATCGGAGATGTATATAACAGGTTCAAGCAAGAAAACTTGATAGTTGGATTTTGCGCGGGTTTCGCAATCATGCGCGGGTCTCGCAAAATCCCGGCGTATGGTACTTATCATGCAATACTTACACTCAAGATTAACGAGCCACTACTAATCTCCTAGAAGCATAGTTTTTGCCCCGCAATGCCATGCTTATCGCAACATGACACAACAATCGTTCCACAACAAAGTAATTAAACACCAATCGTTATCGTTCCACCCCCGTTGCAAGCGGGGGACGAAAGGTGGGGTTTCCAACCCGATAGCGCTACCATTGATTACTCGGTCCACCGCAGTGAATTAGACTTAGTAGTGTGTACGAGGACTTGCGATAAGAAAAACACCCAATTAATCTAGATAAGTATGCATACCGTAGCCACAAAAATCGTTCCAACATAAATCGTTTCACAAAATCGTTTCACAAGATCGTTTCACAAAAGTCGTTTCAAAAGTTTAATCAACCGGTAGTTTGTATCATGCTTTCCACCCCAAAAATGTAAAAAACGTAAAAAGGGGCCGTGAATAACTCACCGAGTTGTTGGTTCATGAGTCCCGAGTTAGCGAGGTTCCACCGAATTCCGACCTAGTGATATAAAGTATTTTAATAAGTTCTTTGACCCATTTAAGTTCCTTAAGTTAAAGTAAAAACATACGCGCGAACGAAACTTTAGTTTTTATAACGATTGTCGAAAAATACGTACTTTGGTGTTTATAACCGAAGTGTGAAAGTTGGTATATGGTCATGCATGTGTGTATTATGTTGGTTCTACCCCATTTATCCTTCCAACAATCCTTCTAATGTCCAAGGATTACTTTTTATGAAAGTGTTTTAGAAGAAAATAAGATTTTACATAAAATACCATTTTTCAGTTTTTTTCCATTCCTGACAGATTCGGAGGCTGTTTTGGGACATGCATTTGGGTATGATGCACAACTCCAAAAATCACGAAATTTTAATATGTTTTAGCCATATGAGTTTACTATTTACTGACCAAATTTCATAATTTTTGGAAAAGGTTAGGATCCTCAAACAAAAGGTTTAGTAAAGTAGTGACAGCAACTAGAGCTGTTGTGCAACCTTTTTGTACGGACTGTTTGAGGGTCCGAAACTTGGAGTTTTTGCAAACGGCCAGTGGGGTTTGAAAGATAACTCAATGAACTTGAATTTAAAAAAAAAGAATCATGTCATTTGAACATTTTATGAAGGAGTTATGGCCTCTCAAAGTCAGGTCCGAATCTGTTTAGAATCTGTTGGACGATTTTTAAACTAGTTGTTGGATAACAAAATTATTCTTTTGTTTAGTAAATTTTATGATGATTTCTCTTTACCAAAGTTCAAGACCAGATGTGTTTGAAGGAATATCACTTCATAAAACACATTTCACACATGCATTCACATATTTACCAAATTAAACAACAAGAAGGCGTTCATAGGCCATCAACTCACTTATTGCTTGAATCTTTAGAGGATCCAAGCAAAGAAAGGGTATTTGGCTATATGAATTCATCTAAACCACATGCAAGATTGTGATGTATGGTGTGTGTAAGTGAAAATGTGTTGAATTGGTTTATTAAGATTCTTGTCTCCCACTAACTCAAACCATGTGCACCCAAGATGATTTTCTTTTTGAAATTAAATGGCTGGTCTTTTAACAAAAATAATTTAGTTTTGTTGAATTTTCGTAGTATTGGGTGTAAAGAGCTGCTAAAATTAGAAACCGTTACCGAAAACGCGCGTTTTTGCGATTTTTGCGTAACGAAAGCAGTTTTTCGTATTTTTATTAAGGAACTTATTAGAAATTAATATTTTTAATATTTTGGGTCATTTTAAAAATTTATTCGGCAGTCTAGTGGTCGGAATCGGGACCTGCTGTTAACAGTCAGTCGGTTTTGCGTACCGACTATAGTGGCGACTCAATAATCATCAAAGGCACTTATCTAGCCTTTAAGCAATAAATGTTGTTATATAATATTGTTATTGACAAAATGATAGTACCAAAATATTGTTCTGCTCCGGTAAATCAGTTAAAGTTTTACTGACCTGAGGTGGGAAGTGGAGGGTTGTCACAGTCTCCCGCGGTTAAAAGAATTTCGTCCCGAAATTCATTTATTGTTACTTCCACACCTAATCAAGTAAAGAGTTGAGGGTATTTCTTCTTCATGAAGTCCTCACGTGTATTCTGATCCACGTCTGGACCTCCAATGTACCTTAACAATCGGTAACCTGCTCCTTTTGAGCTTCTTGACCTCCTTGTCAAGAATTTCTATAGGTTCCTCGACGAAGCGGAGGGTTTTGTCCACGAAGACTTCCTCTAGAGGGATAACTTGGGATTCATCGGTCATACACTTTTTGAGATTCGACACGTGAAAAGTGTTATGAATCTCACTCATTTCCTCAGGTAGCCTAAGCTCGTAAGCAACTGGGCCGACTCTTTCGATAATTTCGAAAGGTCCAACGTACCTAGGGCTTAACTTTCCTTTTTTGCCGAATCGTACTAGCCCTTTCCAAGGGGAAACCTCTAAAAGTACCCTATCTCCCACTTGGAAGTCCAACAGTTTTCTACGGTTGTCAGCATAACTTTTCTGACGATCTCTAGCAACTTTGAGCCTATCCTTAATCACACTGATTTTGTCAGTGGTTTCTTGGATTAACATGGGTCCCATCAGCTGGCTGTCTCCAACTTCTACCCAGCTGAGTGGAGACCGACACTTTCGGCCATGCAAGGCTTCATAGGGGGCACACTGTACGCTAATGTGGTAACTATTGCTGTAAGAAAATTCTACCAATGGTAGGTGATCATCCAGTTCCCTCCAAAGCCAGCGACACATGCACGCAACATATCTTCTAAGGTTTGGATGATCCTCTCACTTGACTATCGGTCTGAGGATGATATGCCGTACTCTAGTCCAATTGGGAACCTAAAGCTTTTTGCAGCGATTGCCAAATCGCGGCGTAAAATGGCTATCTTAGTCGGAAGTAATGAAGATTGGCATTCCGTGACATGACACTAACTCCTTGATATAAATTCGCATAAGCCTTTCTATCTTATAGTCTTATCGGATAGGGAGAAAATTAGCTGACTTTGTCAGACGGTCAACCATTACCTTGCATCGTGCCCCTTAACAGTTTTGGGTAATTTGGTGACTAAGTCCCTAGAAATTTGGTCCTACTTCCATTGCGGTATTTCTGGTTGTTGCAGTAAACCTGACGGTTTCTGATTCTCAGCCTTGACTTTGGAATAAGTCATATATCGTCCCACATAGGACGCTATATCTCTCTTCATTCCTGACCACCAATAGTATTCCTTCGAATCCTTATACGTCTTGTCCGCTCCTGGATGAATGGAATACCGTAACTAGTGTGCTTCCTTTAGGATTAATCCTCTCAGGTTGCTAGTCTTGGGTACCCATACTCTCCCCTTAAAGTACCGTACGCCGTTGGTCTTAAGGTCAAACCTTCCCTCTAGGTTATGGAGAGTTTCATCCTTTAGTCTATCCTCTCGTAAAGCCTCTTCCTGAGCCTTTAGGATATCCTCTTTCAAACTGGTTTGTACAAGCATTTCCAAGGCTCGTACTCGTAAGGGTTTTGTCCTTTCCTTACGACTCAAAGCATTGGCTACTACATTAGCCTTACCCGGGTGATATTTGATTTCACAGTCATAATCAGTAAGTAATTTTACCCATCTACGTTACCTCATGTTCAACATCTTTTGGTCTAGAATGTGTTGTAGACTCTTATGGTCCGTGAACACTGTGCACTTAGTTCCATACAAGTAGTGTCTCCAAATCTTAAGTGCAAAGAGTACTGCTCCCAATTCTGAGTCATGAGTAGTGTAGTTCTGTTCGTGGTTCTTATGTTGTCTAGATGCGTAGGCTATGACCTTATCCCTTTGCATCAGTACACATTCTAGTCCCTGGCGTGAAGCGTTACAATATACAACGAAGTCTTCTGTCCCTTGAGGTAAGGTCAGAACTGGTGCGTTGCATAGCTTTTGCTTCAGGAGTTGAAAGGCGTCCTCTTGCCGTTTTGGGTCAGCATGGTCAGAGGTTGTGCGATTTTTGAGAAGCCTTTATTGAATCCCTATAATATCCCGCTAGTCCTAAGAATTGGCGGATTTTCCGTTGGGGTTTCGGGGTCTCTCACCTTGCAATTGCCTTAATCTTTGCCGAGTCCATATGGATTCCTATCTCTCCAACTACATGACCAAGAAAACGTACCTCTTAAATCCAAAATTCGCACTTGGAAAATTTGGCGTACAATTTCTGGTTCCTAAGCAACTCTAAAACCACTTTCAAATGCTGCTCGTGCTCTTCTTTACTTTGGGAGTAGATAAGTATGTCATCGATAAATACGATTACAAACTTATCTAAATATGGTCTGCATATCCTATTCATCAGATCTATAAACACGGCTGGTGCATTTGTGAGTCCGAAAGGCATAACTATAAACTCATAATGTCCACAGCGTGTCCTGAACGCTGTCTTATGAACATCTTCCTCATGGACTCTTAATTGATGATACCCTGATTAATTCTAGAGAAGAAACTAGTGCCTTGAAGTTGATCAAACAGATCATCTATCTTAGGGAGAGGATAACGATTCTTAATTGTCAACTTATTCAGCTCCCTAATCTATGCACATTCTAAGAGATCCATCCTTCTTCTTGACGCACAACACAGGGGCTCCCAGGGTGAAGGGCTTGGCTGAATAAATCCTTTATCCAGTAAGTCCTGTATTTGACCTGACAGTTCCTCCATTTCAGCCGGTGCTAGGTGATAGGGCGCCTTAGCGATTGGGGCTGCTCCAGGAATTAAGCCAATTCGAAACTCATCCTGTCTAGGCGGAGATAGTCCGGGCAACTCATCTGGAAATTCCTCGGGATAATCTCATACTATTGGAATATCCTCAAGTTTTTTCACCTCCGACTTCTTTCCTATCACTTGTACTGGTAACGCCACATACTTCTTCCTTGAATAACTATGGGCCTTCATACGAGATACTATTCCTAAGCTTCTTTAAGGTCTTTCTCCTTCGATTACCAGAGTCCTGCCATCAGGAAGTAAAATTGTCACGACCTTCTCGTAACAACCTATCGTTGCTCTATTTCGTGATAACCAATCCATGCCTATAACTATATCGAAACTTCCTAGCTCCATAGGGTCTAGATCAATACTAAACAGTTCGCCAGCTAGACTTAAAGTGCAATCAGGAATCACATCTTCCGCCTCTAACTCTCTTCCGTCAGCAAGTTCTATCGAGTAAACTCTATCTAATCTCTTAGGGGTTGAATGGATTAGTGGCCTAAATCCTAGGGATACAAAGCTTCTATCGGCACCGGAGTCAGAAATCACCGATGCATGATGGTCACTTAAGGGAAACATACCTGTTATCTTATGGGAATCCTGACGTGCCTCTTCCGTTCCTATCACAAAAGCTCCTTCTTGAGCTTTGCACCCTTGGTATTCTCGGTTGACCCTCTTCTTTTTGTTTCTTTTACTGGTACTGATCGACCTTTTATTCAGCCTAGGGTACCTATCCCTGAAGTGGCCTACGTTTCCACACTTAAAGCATTTCTTCCTATCATCACTCATACAGTATCATGCAGTATGTCCCAATTGATTACATCTCGTGCACTGAAAACAAACTCCGAAATGATGTCGGTTACAACTGTTGCATTTTGGAAGGGAACCAAGGTACCGCCTCGAGTTCTGGGCCTTTACCCTAGCATTCCTTCCTACCTCGTGGCTCCTACTTGAATTGTTCCTAATCATTTCCTCTTACTGGTGCTTTACCTTCTTTGCCTTACCATCCTTCCATTTGATGGATACAATAACTTCACCATTCTTTCTTCGTGCAATGAGGTTGAAAACTACTTGGGTGACTATGTTAGGGATGGCAGCTTGGACTTGTCGAGCTACGAGTTGGGCTATGTCCGGGGTTTGATCGTCTGGAGTTGTTCTTGTGCTTCGGGTGTTTCGAGTTGACATAGTTCTACAATGTTTAAAAGAAAAGGATTTATTTAAGGATGTAATTGAAAGATCGTAAAGTTTCCCCTTTCGTTGAATCGGTTACAATAAACTAGTCAAGAGAACATATAAATTTAAAATACTAGTTTTCATTTCACAAACCAAAAGTCGTCGTTACTACGTCGTTACAGATACATCTTCGAGACGAAAGGGAAATGGAAATACATAATAGGAACTTCTAAGGTCCGAGAAGCACAAGAATCACAAGCCCAACAATCACTACAAAGATAGTCACTGCCTGACATCGTAGCTCCGCCCTCCAAACCATCCGCCAGACCGTCACGGCTCTTTCTACAGCTCCCGAAGTAGCTTGCTCCAGCATATGAGTCAACTCAGTCAGTGCACGTATGACTTGCGCTTGTTTATCTACCCTAGTCTGGAACCTCTGAATCCTATTCTCAAGGATACTAATCCTACGAGTATCTTCCATTGGTAGTTCCACGCATCTCAGAGTGGGTACTCCCGGAGGGGCACGGGAGGGTTCGGCAGCAGGGTCACGGGGGATAGTGATTCCACTAGCAATGGGAGGAAGAACTCTCTTCCTAGCGGTCTTTCTAGTGCGAGGCCTAGAGAGGTTTGGTTCAGGTGCGGGGTTACTCGGCGGGGGTTGAGGTACGACAGCTACAGGGGGAATTGGGCGCGAGTCATCGGAGGCTTTATCACTCGACACTTCGATATCCGATCCTGAGTTTTCGGAAGGGTCCTCTTCCTCTTCGGAGATCCATCCAGCGTTTGACGACATAGTGACTGAAGCGTTTATATATCTTAATAAGTAAGTTCGATAGTGGCTTCCTATTACTAACGCATTAGTCTCTCATAGTGTCTCTACAGTTTCTCGGTGCATTTGTGATCACACACATACAATATGCCATGCATGAAAAACTTTATGGTTTTTATACTCCCATCGTAACTTTCCCTAGTTTCGTGTTATTGCCTCTTGACTAAACACAGTTGATCAGGCTATGTTTAATTAAGACCCAATAAACGACTCTCGGGTTAATCACTTTAGAAGTATAGGAAAAATATTTTTAGAAAAGTTCATCTTTCCGTTGTTATATTTTGATGGCTATAGTACTTGATTTTCTCGTCAGAAAATCGTTATTCTCTATAGCCTTGGCTCTGATACCAAGTCTGTCACACCCCGCTAAAGCGGAAACACGGAGTGTAACAGCGCAAAGTAGCACAACACAAGTATAGACAATAAACGCCATAGCATATCAAAATAATTAAGTTTTTACAATATTACATCGAACTAAAGTCTTAAAATTTTTACAACGAAAACCAAAGTACAACGGAAAGGAAATTTAGTCTTGATATGCATGAAGGCGTAACACACGTGCATTTTATTCTTCTTACTTTGGCTCGCCTGAAAAGCATGAAAGTTAAAAAGTCAACTATCGTCATAGTTGGTGAGTTCACGGGTTTAACAACACACATACATATCGTTCGCGTAAAAAATAATATCGGAGATGTATATAACAAGTTCAAGCAAGAAAACTTGATAGTTGGATTTTGCGCGGGTTTCGCAATCATGCGCGGGTCTCGCAAAATCCCGGCGTATGGTACTTATCATGCAATACTTACACTCAAGATTAACGAGCCACTACTAATCTCCAAGAAGCATAGTTTTTGCCCCGCAATGCCATGCTTATCGCAACATGACACAACAATCGTTCCACAACAAAGTAATTAAACACCAATCGTTATCGTTCCACCCCCGTTGCAAGCGGGGGACGAAAGGTGGGGTTGCCAACCCGATAGCGCTACCATTGATTACTTGGTCCACCGCAGTGAATTAGACTTAGTAGTGTGTACGAGGACTTGCGATAAGAAAAACACCCAATTAATCTAGATAAGTATGCATACCATAGCCACAAAAATCGTTCCAACATAAATCGTTTCACAAAATCGTTTCACAAGATCGTTTCACAAAAGTCGTTTCAAAAGTTTAATCAACCGGTAGTTTGTATCATGCTTTCCACCCCAAAAATGTAAAAAACGTAAAAAGGGGCCGTGAATAACTCACCGAGTTGTTGGTTCATGAGTCCCGAGTTAGCGAGGTTCCACCGAATTCCGACCTAGTGATATAAAGTATTTTAATAAGTTCTTTGACCCATTTAAGTTCCTTAAGTTAAAGTAAAAACATACGCGCGAACGAAACTTTAGTTTTTATAACGATTGTCGAAAAATACGTACTTTGGTGTTTATAACCGAAGTGTGAAAGTTGGTATATGGTCATGCATGTGTGTATTATGTTGGTTCTACCCCATTTATCCTTCCAACAATCCTTCTAATGTCCAAGGATTACTTTTTATGAAAGTGTTTTAGAAGAAAATAAGATTTTACATAAAATACCATTTTTCAGTTTTTTTCCATTCCTGACAGATTCGGAGGCTGTTTTGGGACATGCATTTGGGTATGATGCACAACTCCAAAAATCACGAAATTTTAATATGTTTTAGCCATATGAGTTTACTATTTACTGACCAAATTTCATAATTTTTGGAAAAGGTTAGGATCCTCAAACAAAAGGTTTAGTAAAGTAGTGACAGCAACTAGAGCTGTTGTGCAACCTTTTTGTACGGACTGTTTGAGGGTCCGAAACTTGGAGTTTTTGCAAACGGCCAGTGGGGTTTGAAAGATAACTCAATGAACTTGAATTTAAAAAAAAAGAATCATGTCATTTGAACATTTTATGAAGGAGTTATGGCCTCTCAAAGTCAGGTCCGAATCTGTTTAGAATCTGTTGGACGATTTTTAAACTAGTTGTTGGATAACAAAATTATTCTTTTGTTTAGTAAATTTTATGATGATTTCTCTTTACCAAAGTTCAAGACCAGATGTGTTTGAAGGAATATCACTTCATAAAACACATTTCACACATGCATTCACATATTTACCAAATTAAACAACAAGAAGGCGTTCATAGGCCATCAACTCACTTATTGCTTGAATCTTTAGAGGATCCAAGCAAAGAAAGGGTATTTGGCTATATGAATTCATCTAAACCACATTCAAGATGGTAGATGATCATGAGAAAACAAAAATAAGAATATGATTAATGAAGCAATGTGGGTTTATAACCTCACTTATTGCTTTATTCACAATGAATATATGCATAAACTAACAACATGCAATGAGGGATTTACCACTCTTATTGCATTTATATGAAATAATAAGAAGAACATAAAAGAAATACTTGAAATGTAAACCTCTTACAACAATGTATGAACAAGAGTTGAAGTTATGAAACAAGAATTATGAAGATCATCCATGCATCCCAACTTTTGATTGATCCTAGATGATTTCCTTTGCATAAAGATGCAAGTACTTTCATCTCACAACATTGAGATGACGATGATATAGTGAAGAAAAGAAGAAGATGATCTTGAAGATGATCTTGAAGATGATCTTGAAGAAAAGAAGAAGATGACGATGATTTCTCTTTACCAAAGTTCAAGACCAGATGTGTTTGAAGGAATATCACTTCATAAAACACATTTCACACATGCATTCACATATTTACCAAATTAAACAACAAGAAGGCGTTCATAGGCCATCAACTCACTTATTGCTTGAATCTTTAGAGGATCCAAGCAAAGAAAGGGTATTTGGCTATATGAATTCATCTAAACCACATGCAAGATTGTGATGTATGGTGTGTGTAAGTGAAAATGTGTTGAATTGGTTTATTAAGATTCTTGTCTCCCACTAACTCAAACCATGTGCACCCAAGATGATTTTCTTTTTGAAATTAAATGGCTGGTCTTTTAACAAAAATAATTTAGTTTTGTTGAATTTTTGTAGTATTGGGTGTAAAAAGCTGCTAAAATTAGAAACCGTTACCGAAAACGCGCGTTTTTGCGATTTTTGCGTAACGAAAGCAGTTTTTCGTATTTTTATTAAGGAACTTATTAGAAATTAATATTTTTAATATTTTGGGTCATTTTAAAAATTTATTCGGCAGTCTAGTGGTCGGAATCGGGACCTGCTGTTAACAGTCAGTCGGTTTTGCGTACCGACTATAGTGGCGACTCAATAATCATCAAAGGCACTTATCTAGCCTTTAAGCAATAAATGTTGTCATATAATATTGTTATTAACAAAATGACAGTACCAAAATATTGTTCTGCTTCGGTAAATCAGTTAAAGTTTTACTGACCTGAGGTGGGAAGTGGAGGGTTGTCACAGTCGGCCTACATCAAATGCTGGCATGATGTTAGCAAAGGTGAGACCTTCGGACGATCCTCGAACGGCATCAGATGACACACGAACTATGTCCGTTCGGGTCGAGCCACTCAGGCTATCGGCGGTCGTTCCCTCCAGAAGTGCCTAGCAACAGACGACTCATTAAGCGTCAGAACAATTGGCTCTAGGACCCTTGGTGCTCGGAAAGAAGGCACGAGCTGGGGCAGCTGCTTGCTTGTCTCAACACCAACCATATTCGAATGAGACATCGGTGGAAGTTTTGCTAAATTCCCGTGTACAAATGAAATGACCATCTGTTGAGAAATGGCTGAGTGGGTGGCTTGGGTGTGCAAATGCGCTGGTTGGCTGCCAGCGTCTTGACCTAACAGCTCGTGCTGTACAGTCTCGGTGTGGGTTGGCTTAGTGGGGGTTTGACTCAGGATAGGATGGAAACCGGTTTCTAGCCTCCTAGGTTGGGCCTCAACATCTCCGGCCTCTTTAATGGTCTCTAACTTCTCTTCTTCCTGATGGGCCTCTTCCACTTCGGCCTCTTGTCTCTCACGACCCTCACTGACACCCTCTAAAAACTCGCCACCTTGTGGCTCCAACTCGGTCTCGGTTCTTCCACGCTCACTCATCCAAAGGCAACATCTTCGTCCATGCCAGAATAGTCGAGTTGTTCTTCATCTGTGGCATCCATATCGAACGAAGATGTTGACGCGTCATCGGCTCCCTTTCCTTTGCCGTCCCTTCGAGGCTCATCCGATTGAGTCGCTTCGGATGAGCTGTCACTTGGGTCACCCAAATAATCTTCAGGAAGGCGTGGGGTGACCAAAGTAATGATGGGTGAAGGTCCACGGGCATGTTCTTATGGGGATGCTTACGTGGCCTTAGCTGATTCTCGAGGATGCTCGGCAGTTCAAGAATTGGTGAAATGGGAGAAGGGGTGCGTGCCAATGGACGATATTGTTTCACTCTTTGTTGAGGAAGATAAGGGTTCTCCATCATGCGGTGGCGAATCTCCGCTTCATAAGCTCTGTGGCTCGGGCCCGCTTCAGAGGTCATGGCCCGCTTCAGACGCCATATATCGTGGTCGATGTCAATCTAGAGTTGGGCCGCAATGTCGATCCTTCGGCCGTAGATGACGGAATGGCAAATGAGCCAAAATTGCGTGGCGCCCTTGTCCACTCCACGCGTCTTAGAGGAAAGACACCTATTCATGTGATTGAGCATGGATGCCCGGAGTGGTTTGAATAGGGTCTGTTTGAGATCCGATACGTTCTTGACGCGTTGGGACAGTCCAAGTGCATGAAGTTTGTTGAGGAGTGTCGGACCTGAGACGAGCGGCTCGAATCCGGCATGACCGCCTTCCGTTCCGGTGGGAAGGTGAAGAACACGTCGGAGGTCCTCTGGTGTAAATGTGAGTTCAGTTTGGTCAACGCGAGCAAAAATCGTTTGAACTCCTCCACGTGTTTCAATTCACGCCGTGTGCCAAAATTGTTGAAGGTAGATCCCGGCATTTCAACGAAGCTTGTCATGGCGGACGCCACCAGATTGGCTCGAATGATCTCCAGTATGATTCTTTGATTATCGACTTGCACATTGTCAAAGTCAACATAGTCGTTATTGAAGATGATGTTTCGCACTTCGGACGTGGAAACCAGTACCCGGTTGGCAGCGTTGTCGATTAGTGAAGGTGGGTTGTTCTGTTGATCTGCCATTTCTAACATAACAAAATAAATTTATCTAAGTTAGAGCCCACACTGAACATCTTTGAGTTGAACAAAAATCTGGGTCGGGATCTGTCAAAGTCCGAGTCGGACTAAAGACGAAGTCCGAGTCGGACTTAAGCAAAAGCCGAGTCGGACTTGGTTCGAACTCCGAGTCGGACAAAACAGTAATCTGAGTCGGATTATGTTTAAGTCCAAGTCGGACAACGAGCCAAAGTCCGAGTCAATTATGTTAAATCCGAGTCAGATTAGTTCAAGTCTTAGAAAGTATTCAAATAAGGGTCCGAGTCGGACTATCGGGAGTTCGAGTCGGATTAAATGGGGTTTCAAGCAGGAGGTCCTTGAACACAATACAAGTAAAGCACAAAGGCCGAGTCGGACTAAAAGGCCGAGTTGGACTAAAAGGCCGAGTCGGAAAACTTGAATAATCCAACTCGGATTAGTCAAAGTAGTCCGAGTCGGACTATTTGAATGTTTAAGTCGGACTATTCAAATGCCCGAGTCGGACTATCGTGTCTGTTCGAGTCCAACTACTCAAATCGGTCCAAAAATGATGAAATTAATCCCTAAACTATCAACATGTAATGCATTTAAGCCATAATGAAGTTTAGAACTCTTTTTAGACCGATTGAACGTCCCGAAAGTCCATTCCAAGGATGTGGGGTTCGGTTATTCGAAACCGATGCTTTAGGCTTTGATTCGATATCGAAAACAACTAAGATAGGAGGATTTGAAAGCATAGAAGTGTTCAAAATCATACCAGGATCGTCTGGAAGTAATCGAATCGTAAAACGGAGGTCTAACGAATCCTGGTGGAGGTCGGGAAGCGATTTGCGTTTCGGGTGGTTCGTCGAGCGTTCTTCGTAGGATTTGAGAGTTTGAAAGACTTGAAGTTGACAAATTTTGAAAAAAGTGATTTGAAAGAGACAAAAACTACGTTTTATATTTTTGAAATCCGATACTAATTTGGATAAAAAATTACTGGTAGTGTCAGATTTCCACTCTCTACCCCGAACTTTCAAAACTTGACGAAACCAACCCTGGACTTATAAAGTTTGGTAAACTTTACAAAGCCGCCCCTGAACTTGTAGTTTGAGAAAATTCAATTTGGTCCTTGAACTTGTGTTTCAAGAGATGGCAAAAACAGTCCCCGAACTTGTAAGTTCAAATACTTGTCACTACCTGTCACACCCCGCTAAAGCGGAAACACGGAGTGTAACAGCGCAAAGTAGCACAACACAAAGTATAGACAATAAACACCATAGCATATCAAAATAGTTAAGTCTACACTATTACATCACGTTAAAGTCTTAGAATTATTACAAGGAAAATTAAACTACAACGGAAAGGAAATTTGGTCTTGATATGCATGAAGGTGTAACACACGTGCATTTCGTTCCTCTTACTATCGTCATAGTTGGTGAGTTCACGGGTTTAACAACATACATATATTGTTCGCGTTCCAAAAATAATACCGGAGATAATAAGTTCAAGCAAAAAGCTTAATAGTTAGATCATGTGCGTACCCCGCAAGATCCCGGCATATGGTACTTATCATGCAATACTTACTCACAATAGATTAACGAGCCACTACTAATCTCCTAGAAGCATAGTTTTTGCCCCGCAATGCCATGCTTATCGCAACATGACACAACAATCGTTCCACAAAAAGTAATTAAACACCAATCGTTATCGTTACCAACCCCGTTGCAAGCGGGGTACGAAATGGTGGGGTTGCCCACCCGATAGCGCTACCATTGATTACTCGGTCCATCGCAGTGAATTAGACTTAGTAGTGTGTATGAGGACTTGCGATAAGAAAAACACCCAATTAATCTAGATAAGTATGCATACCATAGCCATAAAAATCGTTCCAAAAACATATCGTTCCACAAAATCGTCCCACAAATCGTTTTAAAAGTTTAATCAACCGGTAGTTTTATCATGCTTTTCACCCCAAAAATGTAAAAACGTAAAAAGGGGCCGTGAATAACTCACCGAGTTACAAGTTCGAGAGTCCCAAATTAGCGAGGTTCCACCGAATTCCGACCTAGTGATAATAAGTATTTTAATAAGTTCCTTGACCCAAATTAAGTTCCTTTAGTTAAAGTAAAATTATACGCGCGAACGAAATGTTAGTTTTTATAACGATTGTCGATAAATACGCGCTCTTATGATTATAACCGAAACGTGATAATTGGTATATGGTCATGCATGTGTGTTTTGTATTGATTCTACCTCAACTTATTCCTCATATAGTCTTTTTATGTCCAACAATTTATTCTTTATAAAGGTGTTTTTAGAAAATACAAGTTTACATAAAATAACACTTTTCAGCTTTTAAATATTCTTGACAGATTCGGAGGCTGTTTGGGGCATGCATTTGGGTATGATCCACAACTCCAAAAATCACGAAATTTTAATATGTTTTAGCCATATGAGTTTACTATTTACTGACCAAATTTCATAATTTTTGAAAAAGATTAAGATCCTCAAACAGAGGGTTTATTAAAGTAGTGACAGCAACTAGAGCTGTTGTGCAACCTTTTTGTACGGACTGTTTGAGGGTCCGAAACTTGGAATTTTTGCAAACGGCCAGTGGGGTTTGAAAGATAACTCAATGAACTTGATTTTAAAAAAACGAATCATGTCATTTGAACATTTTATGAAGGAGTTATGGCCTCTCAAAGTCGGGACCGAATCTGTCCAGAATCTGTTGGACAAAATTTTAGACTAGTTGTTGTATAACACAATATTTCTTTTGTTTAATAACTCTTATGATGATTTCTCTTTACCAAAGCTTAAGTCCAGATGTGTTTGAAGGAATATCAACTGCTTAAAACACATTTACACATGCATTTACATATATACCAAAATAAACATCTAGATTATAATCATAAGCCATCAACTCACTTATTGCTTGAATTTTTGATGATCCAAGCAAAGAAAAGGGTATTTGGCTATATGAAATCATCCATACCCATACAAGGTGATGGATGATCATAAGAAGATAGGAATCACTAGTCATCAACTCACTTATTGCTTAGCAAAGAAAGGGTATTTGACTAGTGATTTCATCTACACCAAAGTATGGTGGATTGTTTGTATAAAAGAAAAGAAGTACTTGAATTAAAATGTACAAGATTATACATAGTAGTATATGAACAAGAATTTAAAGGATGAACAAGAATTATAAACATTAAGAGTTTTGAAGATCATTCAAACTACCCAACTTATTTGGTTGATCATAGATGTTTTCCTTGCTTAAATGCAAGTTACTTCCATCTCACAACATTGGGAGATGATGATTTAGAGAAGAAGATTGATGAAGATCATCATATTTACCTTGAATGTGTTCTTGAAGATTGATGAATATCTTCAAGAGTAGGAGAAGTGTATGAAGAAAGCTAGAAAGAAAACTAGAGAGAAATTTCTAGTGAGAAGTTAGAGAGAGAGAGTGAAATTTGGCAAATGAAATGAGAAGAGGTGAGTGTGTATTTATACTAGGATTTGGGAGAGGGGAGATGGCAAAACCATGGCCTTGTGGCCGGTTTTGGGAGAGGGAAAAGAGAGGGAGAGAGGTGGTGAGTTGAGAGATGAGTTGATGTTAGTGTGTGTAAGTTGGTGATGTATGTATTGGCTAGATTCTTATTCAATGTTTCCTACTTTAATTTGAACCATGTGAGGATAATTATTCTCTAGATACTCAAATGGCTGATTTCCAAATCAAATAATTTAATTTAGTTGCATTATTGTAGCATTGGGTGTAAAAAGCTGCTAAAATTGGAAACCGTTACCGAAAACGCGCGTTTTTGCGATTTTTGCGTAACGAAAGCAGTTTTTCGTATTTTTATTAAGGAACTTATTAGAAATTAATATTTTTGATATTTTGGGTCAATTAGAAATTAATTCGACAGTCTAGTGGTCGGAATCGGGACCTGCTGATAACAGTCAGTCGGTTTTGCGTACCGACTATAGTGGCGACTCAATAATCGTAAAAGGCACTTATCTAGCCTTTTCACAATAAATGTTGTCATACAATATTGTTTTTGACAAAATGACAGTATTAAAATACTGTTCCGCCCCGGTAAATCAGTTAAAGTTTTACTGACCTGAGGTGGGAAGTGGAGGGTTGTCACAGTCTCCCCAGGTTAAAAGAATTTCGTCCCGAAATTCATTTGTTGTTACTTCCCCACCTAATCAAGTAAAGAGTTGAGGGTACTTCTTCCTCATGAAGTCCTCACGTTCCCATGTGTACTCCGGTCCCCGTCTGGACCTCCAATGTACCTTAACAATCGGGATCTTGCTCCTTTTGAGCTTCTTGACCTCTTTGTCAAGAATTTCTATGGGTTCCTCAACGAAGCAGAGGGTGTTGTCCACAAAGACTTCCTCTGGAGGAATAACTTGAGATTCATCGGTTATACACTTCTTAAGATTCGACACGTGGAAAGTGTTATGAATCTCACTCATTTCCTCTGGTAGCCTAAGCTTGTAAGCAACTGGGCCGACTCTTTCGATGATTTCGAAAGGTCCAACGTACCTAGGGCTTAACTTTCCTCTTTTGCCAAATCGTACTAGCCCTTTCCAAGGGGAAACCTTTAAAAGTACTCTATCTCCCACTTGGAATTCCAATGGTTTCCTACGGTTGTCAGCATAACTTTTCTGACGATCCCTAGCATCCTTAAGCCTATCCCTAATCAAGCCAATTTTGTCAGTTGTTTCCTGGATTAACTCGGGTCCTGTCAGTTGGCTATCTCCAACTTCTACCCACCTGAGCGGAGACCGACATTTTCGGCCGTACAAGGCTTCATAGGGGGCACATTGGATGCTAGTGTGATAGCTATTGTTGTAGGAAAATTCTACTAGTGGCAAATGATCGTCCCAATTTCCTCCAAAGTCTATGACACACGCGCGCAACATATCTTCTAAGGTTTGGATGGTCCTCTCACTTTGGCCATCTGTCTGAGGATGATATGCCGTACTCCAATCCAATTGGGATCCTAAGGATTTTTGCAATGACTGCAAGAATCGTGATGTAAAACGGCTATCTCGATCAGAGATAATGGAGATTGGCACTCCATGACGGGTCACTACTTCCTTAATATAGATTCGTGCAAGCTTGTCCATCTTGTAATCTTTTCGGATTGGGAGAAAATGAGCTGACTTTGTCAGACGGTCTACTATTACCCAGATCGTATCGTGCCCTTTAGCAGTTCTGGGCAATTTAGTGACTAAGTCCATAGAAATCCGTTCCCATTTCCATTCAGGGATCCCGGGTTGTTGTAACAGACCCGATGGTTTCTGATTCTCAGCTTTGACTTTGGAACAAGTCAAACATCGTCCCACATACGACACTACATCCTTCTTCATTCCTGGCCACCAATAATATTCTTTCAGATCCTTATACATCTTATCTGCCCCTGGATGAATGGAATACCGCGACTCGTGTGCTTCCTTTAGGATTAATCCCCTCAGGTTGCCAGTCTTCGGTACCCAAACTCTCCCTTAAAGTACCGTACGCCGTCGGTCTTAAGGTCAAACCTTCCCTCTAGGTTGTGGAGAGTTTCATCCTTTAGTCTATCCTCTCGTAAGGCCTCTTCCTGAGCCTTTAGGATATCCTCTTTCAAGCTGGTGTGTACAAGCATTTCCAAGGCTCGTACTCGTAAGGGTTTCGTCCTTTCCTTACGACTTAAGGCATCGGCCACTACATTAGCCTTGCCCGGGTGATACTTGATCTCACAGTCGTAATCACTAAGTAGTTCTACCCATCTACGTTGCCTCATGTTTAACATCTTTTGGTCTAGAATGTGTTGCAGACTCTTATGGTCCGTGAACACCGTGCACTTAGTTCCATACAAATAGTGTCTCCAAATCTTAAGTGCAAAGACTACTGCTTCCAATTCTAAGTCATGAGTAGTGTAGTTCTGTTCGTGGTTCTTAAGTTGTCTAGATGCATAGGCTATGACCTTATCCCTTTGCATCAGCACACATCCTAGTCCCTGTCGTGAAGCGTCACAATACACAACGAAGTCCTCTGTCCCTTGGGGTAGGGCCAGAACTGGTGCGTTGCATAGCTTTTGCTTCAAGAGTTGAAAGGCGTCCTCTTGCCGTTGACCCCAATCGAACTTCTTGTCCTTCTGAGTCAGCATTGTCAGAGGTTGTGCGATCTTTGAGAAACCTTCAATGAACCTCCTGTAGTATCCTGCCAATCCTAAAAATTGGCGGATTTCCGTTGGAGTTTTCGGGGTCTCCCATTTTGCAATGGCTTCAATCTTTGCTGGGTCCACAAGAATTCCTTCCTCTCTAACTACATGACCAAGAAAATGTACCTCCCGGATCCAAAATTCGCACTTTGAGAATTTGGCGTACAATTTCTGGTCCCTAAGTAGTTCAAGTACTACCTTCAGGTGCTGCTCGTGCTCCTCCCTACTTTGAGAGTAGATGAGTATGTCATCGATAAATACGATTACAAACTTATCTAGGTATGGCCTGCAAATCCTATTCATCAGGTCCATAAACACGGCGGGGGCGTTCGTGAGTCCGAAAGGCATAACCATAAACTCATAATGTCCGTAGCGTGTTCTGAACGCCGTTTTAGGGACATCCTCCTCGTGGACTCTTACTTGGTGGTAACCGGATCAGAGATCGATCTTAGAGAAGAAACTGGCACCTTGAAGTTGATCAAACAGGTCGTCTATCCTGGGGAGGGGATAACGATTCTTGATAGTCAACTTGTTCAGTTCCCTATAATCTATGCACATCCTAAGCGATCCGTCCTTCTTCTTGACAAATAATACAGGGGCTCCCCAAGGTGATGAACTCGGCTGAATAAATCCTTTATCCAGCAATTCTTGTATTTGGTTGGACAATTCCCGCATTTCAGCTGGTGCTAGGCGGTAAGGTGCCTTAGCAACAGGAGCTGCTCCAGGAATTAAGTCGATTCGGAACTCGACTTGTCTAGTCGGAGGTAATCCGGGTAGCTCGTCCGGAAATACTTCAGGATAGTTTCGTACTACTGAAATATCCTCGAGTTTCTTCGCTTCTGGTTTCTTTCCTACCACTTGAACTAAGAATGCTATGTATCTCTTCCTTAGTAAACTATGAGCCTTCATACACGAAACTATTCCTAAACTTCTGTTGGGTCTCTCTCCTTCTATTACAAGGGTTCTACCATCTGGAAGTTGTATCCTAACAGTCTTCTCATAGCATCCTATCGTTGCCCTATTTTGTGACAGCCAATCCATGCCTACAACTGCATCAAAGCTTCCTAGCTCGATTGGTATAAGATCTATGCTAAACAATTCGTTGGCTAAACTTAACGTGCAATTTAGAAGTACATCGCGAGCCTTAAGTTCTCGTCCATCTGCTAGTTCTATCGAATAAACCTCATCTAAGCTTTCGGAGGCTAAGGGGATTAGTGGTCTAAATCCTAGGGACACAAAGCTTCTATCGGCTCCAGAGTCAAAAATGACTGATGCATAGTGGTCGTTTATAAGAAACGTACCTGTTATCACACGGGGATCCTGACTTGCCTCTTCAGTCCCTATCACGAAAGCTCTACCTCGAGCCTGAGTTCCCTGGTTCACAGTATTGGTTCGACTACCCTGACTTCCATCCATGGTATTTCTAGACCCCTGTCCTATCTTAGGACACTTATTCTTGAAGTGGTTTGGGCTTCCGCATTCAAAACACTTCCTTCCTTCACTAGGTACTCCTTCCCCCTTCCTACAGTATTGTGTGGAATGCCCAAGTTGTTTACACTTCTCACAATAAAGGCAGTTTCCCCAATGGTGACGGTTGCACTTCTTGCATTCGGGGTAGGATCCCTTATAGGTTCCTTGGTCTTGTGTCTTTGCCACATAGTTCTTTAGTGAGTGCGTACTTTGACTCGATCCACCACTAGGCCTTCTTCCTGAATGTCCTTCCAACTTCCTTTTGCCTCCCATGCTATTCTTAGTCCCAACTCCTGATCGGACTACGTCATTAGCTAAACAGTTAGCCAAGACTACGGCACTCTGGATGGTGGTTGGGTTAGCCGAGGTAACCGTCCTTCGGATTTCGGGCGCTAGTCACCAAATATACCTATCAATTCTTTTCTCCTCTAGAGTAACCATGTGTGGTACAAGTTGAGCAAGTTCATGGAAACGTGCTGTGTACTTGTCCACATCCATGTTTTTCATGGAATGGTTCCAGAACTCAGCCTCAAGTTTTTGCAGTTCACTTTTTGGACAGTATTCTTCTATCAGCAGTTTCTTGAAGTCTTCCCACGGTAAGTTGTATGCTGCTTCCCGGCCTCGGGTTTGTACTTGGATGTTCCACCAAGTCAAAGCCCTGCCTTGTAGCTGATACGCCGCATATTCCACCTTGCGGTTATCGGAGCACTTGCTTATATGGAGTACAGACTCCATGCTATCAAACCAGGAAAGTAGTCCTACGGCCCCTTCTTTGCCGTGGAATTCCTTGGGTTTGCAAGACATGAAAGTCTTGTAAGTGCATCCCTGATTACTACCACTACCTCCTTCACCACTCTGATCTCCGCCACTCCTTCGACGGTTGTCGATACCAGCAGTCACTTGTGTGACAATATTGGGGATGGCATTTTGGACTTGTTGGGCTACGAGTTGGGCAATGTCCGGGGTTTGATCATTTGGCGTTGATCCAGTGCTTCTTGTGTTTTGAGTTGTCATAATTCTACAATGTTTAAAAGAGATGAATTGAATTAAGGTTTCATTTGGAAGAGTTTATACAATCGAGTTGGTTATGATAAACAAGGATAACATTCATAAAACTTAATATCATATTATTCCAAAATTTGGCGTTACTACGCCATTTGATTACATCCATTACATAAGCGATATGGAAATTGGAAATACATCATAAAGGTTTACTAAAGGTTGAGAAACACAAGGATCACAAGCCCAATCATCATCATGACCGTGAAGATGGTCACTGCCCAACTCCGTAGCTCCGCCTTCCTAGCCAGACGTCCCGCTGCCACCGCCCTCTCAATGGCTCCCGTAGTACCTTGCTCCAGAAATTGGGCTAAATCGGTCAAGGCGCGCAAGGCTTGAGCTTGCCTATTCTTCCTCTCTTGGAACTTTTCTATCCTATCCTCCATAATGTTCATCCTACGAGCGTCTTCGATCGAGAGTTCTAAGTTTTGTGGAATTGGAACTCCCGGAAGGATGTGGGAGGGTCCGGCGTAGGGGTCACGAGGGATGGCGATACCACTACGTATGGGAGGAAGAACTCGTTTCCTAGCGGTTTCCCTAGTGCGTGGCCTAGGGGGTGCCCGTTCAGGTGCAGGCTTTCCGGGTAGAGGTTGGGGTGCATCAATCGCGGGGGGATTTGGGTTTGAGTCATCGGAGGCATCTTCGCTTGCCGCTTCCATGTCCGACCCCGAGTTTTCCGAGGGGTCCTCCTCTTCTTCGGAGATCCATCCGCCGTTCGATGTCATGGTGACTGAAGTGTTTATATTTAATTATCAATAAACAAGCTCAATAGTGGCTTCCTATTATTATCGCAATAGTGCATTAACGCGATAGTGTATTAACGCAATGGTGTAATAACGCAATGGTGTAATAACGCAATAGTGTCGTTTTATCTAGTCCGAGTATCGTGGTCACTCATGCAATATGCCATGCAAGAAAAGTTTTCGTTTTTTCACACTTCCATCGTGACTTTCCCCTAGCTTCGCATTATTGCCTCTTAACTAAACATAGTTGGCCAGGTTTTGTTTAATTAAGACCCAATGAAGCGACTCTCGGGTTCATCACTCTAGAAGCGTGCAAAAATAAATGTTCGAAAAAGTTCATCTTTCCGTTGTTATATTTTGATGGCTATAGTACTCGATTTTCTTGCTAGAAAATCTTTATTCTCTATAGCCTTGGCTCTGATACCAAGTCTGTCACACCCCGCTAAAGCGGAAACACGGAGTGTAACAGCGCAAAGTAGCACAACACAAAGTATAGACAATAAACACCATAGCATATCAAAATAGTTAAGTCTACACTATCACATAACGTTAAAGTCTTAGAATTATTACAAGGAAAATTAAACTACAACGGAAAGGAAATTTAGTCTTGATATGCATGAAGGTGTAACACACGTGCATTTCGTTCCTCTTACTTTGGATCGCCTGAAAAGCATGAGAGTTAAAAAGTCAACTATCGTCATAGTTGGTGAGTTCACGGGTTTAACAACATACATATATTGTTCGCGTTCCAAAAATAATACCGGAGATAATAAGTTCAAGCAAAAAGCTTAATAGTTGGATCATGTGCGTACCCCGCAAGATCCCGGCATATGGTACTTATCATGCAATACTTACTCACAATAGATTAACGAGCCACTACTAATCTCCTAGAAGCATAGTTTTTGCCCCGCAATGCCATGCTGTTGATCCAGCTCTCCTAAGACCTGATGAAATGATAATGATCCTGTTACTTTACTTAGTGAATAGGTTTTTACTTCTGTTATAGCTTGAGGAATTATCACTGAGTCTGTTCAGTGTTATTCCATATTACTTATGATGTAACTTATTTTTATAGTAATCAGGATCAGGATCAGGAGACGAACGAGTCTGTTCTGCAGTCTGCTGATCCTGTCCACTGAAGTGAAGACCTCCTGAAGACATCAAGATCATACTCAAAGAACCATCAGCGACGTCGAAGAATTAGCTGATGACAGGAACAGCATGCTCGTAATCTGAAGACGGAACTCAGTGATAGCAGGCTGCTCAATATCGTATGACATCCTGAAGATTCATCAGGATACAAGTGACCCTGAACAGCACCAGTTTCAGGACTCTAGTCACTGATCAGTATCCTGATCCTGAAGGATTAGTGTAATGTCTTAGTCTAATGCACAAAAGGATTATCCGCCTTTACTGACACAAAAGTACATAAGGACAGTCTCTTTACTGTTCCCTCCGTACTTATCAGACCTCAAGGCAACTGTTTACACACTTCCTCTTTTGCACACCATGCAAAGAGTATTTGTTTATAGTAAATAGTACAAAGGACCACTTACATTGTGACACGTACACAAAAGTGAGTCTGCATGCATTTAATGCAATGGGTATAAATAGGACTTGAAGAGATGTTCTCCATACTTCTTCTTCATCCTAAAACTACCCTAATCCTTTCTTTCTTTATTCCCTCTATCTTCTTTCTTACATATTCTCACTTTAGTGCATAGTGAAAGAACTTAGATTGTTTAGTTTAGACTTATTGTCTTTTCTATTTCCGCAACAATCTGTAAATTCATATTGTTAATACAACAAGAATTTAAAAGTGAAAACTTGTGTGATTATATTCAACCCCCCCCTTCTATAATCCCAAACACTATCCTTGCTTGAAGGTCACCTCTTTGGGACCAACCAGTGGTATCAGAGCAGATACAAGCTCTCATTTTCTTCTCTTAGAAAAATCTTGTGATCCTCTCTCCTAATCCGTGGCTCTTCAAGCTAAGGATAACTACTTTGATACCGGCTCTGCTGGAAAGCCTCCTAGGTTTAACAAAGATAACTTCTCTCTTTGGAAAACCAGGATGGAACTCTTTCTCTCTGGTTCTGATCCCCAGATTCCATACTTTCTGGAAAATGGACCACATGTGCCTATACAAACCGTCCACCCCATTCCTGCTGCAGCTGGCCAACCAGCTGTACCTGAAAAGCAACTGGTAAAGCATGTGAATGACTGGAATGATGAAGACAGACGCCTGGTCAACATTGACACTAAGGCTAGGTCTCTCATCGCCATGTCACTCCCTGACGATGTATTCCATTCTGCCTGTCACCTTCGATCTGCTAAAGAAATATGGGACACTCTCTGTGTTCAATATAAAGGTACTGCTGTTCTCATGGAATCAAGAAAGATTTTCTTGGTTCGACAGTATGAAAGCTTTATTCAACAAAAGGATGAAACTCTCCCAGCTATATCAGAGATTCAACTGTCTTCTGATTGATCTGAAGACTATCGGTACTACCTACTCTAACTCTGAGGTGGTTACCAAGTTCATGGAAGCTCTTCCTGAACATTGGGAAATTTACACCTCCTGCTTAACTATGTCAAAAGACATAAAGACACTCACACTAAGTGAGTTGTACGGTATTCTTCTTAACCGTGAACAACAGAAGAAACTGAAAAAGAATCTCATAAGAGATTCTAAAGATACCAAAAGTAACTCTGTTGCATTGGTCTCTGACTCAGTTCCTACTGTCGCCACTCCTTCTTCAGTAACTATTACTGAATTAGAATCTTCTGACTCTAACATGTCAGAAGATCCTGAATTCAATGAATCTCTTGCTTTGTTAACCAGATCTTTTAAGAAGTTTGCCAAAAAGGGAAACTTCCACAAAAAGAAACATCTTACTATTACTGACAAGCCTAAATCAGACCCTGTTGATAAGGTTACTGCTATCTGCTACAACTGTCAGGGCAAAGGACACTTTGCTAATGATTGCAGGTACAGGAAAAGTCAGTTTGCTCCCTCCTCTGCCAAATCTTCTTCTAAGAACCCCAAATACCAGCGCCTGAAAGAAAAGTACAAAAAGATGAAAATTCAGCGCAAGGGTAAAGGTCTTATCGCAGAAGACTGCGATTGGGATGATGTCTCCTCTGATGACTCATCTGATGAGGAAAACACTCAAGTGGCACTGATGGCCATTATTGAGGAACCTACCTTAGCTCTCATGGCTAAGATAGAAGAGGTCCCTGAAGAGATTCCTACTCAGGCTCCTGAAGCTTCTTCTTCCACAACAAGTGAAGCTTCCACCTCTGCGACTGATTCTTCCAGTCAGGTACCTATCCCTCTCGTCCCTCTTGAAAGCTTAACTCAACTGGACCTGGTCAGTCTTGATCTTTACAAAGCCCTTAATGGTAAAACCTCTGCTGAAAAAATGAATATTGATCTTCGAGGTCAACTCAAAGAATGCCAAGAAAAAATAAAACAACTTACCATTCTGGAAGAAAACTATAAAGACCAGGTCACTGTAAATAAAACTTTCTGTATTGAAAGAGAAATGGCTCTTGCTGCCAAAGAAAGAGCCCTGGCTGAGTTAAACGCTGAAAAAGTCACCATCAAAGGATGGAGTGACGCCTCTGAAAAGGTTGATGAAATATTAGCCTCAGGAAGAAATGTTAAAAACAAAAGGGGTCTTGGATACACTCATGGAGGAAACAAATCTGATTGTTCCATGCTCGAATTTGGAAAATTTGTTTCATCTATCCCTGATCCTAATGCTCCTGAAAACATCCCTTCTTCTTCTAAAACACACTCTGAAGGTGCTCCTAAGAGCAAAAAGAACACAGTCAAGGAAAAATCCAAAACTGTAACACCTTCAAAGACCAAGAGTCCTAAACCCAAGAACAAAGTTCTGGGTGGTGGTCCTTCAGTCTCAGGATCAAAATCTTTCTCTCAAAATCCTGTTCCCAGACTGAAGATTGACCTGAAGCAAAAGACTCAGGAGAAGAAACCAATTCCTCCTATGTCCAATGCTAAAGGCATACTTGGTACTGGTCCTGCTCACTTCAAGTTTAAAGACTTCCTGGACCACACTAAACGCTTTCAATATCGCAAATGTTATTACTGTGGATTAAATGACCATATTGCGAGTAAGTGTCCTGATGCTACCAAAGCTGAAAAATCAGCTAAGGTAAAGAAAAATCCTAAGACTGATAATTAAGTCAAAGGAAAGAAGGTTGTCAAGACTGTCTCCTCAGTCAAGACTCCAGCCTCAAGAACTGATAAATCAGTTAAGGCTGACACTGACTCCACCAGTCCTACTGATAATTCTGGATCCATAGTTCTATGGGTACCAAGAAAAACTTAAACTCTAAATTTTACAGGATAAGGGCATCTGGTACCTGGACAGTAGATGCTCTCGACATATGACTAGTTCGAAATCTGTCCTCTCTAACTACCGTGAAGAAAGAGGTCCTGCTGTGACCTTTGGTGGAAACGGTAAAGGCCAAACCCGAGGGTATGGCACACTGACGAACGGAGTAACTACTTTCAAGAGAGTTGCTTATGTTGAAGGCCTGATGCATAATCTTCTGAGCATCAGTCAACTGTGTGATAAGAATCACAAAGTCTCCTTCTCAAAGAAGAAGTGCAAAGTCAAAAACAGAATATAGGAAGTTATTCTCACTGGAGTGAGACATGCTGATATCTACATCATCAACATGAATACTTCCACGGACAACTTCTGCTTTGTATCTCGTGCTTCCTCTGATACAAATTGGCTTTGGCACAAGCGTCTTTCTCATCTCAACTTCAAGACGCTGAATCAACTCTGCATCAACAATCTTGTCATTGGTCTTCCTGACTTTCGCTATACAAAGGTATCTCTTTGTTCAGCATGTGAGAAAGGAAAACAGACCAGGGCTAGTTTCAAGTCCAAGCAGATTTCCTCCATCAGCTCTCCTCTACAACTTCCCCACATGGATCTCTTTGGACCAGTCAACGTCCAATCCATTGCTGGAAAGAAATATACTCTGGTAATCGTTGATGAATATTCCAGATATACCTGGGTGTTCTTTCTTCGATCCAAGAGTGATGCTCCTGAAGAAATCATTATGTTCGTTAGGAAGATGGAAAGACTCAACAACCTTACTGTTCGATCAATCAGGAGTGACCACGGAACTGAATTCAAAAACAGTACCCTGGAAACTTTCTTCGATCAGAAAGGTATCTCTCAAAACTTCTCATCTGTGAGAACTCCTCAGCAAAATGGCGTTGCTGAAAGACGAAACAGAACCCTGATTGAAGCTGCACGATCAATGTTGAGTGAAGCCAACCTTGCCACTCAATTCTGGGTAGAAGCTGTTAACACAGCTTGCTATACTCAGAACCGATCCCTGATAGTAAAGCGCTTCAGACGAACTCCTTACGAACTCTTTCATAACAGGAAACCCTCCATCGAACATCTCCATATCTTTGGTTGTGTCTGCTACATCCTGAACAACAAAGATAACCTTGGAAAGTTCGATTCCAAGTCTGATGATGGAATCTTCCTTGGATACTCCTCTATCTCTAAAACCTACCGTGTGTTCAACAAACGAAGACAAGCCATAGAGGAAACGATTCATGTCAAGTTTGATGAATCAGGTCCTACTTTCCCTCACCCTCATGAAAACTCTGAAATAAATCAGTGGGCTGACTCTCTCTTTCAAATCCCTGAACCTCCCATTGTTGATCCAATTCCTCAAAACCTCCCTGATGGTTTTGAAGAAGATCCTCCAATACCACCCACTGATATACACATCCCACCTCTGATAAATGCCACTCCAATTACCCAAATCACACCATCTGAACCTGATCAACCAACTAACAGTGAAGACTCTTCTCAAACCACTGTTAGTGAGCCTACACCTACTAATCTTCTTCCTGATCCATTATCAAATGAAGCTTCCACTTCAGGACAGGTGTATCAGCCACCTGCTCTACGATGGACCAAGGATCATCCTATTGATCAAGTTCTTGGTAATCCCTCCTCTGGCATTAAAACTCGACGTCAATCTGGTAACGTCTGTCTTTATGTTAATTTCATCTCTGAAAACGAACCTAAAGAAATAGATGATGCTTTGTGTGATCCTGCCTGGGTCTCAGCCATGCAGGAAGAGCTAGCAGAGTTCATCAGAAACAATGTCTGGCTTTTCGTCCCTAGGCCTCGAAAACGTACTATCATTGGTTCCAAGTGGATTTTTCGAAATAAACTTGATGAGATTGGTACTATTATTCGAAACAAGGCTCGCCTTGTGGCTCAGGGATACAGGCAGGAAGAGGGCATTGATTATGATGAAACCTTTGCTCCTGTGGCTAGGCTCGAAGCAATTCGACTTTTCCTAGCCTTTGCAGCACATATGAACTTCAAGGTTTATCAGATGGACATTAAAAATGCCTTTCTGAATGGAAAACTTAATGAAGAAGTCTATGTGGCTCAGCCTCCTGGCTTTGTAGATCCTAAGTTCCCTGATCACGTCTACAAGTTAAACAAGGCTCTCTATGGGTTAAAACAGGCTCCTCGTGCCTGGTATGATACCCTCTCAACCTTTCTTCTCTCTAAAGGTTTTGTTCGTGGAAAGATCGATAGCACTTTATTTCTAAAGAAATATCCTAAGCATATCCTTCTTGTCAAGATATATGTCGATGACATTATCTTTGGATCCACAAATCCCAAACTCTGCGAAAAGTTTGAGTTGCTCATGAAATCTGAATATAAAATGTCTATGATGGATGAACTAACATTCTTTTTAGGACTTCAGATCAAGCAATCTGAAAAGGGAATCTTTATCAATCAAGGTAAATATGTACATGAGATGCTGATGAAATTTGATCTCACATCCTGTACACCGATGAAGACTCCAATGGCTCCTCCTCTGTCACTTGACAAGGATTCCAAAGGGAAACCTGTTGATGTGACTCTCTACAGAGGAATGATCGGCTCTCTGCTGTATCTCACAGCTAGTCGCCCTGATATCATGTATTCTACATGTTTATGTGCTCGTTATCAGGCTGAACCCAAAGAATCCCATCTGACCGCTGTAAAGCGGATCTTCAGATATCTGAAGGGAACTCCTAATCTGGGTCTTTGGTACTCCAAAGACTCAGGGTTCGATCTAACAGCGTATTCTGATAGTGATTTTGCAGGATGTAAGATCGACAGGAAAAGCACCACTGGTGGGTGTCACCTGCTAGGTGGCAAGTTGGTGAGTTGGACTAGCAAGAAACAGAACTCTGTGTCCACATCAACTGCTGAGGCTGAATATGTTGCAGCAGGAATCTGTTGTGCTCAAGTCCTGTGGCTGAGAAATCAACTTCAGGACTATGACATACAACTTTCTAAAATTCCTATCTACTGTGACAATACTTCAGCGATAGCCATCGCCAACAATCCTGTCTTACACTCCAAGACAAAGCACATTGAAGTGAGATATCACTTCATCAGGGATCATGTGATGAATGGTGATATTGAACTCCATTTTGTTCCTACTGAATATCAGCTTGCTGACCTCTTTACCAAACCACTGGATGTAACGCGTTTCAATATGCTCATCAGTGAACTTGGGATGTTAAATCCTGATGATTGAAGTTTATCAGGACAAACAGTTGTTAAATCCTAAAGAATAACTATTCTCAGGACTCTTTCTTTAACAACTCCTGAACGAACTCTCATCAGAGGATAACTCTATTCAGTACTTACAAAATCTTTGTTCAATATCCGAATACTGATGATTCTCAGGTAAGTACCTCTGCTCCTGAAACCTTATCGCATTAAATGTGATAAGAGGATTTTCCCAAAACAGTGCTTATCTGATAAGTACTCCAATTCCAAGAAAACAAATCTTTCATCAAAATGGAATTATCCCCTGAAAAGGTGGTTTTTATCTTTTCAAATAAAACAAACTTTTCATCTGCACTGACACGTAATGGGACGTTTCCTGTTCCCCACGACGTGTGTCAGGCGCGTGAACGCGCGTAGAACTTCCCTTTTTCATCATTACGTTTGAATTTAGCCGCCCGTTTCTCTCTCATCCATTTTCTCTCTCCAACCGCGAGGTATAAAAACCTCACTCGTAATCCATTACACTCTTTACGCTCACATAATTCTCTCTAAGAACTCAAGCAAGAAAAAGCAAGAACTGTTTTCTCTCAAGAACACCAAGAACACTCATCACTTTTCTTTAACAAGATCATCGTAAGTGTTTCTTTACTATTGTTCTTCCCACATTTTAAGTTGGTATTCTTCATCTAAACAACTTATTTTGTTAAACGTTTTTCCAAAAACCCTAAGATCACTTCGTTTGATCTTAGTTTTCCCAAAATCTTCTAAGATTTTTGTTAAAACAGTTTATATGGTTCTTCTTATTTCTTTTAAGAACAATCATAAACTCTTATTTTGATATCTTTTCATCAAAATAAAAGTTTCTTTTTAATACCAAAACACATTCCTTTTGTGTATTTTGGTATCTAATCCATTCCAAGTATAAAGGATTTCACCACTTTTATGAACATATTCTGTGTTCATTGAAAAGTGAAGAAAAATTGCATATTTTGGATCTTTAATCATCCACATATGTTGTTTTGTTTGTTTAACAGAATGGCTGCTACTACTTCTACATCTTTGGACGCCCAGCTCTCCTCTGAGGCCACAACGTTGATGACTGCTACTGGAAACCTTCCGATAGTCATTCCCCAGCACGACTTGCAGTTCAAACCCAACAACTTGATTGGGCAATTTGACCTCCCTACAAACAAGGCGTTTCTGAAGCCTGCCAGGGACTTCCTACTGTCATGTCCCCTGACGACGGCCTTCACTCTGAACCCGGCGCCCAACAAACCCCTCCTACTGCAATTGTGGTCCACTGCCACCACAGCCCAAGAACGGAACTCCAAGGGCAAGATGCACGAGGTAATTAAGTTCTAGATCAAGGACGACATTATCTCGTTCGGCATTGGCACCCTGAGAAACGTCCTCAACTTCCCCAAGAAGCAGAAATTCCCTCCTGCTCCTTCTTCTGACGACGTTATAGCACTCCTGGATGCTATTGGCTACAAATGGCCTGTCCGAGAAGGCCAACCTCTGGTGAAGACTGCTGCCACTGTCCACAAGACGGGGCTAAACGCTACGTTCTATTATATATGGAACACGTTTGGTCTCTGTCTGACAGGGAAGACGGGGAGCACCGAGCAATTCCCCACGGTGATTCAGAACATGGTCTACTCTGCGATCAAAAATCGCAAGTTTGACTACTTCCGCTGCATCTGGGACGACATGCTGAAGAAGATCAAAAACCGAACCAGGGTGGTGAACGTCCCCTACACCAGGTTCTTCACTGCAGTTCTGGCACTGCACATGGGTACCAATTACCCAACAGAGGGAAACTTCAACAACTACGCCCTAGGCGTGAAGTTTCTGGAACAGCTGTCTTCCAAAGCTGACGATGTCCCTCTGTCTGCTGTCTTGGTTGTCCCTGAAGCACAACCAGATGCAGAGGAACAACCCATCTCTGCTGCTGTTCAAGGTATGTCTTCTCTCTTCTCTTCCAAACCATCTTCTTCTCCTTCTATGCATGCTACGTCAGTAGCTAACCCTATACTGACTTCCCCAGCTGCAACAACTTCTTCGGCGCCTCTGAAGCGCCCTCCTCCCTCTGGCTCCTCTCCTCCACCTCAGCCCAAACGCGCCAAATCCAAGGCGCAAAAGAAAAAGAAGGCACCAGCTGGTAAGAAATACTACATTACCCTGCCTCAACTTTTTAATAAACCATCTCCTTTATCTAAAACTTCTTCACCTGCAGATACTCCTATCTCTGCTCCTGTACAACTAGAACCTGAGGTTGTTCATCTCGAACACTCAGAGAACGTGGAGGGTAATCGTTCTGATACCCTCCTAGCCTCAGGTAATACTAGTAAGCATACTATTGTCATTTCTTCTTCTATGAAAGCTACTGAGTCTTCTAGTACTCACTTAGCTACTCTGTTTACAGGTTCTTTAGGAGCAGCCGTTGAAGGGCAGTCCCAACTCCATCAGGATGACCCCTTCAACGATTTCATCTTCACGGATGCCGACCGACAACTGAACGCCGCTGAGCTTCGTCGGCAATCCGCTGAACGACAACTGCATGAGGTCCGCACGGCGCTACAGCAACAGGAAGAAGCTCACAAGGCCCAGCTTCAGGCCATGGAGCTTGAGCTTGCAGCTGCCAAGGCTGCTGCCACTGCCGCCGAAGCCGCCGCAGCCTCTGCCACTGCTGATGCCGCCGCTGCCGCCCCTGCTCCTACTGGTGTCACCATCACCATACCTTGTCTGGATGCCATCCATGACAAGGTCTCTCAGGTGGCTACCTCCTCTTCCTCCCTTCAGGCGTCTGTAGACGACCTGAAGGCCACGACGTTACTCGCTCTCTCCACAGTGGTCAACAACAACTCCACCTCCACCACCAACTTCCAACAACTTGTGGTGCAGAGGTTGGATGCACAGGAGATTGGCCTTAGAGCCCTCCAAGAGAAAGTGGCCGAGCTAGCCACTGCAGTCAACACTCTTGCCACTGCTCCTCCTCCACCGCCGTCGTTCACTACGGCTGATAGGGAACTCCTGCAGTCCCTGATCTCATCTTCCTTCATCAACAGGAAGCTCAACGCCAACATGGCCTCTCTCCTCCAACGCAGTGTTTCAACAGCCGCCTTACAACAGGCACCTGTTGAGGGGGAGAGACAGCCCAGAGAGACCATTCCGTTTATTCCCCCTCCACCAACTGGAGAACAAATGAACAGGGGGGAACAAACGAGAATGAGGATGATGATGAAGATGATGATGATGATGATGAAGACGACGACACCTTCTTCGTCGAGAAGGTACCAGCCTCAACGCCCACTCCAGGGCCTGCACACTCTCAGGGGAAGAACCCCGGTGCACCTGGTACGTTACTACTACCATCCTCTCCCTCATCTTCTGATAATCAACCCATCTCCACTCTTCTTAAATCTAAGCCTACCCCCGAAACCATCACCCTCGACACCTCCTCTAAAGACTCACCCACAAACAACTTACAATTGGTTATATACCAACCAACCAAACAACCTACCCCTGAACCAACACCTCAACCTACACCCTCACCAACCTCTGAACCCGAAAACCAAGACAACTCTGACTTTCAGGATGTGAACTTTGATTCTGTCACTGGTGAATTGTTCGCCTCATGGAGAATAGTCCATCAGAACAGACAAGAGGCGAATTAAGCAGAATGACCTTCAGAGTAACTCCCCTAAACCCTGAATCTATTCCTTCTAAACCAACCTGCTTTAACCCTGAAGCATCCTCTTCTAAAACCCCTGAAATAAGAGCCCCTCCTGAAACCATTTGCCTATCATCAGATGATGAATTCATCTCTGATGACTTCTCTACCCCTGCTTCTTCTCCCAGATCTCCTCCATCTAACTCTCCTAGATCTGAAGGTGAGAATTACCCTGACAACTCTGCTACTGTCAACAGGGATGGGTGTTTAGACGCCGTGATAGAGCGACTCGAGAGTACAAGAGTAAAAATTCCTCTTCGTACCTCTTGGGACTCCGAGTTCGCCTATCTATCGCAAGAAGAGTACAACAATGCTGTACAGGCTCAGGAGGAGCATAATAAGAAGCAGAAGGAAGCTTTCCTCTCCGCTCAAGCCGCTCGAAGGCTTGCATCGGATTTTGTTGAAGAGGACGCTGAAATAAGTGCTGATCCTGTTCTAGCACAGAAGGCCGCGCTGAAGGTCTTCAACAGAAACGCTGAAGTTCAGTCTGAAGAAGTGAACTCAGAGCTTGACTGGTGCCGAGATCGCCTACACCTCAGAAAACATGGTGCTGCTATCTCTGGAATCCATCTCAGCCGAACTCGCGGCAAAAGAGCAAAAACATGGATCACCGTCAAACGCTCAGGAGTCAAGGATGTGCAACACACTCTTGATAAGTTGGAAAGATACAACTTGTCAGAGTGGAATGAAATCAGAAGCCTACTTCCCAAAGCCAACATAAACTATCGGGCTGAAGTAGAAGAAGTCATTAATGGACTTATTGCACGCATCAGAAGAACAACCGAAATTCTTGATGACCTTCTCCAACCTTCTTCAGCACTGCCTCAGCCACCTGTTCGAAGATCAGCGGGTGCTTCAACAAGGAGACCAACTCCTTGCATGCCCAGAATGGTTATCAAGCCACTGGACCTCTCGATGCTTGATCTTTCACTCCCTCCAGGAGTCTCTCTCTCTGAAGGACAAGTCATCAGAGAACCTGTTCATGGTATTTGTGTAAGCGACAACTCCAAGATTCTACGCTTTCAGCGTTTCAGCGAGCTACACAAAGCACCATATGAACACTTGGGTTCTGTTCTCTTCACTGCTCAAAAGGACAAAACAAACCAAGATAATAAAGAGACAATTCGCACTGTCAGAGCTATACTCGATCATAGAATCGCCTTCAGTGATACTCCTGTCCCAATACAAGTCAAGACTGAAGAACTTAGCGAAAACTCTGATAGTTAGAGTATTTTTGTAATTTTTCTTTCAGTAATCATTTATGTACTCTTGTATTTTCCTTACTCTTGTAACCTGATTGAGATTAATGAAAATGCAATTCAGTGCATTGTACTTTACTCCATCATAGTACTGAAAAAGATCCCTCAGAACAGTAAATGGGACATGTACCTTTATGAGTTCTATTTCCTAGTGTTTCATCTAGACTTAGAAATTTTTTTTCTTTCTAGACTTAGACAATTTCTCCATTGTCTTATCATTATCATTTAGGGGGAGATTGTTGATCCAGCTCTCCTAAGACCTGATGAAATAATAATGATCCTGAATCTTTACTTAGTGAATAGGTTTTTACTTCTGTTATAGCTTGAGGAATTATCACTGAGTCTGTTCAGTGTTATTCCATATTACTTATGCTGTAACTTATTTTTATAGTAATCAGGATCAGGATCAGGAGACGAACGAGTCTGTTCTGCAGTCTGCTGATCCTGTCCACTGAAGTGAAGACCTCCTGAAGACATCAAGATCATACTCAAAGAACCATCAGCGACGTCGAAGAATTAGCTGATGACAGGAACAGCATGCTCGTGATCTGAAGACGGAACTCAGTGATAGCAGGCTGCTCAATATCGTATGACATCCTGAAGATTCATCAGGATACAAGTGACCCTGAACAGCACCAGTTTCAGGACTCTAGTCACTGATCAGTATCCTGATCCTGAAGGATTAGTGTAATATCTTAGTCTAATGCACAAAAGGATTATCCGCCTTTACTGACACAAAAGTACATAAGGACAGTCTCTTTACTGTTCCCTCCGTACTTATCAGACCTCAAGGCAACTGTTTACACACTTCCTCTTTTGCACACCATGCAAAGAGTATTTGTTTATAGTAAATAGTACAAAGGACCACTTACATTGTGACACGTACACAAAAGTGATTCTGCATGCATTTAATGCATTGGGTATAAATAGGACTTGAAGAGATGTTCTCCATACTTCTTCTTCATCCTAAAACTACCCTAATCCTTTCTTTCTTTATTCCCTCTATCTTCTTTCTTACATATTCTCACTTTAGTGCATAGTGAAAGAACTTAGATTGTTTAGTTTAGACTTATTGTCTTTTCTATTTCCGCAACAATCTGTAAATTCATATTGTTAATACAACAAGAATTTAAAAGCGAAAACTTGTGTGATTATATTCAACCCCCCCCCCCTTCTATAATCCCAAACACTATCCTTGCTTGAAGGTCACCTCTTTGGGACCAACACATGCTTATCGCAACATGACACAACAATCGTTCCACAAAAAGTAATTAAACACCAATCGTTATCGTTACCAACCCCGTTGCAAGCGGGGTACGAAATGGTGGGGTTGCCAACCCGATAGCGCCACCATTGATTACTCGGTCCACCACAGTGAATTAAACTTAGTAGTGTGTACGAGGACTTGCGATAAGAAAAACACCCAATTAATCTAGATAAGTATGCATACCATAGCCACAAAAATCGTTCCAAAAACATATCGTTCCACAAAATCGTTCCAAAAAATCGTTCCACAAATCGTTTTAAAAGTTTAATCAACCGGTAGTTTTATCATGCTTTTCACCCCAAAAATGTAAAAACGTAAAAAGGGGCCGTGAATAACTCACCGAGTTACAAGTTCGAGAGTCCCAAATTAGCGAGGTTCCACCGAATTCCGACCTAGTGATAATAAGTATTTTAATAAGTTCCTTGACCCAAATTAAGTTCCTTTAGTTAAAGTAAAATTATACGCGCGAACGAAATGTTAGTTTTTATAACGATTGTCGATAAATACGCGCCCTTATGATTATAACCGAAACGTGATAATTGGTATATGGTCATGCATGTGTGTTTTATATTGATTCTACCTCAACTTATTCCTCATATAGTCTTTTTATGTCCAACAATTTATTCTTTATAAAGGTGTTTTTAGAAAATACAAGTTTACATAAAATAACACTTTTCAGCTTTTAAATATTCTTGACAGATTCGGAGGCTGTTTGGGGCATGCATTTGGGTATGATCCACAACTCCAAAAATCACGAAATTTTAATATGTTTTAGCCATATGAGTTTACTATTTACTGACCAAATTTCATAATTTTTGAAAAAGATTAAGATCCTCAAACAGAGGGTTTATTAAAGTAGTGACAGCAACTAGAGCTGTTGCGCAACCTTTTTTTACGGACTGTTTGAGGGTCCGAAACTTGGAAGTTTTGCAAACGGCCAGTGGGGTTTGAAAGATAACTCAATGAACTTGATTTTAAAAAAACGAATCATGTCATTTGAACATTTTATGAAGGAGTTATGGCCTCTCAAAGTCGGGTCCGAATCTGTCCAGAATCTGTTGGACAAAATTTTAGACTAGTTGTTGTATAACACAATATTTCTTTTGTTTAATAACTCTTATGATGATTTCTCTTTACCAAAGCTTAAGTCCAGATGTGTTTGAAGGAATATCAACTTCTTAAAACACATTTACACATGCATTTACATATATACCAAAATAAACATCTAGATTATAATCATAAGCCATCAACTCACTTATTGCTTGAATTTTTGATGATCCAAGCAAAGAAAAGGGTATTTGGCTACATGAAATCATCCATACCCATACAAGGTGATGGATGATCATA
Organism: Centaurea solstitialis; assembly: GCA_030169165.1. Lineage (NCBI taxonomy): Eukaryota > Viridiplantae > Streptophyta > Magnoliopsida > Asterales > Asteraceae > Centaurea > Centaurea solstitialis. The sequence goes on from CM058043.1 coordinate 50,735,675, forward strand.
AGAATATAGGAATCACTAGTCATCAACTCACTTATTGCTTAGCAAAGAAAGGGTATTTGACTAGTGATTTCATCTACACCAAAGTATGGTGGATTGTTTGTATAAAAGAAAAGAAGTACTTGAATTAAAATGTACAAGATTATACATAGTAGTATATGAACAAGAACTTAAAGGATGAACAAGAATTATAAACAATAATTAAGAGTTTTGAAGATCATTCAAACTACCCAACTTATTTGGTTGATCATAGATGTTTTCCTTGCTTAAATGCAAGTTACTTCCATCTCACAACATTGGGAGATGATGATTTAGAGAAGAAGATTGATGAAGATCATCATATTTACCTTGAATGTGTTCTTGAAGATTGATGAATATCTTCAAGAGTAGGAGAAGTGTATGAAGAAAGCTAGAAAGAAAACTAGAGAGAAATTTCTAGTGAGAAGTTAGAGAGAGAGAGTGAAATTTGGCAAATGAAATGAGAAGAGGTGGGTGTGTATTTATACTAGGATTTGGGAGAGGGGAGATGGCAAAACCATGGCCTTGTGGCCGGTTTTGGGAGAAGGAAAAGAGAGGGAGAGAGGTGGTGAGTTGAGAGATGAGTTGATGTTAGTGTGTGTAAGTTGGTGATGTATGTATTGGCTAGATTCTTATTCAATGTTTCCTACTTTAATTTGAACCATGTGAGGATAATTATTGTCTAGATACTCAAATGGCTGATTTCCAAATCAAATAATTTAATTTAGTTGCATTATTGTAGCATTGGGTGTAAAAAGCTGCTAAAATTGGAAACCGTTACCGAAAACGCGCGTTTTTGCGATTTTTGCGTAACGAAAGCAGTTTTTCGTATTTTTATTAAGAAACTTATTAGAAATTAATATTTTGATATTTTGGGTCAATTAGAAATTAATTCGACAGTCTAGTGGTCGGAATCGGGACCTGCTGATAACAGTCAGTCGGTTTTGCGTACCGACTATAGTGGCGACTCAATAATCGTAAAAGGCACTTATCTAGCCTTTTCACAATAAATGTTGTCATACAATATTGTTTTTGACAAAATGACAGTATTAAAATACTGTTCCGCCCCGGTAAATCAGTTAAAGTTTTACTGACCTGAGGTGGGAAGTGGAGAGTTGTCACACTACCACCCCCTCAACTTTCAAGTTCACAAAAATTACAAGTTCATCCCTGACATCGTAACCAAAACGGCTAACCTGTTACTTCTCCTTAGAGATTAACTGTGTAATCTCAAAACTGGATTTTGCGCGTGTTCTGATCTGAAGTAATCAGAAGTCGTGCTGCTGATCCACATCTGCACAAATAAAGTAAGAGTGGTATCCACAGCAGTATGGATTCGAGAAAAAATCAGCACAAACTTTCAAACAATTACATGACACTCCCCCTTGATATATGCATATTCTAAGAAGCTCCCCCTACACACATGCATACATAAAATAGATTCCCGGCTCCCCCTAGACCTCAGGCGGTAGGTTTAGCATTCCTAACTTACTGAGAAGAAAGAAATGGCGTTTCTTATCAAATGGCTTAGTGAACAGATCTGCAAGCTGAAGGTCACTTTCCACGAAATACAGTTCAATGTTACCTTTCTCGACGTGATCCTTGATGAAATGATATCGAATATCGATATGTTTCGTCCGAGAATGTTGAACTGGATTCGCTGTGATTTGAATCGCATTTTTGGAGTCGCAATAAATGGGAATCCTCTGCATGGTGTATCCAAAGTCTGTCAGTTGAGTTTTCATCCAAAGAACCTATGAACAACAACACGCAGCGGCGACATATTCTGCCTCCGCCATGAAGAGTGAGACGCAGTTCTGTTTTCGAGACGACCAACTCACCAAATTGTCCCGTAGGAACTGACTAAACCAATTCATTAGATTTGAAAAACATGTTTTATCTAAATTATTTAACTACAACAAACCACGCAAGATAAAACAAAAACCAGTGTCATAGCTTTGCCCATAACTAATGTCAGTTTCGTGAGCCAACACGAGAACCGACGGTCTCAAACCTATGTGACCAAACGACCCACAAGGCATGAAATCTTGGCGCTCCCACTGGCTCCGACATCTTTGGTTGTGCCTCCAAGCTCCGTCTTCGGTTTATGAATCTTTGAACTAACTTAGTTACTACAAAATGGGTTGTAAGCGGCACGTAGCCCTCCCGTTTAAACTAATTAAAATAAAAATTACAAGAGGGTTGGAAATGGCACACAAGCCTCCCTTACCAAAAACAAAATAAAATAAATTAAAAACACAACCACAGGTCAAGGGACTTGGCTATGACAACTACAACCACAGGTCAACGATGATAGCCGGAGCCACCGCCATTACCGCTTAGCGGCGATCAACGAAACAGCCAACATCATCGCCGTCGCCGGCGACCACGACATCAGCAAACAAAGACCGCCGTCGGCTAGGCCAATCGATGACAGCAGCAAGCAACGCCGCCATCGCCGAAGGGCGGCGATTGGAACCACCACCGCTGCCGCTATGGGGCTTGCGGTGGTCGGCCGTTGGTTGCGATCCATAACAAAAACGACCACCATCCTCATCGACTGGTGACGACAGCATCAAAGAAGCGCCACCGCCGCCACCGGTGGCTGTGTGACGATAGCAGCGGCAAACGCCACCGCCATTGCCGCGGTCGGCGATCGATAAAACAAACGACAACCACCATCGATCCGCCTAGCGTGGCTGTCGATCCATGGTGTTCGGCCGACGACAACAGGGGCAACGTAAACGCCACCGCCCATCGTCGCAGGGCTATTGATCAGGATCACGAAAAACCACCGCTACCGCCATTTGCTTTTCACGACAGCGGTGGCATCAAGGTGCCACCGCCATCACCATCGCTCCGACAACGATAGCAGAACCAAAGCACCACTATCGCCACCGGTGGCAGCAGCAAGCGGCTGCCACACCGCCGTGGCCGGCGATTAGCACAAACACCACCATCGCCGCACGCGGCTTTGGTGGTTCAGCGGTTTAACACCATCGATTGGCCAGCATCATACGGTGGTCGTCGATTGGACCAACCGCGTTTCCTTCGGTGATTGGCCCGGCGGTTTGGCCGGCAACAGCCACCGTTCCGCCGTCGATTGCCACGAGCGCGCGATCTTACGATAAAAATCCAATTTTTAAAACTAACGAATAAATTCCAGATTTTTATATAAAACAAAATCCAATTTTTTATCAAAACCTACGAGAAACCGGATCTGAAAAATTATGGAAGTGGCTCTGATACCACTGTTAGGATTATTCGAGCAACAACAATTAACGCGGCGGAATAAAAACTGATAATCCCAACAGAGATCCAACCAAAATTAATCAGATACAATACAAGGGGGTTTTTGATTATACCTTTGAACTGGAAATCTTGTGAGGGATACACCGCTACTACACCACCACGAGACTAGCTGCTAGACCGCCATGGAATATTTAAACTTGACTGGTTTGAATGTGTGTGTGTATATTTTGATGGAGAGAGAGAGGAAGAGATTTAGGGTTTTTGTCTGGGTTTCTTTTCTTTATCAATAAGACTAATGAATTGGAATGAATTAAAACCCTTAGGTTTAGCCTTTATTTATAAACTTAAATAAGGCAGTACCCAATTAAGAAAGCTCGTTTTAATTAAAAGCCCACAAGACTTTTAATCAAACTAAAACTCTTATTTATTTAACTAACAAACTGTTAATTAAATATATAACCTTAAATTAATTTAATTTCCATAAATAATAAACTAATATTTATCATTAAATAATAAATAAATAATTTATTATTTAATCTCTCTCATTTATTAATTAAACTTAATTAATTATTCCACACACAACTTAACTAATCCAAATGATCTCTGTTTGGGTGTGTAGCAGTGTGACCCACTAGTGTCTTATAACATTGGACATGGTAAACCCTGTTACTGTGTTGCACATAATCCTTTCACATCCGACATGCCATCAACTTCGCTCGAGTTACAGACTATCAGAAGGCTAACGAGAGCAGATCTCCTTGGGTAAACCTTCTAGCTCCAACTCTGACTCTACAAGACATCCACCAGTATCACCTCTTTTACCCGGTATCCTCTCCGAAAGAAGGAATAGTCTACCCAAACTGCAAGGGTGAAAGACGGTTCATGCGCTATAGAGAAATATCTCACTTCTGTACTGGGATGTTGATCTACATTCTCAACGGACTCAAGCATAGAATGGACAAGAACAAGACTCCGGGTGCAAAATGCGAAGACATCCTGATAAAGTTCAAAGATGGTGTGAAAAGAATAGAGACGAAGCTAAAGGAATGGATGATCTACCGTCGGGTGAAAATGGGTTTGAGATTGCGAGAGAGAACGATCACTACTTGGGATGAGTACGTTCAGCTGTTAAGGTGGATCCCGCTTTTGAGCACACCGCTGTCCTTTGAACTTCTCTACAAAGAGGGAGATTGTTAGACCCTATTTTTTGTTGTCAAGAAGTTCGAAGGCCAATTTGCTTTGTTATTTATGCTTTGTAATTATTTAATTCCATCTATGTAACTTTGTAAGAAACCCAAGCGGTAGCTTTGTAACTACAACCCTAGGAGTTATAAATACCCAGTTATAGCCTTCCTAGGGTTGTGTGTGTGTTTATTATATTATTAAGAAAGGTTTGAGCAGCCACCATAATACTCTCTCATTTCCTTTACTGTTTCATCATCTTCTCCACACACCACATATACTTTGCTTTTGTTTGTTGTTTATTATCTTAAGCATTGTATATCTCCATCTTCTCTCACTGATTGTGAACTCACATAGATCCTCTCTAGAACACTTCTGAATGAACTGATGCAAGTTTGGACTTACATCACACCTGTTATTCTCTCTCTTATACCCCAGAAAATGCTTGTTTTTGTCTACAAAGACATCCCAATAAACTATCTTAGGAATCTTTGTGTTCAAAGGAATTGCATTTACTATAGCTAGGTGCTCATGTGGTCTTTCGATGTTAGTCTTTTTTTTGCTCACCCTTTTTGACCTTCTCTTCTTCTTCTTTCTTCTTAACTCTATCCATCCTTGGCCTTTTTGCACTTTTCTTATATATGAGTAATGGATTTCTTTCTTTTTACAACTCCTATCTGTGAGTCCACAATTAGTGAGAAAAGATGAAAAGAAACATTGCAAGAGTAAATAACATGTAAAACCTTCTACAATGTTGGTGTGTAGAGATGAAGAAGATGAAGTTATAAATGAAGAATATGTTTTACTGATGAATCTTCTTTGGGAGGCTACAAAACATTCTCCAAGAATAATAGTAAACACACACACAAAACCCTAGTCTCTAAGGAGGCTTATATAGCCTAGGGAAACACAACTTACAAGATAGGTCCTTGGAGTCTATGAATCATTACAAAAGATAAGCTAAACTAGAATGGATAATTTATATAAACGGCCCCTTGACTTGTTTACAATAAAACATGACCTAACATTATATTTTGTACCAAAGTTTCCTCCTTCACTTCAACTTTTTCTTTTACAGGGGTGCCTTCTTCACCATCAGAAAAGGGTTTCTGAATACTCACATCATGCCTACCTTTCATTATCCTTTCACCCTCAACCCTTTTGATTAAAATAAGCTTGCAACCTGGCCATATCCATGTTATAAATACCTTCAACCCTTTGATATGACATGTTGATGAACATGTTAGGATTGACTCCAACTGATCCTCTCAGGTAGTTGATCATCCTTTCTCTTTCCTGAGTAGGAAGATAAGTCTTTGAAGGTTGCCTTTGCCTAGTTGACTTGTCTTTTGCATTCTCCTCTTTTTTGAAAGCATCATCCTTAGAGTGTGATCTCTTTTTGTGCCCAAATTTCCTTATCTTCTTCTTATGTACAAGCTTCAGAACCATCTTCTTTAACTTCTTAATTGATCCTATTGTGCATGAAAGGCTATTTGCTGGTCTCAACCTTCTTCTAAATGGCTATGACATCCACCATGATTTTTCCCATTATTATCATCAGTTCATCATAGTTATATCTATTCTCACCCCTTGTAGATGTGTTAACCAACCTTGTAAGATCATTAGATCGATCTTTTAGTAGAGCCCTTTTGCCTACTAGAAGCAACACCTACCCTCGTAGTTTCTTGGCACCTGTGACCTTTAGATGATGAAGCATCCAAAGTTACCATGGGGAAGTTTTTAACCATGTTCACACTATTCGGTCCCACACCTTATGCAGATATAGTATGAACCTTGCGACCCACATGCCCATCCTTCTCCTGAGATGGCACGTTCTAGGAATTTAGGGACACTCCATGGGATTCCCTTTGGATATTCTCTAGTAGAGAATGCTCCACTAGATGGCTTTTAGTCTTGGGGGTTTTTGACCTAGAGGGGGAAGGAGCTCCTTTGGTCTTTCTTACATATGTTTTTAGTGTGAGGTTGGGGGCTTGATGAATAGAAGACTGAGGAATGTTTTGAGTGGAAGGTGGGTAGGACTCAATGTGTTTGTCTAATTGTGTAGGCTAGCTTGATCCCTTACCTTGTTGGGGGGGGGGGTCACACCCGTCATTGTAGAGAACAATGGTGATATATTTCCAGAAAAAGTTGTACAAGGCCTTTTCACGTTTGAAAATACCTTCCCTTTTGGGAGGTTTTGATTCATACACTTCTTCAAAAGAGGGCAACTCCGTCAATTCCTTGTTGAGAATCTCTTGTACAAATCCTGGATACATGAAAAATCATTTGGTGGTGGTTTTGGTATCCAAGTTTGACAACAAACCATTTAAAATCATTTGAGAAAAATCTTGGAAACGTTGAACTCACTCTATCCTATTGTTTTTGGTGACAAACAATGTTGTAAGATAGGAACAAAGAACTTCTATTCGGGTAAAAATTTGCTATTTTCTTTTGTAGAACTTAAAAACCCTAGTAGAGCCTTCATAGCCCACGCATTGCTGTTCATTAAACAACATTTCATTAGAGAGAGTTGATATACTTGCAACATCATCTAGATGAAGATGAGTGCATATATACATCTTTCAGTGATGGTGATCGGCTTACCACAAACAGTAGAGTTGATGACTTATGAATCATCAATAGTCTGAATGGATGCATTAGCCCAAAACTGCTTCATATGTTCATTGTAGATGATGGGATTGACTTGCAGGGCTTATGCGATATGTGATGACCTTAGAAAATCAACCATATCATGAAATCCATCGGCTTCCTTAGTTTTCTCCAACATGGCAAACTTGTTGCGTTTTCCAACAAATTTCAGATTGGCCATTGCTTATTCGACAGTTAGGGTTTATTGAGAATCGCAGGTAGGAATCGATAGGGAAAAGAATCACAAGGGTTTAGAGTGCAAAGAGCCGTTGACACTAGTACAAAAATGGTTATTTGTGACGGTTAAAAACCGTTACTTTAGGTATATGATGCGGTAATTATCGTACATAAAAAGCGTAACAAGTTTTAACCTCTAATGCCTAGCCACTGTCTTACCACATATACAGGCAAGCGTACCTGATCGTGAGTAATATAGTGTAGGAAAGTCCAGGTATCGTATCTACCACTAGGAACGGTTAAGCTAGATGTCAACTAGAGTATTAATCAGTCAATCTTGAAAATGTGGGTTTTGCTTTTGGAAAAGTATTTTGAAAGATAAAAGACAAATAATAAATAAACCTAACCAAGAAGTGGAAAACTGACGATCAAACATACATTGGAGATAAATAAATCCATTATGGTTTATTTTCATAAAACATAGATTAATGATTATTGTCAGAATTTAAGCATAAAGCACCCGAACATGTATATCTAAGATTATAAACCAGGATGGTCTTCCTAGTCCCAATACTTAGGTCGTTTGTCAGACAATCTAGTACCGGTCATCCAATCCTGTTTCTATTGTACGGTTTTCTACCTCCAGGTCACTCTCGCTCCGAGTAACCACTTAACACAACTCTCTTGATCAAAGGGTAAGTTAAGGTAGGTTGATTATCCTATCGGAGTCTATCTATTTTGGTAAAAACAGATACACCCAACCAATGAGTTCAAATAACCAAACAATATAAATCAGAACGGAATCAAAGACAACATTCAACAAATCATGCATCTAATTAATAAACTGAATATCCAAAGTATTCAAACCATAATGAAAACACAAATGGAATCAGTACATAGACATAATAATCGTAAATGCGTAAACAAACCAAACTAAAGACCGGCTGGTTCGTCGCAGCATTCCCTCGAATCTCCTCCGTAGTCGTCACATCGAGTCTCCGACTTCTTGGGTTGGAAACCCTAGGCGGCTCCCAACATCTAATATGACCTAAACTAAGAGAGAATTGTACTGAAAATCGGATTTTCTGGATGCTTCAACTGAATGACCCAAAAGCGGTATTTAAAAGAAGCTCGTCAGACCCCGTTTCGCGTTCGCGAAACGGCACTTCGCAGAGCGAAACACTTAACAATCAAACCCTAACTTTCTGGAAGATTCCGAACGAGAAAAGCCGAGCTTCGCGGCGCGAGCTCCTCCTTCGCGGCGCGAGCAGGTGTCTCGCAGCGCGAGCATTACCTTCGCGGCGCGAGCCAATCAAAAACAGCTTCCGGGATCTTCTGGAATATTCTTCTTGCCTTATCTGCTGAAGATCCGTCTTTTGGAGGAAGTTATCTGACTTTGAAGGCAAGAAATTAGGAGCCAAGAAAAGTCTGAATTTGCAAAGTCTGCACAAAAGTCTCCTTTTTGACGCTTTTCACCCTCTTTTTATACTTTTACGCTCAAGCACCTCTAAAACCTACAAAATTAGGATTTACACCTTTTTTAAGTCAAACAATATCGAAAATACTCTCAAAATAAGCACAAAAGTGGGGAACTGATGCGAGTAAAACATGTATAATTTTGGAGTTATCAAAATTCCCACACTTAAGATTTGCTTGTCCGAGCAAACATCTGATAAAATAAGAAAGATAACGACAAAATTATTCTCCATCAATGATCATGCTTTGAAAGAACAAGGATAGTCGCAAGAAATCAAGCATAATTCAAACACCAATCAAAGCCTCACAAGTCATCAAAGTCATGCTAAACCTTTTACCCTCACAAAGTATGTATCAAGTGTATCTCTCAAGGGTTAATATGTTATATATAGTGATCACACTGATACTCGACATCTTACCAACGCATATGCTTGTCACCAAATCTCATCTCCACCACTGAAAAGTTGTCAACCGTCAAGAGGACTTTAGGGTTGTAATGTTAGGCTAAGGGTTAAGGGTAGGATATATATAAGTGACTAAGGGTTGCAGCAAAAACCTGAAAACAAATCAGTTCAAGATCCAAATTAATCATCTGACTTTTGAGATTTTTTTCTTAGAGCTCGGGATTTCTATCACTATCACTTTTATATCGGCCTAACCATATTGCTTATTTGTGGCTTCGATATTTTTCTTTTCTTTTAAGCACATCGACTCTTTTGATGTTTCTTTTGAATGAGTCGTTTTCTATTTTCTTTTCTTTTCTGTCTTTTCTTTTCAAGCTCTCTATTTTTCTTTTCTTTTTTTTTTCTTTGTGTAGCAACTATGTTGCTTTTTACGCTTTTGCTCTCTTTCTTTTTTTCATAATCCCTTTCTCTATTTGTCAGATTCATAAAACGGACCAAAAACATGAAAAGCTTGCAAATTAAAGCTACGGCCAAAAGATAGATAAAATGAATGGGCTAAGGATATATATAGGTAGGTAAAGAAATGAAAAGGCTAAGGCTCAAATTGGTTACAAGGGATGAAGTACTAATGATGAGTACTTTTAATCAAAGGCTAGGCAAATCAAATAACCTTAAGATGAGGTTATCTGACGAAGGCTAAAAGGGTTAGAAACGAAGGCCTCTATCAGTGCAATGGTGACATACTTTCCTTATGTGATCTCGACAAGCATTCAAAGTGACAAGTTCTACTTGGTTCAAAGTCGGTATCCTCACAGAAATGAATAAGATATAACATTCAGGCTCAATCTCTCAACGGAATGGGGTAAGGATCACTCATGGCAATTAGCATACACATGACTTTTTCAAACTCATAAAAACTCCCAAAATTATCATCCTATATGCAAGATTCTTTTGACTTCCACAAATTTTTTTGAAAAGATCATGGATTTCGAAAAAATTATGCCATATAATTCAAATCATATCAGATAAGCAAATAAGCACAATAAGGACAAACAAGTGAAAGTTTACTTAACCCCCCTTCCCACACTTAAAAATTGCAGTGTCCTCAATGCAATAACAATTAAAGCATGTATGCGGAAAGGTAAAAAGATAAAGAACGAATACTGCCTGGGTTAAGAAAACTGAAGCTCTGACGAACTACTGAAATCCAATATCGAACATCTGATTCGAGGGTCTACACACAAAATTTGAAAAACTAAAAACAAACAAACTAAAGAGAAAAAAATAAAAAGATAGTACGGTACAACCAAATCGAATCAATAATATCCAAACAAATCATCGAACCAAACAATCAATGGGGTCCACGGAATTGGTCCCACCACTGATCATAACTCTCGTAACCTGGAGGACTCGGGTCCTGTGGGTGCCACACATCATACTGCGGTGGTGCTGATGGTCGGAACTGAGGGTCTGAGAAGAAACCCATCATCGACTGGTTCTGCCAGTCTAACGATCTGTGCACCTGAACATCATGATAATGCGTACGAGACATGAGACCCTAAAAAGCTGTATAAGCGTCCCAGTCGGACGGTATCTGATGTGATCCCGAGGGTCCTGCCTCGTCATGCTGCTGCTGATGATGTGGCTGTTGCGGCTCATGCATCTCCTGGTCCTCCGGCTGAACTCTCACTCCAATCCATACCTACGAACTACCAACTCCTCTCTCTATCACTCTCATCCCCTTAAGCTGGTTCTGGTCTATACGTCCTAACTCTCCCAAACAAGTCAATGAGGCTATCACCTCCGGTGCCAGAATCCCATGGGAGGAAGCTAGGCGGGTGATGTAGTGACCACCTAAAAGTCCGCTCGATGTCCGGAATCCTCTAGCTCCAGTAAGAAAGTCTGCTATGATAAATGGTAGATGGGTGTGGCGGTCTCGGCTAACTAACTGATGAAGTAACCACAACTCAAAATCCCCTATCTTGTCCTGACTGGACTTCCTCTGGTTCAGGATGTAGGCTATCATCCTATGTAGGACTCTATGCTCCGGATCTACTAGGTTACCAGACTTGGTGTTGGACCGACGGTACGGCCCTCGACCAAGCTGGCTCCATAACGCGCTATAGTCTATACCCTCAGGTGGAGCAAGGGCGCACTGTCCTATGTAACCTCAAAATAATCAGTCCTGACCATATCTAGTGTGTAAAGCTTAAGAGATACAACGAACTGTGCTAAAGTCTGCCTAAACCATCGGCCACCCAAACGATAAGTAATACAAGTCTGTCTCACACTCTCTCTCCCTCGATCCTGATCAAACGAATAGGTCGCTATGAACTCTAAGGTCAACTCTCGGTAGATAGGCTCACGAAGGTCTAGGGCGGCCTTCCAAGCCATGCTACTAAGCTCACTCACGGGTGCACTCGGACCTCTCTCAAAATACCTCAATATATGTCCTGCTGCCTGGATACTGTGCAGAAATTCCCAGTCCAATGTTCGGCCAATCTCGATGTGGCGACCCTTGATCTCATCAAGGTCCTTGATCAGCTTCTTCCGTTCGGCTTCATCATACTACGGTTGCGGCTTGAATCGCAGAAACTCGTGCTCGCCCGATGTGGTCCTAAGAGAACGGGTACGCTACAAGAACACACATCAAAAAGTTAGTGCACATGTGTAGGACCTCCTTGTTGTGAAGAGTCAGAATTCACTATCTTACTTGCTTTCTAGTTTAACTGTCTTTGTTTGTAAACATTATCTTGTGTTAGTGCCCCTGTTTGAGGTTTGGAACCTCGGGGCCTTTGTTGACATTCTGTGTAATTTCCTTCTACCTATAAAAGGTAAAGGATGTTTAGGGTTTTGGTGTGGAATCATATTTACTACTTTGGGCAAAAACTCCATTGTTGCATTTCTTCAAGCTCTTAAGTTTTTCTCACATTGATTTCATCCATTTCTTCTCTTCTTTATTGATTTTTGGGACAACAATTGGTATCAGAGCCATACCTTGTTGATTCCTTGGCCTTCTTTGTGTTTTTAAAAGGTTTTTTAAAGGTTTTTGAAGTTTTGGGTTTTCAAAACTTTTTGGGTTTTCAATCCAAAAAGTGTTTTTAAAAGGGTGATATTAAGTGTTAAGTGATTCCCTAGTGTTTTATAAGCTTTTTCCTACAAATTGGGGCTCTTAACACTTGTTTTTTAAGTGTTTTTAAGTGTTTTTGAGTGCATTTTTCGGAGCTCTGTGCAGGTTTTCCGAATCGGAATACGAGAGCTGAAATTTCAGCTCAACTTTTCCGACTCGGAATTTGTACTTTCTCCGAATCGGAGAACTCTCCTTTTCCGAATCGGAAAACCTTGTTTTCCGAATCGGAAAACCTTGTTTTCCGAATCGGAAAACGAGCCTCTGATTTGGGGTGTTGCTTCTGAGAAGTCACTTTTCCAAGTTTGAACCTTTTTCCGAACCCAAACCTTTCCAAATCGGAAAAGTTTATTTTCCGAATCGGAAAAGGCTGTTTTCCGCATCCAAGTATTTTGAGCCAAATCCGATTCGGAAAACTTCTGTTTCCAGATCGGATTTCGCCTCTTTGAGCCGAAACTTTTGAAAATTTATTTCTCAAATCCGACACTAAGCTTGCTTTCAAATCTTTTCAAATCTCAAAGCTTTTTGTGTCCCGAGGCACTCAAAATATCCGTTTTTCGAAAACCTGTTTTTTTTTAAAAGCCAAGTGAGTCTTTCAAGGAGGTCTGTTTTAGCGAGAGAAATGTCGAAGGAAATCCTCGGAATCGGATCCGAGACTCGTCCTCCCGTCCTGGTGATGGGCGAGTACCAACAATGGAGACGCAGGATGATTCACTTCCTTGACCTGCTTGATGAAAACCTGATGAAGTCCATTCGAGAAGGACCTATCCGACCGACCGTCACCGTTGCCGCCGTACCTAAAACCGATACTTGTCCCGAACTCCCGGCGTACGTGGTCGAGAAGCCTGTTGAGATGTTCAACCCAGAACAAAGAGCCCGACATCTCATCGACAAGCGTGCACTGACCCTGCTGATTATGGCTCTCCCAAACGACATGTATGCGAGAGTGGATAGTCTAACCAACGCACGAGACGTTTGGTTGGAAATAGAACAACAGATGCAGGGAGGAGACACTACTGTGGAAAGTCAGAAGGAAAGCGCGCTCAATGCCTATGAAGGCTTCAAGGCTAGGGAAAACGAATCCCTCACTGAGTCTTATCAAAGACTGAATGCCTTCGTCAACGACTTGAGACGGCTCGGGGTTGAGAAATCCAAGTATGAAGTGAACGTGAAGTTCTTGAAGAATCTCACTCAGGAATGGCAAAACATGGCCATCAACATTCAGCTAAGCCGGAATCTGGGAGCTATGGGTCTACATGACTTATTCAGCATGATGGTTCAACACGAAGAATTCATCACCGGTGGACGCACCAAGAAAGCAGTCGATCCTCTGGCATTGTCAGCCGTGCCCTTTGGAGGACCAAGCCCTGCTCCCGTCCAACCAATGCCATACAACAGCGTCTCTCCCCAGTACTATCCAGAAGAATACAGTCAAGAGTTCAACCCGAACTATGGATCAAGCGTACAACATCCCGAAGAACCGGTGATCATTTCCATCTCAGATGATGAACTCTTCCATGTGAATGAGTCCCTTGCTCTCATCTCACATAGTGTACAACGATTGAATGCAAATCGTGGATACAACCGTGGACGAGGATCCGGTTTTCCCAGTGGAGGAAGAATGGGGCAAGGTAAAGGAGGTCACTATCAGCCAGAAAGAAGTCAGTATGGAAATCAAGGGAGAGGAAGCTTTCAGCAAGGGGGTATGCAGGTTTATGATCAAGGAGGTTATAGGAACAACCAGGGACGGTTCAGAGAAGATCAAGGCAGATACAGAGATCAGCCGAGAAGAGACAACACTTATCTTGACTATCAAGGAGGTCAAGGTAATCAAGGAGATTGGAGAGGACAAGTCTCAGACATCAACTACCGGAACAGCTTGAGGCAATACACTCCGGAATCTGGGTATATTGAACGTCAGGGATATGAGATTGGATATGGAGGAAGATATGCGAGTGGAAGGCTAGATCAAGGGCCAGGATACGGGTATGAGCAGAATAGAGGTGATCAAAGACAAGATGAGAGAGTGAATCATGGGAAAAGCATCTACCACGGAGGTGATTCCAAGGGAAACAGTTCCAGGCAAGCTCAGAGGGAGGATCTACCGAGTCACTCTGATCAAGGAATTCAACGGGTAAATCCTCCTCAGGGTCACATAACCCAGAACCCCGCCCCTCAACAGACTGCAAGTCCCACTACCACTTGTTTCAAGTGTGGAAAGTTGGGACACTATGCTTGAGATTGCTCCGTCAAGTACAAGGATGCCGCGTACTTTGACAGGAAGGCCTCACTAATGAGGAAGAAAGAAAAAGGGGTGGCTTTGATGGTAGATGAAGAGAACTGGGTCTGTGAAGAGGAGAGTTCAGACGAGGAGAATCATTTGGTGCAAGGTCCTTGCTTGATGGCTGACTTCGAGGGATCGGAAGCCGTTGGACCAAGCACTTATCAGGACATAGATCCGTCTGAGGTATCCTCTATCCCAGATATAACTGACACTGTGGCAATGATGGAATCTAAAATTTGTGAATTGGAGAGATGTCTCCAATCGGAGAGGACTCTTGTCACGAAATTTAGAATCGACAGTGCTATTTACAAAGACTCTCTTGAGGATTTGACAATAGTCTATAACCGTGAAACACTTGAGTCTGGCATTAGAGAGTCCAATTTGTCAAACAAACTTAGTTGTCTTCAAAAACCCATGAGGAACTTAACAGTAATCATGGGGAGCTCAACATTAAATTCCAGTTGCTTTCGGAAGAGAGAACTCGGTTGTTTTCAAAAATACAAGAGCTTGAGGACAACAATTTTAAAAGAGGACAATCTGAACAGACTTTAAGTATCCTCACTCAGCATGCCAAAAAGAATCCTTTTTACAAAGCCAAACCCGGCCTAGGTCTGTCTGAAAACCATGTTTTAGATAAAGCACCTTCTCATCTATACAATTTTGAGGATATGGCAGCCTCCAAGCCCAAACCTGCCATTGTAGGAGGACATGTGACCGAGGAATTTGTTAGGCAGACTGTCACATACACCGAAGTCGTAAACGGTGAGACCATAACCAGAACCATCAGTCCAACAAACAGTACCTCTAGCAGTCCTCCCACTAGCCCCCCTCCAAATAGACCAATCTTTGTTTCGGCTAGTGATCTGACCAACTCTGAACCCACTTGGGAAGGCATCAAGGCTAGAACCCCTAGAGTAGCAATGCCTCCCATCAACTACTCAGATCTTAACTCAAGCTATGATACTAGGGAAATGGAACTTTCAGAGGAGACCTAAGTTATCCCACCCGAGGATACTTCCGCAACTAAGTGTCCCGACCTAGTCAGGCTAGAAAAGGAGGTGTTTACTCTTAGGTTAAAAGCCATGGATTTGGATGCATCTCAGCATTAGATCCTGAATCTGAAGGTCATTTTGTCGGAGAAAGATTCCTTGGTTCGCAATCTGGAGAAAGACTTGCTTGAGGCAAATGCCGAAAGAATTAGGCTTTCTTCAGAATGTGAGATCGCAACCTCAGCCTTTACTGACTTTCAAACCAAGGTTGCGGATCTTCAGGCTCGATACGTTATCCTAGATATCCACTTTGAACTCTTAAAAGAACTTGATCATGATGAAAGGATAATGTATCGCCAATCTTTAACCAACCAACAGATATCCAACTCCATTTTAAAAAGGAAGGTAATGAATCTGGAAAATCTCTACCCTTCAGACTCAATTGATGAGAAGACTGCTCCAATCCTCAACCATCCAATAGTCACTCCCCAACCAAAACCTGTCTTAGATACTGAGGACTATTACTCCATAATATCAGATGACGATGAACCCCCTAACTCACACCATAGAATAGCCGAACCCAAGACTGTCCAAGATCCAAATGTTGAATATGATATGAAGGTGTTTTTAGATGAGGATGATGATCCTTCAGGCTTTATTCCAAAGAAGCCAAAATTTGTTGTTGTCAAATCTAAGCAGTCTGCTGAGTCACGAGCTCATATTTCTGAGAAAAGCAACCCGGAGGGTGGAAAATGTGTAGGTACTGACAAGGGCAAGTCAGTTAAGCCTCACGCACCCAAAGGACTCCAGAAAAAGCATTCAAAGTCTAACGATGCTCGTAACTCAGTCAAACCCATTAAAAGTCTTGACTTTCATTCAAGTTCCTTTGAAGTGGGTGAGACATCTCAGTTACAACCAAATCAACCTTTCAATTCCACAAAACCTAAATTTTCAAAAAAATCATCTGGAAAAGGTGGTAACTCCATTCCCACAAAACCGTCATCTAACTCACACCATGCTTATCATGCAGATGCGAGGAGGAAAGATGGTGGACCGAATGTGAAGCCACCAAGAAAGGATCATCATGGTAGGAACAACTCTTTTTCTGCTTTCCCTAAGAAACATAGTTCTAGCCGTGCGGGTTTAGGCTATGTTCCACCTAGTGTAGGAAAGAATTTGAACATGTCTGTTAATTCTAATCGCAACTTGAACGATGCTTTTAATACTTTTCACAATGACATGTGCTTTATGTTTGATAATTTCCTGCGTTATGGTGTGCCTAACACTTTCTATGCTCCCAATTCTAATGTCAAATCCCGAAAGAGAAGGGGAAGAAAAAGAGGAAAAGCAAAATCCTCCTCGTCAGTGAAGTCTCCTCAGCCTAAGGAGAAATCCGAAAAGGGGACTTCACCGACCGATTTATCTGTATCTAACCCACAGGAACCCATTTGGCAATGGGTCCCTAAACAAGCTTAATTGTCTTGCAGGTCAGTCATGTGTGGTACTTCGACTCCGGCGCATATAGACACATGACTGGTCAGAGATCCTTCCTTTTCGACTATGTTGAAAGGTTCGAGGGATATGTTAAAACAGCCGACAAGACGCTTAGGCCAATGGTGGGTTATGGGAAAATTACGGATGGGAAATACATCATTAAAGATGTAAGGTATGTCGAGGGGTTAGGTTTCAACATGTTCAGCTCCAGTCAGTTCTGCGACAACGGATACTGGGTGAAGCAATTTCAATACGGAAGCAATGTGAATGATGAAGATAACAACGTCATCCTTAGTGCACGAAGGAATGGCAATCTTTACTCCACCGTCTTCCGTTCAATCCCTCAGACACACCCTCAGTTTGAAGCAATATCTGATCCTAGGAATGCAATCTGTCTGCTCGCAAAGGCTTCAAAGGAGGACAGTTGGTTATTGCATCGAAGACTCTGCCATCAGAATTTTAAAGACATGAACAAGCTGGTTTCGAAAAATCTCGTCAAGGGACTACCGGAGACTCGCCTTTCCAAGGATACACTGTGTCCCGCTTGCGAACAAGGAAAGATGACGAGTAGCTCTCATCCACCAAGGATGGATACGAATAGCAAGAGTCCCCTTGACATGATTCACATGGATCTTTGTGGACCTACCAGAACTGAGAGCTTAGCCCGAAAGAAATACATGTTAGTTCTCGTTAATGAGTTCTCTAGGTTCACCTGGCTTTAATTCCTGCGAGCCAAATCTGACTCTGCCGATCGAATCATTGCCTTCATCAAGCGGATTCTAGTTCTCCTGGGTCGTCGAGTGAAGAGGTTGAGAAGTGACAACGGAACCGAGTTTCGCAATGCAAAGCTGCAATCCTTTCTTGAAGATGTGGGAATCTCTCACAACTTCTCAGCCGTACGCACCCCTCAACAAAATGGGGTGGTAGAAAGGAAGAACCGGACGTTGGTCGAAGCAGCAAGATCCATGATGGCTCATTCTGGAGTTCCTCAATCATTTTGGGCTGAAGCAGTATCAACAGCATGCTACACGCAGAATCGCACTCTAATCGTCAAGCGGACCGGTAAAACCGCCTACGAGATGATTGAACAGCGTAAGCCTAACATCGATTACTTTCGAGTCTTTGGATGTAAATGCTATGTTTTAAACGACCGGGATGATTTGGGAAAGTTTGAACCCAAGTCTGATGAGTCTATCTTCATCGGATACTCACATAACTCTAAGGCTTATAGGGTTTTCAACAAACGAACCCGAACCATCCTGGAAAGCTCAAATGTTGATTTCTCTGAAACCGAAACCTATTCTGTGGCTAGTTCAAGTAATGTAAATGCAGCTTTTCCTGAATTGTTCACCGCACCACCGAGCACAGATTCTTCCACTAACTTTTCTGCTTTAGACTTCTTAGACCTCGCAGATTATGATCTACCCACACTCACGGGTCCGATTGTAGTTCCTGCTCATGCTGGTTCAACCTCTACTTCTGTATCATCCGATGCCTTTGTCAATGAGCCTTCCTCAAGCACTTCTACAAACTCAGTGACACCAGAGTCAACTGCGATCTCTCCCCCTGAAATCTCATCATCTGCCTCACCGGTACCGGTCCAAGAAAAGACTCCACAACCTGTTCTTGCACCTATCCCAGAAGAGGCTCCACTACCTTCACCCAGTTCAGCCCAGCGAACTTATGCTCAAGTAGTACGTGAGCCCCGGTTGGAGGCATCACCGCAGAATCATCTGGTGGCCGGGTCATCAAGTAGAAACCAGCAAGAGGTCTTAGCCGTGCACGATGAGAACGACGCCACCAACAACCAACAAGCTTATGTCACTCACCCACACACTCGCAAGTGGACAAAAGATCATCCCCCCTCCCAGATCATCGGGAGTCCCTCACAACTTGTAACCACGCGATCTGCAAAGCACACTGAAAATCTGATCCTATTCGGCGGATTCTTAAGCGAATTGGAACCATCGGATGTTTGGCAAGCTCTCACCGATCCCGACTGGGTGATCGCCAGGCAAGATGAGCTGGCTGAATTCGAAAGAAACAAAGTTTGGCGCTTGGTAGAACGACCATGGGGAAAGACTATCATTGGTCTCAAATGGATACTCCGGAACAAAACCGACGAGAACAATCTCATCATCCGGAACAAAGCTCGCCTGGTCGCCAAGGGTTATCGCCAACAAGAGGGTATCGACTATGATGAGACATACGCGCCAGTAGCCCGAATCGAAGCGATCCGAATCTTCCTAGCGTATGCTGCACATAAAAACATGACGGTCTATCAGATGGACGTCAAATGTGCCTTCTTGAATGGAGTTCTTCAAGAAGAAGTGTACGTCGAGCAACCAGAAGGGTTCGTCGATCCTCGATTCCCGAATCACGTCTACATTTTGGACAAGGTGCTTTACGGTCTCAAGCAAGCTCCGAGGGCATGGTACGAAACTCTCACAGATTACTTGCTAGGAGTTGGCTACAAGAAAGGTACTATTGATCCCACTTTATTTCTCAAGAGGTCAGGTAAAGATTTAATTATCGTTCAGATATACGTGGATGACATCATCTTTGCATCTACAAAGCCTGAGATGTGCCAAGAGTTTGAGAACACCATGAAATCCCAATTTAAAATGAGCATGATGGGCGAGTTGACGTTCTTTTTAGGACTTCAAGTTCGACAACGCCCTGATGGCATTTTCATAAATCAAGCCAAATATGTTCAAGATCTTTTAAAACGATTTGATTTCGGTGGTTCAAACTGTGCGGCAACACCAATGCCCAGGAATTTTCAACTAAATGCAAATACTTCTGGTAAACCGGTTGACCAGAAAACTTATCGGGCAATCATTGGTTCTCTTTTATATCTCACGGCTAGTAGACCAGATATCGTCTTCTCCACAAGTGTCTGCGCTCGTTTTCAGTGTGATCCACGTGATTCACACCTGTCTGCTGTCAAACGAATCCTTAGGTATCTGAAGGGCACACCGGATTTTGGCCTTTGGTACCCAAAGGATTCTGGTTTTGAACTAATTGCATATACAGACTCAGACCATGCAGGTTGTAAGCTCAACAGGAAAAGCACATCTGGTGCTTGCCAATTTCTCGGAGACAAGCTGGTGAGTTGGTCATCCCGGAAGCAGAATTGCGTTTCCCTATCCACCGCGGAGGCAGAATATATAGCCGCCGCCTGCTGCTGCTCGCAAGTTCTGTGGATGAAAACCCAACTCGCTGACTTCGGATACACCATGCATCGGATTCCCATCTATTGTGACTCCAAAAGTGCGATTCAGATCACGGCAAATCCGGTTCAACATTCTCGGACGAAGCATATTGATATCCGATATCATTTCATCAAAGACCACGTCGAGAAAGGTAATGTTGAACTCTACTTTGTTGAGAGTGACTATCAGCTTGCTGATTTGTTCACTAAGCCGTTTGACGAGAAACGTCACTTCTTTCTCCTAAGCAAGTTAGGAATGCTAGACCTTCCGGCCTGAGGTCTAGGGGGAGTCGGGAGTTCCTTTGAAGTATGCATGTGTGTAGGGGGAGTCTGTAAGAATTCTCGAAAGATTGCATGCATTAAGGGGGAGCAATAAGTCTTGTTTTTAATGATTGGTGCGCTTACTAACGTTCTCGGATCCACAACACCTTGGATACCATTTTTATATTTTCTTTTGTAGGTGTGGATCCTCACGACGACTTCTGGTTACTTCAGATCAGAACTCGCGCAAAACCTTGTCGAGACGTACCAGGTAAGTCTCGTTTCTCGGGAGTCGAGCGCTGAACTTGTAAACTTTTTGTGAACTTGAAAGTTCAGGGGGTGGTAGAGTACATGTCTTGAACTTACAAGTTGGGGGACTAACTTTGCCATTTTCTGATTATTAAACGTTCAGGGACTCGTTTTGCTCTTTAGTGAAACTTGTAGTCCAGGGTCTGTTTTGAAACTTCTTAAAACTACAAGTTCAGGGACTAGTTGTAAGTTTCTTGAAACTTCAGTCCAGGGGTGGTTTTTGCCAATAGGTGAAAGTCGGGTTAAGAGAGTCATCAGGAGAGCCAAACACAGTGTTTTTGACCCAAACACAGTGTAATTCGGTAAAAATATAAATACCGGTTTCAAGATTTACTTTTCACAAAAATTCAAATTTTCACTTTTCCTCTCTGAACTCTCACCCGGTAACCGCTCTCGCGCTCGATTCGTTATCGTTCGTTTTTGCTCCGTTCGTCGATCAGATTACGTTTTCGGATTCCTGGTAAGATTACGATCAATCCTTATATAGTTATAACATCTAAATCTGTTGTTTTAAGGTCCGGATCGAAGCCTAAACTTTTCAAAACTTACCCGGAACCCAAACTTCTTGGAATGGGATTTCGGGGCTTTAACTCGATCCTCTGTTGATTAGAAACTTATTATGAACTGATTTAGGATGCATGTTGATAGTTTAGAGCCTTAGATCGACGTTCGGTGAGCGGTTTTTTGATTGGAACTCGAACAGTCTTCGTTTTCCGAATCGGAAAACTTGAACATTCAAGTTTTCCGAATCGGAAAACTTGAATGTTCAAGTTTTTCGCATTCATCAACGATGAGTGTTCATATATGTTTTCCGATTCGGAAAACCAGATAAATCCGAATCGGATTATCAGGTTTTCCGAATCCGACTTGTGTCTCGGTTTTTGAAGCTAAGTTTTTCCGATTCGGAAAACATGGAATTACCCTTACGGGTTTCCGAGGTTTTCCGAATCTCGTATGAGACCAAGTCTTGCAAAATTTTTCTAAGTGTTGCACATTTTCCGAATCGGAAAACTATGTTTTCCGAATCGGAAAACCTGCTTGTTTGTGTTGCTATATTTCTCTAAGTGTGGGAGTTTCCCGAATCGGAAAAGGACCTTTTCCGAATCGGAAAACTTGTGTAGTGGTGAACTCAAATTTTTCTAAGTGTTTGAAGTTTCCCGATTCGGAAAAGCACCTTTTCCGAATCGGAAAACATCCCCTCGTGTGCTAGCTCGTTTTTCGACTCGGGAAATACGAAATACTCATTTATGGGTTTTCGAGGTTTTCTGACTCGCGCCTAGTCGAGGGTATAGTTCTTTTCACGATGCATTCGTATTAACACTTAATTTATCTTATGTCGTGTCAGAAATGGCTGATCAACCGATTGCTCCTACTTCCCCGGTCAACGCTGCTGACCGAGCTCTCATCGCACCATCTGACATCCGCCCCATCCACCAGAACAACGGATACGTTGACCTGTCCAATTTCACTGCTCAGGACGAGGTGGTCCTGGAGATCCTTCGTGCGCATCCACTGGCGTACGCGATGCAAGCCACTGCCAGAGTTCCCATGATTTACCTTCATCAATTCTTTGCTTCATCTACTGTGGAGACTCATGATGGCGTGCAGACCATCGTCGGTCGTGTTGATCACACCGACCTTACTATCACTGTGGAGGACCTGAGGCGCGTCCTCCATCTGCCTGCTGCCACTTCTGAGGCCCCGTTCGAACCACTGGTCTCCGGCACCGAGCTCTTTAGCGAAGTACTCGCTCTCGGGGTCCACTATACTGCAAACAACCGACCGAACGGGATTTCCCAGGTCACCCAGGGGATGCTGCCACCGATCTGGTTCTCCTTCTTCAACATCCTCAACAGGACCTTGTCTTCGAAGACCCACGGAGTGGACAAGGCTTCAACTCAGTTCTGGCATATCATACATGCGGTCGCCTACGGAAGGCGCATTGACTTCGCCCAACAACTATGGGCTGACATGGTCACCGACGTCCGCCAAGGATCCGCAAGAACTCGTCATACATCCATTCCGTGGATGAGGTTCTTCAGTTTGCTTATTCACGAGCACATGGAGCGACATCAGGCCATCCGACGCAGATCCGGCCACCCTCGCTACGAGAGCGTTCAGATCGGCAGGATGAACCGCAGAAGACTTCGATCAGGTCAAGTTGAAATGCCTATCCCTGATAACGTACTTGGCTTGGCGGACCGTAGGTCTGAGGCTGTTAGGATGTACCGAATTTCTATAGGCTTAGAAGACACGTCTACGGACTCCTCAGAGCCGAGGAGCCCTGCCCAAGACGTGCAACCCGTCCTACCTAGAAGCCGTGCCTCCGGCACGGCGGGCCAGAGCTCCAGTGGGGGAGCTTCTGGCTCGGGAGTGATAAGTGTGGACATTAGGGGTGAAGTGGGTAGAGTCGTAGGTACGTCCGCAATGCCGCACATGTCTCGAGCAGAAGCCTATCAGATGATGCTCAGGAACTGCACCCGTCGAGCTCGTACACCTACAGTTGTCGAAGAAACAACCACCGTAGCCCGCGCACGTGAACTCACAAGTCACTTCCGGGTGAAGCAGTACACCGGGATTCTTCAACAATCCCTAGTTCATTCATCATCGGAAGAACGCCGATCGCCAACACCGCCGCAACAACCTGAACCAACGGGTGAGGAAGTGGAAGCTTCCCCACAAGAACAAGCACACTTGCCCTCACCACCACTTGCAGCGGCCGGTGCTACTCAAGCAGCAGAACCCTCCGGCGATCCTTCCGGCGATGACTCCGACAGTCATGAGTCTCCAGAACATACTCTTTCGGACCGTCGTGAGCCCGATGATGAGGCCACCGAATCAGAGCAGGTGGATTACGGATCAGACTCCGAGTTCCAGTTATCTGAACCAGCGAAGGGCGGAAAGGCCCAGGTGATCGATGTGGATGAAGCCACCTCTTCCTTCAATGACGACAGGATCTCCGGAGATCCAGTACTAGCAGGCGATCTAGCCTCGGATGATAGAACCGTCGGTCATGAGGAAGAAGGTGAGGCCGAGGTTGCTACCGGCTGGGGGAGATATGACAGTGAGGAAGAAGAGATAGAGAGGGGAGAAAAGGAGAGAGAGAGAAGAGAAAAAGAGACCGCAGATGTTGAGGTCCAACTAGGGAGCTTTGGGCTCAATTAGAGAATGCGGACGAAGAAGTAGAGCCGCACAGGTTAGATACGGGAGCTTCCCTTACCTCGAGTCCATCCATCAGAGAGGCAACCCACACTGAGACCGGGCACCCTACGGTGTCTGGTCAAGACGCTAGCCGCCAACTAGCGCGTTTGCACGCCCCAACCGACCACTCGGCCATCTCTCAACAGATGGTCGTTTCATCTTTACACGGGGACTTAGCTCAACTTCCACCGGCCACTCAATCGGAGTCTGCCGGTGTTGAAACAAGAGAGGAACCGCCCCGCCTCTCGACTTCTTTCCGTGCACCAGTTGTCCTAGAGCCACTCACTGAGACTTTTCAAGTCATTCATTTGGTTAGGACACTACTAGGAGCATCATCAGCCCGCCCAAGTGGCGATGCCGGAACGGGGAGAGTCGGTGCGTCGAGTGACGCCTTTCGAGGATCCACCGGAAGCCCTGACACCGTCAACATCATTCCAGCGGTGACGTCAGGCCGAGAGAACACCTCAATAGGACTCTTCTCGTCAACTGGAGCCCAAGTGGCACCGGGTGTTGTACTTCCGGGACAGGGTCCGACAGACTCGAGCAAAGTCTCTAAAGATGCTCACGCAACAACGGGGCTTTTAGGCCTGACGGATTCGGGTGGAATCCTTAAAACCACCCCTGCACCAACGGGACTTTTAGGTCCGACGGATTCGGACGACATCCTAAAAGTCGTCCAAAGCAGGTTACTCGCGGTGGAGGAAGCCAACCGGGCTCGAGATGCGCGGGTCGAGGCACTTGAGAAAGCCTTGGCCGAGACTGAGAGGAAACGACTGGCAGATCTTGAGGCGTCACGAAAGCTTCAAGAAGACCGGGATGCGGAGCTATACGAGATCAAACGGCGGATCAAGGGCAAACACTCTGAGGCAGCCCCATCATCCGAGACTCCGATCCCCCGTCAGACCGAAGACGTCCTCAGGCTCGCCCCTCCGACTTCGGGCGAACTACCTCCGATACCGGGCTACGTTACTGAGACGGAACATGCGTTCGTCATCTCTTCATACACGACTCAGAACGACCGCCTCTCCGCCCAAGTCAGAGATCAGGAAGCCCAGATCGAGATCCTACAGCAGCGCGTCCGGGAACTAGAGGCCATGTGTCGGTCTCAGGCTCAGCCTTCCAAAAGGAGGCATGATGACCCTGATGACTCGGCACCGGGTCCTCATGAGGGGGAGGTGCTGTTGGGTTTTTTGTGGATATCCTCAGCTCAAACTGACTTGAGGATTATCTCAGATCTATCAAAACCTCGCTGGTTTGATATACCTCATAGGTTAATCAAACTGATAAAACCTATGTGATCAAAATACGCTGTTTTGATCTTATTTGTGCGGAAGCGATAAAAGCTAAAAACCCATTAAGCCTAATGATCTTTTAATCGTTATAGTTTTAATCCTATTGGTTTGGTTTAGATCAATTTACCTGGTTGCTTGAGAATAGATCCACCAATGATCGACCAGCGAACGTCCCTCTAGTAGGACTGTACGAAACCCGAACACACAAAAACGAAATCCGACGAGAGGGAAGGGGAGGTCGGCGTCGGCTTTTGGGAGAGAGAGAGGAGGAAACTGATAACTGGTTTTTTAATTGAAAAGCTCAGATTTTTCCTTAACCCATAACCCTTATTTATATGGAGGAAAAATACAGTTTGTAGGGAATCTAGTTTCCTTATTATCCTTTCCTTTTTAATTAGCTGGAAAAAAATTTGCATACGATAATTATGATTTATATATTTATCTAATATATAAAATCTTTATTAATTAACTATTATATATTTATTTATCTTAATAAATATATAATATCCTAATTAATTAATAATCCTCCAACTTCGGTAATTCTGACTGAAATTACCCAACTGATTTATAATACACTATTATAAATTCTAACTCTCCATTTCAGGGTTTCATCTAACTTGTTCGACTTATAGGTCCTCACAGGTGTGACCCTCAAGTGTCTTGTAACATTGGATGTGTAATCACTTGGTTTGTCAACTCTGCACATAATTCCTAACAGACTCCCACTTGTGCAAGTTGGCAATACCGCCTTTGATTTCACTGACCTAAGGAGGCCCCTAGACAGGCACTTAGGCTGACCAGGTTACAAGAACTCTTATACCCAGACTGGTGATATAAACATTCCGTAAGGAACTGGTATCTATGAAACTACTGTTCATTGATTGGGTATATCTTGGCTTTTCCCTTTGCATCGCGATATTTCATCTGTGAGTATGAGCTTGGAAAGTGTCAACTCTAAATACTCAAGATTCTGTTCTCTTGATTATCTGACTTTCACTGATAGGTAAACGACAAAGAACTAATCAGTTCGTTTGGGCATGGCCATGCACTTCATCAGTATACTTAGTTAGTCAAGATGGGCCCAGAAATATCTCTCTTCTGAGAAGAGGTGCAAATCCCATCTTGCATATCTGCCTTTGACACCACGGCTTCCGCTGAATCTAGTTACACCCTTTATAGCCACCCTGTTACGGCGTAGCGGTTGAGTGCACTAAGAATTCAGTAGTCCTCATGATATCAAATCAGATACCTCAGGTGATAGGGACAACCACTGTGAGATTTACTTATGACTGTTTCCAAGAAGTAATCTCAACCGCGGATCACGTCCGATATTTGCTACTCTATCAAATATCTGTGCAACTTTTAGTCTACAACACTTGTAGCTGTTACTCAGCAACTGATCATAACTACCTAAAAGTTCACAATGACTTTAACACCTTATCATGCTCCCACAATGATAAGTTGTCACGGACAGATTTTGAATGAAAAACGGAGACTGATTTCATTCGTGGATATATTAAAAACATGCAAAAAAATGTGAAGGTGATAAAGAAATCAATTTTGTATAGTCCATATTACACGCTGTAATAATAACAAGATTGAATGTCTTTTCTTTAACAACTTTCATAATGTCTATTTAACGTTTGTTAGATACTGGTCTAAAATAAAGTATCACCCATCTTTAGTTTAAACCCTTTGATTAAAGTTTACCATTTTAATCAAAGTGATAACCAAAAATACAAGTCTGTTCATACGATCTACTTGTATCTGCTAATTATTGTTCTGCAAACACCTTATAAGAACAATAACTAGACTTTTATCATATTCCATGAACTTGGAGACCTGGACTAACTTCCAGTTCCTGAATATGTAAAACTGCAACTTTCCTTAGTTGCTGTGTAGATGAATGATTTCTACCTGAAATCCGATTCCATTTGCAATACTGGCAAATCTACTGGAATCCTATATTTTAATCCAGCACTTTTAATTATTGATTTTTAAGTCAGTTACGACCTTTGTTTCCTGGGTCTTGAAACTTTTATCCTTTTAACTAAAAGGGTAAATTATATCTTATGAATTCTTATCCTACCTGGATTTATGAATTCCGAGATATATCAATAATTATATCTTTTATTCTTTTATCTCAGACTAGATAGAGAATAAATTGGGCTCCCACTTACTTGCATAAAAACTAACTATTACTCAAAATTTACTATTGACTTAGTCAAAACTTTGATTAGTCAATCCTAATTTCAAGTAATGAACTTTGAGAATTTTCCTTTTTATGAAACTCAACTGGATTTGGTCAAATCCTAATTCCAAACCTTGGAATCCTTCTAGTTTCATAAATACTGTTATTAACGCCATCTGAGTTAATATCCTAAATTCTCCTTTTAAAACATTTGAATAAAACTTGATCAATCTTGATTAGTTAGTTCTTGAGAATTTCTTTTATAAAGCTTAACTGGATTTGGTCAAATCCTAATTCCAGAACTTGGAATCTTTCTAGTTTTATAAATGCTGTTATTAACGCTATCTGAGTTAATATCTTAAATTCTCCCTTTTGATCACAAAACTATTATTCATAAATGTTTTATTCTCAAAACACATTCCTATAGAATCTCGTGTGTTTTGATAGTTTTTATACAAATTACTTCAATTTCATTAAAGTAATTATAACAGGCATCAACTAGGATCTTACAGATATAAGAATATCGGGCACAATCAGATATTTCTATGTCAAGACAATAACTTTTGAAAATAAAACCATGAAATTATAAAATATAATTATCCAAAAATGTTTAAAACATAAACCCCCAAAAATAACTGTTTTAAAACTATAAATTCAAAAAATGTCTTGACTTAAATCATCTCGTACTTAAGATCCTCGGCAACTCCTGGGCACTTCACTTCATTTCTGACCTCCTGCAATAATCATTTGCTCTAGGTATCAGTATACTTGTAAGCTAACAAGTAAGAAGTGACAAAATAAAGCAATCATAAATTTTCTGAGGTTTACATACCTGCTTCATGACGCTTAGGGCAGTTTTGCCTCCAATGACCGATCTCATTGCATATAAAGCAGCGATTCTCGGTCCTAGCTTTGTTTGGCTTAACCTTCTTGCCCTTGCCCTTGCCTTTGCCTTTCTTGGGTGCACTCTGGATGGCCTGGACTGGTCCCTTTCCTTTACTGGTGCTAGCTTGCCCATTCTTCTTTTTCACCCCTCCGTCTTTCACCATCAAGACATCCTTAGTCTTGTTCTTGTTCCCCATATTCAGTTCAGCTGTCTTTAGCATGGAGTGCAATTCTGCTATTGTTTTCTCCATGTTATTCATATTGTAATTGACTACGAAAGGCCTGTAGTCTTCTGACAGTGAATTGAGTATGGTGTCTGTTGCTAGCTGCAACGGAACGGGATGACCTAGCCTCTCCAGATGATCTAAGTGCCGTTTCATTTTCATGACATGGTCACTTACTGATGTTCCTCTTACCATCTTGCACTCATTGAATGCTTTGGTGGCATCGTACCGTTCTGTACGAGCTTGAGTCTGAAACATGTCCCTCAGCTGGCGGATCATGTCGTAAGCATTTGTATTTATGAGCCCTGCTTGCAGATCTGGGCTCATAGTTGCTAACATTAGACAGGCGACATCAAGGAGATCATCCGAGTGCTTCTTGTGGGCATTTCTGGCAGCAGCCGGAGCGTTTGCCGGAGGTGCCTCCCCAAGTGGCTCTTCAAGCACATACCACTTTCTCTCATGTCTGAGCACAATCATCAGATTGCGCTCCCAGTCGAGAAAGTTAGGGCCGGTCAGTTTATCCTTCTCTAGGATAGATCGGAGGGAAAGATTATTAGTGCTGGTAACAGTGCTTGCCATCTACACAAAATAAAACTTTTGGTCTTAGCAACTGTAAATAGACTAATTTCCAATAAAATATCAATAAACCCTTAAATGATCAATTTATTGGACTAGGATCCTTATTTCATACGTCCTGATGTGCGTAATGTTCTTGCTCCACCAGACCCGTATTTATTTCGGTAGGTAAGGACTTTTACCAATCATGTCTGGCTGACATGACTCCTAGATCTTTTCGGACTTATAGCAACTACCTGTGCATGTTTTAGTCCCTCTAAGTGCTTTTTGGCCCGGTACCACCCGGTGAACATTATAGTACCAAAACAGATCTCACCATTTTGGGACCTGATCACTATACTCTGGCCGGTACCACCCGGAGATAATTCGCAGAGTTATGTAACCCCTTCAGCTTCAGTTTGAACACAGACGTTGAATGTATGATCACTTACAACGCCTATGTACTTTACGCCGAAGGTGCCCCTAGATGGGTTGCACTACTGATCTATGATTTTCGGGGTTTTGAAAAACTTTATTTCCAGGCTTTGAAAAAAAAACTGATTGTTATAAAGGCTACTTATGTTTTAAACTAACTGTTTCAAACATACATGTAATTTTAAAACCAACTGTTCTAAAATTACTTGCTAATTAAAACTAACTGTTTTAACAGCACATCTAGTTGATTAAAACTAACTGTTTTTGTCAACTTGCCTTTTTATGAAAACAATCACCTATAGGTTTTTAAATCAAAAACTATTGTTTTGAAAAGTTTAACGAAAACTAAAACCTATACTCCTTTTGTGATATAAACTAGTTTTAAAGTAACAACTCTATTTAAAACTATCAACAAGCAAGATATCACAAATAATCAATCAACCATGCAATTAAACAATAATTAATCACGTGGTAGCTAATTATAGTTTTTGCCAACGTTTCCTAGGGACCAATAATGACCTATTCTACTAAAAGCTTCAAAACTCGCGTAGCTCCCACTGGCCTCGCCATGTTTTGTTAGTGCTCCGGTAGTGATGAAGTAGCTCCCACTGGCCTCGTCATCCCGAAAGAATAAAACAAATTTCTATCCCAAGGTCATTATTACATAAGGGGTTGTAAATGGCACGCAGGCCTCCCCGCAAATATGTCAAGGGTCTAGGTCGGCAAAATACTATAATAGATAGATATAAACTCAAACTGAGATGTATATACATATAACTCAAGCAATCACGCAATTATATATGCAATATAATAAAAGCAATTTTATAATTACGATAAAATAAAACTGGATCCGTTAAAATTATCTTGTCTCAATTATTGTAAAACTTAGTTTTAAACTGACTCATAAAACAACAGTTTTATAAATCAAAACTAAAATCAGTTTTGTTCCCTTTTTATAGTTATACTGTTTTATAAATAAAATTAATTTGTTAGAAAAAGTTCCCTTTTATTATATCAAACCGGGTTTTACCAAATAAATTTATCATCTTAAAATTAGTGAACTTTAAACCGTTTCACGTTTGACTGGCTGGTCAAGACATAATACTAAACTTGTTTGACCAGACTGATCAAAACGACTGGTTTGATTAAAACATTA
The DNA here is from genome assembly GCA_030169165.1 of Centaurea solstitialis. Lineage (NCBI taxonomy): Eukaryota > Viridiplantae > Streptophyta > Magnoliopsida > Asterales > Asteraceae > Centaurea > Centaurea solstitialis. The sequence continues at coordinate 50,766,447 of CM058043.1, forward strand.
TATAAAATTATTCTAAAACAATTAATCTGGATAAAGCAACAAAAACTGATAAACCCTTTTTGGGCCATAGACTTGGTCCAAACAGGTTGGGTCTTGGGCCTATTAACAAAAATTGGCCCGAACGAAAAACCCTAGACGGATGGCTTTGCAGCCTTGCTCGCACCGCGAGGGCACGGCTTGTGACGAGAAGGTTGAGTCTGGTTTGCGCCATCATTATCCATTGCCGATAACCGCCACCCACAGGTGGCGATCGGCGACCGCCGTTAACTGGTGATGATGACAAAACGCCACCACCACCCCTGATTCCGTTTCTGGATACCGCCGGCCACCACCTCGCTGGTGGTTTGGCCGTCTACCGTCATGCGATCAAAGGCTATCGGCCCTTGACGATTATCACCGTAGCCCGGTGATCACCATCGAACTGGTGGTGATGCCTACGATACATCCGTAATCCGGCTATATCCGGATGCGGGTTCGTCTTCCGGGTGCGATCGGGCCGCCGTCACCAACAACCTTTGATGCGGCTACGGCCATCGTTAATCGTTGCCACCACCATGCTGGTGATCTGGCTACGACCGTCACATGACTCCGCCACCACCATGCTGGTGGTTCGGCTTCGGTTTTCGCAAAACATCGCCACCACTCGACCATGGCCACCGTCGCTCTCGGCCGTCGACAACAGCAGCAAGAATGGCGCTGCCGCCGCCACCGTTGTGTGCGATCAAGAGTCGACTAAACAGCCGTCGGCCACCAACCCCACTGGTGATTGCGAACTCCAGACGCCGCCATCACCTTATAACGCCATCGGTCACCACCAATCTGGTGGTGATACGATCGGCAATCGGAATTAACGCCATCACCACCATCACGGTGGTTTTTGGCTTAGCGATGGTTCAATCAGCCGCCGTCTGCCACCACACGCCACCGTTCGATCATTGTCGCCATTGCTACTGGCCGGCGACGACAGCAGCATAAACGATGCCACCATCGCCACTGGCCGGCGATTAACAGACCACCGCCGTCCACCGCTGCTATCGCAGCTTCTGGTGGTTGCGGCTTTGTCCCCTTACCACCGATCTGGTGGTGTTTCACCCACGGCCACCACCATTCCTACCAGGCCGGTGGTCTTGGCCTGTGTTTGGGTCGACAACCAACGCCGCCACCACCCACGCTGGTGGTGCGGTGGTGGTGCAGCCATCACCAATCTGGTGATGGTTTTTCCGGGTTTTTTCGTATGAACAACAATTGAAACAATAAAATCCAAAATTTACACGTAGATCATAATAAAAATCAGATTTTTATAAAGATTGATATGCTAAAACAATTAAAATAAAAATCAGATTTTTAAACTTGTTAAATAACAATTTTAACGGATCTCACGAAAGCAGATAAAACTGATAAAATTAAAACGACTATTAACAATGGCTCTGATACCACTGTTGGGTTTTTTGTGGAAATCCTCAGCTCAAACTGACTTGAGGATTATCTCAGATCTATCAAAACCTCGCTGGTTTGATATACCTCATAGGTTAATCAAACTGATAAAACCTATGTGATCAAAATACGCTGTTTTGATCTTATTTGTGCGGAAGCGATAAAAGCTAAAAACCCATTAAGCCTAATGATCTTTTAATCGTTATAGTTTTAATCCTATTGGTTTGGTTTAGATCAATTTACCTGGTTGCTTGAGAATAGATCCACCAATGATCGACAAGCGAACGTCCCTCTAGTAGGACTGTACGAAACCCGAACACACAAAAACGAAATCCGACGAGAGGGGAGGGGAGGTCGGCGTCGGCTTTTGGGAGAGAGAGAGGAGGAAACTGATAACTGGTTTTTTAATTGAAAAGCTCAGATTTTTCCTTAACCCATAACCCTTATTTATATGGAGGAAAAATACAGTTTGTAGGGAATCTAGTTTCCTTATTATCCTTTCCTTTTTAATTAGCTGGAAAAGAATTTGCATACGATAATTATGATTTATATATTTATCTAATATATAAAATCTTTATTAATTAACTATTATATATTTATTTATCTTAATAAATATATAATATCCTAATTAATTAATAATCCTCCAACTTCGGTAATTCTGACTGAAATTACCCAACTGATTTATAATACACTATTATAAATTCTAACTCTCCATTTCGGGGTTTCATCTAACTTGTTCGACTTATAGGTCCTCACAGGTGTGACCCTCAAGTGTCTTGTAACATTGGATGTGTAATCACTTGGTTTGTCAACTCTGCACATAATTCCTAACAGGTGCAGGCTTCATCCAAAAGGCCTCGCACCGACCTCCATTCTGCCTCTGGTTCCGGTTCCACTCCAGCTCCAGCTTCCACGGCCGCCCCCTCGAGTGCTCCTACAGAGTCTGCTGCCGCCGACGCTCCCTATGTCGATTCAGACACGGAGGACATTCCTGACATGGGGAGTTGGCGATATGAGCGGATCCCGGAAGGGGAGTCAGTACAGTTTCCCCAGATGACGGACACGGCTCAGATTGAAGTCATTCTCCCAGAAGCAGCACCGACGGATCCTTCAGAGTTCCAGATTCCGGAAGCAGCCCGGAAGATCTTGCGGTCGCTTGCTCAGAGTCTCAGGATATACCAGAAGGGGGACGACATTGTCCGGGATTCTGACTACTCCAACCTCACTTCAGCTTTTGTTTTTCCCACGCCAGACGCTCCACGGACTATTCATTCCACTGATCCAGAGACCGCTGCTCCAACCGTCATCCAGCTCAACTGGAACCATTCAGTCATCTTCCGTCCATTCCTTGAGGAATCGTTCACCCACATCTACCAACAAGAGAAGCTGCACGCCTGGTCCCGAAAGGTCTACTTCGGGATCTCGCACATCAAGACCAAGAGACGAAGGACAGCTTATGTGCATCAGCGAATGTGCAACTGGGCCACTCATGGACGCCAAAGGATCCGACGTCGCTTTACCAAGGTAACTGCAATGCGCCCCTATAGACATGGCCATCAGTTATTCCTTGAGTACGATGTCCGCATGTACGGCACCGGTGTTCCTCGAGGTGAACTGCAGAACTGGACCTTCACGGAAGCTGATTTGGATCGGGTGCATCTGGAAGACCTTCTCACGCTCATCAAGTACCTCCAAGGCCCGATTCTCCGACCAGAGCACTACAGAGACGGCACAGAGATATTGAAGAAGTACGTCCGTCACGCAATCACTCTCGCGCGAGTGACGGACTACCAGCTTGCAATTGAAAGCCGCCAACCAAAAGTCAACCTGCTCAGGCCAAACCTGCTCGTGCCTGGTATTGATGCTTACACTCCGTATATGCCAACCAGGATACCTGAGCATGGGGTTCTCTATATGACTCGGAAGAAGAAGGAGCGCAGGTTCATGAGATTTGGAGAGCTCTCCAAGTTCTGCGACGGGACCCTTCTTTATGTCTATAATGGCATGCAGAGTAGACTACTGGCTGATCAGATACCAGGGCGGAGGATCATAGATGGGAAGGGAAAACTGCTGGAGGCGATGAGATTGATCGAGAGGAAGCTCAAGAAACGGTTGATGTACAGACGGGTCGAGGCGGCGATGCAGATGAGAGCTAGGATCATCGGCGAATGGGAGGAATACTTGCAGATGTCCAAGTGGGAGCCTGCTCTGGAGCTACCACCACCATTCTGACTTCTTCACAAAGGGGGAGATTGTAGGACCTCCTTGTTGTGAAGAGTCAGAATTCACTATCTTACTTGCTTTCTAGTTTAACTGTCTTTGTTTGTAAACATTATCTTGTGTTAGTGCCCCTGTTTGAGGTTTGGAACCTCGGGGGCCTTTGTTGACATTGTGTGTAATTTCCTTCTACCTATAGAAGGTAAAGGATGTTTAGGGTTTTGGTGTGGAATCATATTTACTACTTTGGGCAAAAACTCCATTGTTGCATTTCTTCAAGCTCTTAAGTTTTTCTCACATTGATTTCATCCATTTCTTCTCTTCTTTATTGATTTTTGGGACAACAACATGCTTGATAGAAATGAAGGTTTCCTTCCCACACTTAGTTTTTAACCACACTTTTTTAAATAACTAAAGAGATGGGAACCTACAAAAACTTTTAAAAGCCAAGAAATTTGACCAAATAGGTTCCCACACTTAGAATTTAATCTATCCCCTTACAAAATATAAAATTAAGCAAAAAGGATAATATCAAAAGTTTTAGCAAGTCATGCAAAAATTGGTCGAAAACATAACTTGTCGAAACAACTTGATAAAAGTGCAATTATTCACTTACTGCAAGACGGAAACGCAAAATAAGCACGTAACAGGAAAATACATCAACAAGAATAATTGCCAACAAGAATAACTCAATCTTCCCACACTTAGTGTTTGACCGTATTTTTCCATTTTGAAACCTATGGGAACCCTTTTAAAAATATGTTTCTTATTCGGTTTTGGGGTTCCCACACTTAGAATTTTGCAAAATTTGGCGTTAAAAAATAAGCATATAATGCCGCCAAAAACTCGAGTTTTAAAACAAAGCAAAAAACTCACAAAATTCTATATAAAATTACTTACGGTCAAAACACCAAAAAGTGGAGTGATAAAGTTTCAAAACAAACTAAGGCAACCATTCAAGAAATCACAACGAACACTTTCAAAAACCAACGATTCATGCTTTTCGCCAAAACGAAAGATTGCACCTTCCCGTTTAATAATTGACCATGATTTTATAAAAACCAAAGTGATAAGAACCCGTTTTCAAAAATATGTAAACTTTAAGATTTTACGCAAAGTGGGTTCCCACACTTAAAACTTTTACCATCTAGGTTTTCAAAACCAATTTGTACCCAAAAACGCCAAAAACTTGTCTAGATGGTAAAATAGGCTTCAAGCATCTTTCTTTTAAAAACTTGTTTACTTGAAAAATTAGCTAGTGCTTGGAAGCTTTGAAAAACGGCCAAAAATCAACGGAGAAGATCACATCTTGAATACGCGGCGAATAACACGACATCAAGCAACAAGACTTAAACAATTAAGCACAAATATTGAGTCTTCCCAAACATTACTATCAAAAGCTTGTAAAACCAAGTTGGGAAAAACCAAACTTGCAAAAATGGAGCTTTTAAAAACTAGGCATGGTAGCAAGCTCTTAACATCAGAACAATTAACAATTAAGCACAACAATTTCGGTTCCCCCCACCCATCACACAAATCACACACGAAATCAAATTGGGGGAAAACCACCATGGATATAGCTTCAAAACCGAAATTGGAGAGGGAGAAGATGAAATCATACCTTGTGAGCCATGAAATTGAGCAAATTAGGACCTAAGAGAGCAAAGAAATCGAAATTCGCACTAGGAGCAGAGGGTTCGCGGCGCAGAAGTGAGAAAGAACCCTAGTTTCGCGTTTTAAAAACGTGGTCTGTTCGAAGCTCGCGGCACGAGCAGAATACCTCGCGGCATGAGGGTTTAATTTGGGGCATGGGACAGATTAGTCGAGGCTCGCGGCGCGAAGCTAAGGCTCGCGGCGCGAGGGCCTGTTTCAAAATTTCATTTTTGGTCCCTAAACTCTTCTCGCGACGCGAAACTTAAAATTTCGCGAAAGCGAAGAGCTTTCTGTCCAAAGTTCGAAAAACGTTTTGTTCAAAAATTGATTTGGTTGACTCCCGTTGACTCTACTGACTCAAACTTAACTAAAACTGAAAGAAAAACTGAAAAACGACAAAACACGGGTTGCCTCCCGAGAAGCGCTTGTTTTTGTCTCGAGTCTCGAGCCTGACTCTGGGGTTATGCACCCTTGTTTGAAACCAAACACCCTCCACTTGCAATCAAGTTAGGGTGGTAGTAGTGGTACATACCTGGGCTTACCGATTTACCTTTGTGTGATCCACCAGGTAGAGTTGCGTACCACCTATCGCTCCGGTTTGTGTTGTGTTTCTTTGCAGAATGAGTGTACGGGATTGGTATCTTTGGAACCAGATCCTTTAGATACTCCATTATGTGCGTTGGTTAAACCAATTGCTTTTGGCAACTGGCTTCCCAAAAAGGATCTTCGTGCCAATTAACCTGACAGAACAAAGGCTCTTTGTTAGTATCATCACACTCAGACATTTGGAGATTTACCTTTGGCTGAATGGGGGATAGATATTCCTTGGGAGTTTGTTCCTCATATCCATCTTGCTTAAAGTCTTCGCCATCCGATTGTTCACCCATTGTTTCATCCTGTAAAATAAAAGAACTGTTAGAATCATCGAATGTAACAAATGATTGTTCACCCATTGTTTCATCCTGTAAAATAAAAGAACTGTTAGAATCATCGAATGTAACAAGGATTCTTCGGATGTGGGTTCTTCGATTTGCTCATCTTGCATTAGAGTTCCGATTCCATCTAGGCAGTCTTCATCATGGAATTCTTTCGTTGTATTAACCTGCCATGAAAACTCATCGTCAGAATCATCAGAATCGGACCATGGTGGAATTACCTCATGTTGAGTCATAGATTGATCCATTGTCGAAATCTCTTCGATTTGTGTCCGGTCATGTGGTGTTGTAGACTCCTTTAGCATGACTGTTTCCTCTCTGACTTCTTTCATTGGGGGTGATGACAATTCGATCTCCGGTTCGACAACCTTCAGATTAGGAATTTGGTCAGTTTTGGGCATAGGTGGTCCCACAACAACCTTACCTCCTCTCGTTGCGGTAAACACTTCAGCTTGTTCGTCTATTTCCACTTGAGGATATGCTCCCTTGACTTTTCGGAGGAACTGGTCGGTACTTTTGTATATTCCTGCAACGAAATTCACGAACCCTTGGATTTGTTGTTCTTCATTTGTGCTCGCCTTTCCTTGTTCTGGTGAAAAATGACGGAACAACTGTTCGATTATGTAACACCTCGCTAAAGCGGAACCGCAAGGTGTGACAGTTAAGATTTCATTGCGATAGGAGATAACCACACCAATCATTCATAATATAAATTTAAATAGTTTAAAAGTATTACAACCCAACCATAATTCAAATTTTACAGACTTAAACAAAATAAATATTGTCTTGACTGGTGAACACAACATTCCACTAATGACCTGGTCAAACTTTCGGATTTCCTGAAAAGCATGTTAAACAAGTGTCAACTACAAGAGTTGGTGAGTTCACAGGTTTTCATTGGTACAAAACAGTTATGTACAACATCAATCCCGATAAAACGTTTGTTCGCAACATTCTTGTAAACAGTTTGGTGAATCGGTTCATTCACCCCAAAAATAGTAGTTTGGTATCAAACAGTGAGTAAATTTCCTAGGTGATGTGTTAATTACATGATATGCATTAGTGAGTTACTACAATCCTTCATTTGTGACATAGCTACGCCCCTATCCAACCTTGCCGGGGGAAAACTAATTCCAGCCGGGGTGAATATTTTTCAATACAGTGCACCTATTACTCGTCAGCTCTAGGTGGGTATGTCAATCCAAATAGCGCTATCCACTTGTATCATAGGCCCAATTTGTAAGGGTTAATAGTAGTGCAGGGGACATTTTCATTTTGTGCTCACTATATCATGTTTCAACATATCTAAAATTTATCTCATAAAATATTTCATTTCATTTGGATTTGGTGCTCAAAATTCATTTCATTTCGTTTCATTTTGATTCACGAAGTGCATTCCAAATCATTTCATTTCAATGCTCACATAACAATTCATTTCATTTTATGAAAACATTTCATATCAATTCAGTAAAACATTTCATTTCATTTATCTCAATAAATCGTTTCCTTTCGATAATTCATTTCATTTCGCAACAAGTTCACAAATAGGCACATTCATTCATACACATGCTTTTCACCCCAAAAACTTCGTAAAACGGTAAAAAGGGGCTGTGAATACTCACCTCAAGCGTTTAGTGCGGATTCGTAAGAGTTGGTGCGTGATCTAATTCCCGGCTCCGAACTATGGTCGCCCTATCAAACACGTAATTTTAACGTAAGTTCTAGGTTCAACGGTCCTTATCAGCAATCGTACCGAAATCCATATAATGCCATTATGTTATTTTTATAGTCCAATCTAGTGAAAATTCATTTTATCACATTTTAAAGTCTTCCAAACATTTTGGAAGTTCAAAGTTTATAAATTTGGATTTTCATGAAATTTCCAGAATCTGCCAACAATTTTGGGTTGTAAAAATTACTACTTTGAACTTAGGTCCTCTAAATATTAAGTCCTTAAATTTTTACCCTCTGAATTAGGGGATGTTAGGAACAATCTCACCAAATTTCATTATTTTTAGAGTCTTCTTTACTATTTTTAAACAATTTTACAAAATCAGTGGTACAATCTGAAATTCCAGAATACCTTTAAGTGAAGTTTAACTCATAGATATTTTATTACACCACTAATTCACGAATTTCAAAATGGATTTTCTAGCCAACACACATACCAAGCTAATGAGACAAGTTTCAAATCATTAGAGTGATTTTTGAGGGAGATATGCCTCTTTGAAGTTGTGCATGTGGATCTGCCATCTTGGGACAGATTGCACCATCAATTTGTTTTCATTGGTTAGACCCTCAAAACTCCTCTAAATGACATGATTTTGGATTCTATAGAAAGCTAACTCAGAATACTTGAGTTTAGAATCCAAAAGTTTGTAGTTTGGATGATTTATCAAGGAGTTAGGCATGCATGAATGTGACTCAAGTTCCTGACCAAGTGCTGTTGCACACGAAAATGTTTCAAGATGGTTTTTGAACTCAAATCTTGGTGTTTTTATGCAAATCCAGTGGGGTTTGAACCCTAACACCTTAAATATCAACCCATCAAAATTTCATAAAGAAATAAATACAAAAAGACCCTTTTTCGGTCGTGTAAAGTACATGCAAAAGTATTGACAGAATCTGTCAAAGATCAAACATCATTTCCACCATCAAAACACATAAAATCATAACTTTTTGGGGTTTTTCTTGCTATTTTATCCCCAAATCAGATTGTACAAGTGAAAATCAAACTAAACATGATTTGATACCATCAAAGCTCATGCATGAACTATTAAACAAGTCTAGCCCAAGATTGATGGTCAAAAACAACAATAACAAGGATTTTTGCATTTAAACTTGTGTTCTTATGGGGGATTCATGGATTTTCACCTTCATAGAATGTTTTAACACATTTCTAAGGTTGTATCTCATCCCCAAACAACAAGAGGATTAAAAATCCATGAAAGTAGGTTGAATCCTTGATAAAACTCGAAAATGAAGTTAAAATGCTCAAATATGAAGTTTAACATGTACATAAAGCTCTTACCTTTGAGATTATAATACTTTGATCTTTGAATGTGTTCTTAAACCCTAAGAATCTGATTTGAAGATGGATTAAAGGCTGGAAATTAAGAGGATTTTTAGAGAGAAGGAAGAGAGAAATGAGTTTAGAGAGAGAGAGATTTGAAAAAGTGAAATGATGAGAAGGGTTGGGAAATGGGAGTGTTTAAAGAAAAGAGAGAGAGAGAGTCTTGGGAGGGGGGTGGCCGGCCATGTGGGGCCCACCCCACCCTCTCATCTTATTTATTTATTTTATTTTTTTACAAAGTGTAGGATTTTACACTGCATTTTCAAACGCAGTGTCGGGTTTCGGCGAGAACCGATTTTTCGAAGGTGGTTTTAGATTATTTAGGTCAGTTTACCTACATTTTAAACAAAATAACTTAAATTTCCAAAAATTACTTTGAATTTGGCATTTTAGGATTATCGGATGCTTTCGGGCCGGTTCGGGCTTTTTCGGGCAGTTTTCGGAACTTTTAGGATTTTTGCCTAACTTTGTCACGCAACTAACCTAAATTGTTCAGGTAACTTAATTTTTACTTTTTCTGCTTACGGGAAAGCTACTGATCTAAATAAACAGGTAGCTGACCTGAATGTCGAAATTTGACGGATGTCACAGTTACCCCCAGTTGAAAGAAATTTCGTCCCGAAATTTAATTCTTGCTGCTACTGCCGGGGTTTTCTTGTGAAGAGATGCGGGTACTTGCTTTTCATGAATGCTTCCTGCTCCCACGTAAACTCCGGTCCATGCCTAGAGTTCCATCTCACTTTGATTATCGGTATCCTGCTGCGTCGGAGTTGCTTGATTTCTTGATCAAGAATTTCGATTGGTTCCTCTGAGACGCGCAGTTGTCCATCAATTTGAATCTCATCCAAGGGCAGAACTATTGCCTCCTCTGACAGACATTTCTTTAGGTTGGACACGTGGAACGTGTCATGAATAGAGCTCAGCTCTATAGGTAAGTCTAACCTATAGGCAACTGGTCCGATCCTCTCTACGACCTTGAATGGTCCAACAAAACGAGGGCTCAGTTTCCCTTTCTTTCCGAATCTTATTAGCCCTTTCCATGGTGATACCTTTAGTAACACTTTATCACCCACTTGGAATTCCAACGGCTTTCGCCGATTATCAGCATAGCTTTTCTGGCGATCCCTGGCCACTTTCAGCTTTTCTTGAACCATTTTGATTTTGTCGGTGGTCTCCTGCACGACATCAGGCCTAAACAATCGGTTCTCTCCCACTTCCAACCAATTAAGTGGGGATCTACACTTGCGTCCATACAGTGCCTCGTATGGCGCACACTGAATGCTGGCATGATAGCTGTTGTTGTAGGAGAACTCGACTAAGGGTAGATGACCGTCCCAACTACCTCCAAATTCCAACACGCAGGCACGTAGCATATCTTCCAATGTCTGGATGGTTCTCTCAGTTTGTCCATCAGTCTGAGGATGGTAAGCCGTGCTTAGATCCACGCGAGTGCCCAATGCTGCTTGAAGCGATTGCCAAAATCGCGAGGTAAATCTACTGTCTCTATCAGAGATGATCGATATCGGGACCCCATGTCGCATGACAATCTCACCGACATACAGCTGCGCAAGCTTATCGATGCTATAAGTCTCCTTTATCGGCAAGAAATGCGCTGATTTCGTGAGTCTGTCAACGATTACCCAAATCGTATCATGACCCTTTTTAGTCTTGGGTAGCTTAGTCACGAAATCCATCGATATCTGCTCCCATTTCCACTCCGGGATTTCCGGTTGCTGAAGAAGTCCGGACGGTTTCTGGTGCTCTGCTTTAACTTTTGCGCAAGTCAAGCATTTACTCACGTAAGTGGCGATATCTCTTTTCATACCGGGCCACCAGAAATGCTCCTTCAGTCCTTTGTATCTATGACGTGTGCCATGAACGCTACGCATTCCTTCCGTAGATGACCTCGCATCTTCGTATATGACACGATCTTAATGTCTCTCTTTGTCTTATCTCCATACACTTCGAGTAGTCCTCCATCAGGTAATGGTAATGCGACTATTTTTTCAGCACAACATATTGTTGCTCGATGTTTGGACATCCAGTCCATACCGATGATTATGTCAAAACTCCCTATCTTGATCGGGATCAAGTCTATGCTAAAATCCTTTCCAGCTAAGCCTAGAGTGCATTTTCTGATTACTTTGTTAGCCTTAACTAATTCTCCGTTGGAGTATTTGATTACATGATCCTCTTTCAGATTCTGTGACTTTTTATTTATCTTAGGCCTAAATTCTAGCGACACAAAGCTCATATCTGCTCCGGAATCAAAAAGCACAGTAGCAGGATAGTTGTTGAGAAGAAACGTACCTGTAACTACGTCTGGGTTTTGTCTTGCTTCCTCCGTCCCAATAACAAACGCTCTTCCCCGAGCTAGTCCTCCTCGGTTTCCTTGGTTTCCTTGGTTCCCTGGATTTGCCGGCTGCGCCTGATTTGCGTAAGGTCTCGGATTCAACTTGGGACAAGCATTTCGGTAGTGATTAAAGCTTCCACATTCAAAACAGGCTCTCTTTCTACAATCCTACAATCCTTGTCAGTATGGCCTCCCCTGCCACATCTGGAACAGACAACACATCTCCCAGCATGAAGATTTCCGCACTTGCCACACCTCTGAGACGTCCCCTTTTCTTTTTCTGTTACTTGAGTCTGCATTCCGTAGCTCCTAGCCACTCTTCTATCCTTACCCGACTTTCCTCTGAATTGCGGTTTGGTAGTCTCCTCCATCTTCCTCTTTCCCTTTGCCTTGTCACTCGAGAACGTTCCTGACCGGATAGCGTTGTTGGTAAGGCGGTTCGCTAAATTAACTGCCTCTTGTAGGTTCTTTGGATCTGCTGCCGTCACGTTCCCTCTGACTTCGGGGGATAAACCCCAAACATACCTATCGACTCGGTTTTGTTCCGGCGTCACCAAATGGGGTACTAACTTAGCCAACTCGTGAAATCGGGTAGTGTATGTGGTGATGTCGTTTCCTTTCATCTCGTGGCGCCATAATTCAGCTTCCAACTTTTGGAGTTCGCTTCTTGGACAGAACTCCTCCTTAAGCATCTTTTTGAAATCCTCCCAGGTAATCTGACCGGTTGCGTCACGGCCACGAACTTGTACTTGGGTGTTCCACCAAGTCAAAGCTCGCCCTTGGAGTAAACAGGCGGCATATTCGACCTTGTTCCTTTCCAGGCACTTGCTTATGTGAAGGACTGATTCCATACCTTCAATCCATGCTAACAATCCAACAGCTCCCTCTGTTCCATGAAACTCTTTAGGGTTGCAACTTCGGAAGGATTTATACGTACAATCCCGTTCCCTGGTCCCTTGATTGTTGTTTTGATTGGTGTTCAACCCAGCAGCCACCTGGCTGACAATGCCGGGTAACGAAGCCATCACTTGCTCCGATACGAGCCTTGCCAAGTTCGGGTCCTCTCTTCTTGGTGGCATGTTTCTAAAACAATACCATACCCACAAGTTTTAATGACACTTTCCGTTTTCTAAGTGTAGTTACAATTCTACTTATTTTTCACAATTTAAATGCCATACTAACTCACACTATCATTTTAACCTAGCGTTTTTTTTTTAGACATTTCAAGCAATCACAACAAGCATGTCAATTATGTAGTTATTTTCTAACGCATAAACAAGCATAGATCAAACCATAGAGCTTCCATTCATTTAAACATGACACGAGTCATAATATCACCAAACAAGTTCAAAATACGATAATATCCATGCAGTAAATCATAAATCGTTCAAGTCTAGGCATACTGCCTCAAAATAAGAGTTTTCATCAAAAGATCGGTCACCGAGTCCACCTCCTAGGTCCTAACCCTCCAAACAGCCCACAAAAGTAGGAGCACCACCACGGTCACCACCAAATACACCACCGTATACAGGTGGTGGAGTGATGCCATGGTGTGGCTGAGGAGAGTCACTATCCTGGACAGCTGCTGGCTGTCAGCTCCGGCTACTCCAAGGAGGGAGTCTATCATGTGGTCGTGGTGGTCCAGAAGGTGCTCATGAATGTCCTGGCCTCGGGCTAGTCTAGCGACCTCCTGTCGCTCGGTCGGGGTCATGCCTCTCAGGCAAAGGACCGGGGCACGAGCCATGTGCGGGTATCTGGGAGCTGGGGCTTGCGGTGGTGGTCGGACATCGGGCGGTGGTCGGGCGACGGGCGGTGGTGGAGGCACTCGAACGATCGGCGACGATGGTCGGTAAGGCGGCGGGGATCCTGACGATGAGGACGACGAGGACGACGATGACCCACCCTGGCCCCTGACCCGTGATGGTCCCGCCCCATCCCCGGTGGGAATGCGGAAGGTCATCCGGGTAGGCAGAGGCACGCTCTTCCGAGCAGTGTGCCTGCCTCTGAGGCCATAGTGAGTCTCAGGCCCGTAGGGTCGCGCCGGACTGGCAGACCGGGCAGGGACCTGATGAGAATCAGCGTCACTGTCGCTGTAGGGATCCCGCTCTGGCACGGCGGTCCGAGATCGGGAATCACCGTTCCCGCTACCGGGGTGCTCAGGGGACCCGTGGGATCGGTACTCGGAAGGGTCGGTCTCATGAGACATGATACTGCGATAAAAGAATTTAGTTAATTTACGGGAAATAAAATTTTTCTGAAATAAAAAAAATTTTGTACACATCATATGCAAACTCACACAAGTTTACGTTTTTCAGGAAATTCTTAGAAAGTTTCAACTTCTATAATCTAGCAACATGATCAGTTTATAAGTCTTATCCTACTTATATCATGGCTATGCATAGGTGATCAGGCTCCGCATTTCTATGATATACCAGGACAGCACCTATGCTAACCATACAAGTTTTTAAATTCTCCTATACCTTGAAATCTTATAATTTAAAAGTTTTAACTTCTTTTCGAAAAAGGTTGGTTATAGTACTTGGTTTTTATGAAAAACCGGTGTTCTCTATAACCTATGGCTCTGATACCAAATCTGTAACACCCCGCTAAAGCGGAACCGCAAGGTGTGACAGTTAAGATTTCATTGCGATAGGAGATAACCACACCAATCATTCATAATATAAATTTAAATAGTTTAAAAGTATTACAACCCAACCATAATTCAAATTTTACAGACTTAAACAAAATAAATATTGTCTTGACTGGTGAACACAACATTCCACTAATGACCTGGTCAAACTTTCGGATTTCCTGAAAAGCATGTTAAACAAGTGTCAACTACAAGAGTTGGTGAGTTCACAGGTTTTCATTGGTACAAAACAGTTATGTACAACATCAATCCCGATAAAACGTTTGTTCGCAACATTCTTGGAAACAGTTTGGTGAATCGGTTCATTCACCCCAAAAATAGCAGTTTGGTATCAAACAGTGAGTAAATTTCCTAGGTGATGTGTTAATTACATGATATGCATTAGTGAGTTACTACAATCCTTCATTTGTGACATAGCTACGCCCCTATCCAACCTTGCCGGGGGAAAACTAATTCCAGCCGGGGTGAATATTTTTCAATACAGTGCACCTATTACTCGTCAGCTCTAGGTGGGTATGTCAATCCAAATAGCACTATCCACTTGTATCATAGGCCCAATTTGTAAGGGTTAATAGTAGTGCAGGGGACATTTTCATTTTGTGCTCACTATATCATGTTTCAACATATCTAAAATTTATCTCATAAAATATTTCATTTCATTTGGATTTGGTGCTCAAAATTCATTTCATTTCGTTTCATTTTGATTCACGAAGTGCATTCCAAATCATTTCATTTCAATGCTCACATAACAATTCATTTCATTTTATGAAAACATTTCATATCAATTCAGTAAAACATTTCATTTCATTTATCTCAATAAATCGTTTCCTTTCGATAATTCATTTCATTTCGCAACAAGTTCACAAATAGGCACATTCATTCATACACATGCTTTTCACCCCAAAAACTTCGTAAAACGGTAAAAAGGGGCTGTGAATACTCACCTCAAGCGTTTAGTGCGGATTCGTAAGAGTTGGTGCGTGATCTAATTCCCGGCTCCGAACTATGGTCGCCCTATCAAACACGTAATTTTAACGTAAGTTATAGGTTCAACGGTCCTTATCAGCAATCGTACCGAAATCCATATAATGCCATTATGTTATTTTTATAGTCCAATCTAGTGAAAATTCATTTTATCACATTTTAAAGTCTTCCAAACATTTTGGAAGTTCAAAGTTTATAAATTTGGATTTTCATGAAATTTCCAGAATCTGCCAACAATTTTGGGTTGTAAAAATTACTACTTTGAACTTAGGTCCTCTAAATATTAAGTCCTTAAATTTTTACCCTCTGAATTAGGGGATGTTAGGAACAATCTCACCAAATTTCATTATTTTTAGAGTTCTTTTACTATTTTTAAACAATTTTACAAAATCAGTGGTACAATCTGAAATTCCAGAATACCTTTAAGTGAAGTTTAACTCATAGATATTTTATTACACCACTAATTCACGAATTTCAAAAGGGATTTTCTAGCCAACACACATACCAAGCTAATGAGACAAGTTTCAAATCATTAGAGTGATATTTGAGGGAGATATGCCTCTTTGAAGTTGTGCATGTGGATCTGCCATCTTGGGACAGATTGCACCATCAATTTGTTTTCATTGGTTAGACCCTCAAAACTCCTCTAAATGACATGATTTTGGATTCTATAGAAAGCTAACTCAGAATACTTGAGTTTAGAATCCAAAAGTTTGTAGTTTGGATGATTTATCAAGGAGTTAGGCATGCATGAATGTGACTCAAGTTCCTGACCAAGTGCTGTTGCACACGAAAATGTTTCAAGATGGTTTGAACTGAAATCTTGGTGTTTTTATGCAAATCCAGTGGGGTTTGAACCCTAACACCTTAAATATCAACCCATAAAAATTTCATAAAGAAATGAATACAAAAAGACCCTTTTTGGGTCGTGTAAAGTACATGCAAAAGTATTGACAGAATCTGTCAAAGATCAAACATCATTTCCACCATCAAAACACATAAAATCATAACTTTTTGGGGTTTTTCTTGCTATTTTATCCCCAAATCAGATTGTACAAGTGAAAAACAAACTAAACATGATTTGATACCATCAAAGCTCATGCATGAACTATTAAACAAGTCTAGCCCAAGATTGATGGTCAAAAACAACAATAACAAGGATTTTTGCATTTAAACTTGTGTTCTTATGGGGGATTCATGGATTTTCACCTTCATAGAATGTTTTAACACATTTCTAAGGTTGTATCTCATCCCCAAACAACAAGAGGATTAAAAATCCATGAAAGTAGGTTGAATCCTTGATAAAACTCGAAAATGAAGTTAAAATGCTCAAATATGAAGTTTAACATGTACATAAAGCTCTTAGCTTTGAGATTATAATACTTTGATCTTTGAATGTGTTCTTAAACCCTAAGAATCTGATTTGAAGATGGATTAAAGGCTGGAAATTAAGAGGATTTTTAGAGAGAAGGAAGAGAGAAATGAGTTTAGAGAGAGAGATATTTGAAAAAGTGAAATGATGAGAAGGGTTGGGAAATGGGAGTGTTTAAAGAAAAGAGAGAGAGAGAGTCGTGGGAGGGGGGTGGCCGGCCATGTGGGGCCCACCCCACCCTCTCATCTTATTTATTATTTTTTTTTTTACAAAGTGTAGGATTTTACACTGCATTTTCAAACGCAGTGTCGGGTTTCGGCGAGAACCGATTTTTCGAAGGTGGTTTTAGATTATTTAGGTCAGTTTACCTACATTTTAAACAAAATAACTTAAATTTCCAAAAATTACTTTGAATTTGGCATTTTAGGATTATCGGATGCTTTCGGGCCGGTTCGGGCTTTTTCGGGCAGTTTTCGGAACTTTTAGGATTTTTGCCTAACTTTGTCACGCAACTAACCTAAATTGTTCAGGTAACTTAATTTTTACTTTTTCTGCTTACGGGAAAGCTACTGATCTAAATAAACAGGTAGCTGACCTGAATGTCGAAATTTGACGGATGTCACAGATTATTCCGCCACTTGGCTCAGATTGCGCAAGAATTGGCTTCCAAGTGTGGCATTCCGTTGGAGGAACGTTTCCGCAGTTTGTGCATTTGATTTGCGGCTCATCGGATGATGAAATCCCGTTCAGCTGTGCTGGTTTGCTCTCCTCCTCATCAGTAGACCAGTCTAGATAATGTGCCTCTAAGTCGTCCAGAAGCTTACGTGCTTCCGTAACTGTCTTATAATGAAAGATACCACCACAAGATGAGTCTAACCATAATCGAGAATCGTTAGTCAACCCGGCATAAAATATATCCATCACCTCTTTTTCATTAATACCATGGTTTGGAAGCTTCAAGAGTAAATCCTTATATCTTTCCCATGCTTTCGCAAGATGTTTTTTTCCTTGTTTAAATTGCCGAATTTCGGCTTTTATTTTATTCTTGGAAATGGGAAAGTATCTTGACAAAAAGGCAAATTTTAAATCTTTCCAGGTCGTAATGGATCATGGGGTTAATCTTTTAAACCAGTCTTTTGCCTTATTTGTCAAGGTAAAGGGAAATACTCTTAGTTTTACCTCGTCTTCCGTAGTGTTGAATAGATCACAGATGTCTTCGAATGCTTCGAGGTGTTGATATGGTTCTCCGCTAGGTCTTCCGTCAAATGATATAGTGATGATCATTTTGATTAGTCCTTTGTTGATCTCCATATCTGCAACACAAGAAAAATATCCGGAGTAGCACGAAAATATAAAAGAGAAAAATTAAAAATTAAAAGCTAAACTAGAAAGCAAATAACTTAATCGGGAATAAATTCCCAATCAAGGATCGATTAACTAACTAAACTCTAGTATCCAACAAAGCAACCATTCCCTGGCAACGGCGCCAAAAACTTGATGCGGTAATTATCATACATAAAAAGCGTAACAAGTTTTAACCTCTAATGCCTAGCCACTGTCTTACCACATATACAGGCAAGCGTTCCTGATCGTGAGTAATATAGTGTAGGAAAGTCCAGGTATCGTATCTACCACTAGGAACGGTTAAGCTAGATGTCAACTAGATTATTAATCAGTCAATCTGGAAAATGGGGGTTTTGCTTTTGGAAAAGTATTTTGAAAGATAAAAGACAAATAATAAATAAACCTAACCAGGAAGTGGAAAACTGACGATCAAACATACATTGGAGATAAATGAATCCATTATGGTTTACTTTCATAAAACATAGATTAATGATTATTGTCAGAATTTAAGCATAAAGCACCCGAACATGTATATCTAAGATTATAAACCAGGATGGTCTTCCTAGTCCCAATACTTAGGTCGTTTGTCAGACAATCTAGTACCGGTCATCCGATCCTATTTCTATTGTACGGTTTTCTACCTCCAGGTCACTCTCGGTCCGAGTAACCACTTAACACAGCTCTCTTGGTCAAAGGGTAGGTTAAGGTAGGTTGATTATCCTATCGGAGTCTATCTATTTTGGTCAAAAAAGATACACCCAACCAATGAGTTCAAATAACCAAACAATATAAATCAGAACGGAATCAAAGACAACATTCAACAAATCATGCATCTAATTAATAAACTAAATATCCAAAGTATTCAAACCATAATGAAAACACAAATGGAATCAGTACATAGATATACTAATCGTAAATGCGTAAACAAACCAAACTAAAGACCGGCTGGTTCGTCGCAGCATTCCCTCGAATCTCCTCCGTAGTCGTCACATCGAGTCTCCGACTTCTTGGATTGGAAACCCTAGGCGGCTCCCAACATCTAATCTGACCTAAACTAAGAGAGAACTGTACTGAAAATTGGATTTTCTGGATGCTTCAACTGAATGACCCAAAGGCGGTATTTAAAAGAAGCTCGTCAGACCCCGTTTCGCATTCGCGAAACGGCACTTCGCGGAGCGAAACACTTAACAATCAAACCCTAACTTTCTAGAAGCTTCCGGACGAGAAAAGCCGAGCTTCGCGGCGCGAGCTCCTACTTCGCGGTGCGAGCAGGTGTCTCGCGGCGCGAGCATTACCTTTGCGGCGCGAGCCAATCAAAAACAGCTTCCGGGATCTTCTTGAATATTCTTCTTGCCTTATCTGCTGAAGATCCGTCTTTTGGAGGAAGTTATCTGACTTTGAAGGCAAGAAAGCAGTCTTAGGAGCCAAGAAAAGTCTGAATTTGCAAAGTCTGCACAAAAGTCACATTTTTGACGTTTTTCACCCTCTTTTTATACTTTTACGCTCAAGCACCTCCAAAACCTACAAAATTAGGATTTACACCTTTTTTAAGTCAAACAATATCGAAAATACTCTCAAAGTAAGCACAAAAGTGGGGAACTGATGCGAGTAAAACATGTATAATTTTGGAGTTATCTGTATACGAAAACGATTTTCGTAAACATAAAAAAACGTCATCTATTTTGCCGTCACTGTTGACATACCTTTGGTCAAGTTTAAAAAATGTTACCAAATCACATAAAAAACCGTTTCCATAGGCTAAAACCGTCACCTTAAATATACAAAAAATTGTTTTGTTTTTCTAAACCCGTTACTATAGCATAACATATAATGACATTTATTTTTAAAAACGTCACCTTAGAATAATATATGTTGACTCTATTTATATTAACGTCACCATAGCATGATATACGGGGACGGTTTTTTTTCTTTCCAAAATCGTAATGGTAGCATGATACATAGTGACGGTTATTTGTCATAACCGTTACCATGGCATGACATACGATCACCTTCATCATTCAAAACTGTCACTATAGCGTAACATATGGTGACGTTTTTTTTCCTCAAAATAGTCAATGTACATAACATACCTATTCAAAAACCATGACTGTAAGATGATGTATAATGACATTTGTTTTTTAAAAAGTCACATAGCATGACGTATGTTTACGTTTACTTTTAAAAAATATGACTGTAGCATGACATAAGGTGACATATTTCTGTAAAAATCGTCATCGTAACACGCTATATGGTGATGTTTATTATTTAAAACTATCACAATAGCATAACATAGAGTGACATTTATTTGTCTCGAACTGTTATCCTAGCATGACATAATGACTTTTATTTTTTCAGAACCGTCACTATAGTAGGACGTTTGGTAACACTTATTTATCAAATATGTTACCGTAGTAGGACATACAGTGACGTTTATTTTTTTTAAATGTCACCATATTCATATATATAGTTAACGTACCACTCCAGATTGTGGCATTTATTTTTCATAAGTGTCACTATACCAAAACATACAATGACGTTTGTTTTTCAAAATCTTCACCGTAGAGTGACATACAATGACATGTATTATCCAAAACCGTCATTGTAGTTGGACCTAAAGTGATTTTTTTTCAAACCGTCGTCATTGCACAACATAAGGTACATAAGGTGAGATATATTTTTCAGATACGTCATTGTAGAATGACGTTAAGTGACGTTCATATTCAAAAGCGTCGTTACAGTATGATATATAGTGATGTTTATTTTTTATGTATATTGATATTTTTTTGTCAAACACTGTCAAAATAAATGATGTATGATAACATTTATTTGCCAAAATCGTTAGCATAGCATGACCTACGTTGACTTTTACTATTAAAACCGTTACGGTAACATGACAATAGGTGACATTTATATTACTATTGTTAGAAATTATGTGCATAAGTTGACAAACCGTTTGATCGCACATCCAACGTTATATGACACTTGAGGGTCACACCTGTGAGGACCTATAATTCGGATAGTAAAATAACCCCAGTTTGGAGAGTTTAGTTTTATAATAGTGAATTATAAAACAGTTGGGTGTTTTCTGTAAAAACCCCAAAGTAAAAGATTTCTGATAATTAATTACAGTTATATATTTATTAGTTAAATAAATATATAAAAAGGTTAATTAATTAAGTTTTATAATTATCTAGAAATAATTATTATATGGAAAATATAATAATAGTAAAATATTCTTTCTTAGGGAAAAAGAAAGAATAAGATAATTATGGTAAATATTCTTTCTTAGGGAGAAAGAAAGAATATGGTAGCTATATGATATATGGAAGGTTTTCATATAAATAGATATGCTAGGCTATCAGTTTATTCATTGAACTGATTAGAAAATTTCTTACCAAGAAACCTCTCTCTCTCTCTCTCTCTCCATCGAATTCATCATAAACCTGAAACCAGATTCGGTTTCGTGTTTATTCGATCGTGGTCTTCGCGTACGGATTGTTCGTAATAGTTCAGGGTTAGATCCAGCTAGAGCGAATTCCGTTTGGTCGATTATGGGTGGATCTATCTCAATCAATCCAGGTAATAATCCTAAACCTATTATTATTGTTGTTGTGTTAGTTAAATAAAATAAACAATAAATATCTGCGATGTTTTCGGGATTTATATCATTATTGCTTCCGCTTAATCAACCCAGTTAGGTTTGATTGTTTAACCTTTTGGAACAGTTTGTTTCATGTGGTTTTGTCGTGTATCTCAATCCAATTAGATTTGAGATCACAGTCTTTCTCGTGTCAGTTTGATACGAGGATTGCACAAAATCCCAACAGTGGTATCAGAGCCACAAGTTTAATTGTTTATTTTTTTTATTAGATCCGTTTAATTTTTATTAGATCCGTTTAAAAATTATTCTGGTTGTATAAAGATGTGAATTTTATCAGTTTGTATAAAAATTGAATCTTTATCAGTTTGTATAAAGATTTGATTTTTATCAGTTTGTATAAAAATTGAATCTTTATCAGTTTGTATAGAGATTTGATTTTTATCGGTTTGTATTAAAATTGAATCTTTATCAGTTTGTATAAAGATTTGTTTTTTATCAGTATTGAATCTTTATCAGTTTGTATAAAGATTTGATTTTTTAAATTGAATCTTTATCAGTTTGTATAAAGATTTGATTTTTAAATTGAATCTTTATCAGTTTGTATAAAGATTTGATTTTTAAATTGAATCTTTATCAGTTTGTATAAAGATTTGATTTTTATCAGTTTGTATAAAAATTAAATCTTTATCAGTTTTGCGAAAAAGATTTATTCTTGGTTTATGTTTATCTCGCAAGATTGAAAAACACGAAAAAACCTAATTGGTGGCGGAACGGTGGTACAACCCAACCGAACCACCACCAAACCATAGCCGCAATCGAAGGTCGAACCACGGCTAAGCCGTGGCCAAGCCAGACCGACGCAAAGGCTGAACCACCAAATCGGTGGTGGTCGTGCGACGGTCAAACCACCAGTTTGGTGGTGGCTGACGCCGAGGCCGAACCACCAACGCGGTGGTGGCCAGCGGTTCTCGATCGCCAATAGCAATGATGGCGATGATGGCTGTTTCGTTCCGAGAGCCGATGGCTGTGATGGTCGACGGATGTCTGATCGATCGGCCATGGCGAGGTGCCGGCGGTAGCGCTCGGGCGTTATCGTCGTCGCCGGGTGTGAGCGGGGCGGTGTTGATCGCCGATTGCCCGTCGCGGCGATGGCAGCCGTTTGCTGCAGTCGTTGCGAACGTGGTGGCGGTGGTTATGTCATTGGCCGTCGGTAGCGGCGGTGGCGAGTTTTTGCTACCGTCGTCGCCGGGTATCGGTGGCGATGATCGTTTGCTGCCGCCGGCTGCTATTGGTGGCAGCGGCGGCGGTTGTTGTTTTGAAACCCGGAAGCAACGATGGTGGTGGCGTTTTTGCTATCGCTGTCGTCGCCGGTACCGTGCCACCACGGCAATGGTGGCGGCCGACTGCCGCTGCTGCTGCTGGTAGTGACAGTGTGATTTTTCATTCGCCGGCCACCAGAGGCGTAGGCGGCGATTGCGTGATCGGCAACGAATTGTCGATCAATCACGGATCGTAATTTGGGTTTTTCGATCTAATTGGGCCACGATGCAAGCGGGCCCAAAGCCCAGAAATTTTGGACCCAGTTTAAGGGCCAGAAGGGTGTTAATTGGTTTTAAGTTTTTTATCCAAAGTTAATTTTATTATAAATTATAATAAAGGGATTTTATTATCCCTGTGATTACCCGGTTTTGGTCAAATGGGTCAGGCGTCATGTTTGACCAGTTGGTCGAACCACGACACAGTTTTTGGGTCAGTATCTAATGTTCCGACCAGTTGGTTCGGAATGTCCGGTTTGATGTAATTTTGGATAAAATCGAATATTTTAGAAAATTGGTTTTATTTTATAAAATAGATTTATAGTTTATAAATCTTAGGTAATTTTATAAAACCGATTTCAGAATAAAATATTAGTTTCGATTTATAAAACAGTTTGTTTTTGTAAATCATTTAAAACCATGTTTTGCGATAAACCGAACGAGATATTATTTAATGGATCTAGGATTTGTTTTATGCCACATATATGTTACTTGTTTATATAAATGCATAAGCTGTTTTTATACATGTATGTGTATATTATCTGCATGTCTGTTATAGTATTTGCCAAATTAGACCATTGGTCTAATTTTGGGGAGGCCTGCGTGTCACTTAACAACTCCTTTGTAATGTAAATGACCTTAGGATAGACTTTAAATATTCTTCCTTTCCGAGTTCCATCAGAGGTGCCGAGGCCAGTGGGAGCTACGCTAGAAGATTGAAAATTAATAATTAGTAGGTCATTTTGGTGCTTTAGGAATTAGTTGGCAAATCTATAATTAGACGTTTTTAACTGCGTAGTTGTTAATATTTAACTGCGTAAATGTGTTTAACTGTCTGCTCATGATTGGTTGATAACTATTGCATGTTTAGTGTTTATCAAACGTTTTAAAATTTAGAGAGAGTTTTAAAACCTTTAATCATGAGATCTGTTAGGTTTTTAAAATTAAAATTACCAGTTTTTCCAAACCTTTTACACGGTAGATTTTATTTTTAAATAAACCTTATATTTTTATAAGATCGTTTTTTCTTATAAAGGCATGTTGACAAAACAATTAGTTTCTAGTCAACACGTATGCTTTCAAAACAGTTAGTTTTGGTTAGCTGTCATGCTATTAAAATAGTTAGTTTTAATTAGCAAGTGATTTTAAAACAGTTAGTTTTAAATAGCGTGTATGTTTAATAACAGTTGGTTATAAAACATCAGTTGCCTTTTAAATAGTTAGTTTTAAATAAGCAAAGTTTTTCAAAATACTGGAAATTAAAAGGTTTTTCAAAACTTAGTTAAAAAAACCCTAGAAAATCATAGATCAGTAAAGTGCAACCCACTTGGGAACCCTTTTGGCGTAAGGTACGTGGGTGTTGGAAGAGAACAAGCCTTGGTCACCAACGTTCAAACCCCAAGTTGAGAGGGGTTTGATAAGTACACCATTCCCAAGTGGTGCGATCTATTTTGGTTCTATAATGTTTACCGTGTTGTATCGGGCCAAAGTGCACTTAGAGGGACTAAAACATGTATGGTTTTATCCGATGTCCCGAAAAGATCTAGGAGTCATGTCAGGTAGATGTGATTGGTAAAAGTCCTTACCTAGCAAAATAATATGGGCCTGGTGTGACGTGAGCAAGCCGTACATCATGACGTATGAAATAAGGATCCTAGCCCAATACTTATCATTTAAGGGTTTATTGATACTTGTTGGAGTCTATTCACAGTTACTAAAATCAAATCTTTTTAATGTGTAGATGGCAAACACTGTAACCAACACTAATAATCTGTCTCTTCGCTCCATTCTCGAAAAGGACAAGCTCACAGGAGTTAGTTTCCTCGACTGGGAGCGCAATCTAATGATTGTGCTCAGGCAAGAGAGGAAATGGTATGTCCTAGAAGAGCCTCTAGGTGAGGCCCCTCCAGCAAATGCAATTGCCACTGTGAGAAATGCTTATAGAAAGCATTCTGATGATTTGTTGGACGTTGGTTGTCTCATGCTTGCGACTATGAGCCCAGATCTGCAAACGGGGCTCATAAACACCAATGCTTATGACATGATCCGCCAGTTGAGGGACATGTTTCAGACGCAAGCACGCACAGAGCGTTATGATGCCACCAGGGCACTGAACGCGTGCAAGATGGCCAAGGGGACCTCAGTCAGTGATCACGTCATGAAAATGAAGAGGCATATTGATCACTTGGAGAGGCTTGGTCACCCAGTTCTGTTGCAGTTAGCAACGGATACGATACTCAACTCCCTGTCTGAGGATTACAAGTAGTTTGTAATCAATTATAATATGAATAACATGGAAAAAACAATTGCTGAGTTGCATTCCATGTTGAAAACCGCTGAGTTGAGTATGGGGACCGGGACCAAGACCAAGGATGTGCTCATGGTCAGAGATAGTGGGGTAAAGAGAAAGCGTGTGAATGGAAACACCAGTAAGGGCAAGAGCCAGCCTCAGGCTAGCCAGAGTGTGACCAAGGTTGAGAATAATGACAAACGCAAGGGCAAGGTCAGGAAAGTGAAGCCTACCAATGCAAGGACCGAAAACAGATGCTTCAAGTGTCATGAAGTCGGTCATTGGAGGCAGAACTGCCCAAAGTGTCACGAAGCAGGTATTAACACCTCAGGTATTCGTGACTGCTTTGATTTATCACTTTGACTTGTTAGTTTACAAGTATATTGACACCTAGTGCAAATTGCAGGTGGTCAAAAGTGAGGTGCCCAGGATTGCGAGGATCTACATGCAAGTTTATCATTAGATATCTATCAAGACAATTTTATGTTTATGGTTTTAAAACAATTTTTGGATAGTTGTGACTTTTGATATTTATGGTTTCTTGAATTGGTTTTAAAAGTTTTAAAATTATTGTCTTGATTTAATATCTTGTGCATGATGATGTTTTTGAATCTATTTAAGGTCAAGATTGACTTGATTCAATTAGTAGATCCTAGATGTTGTCTATTGCACTAACAAGATTTACTTCAATGTTTTAATTAATTGATTTGAAGTAATATATATGAAAACTGTCAAAACACACGAAGTGCTATTATTTTAGGAATGTGTTTTGAAATGAAACATACATGAGTAAGAGAGATTATAAAAATATTTTATAGTCAGATTTAATTACTCATATGTTTTTAGAAAGAATTTAGGATGTTATCTCAGATGACGTTGATAACATCAGTATTTATAAAACTAGGAAATTCCAAGCCTTGGAATTGGGATTTGATAAAATCCAGTTAAGTTTTGTAAATGTTAAATTCTTGTATTACTTAAAATAGAATTGACTAGGAAGTCAAGTTTTGACTAAAGTCAATAGTTAATTTTGAGTAATAGTCAGTTTCATATAGGTTAGTGGGAGCCCAGTTTATTCTATATCCAGTTCCGTGATAAAGAATAAAAGATATATATAGGTATATATGTCTATATGTATATATTAATTATTGATTGAATATATCTCGGAATTATAATCCAGGTAGGGTATAAATTCATAAGATATAAGATCTACCTTTTAGTTAAAAAGGATAGAAAAATAGTTTCATATTTTGAGACAGTATAAAGTCATAATTGACTTTAATCAATAATTAGATTGTGTTGGAATATTTAATAAAGATATCAAGTATCTTTTAGACTCTAAAGTGTTGTAAAACACTAGGATAAATTTCCTGGATTTATCAGTCTGGTAAATGGAAATTTTTGTTTGATTTCAGGTTGAAATCATTCATCTACACAGCAACTAAGGGAAGTTGCAGTTTGATGTTTCATATTCAAGGAAACCAGGAGTTATTCCAGTATCTCCAGGTTCAGGGAATATGGTGAAAGTCTAATTTTGTTTTAAGGGTGTTTGCAAGAACAAAGTTAGCATAATCAAGTAGAAAGTATCAGTTGATACTAAACATGTATTATTTTGGTTGTTTCTTTGATTAGTACGGTAAACACAAATCAAAGGGTTTAAACTGAAGAAGGGTGATACTTCGTTTAAATCAGTATTTAGTATACGTTGAGTAGACACTATAAAAGTAACTTAGAAATGCTATTAATTTTGTTATTATTACAGAGTGGAATATGGAGGACTATACGAAATTAGTTTCTTTGTTTCTTTTACACTTAGCATGTTTTGATCCGGGAATAAAAACTAGTTTAAATTTTTATTTGAAATTATCCGTGACAACTTATCAAAGTGGGAACCTGGTAGGGCTATAAAGTCATCGTGGGTTTTTGGGTAGTTATGAGCAGTCGTTTGAATAATAGCTACAAGTGATGTAGACCAAAAACTGCACGGATATTCGATAGAGCAGCGAATATCGGATGTGATCCGCCGGTTGAGATTACTCCATGGATTTAGTCATGAGTAAAACTCCCAGAGGTTGTCCTTAGCACCTGAGGTATTTGGTTTGGCATTGCGAGGACCGTTGGATACTTAGTACGTTCTAACATCACGCCGTAACAGGGTGGTCATACGGGGCGTAACTAGATTCAGCGGAAGCCGTGGTGACAAATGCAGATATGCAAGATGGGATTTGCACCTCTTCTATGAAGAGAGATATTTCCGGGTCCCTTGACTGACTGAAAAGACTGGTGAAGTGCATGGCCATGCCCAAACGAACTGATTTGTTCTTTGTCGTTTACCAATCAGTAGAGGTCGGATAGTCGAGAAACATAATCTTTGAGTATTTAGAGTTGACTGTATCCATGCTCATACTCAAAATTGAAATATCGTGATGCAAAAGGAAAAACCTAGTTATACCCGATTTGTGAACAGCGTGTTCATAAATGTTGTTTTCTTTTGGGAACATTTTATCAGCTACCTGGGTATAAGAGTGCTTATAACCTGGTTAGCCTAAGTGCATGTCTAGGGGCCTCCTTAGGTCCGTGTCATCAATCTGGTATTGCCAACTTGCACAAGTGGGAGTCTGTTAGCAATTATGTGCATAAGTTGATAAACCGTTTGATCGCACATCCAACGTTATATGACACTTGAGGGTCACACCTGTGAGGACCTATAATTTGGATAGTAAAATAACCCCAGTTTGGAGAGTTTAGTTTTATAATAGTGAATTATAAAACAGTTGGGTGTTTTCTGTAAAAACCCCAAAGTAAAAGATTTCTGATAATTAATTACAGTTATATATTTATTAGTTAAATAAATATATAAAAAGGTTAATTAATTAAGTTTTATAATTATCTAGAAATAATTATTATATGGAAAATATAATAATAGTAAAATATTCTTTCTTAGGGAAAAAGAAAGAATAAGATAATTATGGTAAATATTCTTTCTTAGGGAGAAAGAAAGAATATGGTAGCTATATGATATATGGAAGGTTTTCATATAAATAGATATGCTAGGCTATCAGTTTATTCATTGAACTGATTAGAAAATTTCTTACCAAGAAACCTCTCTCTCTCTCTCTCTATTCTCTCTCTCCATCGATTTCGTCATAAACCCGAAACCAGATTCGGTTTCGTGTTTATTCGATCATGTTCTTCTCGTACGGATTGTTCGTGATAGTTCGCGGTTAGATCCAGCTAGAGGGAATTCCGTTTGGTCGATTACGGGTGGATCTATCTCAAGCAATCCAGGTAATAATCCTAAACCTATTATTATTATTGTTGTGTTAGTTAAATAAAATAAACAATAAAGATCTGTGATGTTTTCGGGATTTATATCATTATTGCTTCCGCTTAATCAAACCAGTTAGGTTTGATTGTTTAACATTTTGGAACAGTTTGTTTCATGTGGTTTTATCGTGTATCTCAATCCAGTTAGGTTTGAGATCACAGTCTTTTTCGTGTCAGTTTGATACGAGTATTGCACAAAATCCCAACAACTATAACTAGTTGTATGGTTACCATTATTTATTAAAAAACATCACCGTAATATGATGTATGATGACGTTTACGAATGATTTTAACAATATCGGAGAAATATTAAATCTATAAGAAGTAGAAGACGATTGCGTATATATAAAAAACCATAAAATTAGCATTAACTAGTACCAAAATAGAGTATCAAAAACCAAAACAAATTCATTGTATAAAAATCTATTTATAAACACCTATAATAACCTTATGCATCATCCAAATCACTGTTTCTCTTATTAGATGTACTCCTTGTATGCTTTGGCCGATTTAGCCGATTAATAGTTATGAAGCTCTTTTTTGCCTTCTTATTTTGCTTCTCCTTATACTTGATAGAAGTTGTTTGTGGCACCTGGAATAAAACACAAGCTGAACCTCATATAAGTTGTATAAGATATAATTGTAATCAAGTCTTTATGGACAATAGTCATTGTATAGGATCAACCCTTTCCAATGGCTTCCCAACATATAAGTTGTATATATTCAGACATGCAAGTTTGTCCATTAAGACAAATGAATAGATAATTAGATAAACAACTGACTTTTGAGTCCAGTATCACAAGGCTTTTCGGCCAAGAGAAAAAACTCTTGTAAGCCTTTTCGACAGTCTTGTGCTCACTCGATGGGATGGGTAAAAATGTTGTTGGTTTTATTGTTTTTTTAATCGAGACTTTGTAGCAATCATCCTGAAGTGGAACTCCATGAATGTTTAGTGGTGAAGACGAGTAAAAGATAGTCCCATGTGCAACAATGTTTCTTAGATCTGGATATGTGAGCTTGCATTTTATATTCTATAGAAAAAAAAGTCCACATGAACATCATAACGTTCAACAATAAAAACTATAATACATCTAAAAACAGACCACTAAGACTTCATTTGTCAATACGTGAGGTGGTGTAGCGTTAGATTGTTGTGAAATTATAGAAACAACAACGTCCTTCACAGATACTTGTTGTCCAAATAACAATGAAAATAATAAGAAATGGATTGAATCAATGATAAAGATGATGATGATGAATATGAAAGCTTCAGTATCTTCAACAATGGAGATTTCCCAAAAAGGCAAAATGTGATTCAATATGAAAACCCTAAACATCCTTTACCTTTTAAAGGTAGAAGGAAATTACACAGAATGTCAACAAAGGCCCCCGAGGTTCCAAACCTCAAACAGGGGCACTAACAAAAGATAATGTTTACAAACAAAGACAGTTAACCTAGAAAGCAAGTAAGATAGTGTTTTCTGACTCTTCACAACAAAGAGGTCCTACAATCTCCCCCTTTGTGAAGAAGTCAGAAAGGTGGTGGAAGCTCCAGAGCTGGCTCCCACTTGGACATCTGCAAGTATTCCTCCCACTCGCCGATGATCCTTGCTCTTATTTGCATTGCCGCCTCGACTCGCCTGTACATCAACCGTTCTTTGAGCTTCCTCTCAATCAGTCTCATCGCCTCCAGCAGCTTTCCCTTCCCATCTATGATCCTCCGTCCAGGTATCTGGTCCGCCAGTAGCCTACTCTGCATCCCGTTGTAGACATAAAGAAGGGTCCCGTCGCAGAACTTGGAGAGCTCGCCAAATCTCATAAACCTGCGCTCCTTCTTCTTCCGAGTCAAATAGAGAACCCCATGCTCAGGTATCCTGGTTGGCATATACGGAGTGTAAGCATCAATACCAGGTACGAGCAGGTTTGGTCTGAGCAGGTTGACCTTTGGCTGGCGGCTTTCGATTGCAAGCTGATAGTCCGTCACCCGCGCAAGAGTGATTGCGTGGCGAACGTACTTCTTCAATATCCTTGTGCCGTCTCTGTAGTGCTCTGGTCGGAGAATCGGGCCTTTGAGGTACTTGATGAGAGCGAGAAGATCTTCTAGATGCACCGGATCTAAATCAGCTTCCGTGAAAGACCAGTTTTGAAGCTCACCTCGTGGAACGCCGGTCCCGTACATACGGACGTCGTATTCAAGGAATAACTGATGGCCATGTCTATAAGGGCGCATAGCGGTTACCTTGGTGAAACGACGTCGAATCCTTTGGCGTCCATGAGTGGCCCAGTTGCACATTCGCTGATGCACGTAAGCTGTCCTTCGTCTCTTGGTCTTGATGTGCAAGATCCCGAAGTAGACCTTTCGGGACCAGGCGTGCAGCTTCTCTTGTTGGTAGATGCGGGTGAACGATTCCTCAAGGAAGGGACGGAAGATGACTGAATGGTTCCAGTTGAGCTGGATGACGGTTGGAGTGGCGGTCTCTGGATCAGTAGAATGAATAGTTCGTGGAGCGTCTGGAGTGGGAAAAACAAAAGCCGAAGTGAGGTTGGTGTAGTCAGAATCCCGGACAATGTCATCCCCCTTCTGGTATACCCTGAGACTCTGAGCAAGCGACCGTAAGATCTTCCGGGCTGCTTCCGGAATCTGGAACTCTGAAGGATCCGTCGGTGCTGCTTCTTGGAGGACGACTTCAATCTGAGCCGTGTCCGTCATCTGGGGAAACTGTACTGACTCCCCTTCCGGGATTTGCTCGTATCGCCAACTCCCCATGTCAGGGATATCCTCCGTGTCTGAATCGACATAGGGAGCGTTGGCAGCAGCAGACTCTGTAGGAGCACTCGAGGGAGCGGCCGTGGAAGCTGGAGCTGGAGTGGAACCGGAACCAGAGGCAGAATGGAGGTCGGTGCGAGGCCTTTTGGATGAAGCCTGCACCTCCCCCTCATGAGGACCCGGTGCCGAGTCATCAGGGTCATCATGCCTCCGTTTGGAAGGCTGAGTCTGAGACCGACACATGGCCTCTAGTTCCCGGACGCGCTGCTGTAGGATCTCGATCTGGGATTCCTGATCTCTGACTTGGGCGGAGAGGCGGTCGTTCTGAGTCGTGTATGAAGAGATGACGAACGCATGTTCCGTCTCAGTAACGTAGCCCGGTAGCGGAGGTAGTTCACCCGAAGTCGGAGGGGCGAGCCTGAGGACGTCTTCAGTCTGACGGGGGATCGGAGTCTCGGATGATGGGGCTGCCTCAGAGTGTTTGCCCTTGATCCGCCGTTTGAGCTCGTAGAGCTCTGCATCCCGGTGTTCTTGAAGTTTTCGTGACGCCTCAAGATCTGCCAGTCGTTTCCTCTCCGTCTCGGCCAAGGATTTCTCCAGAGCCTCGACCCGTGCATCACGAGCCCGGTTGGCTTCCTCCACCGCGAGTAATCTGCTTTGGACGACTTTTAGGATGTCGTCCGAATCCGTCGGACCTAAAAGTCCCGTTGGTGCAGGGGTGGTTTTAGGGATTCCACCCGAATCCGTCAGGCCTAGAAGCCCCGTTGTTGCGTGAGCATCTTTAGAGACTTTGCTCGAGTCTGTCGGACCCTGTCCCGGAAGTACAACACCCGGTGCCACTTGGGCTCCAGTTGACGAGAAGAGTCCTATTGAGGTGCTCTCTCGGCCTGACGTCACCGCTGGAATGATGTTGACGGTGTCAGGGCTTCCGGTGGATCCTCGAAGGGCGTCACTCGACGCACCGACTCTCCGCGTTCCGGCCTCGCCACTTGGGCGGGCTGATGATGCTCCTAGTAGTGTCCTATCCAAGTGAATGACTTGAAAAGTCTCAGTGAGTGGCTCTAGGACAACTGGTGCACGGAAAGAAGTCGAGAGGCGGGGCGGTTCCTCTCTCGTTTCAACACCGGCAGACTCCGATTGAGTGGCCGGTGGAAGTTGAGCTAAGTCCCCCTGTAAAGATGAAACAACCATCTGTTGAGAGATGGCCGAGTGGTCGGTTTCGGCGTGCAAATGCGTTAGTTGGCGGCTAGCGTCTTGACCAGACACCGTAGGGTGCCCGGTCTCAATGTGGGTTGCCTCTCTGATGGATGGACTCGAGGTAAGGGAAGCTTCCGTTTCTAACCTGTGCGGCTCTACTTCTTCGTCCGCATTCTCTAATTGAGCCCAAAGCTCCCCTAGTTGGACCTCAACATCTGCGGTCTCTTTTTCTCTTCTCTCTCTCTCCTTTTCTCCCCTCTCTCTCTTCTTCCTCACTGTCATATCTCCCCCAGCCGGTAGCCACCTCGGCCTCACCTTCTTCCTCATGACCGACGGTTCTATCATCCGAGGCTAGATCGCCTGCTAGTACTGGATCTCCGGAGATCCTGTCGTCGTTGAAGGAAGAGGTGGCTTCATCCACATCAATAATCTGGGCTTTCCCGCCCTTCCCTGGTTCAGAAAGCTGGAACTCGGAGTCAGATCCGTAATCAATCATCTCTTCATCATTGGCTTCGTCATCGGGTTCTCGACGGTCCGAAGGAGTGTGTTCGGGGGACTCGTGACCGTCGGAGTCATCGCCTGAGGGTTCGCCGGAGGGTTCGCCTCCCTGAGTAGTGATGGCCGCCGAATGTGGTGGTGGAGGGACGTGTGCTTGTTCTTGTGGGGAAGCTTCCACATCCTCCCCAGACGGTTGAGGTTGTTGCGGCGGTGTCGACGATCGGCGCTCTTCCGATGATGAATGAACTGGGATTGTTGAAGAATCCCGGTGTACTGCTTCACCCGGAAGTGACTTGTGATTTCACGTGCGTGGGCTACTGTGGTTGTTTCTTCGACAACTGTAGGTGTACGAGCTCGACGGGTGCGGTTCCTGAGCATCATCTGATAGGCTTCTCCTCGAGACATATGTGGCGTGGCGGACGTACCAACGACTCTACCCACTTCACCCCTAACGTCCACTCTCATCACTCCCGAGCCCGAAGCTCCCCCACTGGAGCTCTGGCCCGCCGTGCCGGATGCACGGCTTCTAGGTAGGACGGGTTGCACGTCTTGGGCAGGGCTCCTCGGCTCTGAGGAGTCCGTAGACGTGTCTTCTAAGCCTATTGAAATTCGGTACATCCTAACAGCCTCTGACCTACGGTCCGCCAAGCCAAGTACGTTATCAGGGATAGGCATTTCAACCTGACCTGATCGAAGTTTCCTGCGGTTCATCCTGCCGATCTGAACGCTCTCGAAGCGAGGGTGGCCGGATCTGCGTCGGATGGCCTGATGTCGCTCCATGTGCTCGTGAATAAGCAGACTGAAGAACCTCATCCACGGAATGGATGTATGACGGGTTCTTGCGGATCCTTGGCGGACGTCGGTGACCATGTCAGCCCATAGTTGTTGGGCGAAGTCAATGCGCCTTCCGTAGGCGACCGCATGTATGATATGCCAGAACTGAGTTGAAGCCTTGTCCACTCCGTGGGTCTTTGAAGACAAGGTCCTGTTGAGGATGTTGAAGAAGGAGAACCAGATCGGTGGCAGCATCCCCTGGGTGACCTGGGAAATCCGGTTCGGTCGGTTGTTTGCAGTGTAGTGGACCCCGAGAGCGAGTACTTCGCTAAAGAGCTCGGTGCCGGAGACCAGTGGTTCGAACGGGGCCTCAGAAGTGGCAGCAGGCAGATGGAGGACGCGCCTCAGGTCCTCCATAGTGATAGTAAGCTCGGTGTGATCAACACGACCGACGATGGTCTGCACGCCATCACGAGTCTCCACAGTGGATGAAGCAAAGAATTGCTGAAGGTAAATCATGGGAACTCTTGTTGGGTTTTTCTGTGATATCCGAATCTAACTGACCCGAATAACACTACGTATCTCGAACCAACTGGATCAAGATTAAACATAAAACTAATAACCGACTTGATTAAAAGTTTTATCGGATCGAACCAAAACGGGTCGATCGAGCGGAAGCGGTTTGGATAAAAACCCGAAAATACCACTATCTGTTCGTTATAATTATAATACTATTTTAACGGTTCGGAAAAGTTACCTGGAAAGCTTGAGCTTGATCCACCCGTGATTGACCCTACAAACGTTCCTCTAGCAGAACTTCAATCCCGAACAGCAGCCGAATGAAAACCGAACTGGTTCCGAGGGAGACGGTGGCCGGCGACGATTTTTAGGAGAGAGAGAGTTTTCAGAAAAGCTAGTTGCTTAATCAATTGGAATAATGAATAATTAACTGGTAGGCTTTATTTATATGGAATAGTTTCCATATATAATAAAGCTTCCTTATTCAATTGATAATTATCTAAATAGAATTATTCTTTTCTTTTTCCCAAAGAAAAGAATATTCCTTATTCTATTTAAACTAGATAATTACTTAACTAATTAATTATTAAACTAATTATATATTTATTTAACTAATAAATATACAACTCTAATAATTAATTATCAACCCTCCAACTTTGGGATTTCAGACTGAAGTTACCCAACTGATTTATAATTCATTATTATAAATCCAATCTCTCCAAACTGGGATTATTTACTTGTTTGGTTTACAGATCCTCACAGGTGTGACCCTCAAGTGACTTATAACATTGGATGTGTAATCTGGTTTGTCAACTTATGCACACAATTACTAACAGACTCCCACTTGTGCAAGTTGGCAATACCGCCTTGATCACACGGACCTAAGGAGGCCCCTAGACAGGCACTTAGGCTAACCAGGTTATAGGCACTCTTATACCCAGGTAGGTGATGAAATATTTCCATACGGAAAACGAATTTATGAACCCACTGTTCATAAATTTGGGTATATTGGCTTTTCCTTTTGCGTCACGATATTTCATCTGTGAGTATGAGCCTGGATCAAGTCAACTCTTAATACTCAAGATTATGTTTCTTGACTATCCGACTTCTACTGATAGGTAAACGACAAAGAACAAATCAGTTCGTTTGGGCACGGCCGTGCACTTCATCAGTAAGATCAGTCAGTCAAGGGGCCCAGAAATATCTCTCTTCAGAGAAGAGGCGCAAATCCCATCTTGCATATTTGCATCTAACACCACGGCTTCCGCTGAATCTAGTTACGCCCTTTATGGCCACCCTGTTACGGCGTAGCGTTGGGACGCACTAAGTAAACAGCAGTCCTCATGATATTAAACCAAATACCTCAGGTGATAAGGACAACCACTGTGAGATTTACTTATGACAGAATCCAAGAAGTAATCTCAACTGCGGATCACGTCCGATACTCGCTACTCTGTCGAATATCCGTGCAGTTTTTGGTGTACATCACTTGTAACTGTTATTCATCCTCTGTTCATAACTACCCAAAAACTCACAATGACTTTAACGCCCTACCGGGTTCCCACCACGATAAGTTGTCACGGACAATTTTTGAACAAAAACTGGAAACTAGTTTTATTCCTGGATGGTAAAACATGCAAAATAAAAGGTGGTTAAGAGACTAATTTTGCATAGTCCATATTACACTCTGTAATAATGACAAAATTAATGACATCTCTCTAATCATCTTTTCTGCGTCTATCCAACATTTGTTAATTACTGGTCTAAATAAAGTATCACCCAATTTTAATTTAAACCCTTTGATTAATGTTTACCAAATTAATCAAAATGACAACCATAAACGTTACAAGTTTAATACCCACTAGTATTTTATACTTGTTACGGCTAATTTTGTTTTGCTAACACTATAAAACAAAAATATACTTCTTTTATCATATTCCCTGTACTTGGAGATCTGGACAAACTCCGAGTTACCCTGAATATATAAAAGTTATATTGCAACTTTTCTTAGCTGCTGTGTAGATGAATGATTTCTACCTGAAATCAGATAAAATTTCCATTTACCTAACTGGCAAATTGCAGGAAATTTAACTTTGGCATTTTAGATAACTTAATATCTTTTGCTTAATTTTACCAACATATCTAATTATTGATTTCTCCTTTTAAAGTCAAGCATAACTTTATCTAGTTTCAAGACTTTAAAATTACTGATCTATCCTTTGACTAAAAAGTAGATACTATATCTCGTGAATTTATATCCTACCTGGATTATAATTCCTAGATATACTTATATCTTGTGAATCTAAATCCTACCTGGATTATAGTTTCTAGATATATTGAATCAATAATTGTATCTTTTATTCTTTATCACAAACTGGATAGAGAATAAATTGGGCTCCCACTAACTTATATGAAAACTGACTATTACTCAAAATTAACTATTGACTTAGTCAAAACTTGACTACTTAGTCAATTCTATTTTAAGTAATGATATACTGGAATTTTAACATTTATAAAACTTAACTGGACTTTAATAAAATCTTAATTCCATAACTTGGAATTTCTCTAGTTTTATAAATACCGATATTATCAACGACATCTGAGACAATATCCTAAATTCCTTAAAACATATGAGTAATTAATCCTTGACTATAAATCACTTTATATAATCCATTACTCATAACTATTTTATTCAAAAACATTATTCCTATAACTATAGTACTTCGTATGTTTTTGACGGTTTTCATATATAATACCTTTTAAAGTGTCAGTGTTAGTGTGATAGTCAATAACTAAGATCTAGACTTGAATCAAAGTCAAAACTTGACTTTATTAGATTCACAACATGCACAAGAAACATTCTATATCAAGACAATAATTTTTAAAACTTTTAAAACATTCAATAAAAAATATAAGTATTTCCAAAAATAATGAAAGAAAATTACATAATTGTTTTAAAACTCAAAACCAAAAATTAAATGTCCTGATAACTTGAATAATTAATAAAAACTTGTGCTCTTTTTAGATCTTCTGCAACTTCTGGGCTCTCACTTTTGACCACCTGCAATAGTTATTTGCACTAGGCGTCAGTACACTTGTAAACCAACAAGTAGATAGCGAGAAACTAAAGCGATCATGAATAACTGAGGTTTTACATACCTGCTTCATGACGCTTTGGGCAGTTTTGCCTCCAATGACCAACTTCATTGCATGTGAAGCAACGATTTTCGGTCCTTGCTTTGTTGGCCTTGACTTTCTTGCCCTTGCCCTTGCCTTTGACTTTTTCACGAACTTGGGGTGCATTCTGGATGGCCGGTGCTGGACCCTTTCCTTTGCTGATGCTCCCTTGCCCATGTTTCTTCTTTACTCCTCCATCCCTCACCATAAGCACATCCTTGGGCTTACTCTTGGCTCCCATATTCAACTCAGCAGTCTTAAGCATGGAGTGCAATTCTGCTATTGACTTTTCCATGTTATTCATGTTATAATTGACCACAAAAGGCTTGTAGTCTTCTGACAGTGAGTTGAGTATTGTGTCCGTTGCCAGCTGCAACGGGACTGGGTGCCCTAGCCTTTCCAGGTGGTCCATGTGACGTTTCATCTTCATCACATGGTCGCTTACTAAGGCCCCCTTGATCATCTTGCACTTGTTAAATGCCTTCGTGCCATCATAACGCTCTGTGCGAGCTTGCGTTTGGAACATGTCCCTCAGCTGGCGGATCATGTCGTAAGCATTAGTATTCATGAGCCCTGCTTGCAGATCTGGGCTCATGGTTGCAAGCATCAGACAACCTACATCTAGCAAATCATCCGTATGCTTCTTATGAGCATTTCTAGTAGCAGCCGGTGCATTTGCTGGTGGGGCCTCTGGTAAAGGCTCTTCGAGGACGTACCATTTCCTTTCATGTCTGAGCACAATCATAAGATTGCGCTCCCAGTCAAGGAAATTCGGTCCTGTGAGTTTATCCTTCTCTAGGATAGAACGGAGAGAAAGATTGTTTGTATTGGTTACGGTGTTAGCCATCTACACATAAAAAAAAGGTTTTAACAACTTGTGGATGAACTAAATTCCAATAAATATCAATAAACCCTTAAATGATCAACTTATTGGACTAGGATCCTTATTACATACGCCCTGATGTGTGGTGTGTTCTTCACTCCATCAGGCCACGTACTAACTCGGTAGGTAAGGACTTTTACCAATCACATCCAACTGACATGATTCCTAGTTCGGGACAACGGGGTTAACGTACATGTTTCAGTCCCTCTTAGTGCTCTTTGGCCCGATACGACACGGTTTAACATTTGAGAACCAAAATAGATCTCACCATTTCGGCAACTTGGACACTTTTACTCTGGCCGATACGACACGGAGATAATTCGCAGAGTCGTAGCATCCCCTCCAACCAGGGTTTGAACGCGGACGCCCAAGGTGTGAGCACTTCCAACGTCCGCGTACCTTTCGCCGGAGGTGCCCCAAATGGGTTGCACTACTGATCTATGATTTTTCGGGGTTTTCTAATTAACTTATAAAAACCTTTTAAAATCCAGTTTTGAAAAAGTGATTGTTTTAAAGGCACCTGATGTTTTAAACTAACTGTTTTAAACATACATTCTGTTTTAAAACTAACTATTTTAAAACATAAGCTAATTAAAACTAACTGTTTTAAAAGCATACTGGTTAGTCAAAACTAGCTGTTTTGATAACCTGCTAGTTGACCAAAACTAACTGTTTTGTCAACTTTGCCATTTTCTAATTAAAACAATCTACTGGTTTTATTAATGAAATTTACCGTTAAAAAGGTTTTGGAAAACTGGTAATTTCAAAATAAAACCTATTCGATTTCGTGATTTAAATTAGTTTTCAAAAACCCTCATGTTTTAAAACTATGTTTGATAAAATGTATTTATCTATCTATCACGAAAAATAAACAACCACGCAGTTAATTAACAAATAAATTAAAACTACGCAATTAACGATAACTAATTATAGGTTTTTGCCAACTACGTTCCTAGGGGCCAATAATGACCTATCTTTCTAAAGCTTTAAAATGCGTAGCTCCCACTGGCCTCGCCGTCTCTGTCAGGACTCCGGAAAGAGGAAGGACTCCAGTAGCTCCCACTGGCCTCGCCATTTTCGTCAGGACTCCGGGAAGACGAAAAACTCCAGAAAAGAATAATAATAATAAAAGAAAAATTTATCCTTTGGTCATTATTACAACGGGGTTGTAAGCGGCACGCAGGCCTCCCCAAAAATAAGTTAAGGGTCTAAGTTGGCAAAAACACTATAATAGACAAAATATATATATTCTGGCATGTATATAAAAACAGGCAACCACGCAATTATATAAAGCATAAAATACGCAATATAATAAAAGCGGGAAAAATAAACCTAGATCCGTTAAAAATTAATTCGTCTCATTTATCGCAAAACATGGTTTTAACTGATTTATAAAAACAAACTGTTTTATAAACCGAAACTAATATTTTAATCTGAAATTAGTTTTACTTAATTTATAAAATTACCAAGGCTTATAGACTATAAACCTATTTTATAAATCAAACCAATTTGCCAAAACATTCGCCTTTTATCCAAATTTATATCGAACCGGGTTTTACCGAACAAACTGGTCGGTCAAAAGATTACTGGCTCGTAAACTGTATCGTGGTTTGACCAACTAATCAGAACACAACACGAAGCCTATTTGACCAATCGGGTCAAATAACTGGTTCAATAAAACTTAAAACAATTTTATTTGATAATAATGATCCTAATAAAATTAATTCGGGAAAAAGGGGCAAAACCATTAAAAACTATTTGGGCCATAAACTTGGTCCAAAAACTGGGCTTACAGGCCCATTACCAAGCTGGTATTTTTGGGCCCGTTAGGGTTTTGCGATTTGCTCGAAAAATTATCGAAGGTCGAAAAACCCTAATCCCGTTTTATCGCTTTGGGTTTCGCAAAAGTAATTACCACCAATTTGACAATAGTAGCAATCAGCCACCATCGTCGGTTTGGTAACCCGAAAACGATCAATGCCGCCACCGTGGTCTTGATTGGCGGTCGGCGATCAAAACAACCATAAACACCACCACCGCCTGCCACCGCTACTATCGATGAGCGGTGGTGACGACAAGGAGAAAACGTCTCCATCCCGTCGCCACCGTCCCCGCATATTGCTGCCACCACCACGCTGGTGGTTCAGCCGTGGTCAATCCGCAGCCCGGCCACAGCCGAGTACGGTGCGGGTTTCGTTCGAGAACACCATCGATCCCCACTATTCTGGTAGTAATCGACCACCGCCGCGAACACCGCCATCCACCACCGCTCATGCGGTTTCTGATGGTTGTGGTGCCGCCATCCCCGATTAGCGGTGTGGCCTCGACTTTTGGCTATGGGTTCGGTCACCAATGATTACAACCACCACCATTCGCCGCCACCACTAAACTGTGGTGCGGCCCGTCATTTGAAAACAGCAGCCGAACGCCGCTATAGGCCGGCGTTGCAGAGGTACGACGATCGCCGCCACCATCGTTCTATGGTGCAGTTGTCGTCCGGTCATTCTCCGTCCGGTCATTCTCCGTCGTGGATCCTTGGCGGACGTCGGTGACCATGTCAGCCCATAGTTGTTGGGCGAAGTCAATGCGCCTTCCGTAGGCGACCGCATGTATGATATGCCAGAACTGAGTTGAAGCCTTGTCCACTCCGTGGGTCTTCGAAGACAAGGTCCTGTTGAGGATGTTGAAGAAGGAGAACCAGATCGGTGGCAGCATCCCTGGGTGACCTGGGAAATCCCGTTCGGTCGGTTGTTTGCAGTATAGTGGACCCCGAGAGCGAGTACTTCGCTAAAGAGCTCGGTGCCGGAGACCAGTGGTTCGAACGGGGCCTCAGAAGTGGCAGCAGGCAGATGGAGGACGCGCCTCAGGTCCTCCACAGTGATAGTAAGGTCGGTGTGATCAACACGACCGACGATGGTCTGCACGCCATCATGAGTCTCCACAGTAGATGAAGCAAAGAATTGCTGAAGGTAAATCATGGGAACTCTGGCAGTGGCTTGCATCGCGTACGCCAGTGGATGCGCACGAAGGATCTCCAGGACCACCTCGTCCTGAGCAGTGAAATTGGACAGGTCAACGTATCCGTTGTTCTGGTGGATGGGGCGGATGTCAGATGGTGCGATGAGAGCTCGGTCAGCAGCATTGACCGGGGAAGTAGGAGCAATCGGTTGATCAGCCATTTCTGACATGACATAAGATAAATTAAGTGTTAATACGAATGCATCGTGAAAAGAACTATACCCTCGACTAGGCACGAGTCGGAAAACCTCGAAAACCCATAAATGAGTATTTCGTATTTCCCGAGTCGAAAAACGAGCAAGCACACGAGGGGATGTTTTCCGATTCGGAAAAGGTGCTTTTCCGAATCGGGAAACTTCAAACATTTAGAAAAAAAATTTGAGTTCACCACTACACAAGTTTTCCGATTCGGAAAAGGTCCCTTTCCGATTCGGGAAACTCCCACACTTAGAAAAATATAGCAACACAAACAAGCAGGTTTTCCGATTCGGAAAACATAGGTTTCCGATTCGGAAAATGTGCAACACTTAGAAAAATTTTGCAAGACTTGGTCTCATACGAGATTCGGAAAACCTCGGAAACCCGTAAGGGTAATTCCATGTTTTCCGAATCGGAAAAACTTAGCTTCAAAAACCGAGACACAAGTCGGATTCGGAAAACCTGATAATCCGATTCGGATTTATCTGGTTTTCCGAATCGGAAAACATATATGAACACTCATCGTTGATGAATGCGGAAAACTTGAACATTCAAGTTTTCCGATTCGGAAAACTTGAATGTTCAAGTTTTCCGATTCGGAAAACGAAGACTGTTCGAGTTCCAATCAAAAAACCGCTCACCGAACGTCGATCTAAGGCTCTAAACTATCAACATGCATCCTAAATCAGTTCATAATAAGTTTCTAATCAACATAGGATCGATTTAAAGCCCCGAAATCCCACTCCAAGAAGTTTGGGTTTCGGGTAAGTTTTGAAAAGTTTAGGCTTCGATCCGGACCTTAAAACAACAGATTTAGATGATATAACTATATAAGGATTGATCGAAATCTTACCAGGAATCCAAATATGTAATCTGATCGACGAACGGAGCAAGAACGAGCGATAACGAATCGAGCGCGAGAGCGGTTACCGGGTGAGAGTTCAGAGAGAAAAAGTGAAAATTTGAATTTTTGTGAAAAGTAAATCTTGAAACCGGTATATATATTTTTACCGAAGTACACTGTGTTTGGGTCAAAAACACTGTGTTTGGCTCTCCTGATGACTCTCTTAACCCGACTTTCACCTATTGACAAAAACCACCCCTGGACTGAAGTTTCAAGAAACTTACAACTAGTCCCTGAACTTGTAGTTTTAAGAAGTTTCAAAACAGACCCTGGACTACAAGTTTCACTAAAGAGCAAAACGAGTCCCTGAACGTTTGGGAATCAGAAAATGGCAAAGTTAGTCCCCGAACTTGTAAGTTCAAGACAAGTACTCTACCACCCCCTGAACTTTCAACTTCACAAAAAGTTTACAAGTTCAGCGCTCGACTCCCGAGAAAAGAGACTTACCTGGTTCGTCTCGACTGGGTTTTGTGCGAGTTCTGATCTGAAGTAACCAGAAGTCGTTGTGAGGATCCACACCTACAAAAAGAAGATATAAAAATGGTATCCAAGGTGTTGTGGATCCGAGAACGTCAGTAAGCACACCAAATATTAAAAACAAGACTTAGTACTCCCCCTCGATTTATGCAATCTCTCGAGAATTCCTACAGACTCCCCCTACACACATGCATACATAACATGAACTCGCGACTCCCCCTAGACCTCAGGCGGGGAGGTCTAGCATTCCTAACTTGCTTAGGAGAAAGAAGTGACGTTTCTCGTCAAACGGCTTGGTGAACAAATCAGCAAGC
Organism: Centaurea solstitialis; assembly: GCA_030169165.1. Classification (NCBI taxonomy): domain Eukaryota; kingdom Viridiplantae; phylum Streptophyta; class Magnoliopsida; order Asterales; family Asteraceae; genus Centaurea; species Centaurea solstitialis. The sequence goes on from CM058043.1 coordinate 50,809,941, forward strand.
TGATAGTCACTTTAAACAAAGTAAAGTTCAATATTACCTTTCTCGACGTGGTCTTCGATGAAATGATATCGGATGTCGATATGCTTCGTCCGAGAATGTTGAACCGGATTTGCCGTGATCTGAATCGCACTTTTGGAGTCGCAATAGATGGGAATCCGATGCATGGTGTATCCAAAGTCAGCGAGTTGGGTTTTCATCCACAGAACTTGCGAGCAGCAGCAGGCGGCGGCTATATATTCTGCCTCCGCGGTGGATAGAGATACGCAATTCTGCTTCCGGGATGACCAACTCACTAGCTTGTCTCCAAGAAACTGGCAAGCACCAGATGTGCTTTTCCTGTTGAGCTTACAACCTGCATGGTCTGAGTCTGTATACGCAATTAGTTCAAAACCAGAATCCTTTGGGTACCAAAGGCCAAAATCCGATGTGCCCTTCAGATACCTAAGGATTCGTTTGACTGCAGACAGGTGTGAATCACGTGGATCACACTGAAAACGAGCGCAGACACCCGTGGAGAAAACAATATCTGGTCTACTAGCCGTGAGGTATAAAAGAGAACCAATGATTGCCCGATAAGTTTTTTGGTCAACCGGTTTACCAGAAGTGTCTGCATTTAGTTGAAAATTTTTGGGCATTGGTGTTGCCGCAAAGTTTGAACCACCGAAATCAAATCGTTTTAAAAGATCTTGAACATATTTGGCTTGATTTATGAAAATGCCGTCAGGGCGTTGTCGAACTTGAAGTCCTAAAAAGAACGTCAACTCGCCCATCATGCTCATTTTAAATTGGGATTTCATGGTGTTCTCAAACTCTTGGCACATCTCAGACTTTGTAGATGCAAAGATGATGTCATCCACGTATATCTGAACGATAATTAAATCTTTACCTGACCTCTTGAGAAACAAAGTGGGGTCGATTGTACCTTTCTTGTAGCCAACTCCTAGCAACTAATCAGTAAGTGTCTCGTACCATGCCCTCGGAGCTTGCTTGAGACCGTAAAGCGCCTTGTCCAAAATGTAGACGTGATTCGGGAATCGAGGATCGACGAACCCTTCCGGTTGCTCGACGTACACTTCTTCTTGAAGGACTCCATTCAGGAAGGCACATTTGACGTCCATCTGATAGACCGTCATGTTTTTATGTGAAGCATACGCTAGGAAGATTCGGATCGCTTCGATTCGGGCTACTGGCGCGTACGTCTCATCATAGTCGATACCTTCTTGTTGGCGATAACCCTTGGCGACCAGGCGAGCTTTGTTCCAGATGATGAGATTGTTCTCGTCAGTTTTGTTCCGAAGTATCCACTTGAGACAAATGATAGTCTTTCCCCATGGTCGTTCTACCAAGCGCCAAACTTTGTTTCTTTCGAATTCAGCCAGCTCATCTTGCATGGCGATCACCCAGTCGGGATCGGTGAGAGCTTGCCAAACATCCGATGGTTCAAATTCGCTTAAGAATCCGCCGAATAGGATCAGATTTTCAGTTTGCTTTGCAGATCGCGTGGTTACAGGTTGTGAGGGACTCCCGATGATCTGGGAGGGGGGATGATCTTTTGTCCACTTGCGAGTGTGTGGGTGAGTGACATAAGCTTGCTGGTTGTTGGTGGCGTCGTTCTCATCGTGCACAGCCAGGACCTCTTGCTGGATTCTACTTGATGATCCAGCCGCTAGATTATTCTGCGGTGATGCCTCCAACCGGGGCTCACGGACTACCTGAGCATAAGTTCGCTGGGCTGAACTGGGTGAAGGTAGTGGAGCTTCTTCTGGGATAGGTGCAAGAACAGGTTGTGAAGTCTGTACTTGGACCGGTTCCGGTGAGGCAGATGATGAGATTTCAGGGGAAGAGAGCGCAGTTGACTCTGGTGTCACTGAGTTTGTAGAAGTGCTGGAAGATGGCTCAGTGACAAAGGCATCGGATGATACAAAAGTAGAAGTTGAACCAGCATGAGCAGGAACTACAATCGGACCCGTGAGTGTGGGAGGATCATAATCTACGAGGTCTAAGAAGTCTAAAGCAGAAAAGTTAGTGGAAGAATCTGTGCTCGGTGGTGCGGTGAACAGTTCAGGAAAAGCTGTATTTACATTACTTGAACTAGCCACAGAATAGGTTTCGGTTTCAGAAAAATCAACATTTGAGCTTTCCAGGATGGTTCGGGTCCGTTTGTTGAAAACCCTATAAGCCTTCGAGTTATGGGAGTATCCGATGAAGATAGACTCATCCGACTTGGGTTCAAACTTTCCCAAATCATCCCGGTCGTTTAGAACATAGCATTTACATCCAAAGACTCGAAAGTAATCGATGTTAGGCTTACGCTGTTCGACCATCTCGTAGGCGGTTTTGCCGGTCCGCTTGACGATCAGAGTGCGATTCTGCGTGTAGCATGCTGTTGATACTGCTTCAGCCCAAAATGATTGAGGAACTCCAGAATGAGCCATCATGGATCTTGCTGCTTCGACTAACGTCCGGTTCTTCCTTTCTACTACCCCATTTTGTTGAGGGGTGCGTACAGCTGAGAAGTTGTGAGAGATTCCCACATCTTCAAGAAAGGTTTGCAGCTTTGCATTGCGAAACTCGGTTCCGTTGTCACTTCTCAACTTCTTCACTTGGCGACCCAAGAGAACTTGAATCCGCTTGATGAAGGCAATGATTCGATCGGCAGCGTCAGATTTGGCTCGTAGGAATTCAAGCCATGTGAACCTAGAGAACTCATCGACGAGAACTAACATGTATTTCTTTCGGGCTAAGCTCTCGGTTCTGGTAGGTCCACAAAGATCCATGTGGATCATGTCAAGGGGACTCTTGCTATTCGTATCCATCCTCGGTGGATGAGAGCTTCTCGTCATCTTTCCTTGTTCGCAAGCGGGACACAGTGTATCCTTGGAAAGGCGAGTCTCCGGTAATCCCTTGACGAGATTTTTCGAAACCAGCTTGTTCATGTCTTTAAAATTCTGATGGCAGAGTCTTCGATGCCATAACCAACTGTCCTCCTTTGAAGCCTTTGCGAGCAGACAGATTGCATTCCTAGGATCAGATATTGCTTCAAACTGAGGGTGTGTCTGAGGGATTGAACGGAAGACGGTGGAGTAAAGATTTCCATTCCTTCGTGCACTAAGGATGACGTTGTTATCTTCATCATTCACATTGCTTCCGTATTGAAACTGCTTCACCCAGTATCCGTTGTCGCAGAACTGACTGGAGCTGAACATGTTAACCCCTCGACATACCTTACATCTTTAATGATGTATTTCCCATCCGTAATTTTCCCGTAACCCACCATTGGCCTAAGCGTCTTGTCGGCTGTTTTAACATATCCCTCGAACCTTTCAACATAGTCGAAAAGGAAGGATCTCTGACCAGTCATGTGTCTATATGCGCCGGAGTCGAAGTACCACACATGACTGACCTGCAAGACAACTAAGCTTGTTTAGGGACCCATTGCCAAATGGGTTTCTTGTGGGTTAGATACAGATAAATTGGTCGGTGTAGTCCCCTTTTCAGATTTCTCCTTAGGCTCAGGAGACTTCACTGATGAAGAGGAATTTGCTTTTCCTCTTTTTCTTCCCCTTCTCTTTCGGGATTTGACATTAGAATTAGGAGCACATGTCATTGCGAAAAATATTAAAAGCATCGTTCAAATTACGATTAGAATTAACAGACATGTTCGAATTCTTTCCTACACTAGGTGGAACATAGCCTAAACCCGCACGGCTAGGACTATGTTTCTTAGGGAAAGCAGAAAAAGAGTTGTTCCTCCCATGATGATCCTTTCTTGGTGGCTTCACATTCGGTCCACCATCTTTCCTCCTCGCATCTGCATGATAAGCATGGTGTGAGTTAGATGACGGTTTTGTGGGAATGGAGTTACCACCTTTTCCAGATGACTTTTTAGAAAATTTAGGTTTTGTGGAACTGAAAGGTTGATTTGGTTGTAACTGAGATGTCTCACCCACTTCAAAGGAACTTGAATGAAAGTCAAGACTTTTAATGGGTTTGACTGAGTTACGAGCATCGGTAGACTTTGAATACTTTTTCTGGAGTCCTTTGGGTGCGTGAGGCTTAACTGACTTGCCCTTGTCAGTACCTACACATTTTTCACCCTCTGGGTTGCTTTTCTCAGAAATAGGAGCTCGTGACTCAGTAGACTGCTCAGATTTGACAACAATAGATTTTGGCTTCTTTGGAATAAAGCCTGAAGGATCATCATCCTCATCTAAAAACACCTTCATATCATATTCAACATTTGGATCTTGGACAGTCTTGGGTTCGGCTATCCTATGGTGTGAGTTAGGTGGTTCATCATCATCTGATATTATGGAGTAATAGTCCTCAGTATCTAAGACAGGTTTGGGTTGGGGAGTGACTATTGGATGGTTGAGGATTGGAGCAGTCTGATCATTAACTGAGTTAGAAAGGTAGAGCTTTTCAAGATTCATTACCTTCTTTTTTAAAATGGAGTTGGATATCCGTTGGTTGGTTATAGATTGGCGATACATTATCCTTTCATCATGATCAAGTTCTTTTAACAGTTCAAAGTGGATATCTAGGATAACGTATCGAGCCTGAAGATCCGCAACCTTGATTTGAAAATCAGTGAAAACTAAGGTTGCGGTCTCACATTCTGAAGAGAGCCTAATTCTTTCGGCATTTGCCTCAAGCAAGTCTTTCTTCATATTGCAAACCAAGGAATCCTTCTCCGACAAAATGACCTTCAGATTCAGGATCTGATGTTGACATGCATCCAAATCCATGGCTTTTAACCTAAGAGTAAACACCTCCTTTTCTAGCCTGACTAGGTCGGGATACTTAGTTGCGGAAGTATCCTCGGGTGGGATAACTAAGGTCTCCTCTGAAAGTTCCATTTCCCTAGTATCATAGCTTGAGTTAAGATCTGTGTAGTTGATGGGAGGCATTGCTACTCTAGGGGTTCTGGCCTTGATGCCTTCCCAAGTGGGTTCAGAGTTGGTCGGATCACTAGCCGGAACGAAGATAAGTCTATTCGGGGGGGGGGGGGAGGGGGCTAGTGGGAGGACTGCCAGAGGTACTGTTTGTAGGACTGATGGTTCTGGTTATGGTCTCACCGTTTATGACTTCGGTGTATGTGACAGTCTGCCTAACAAATTCCTCGGTCACATGTCCTCCTACTATGGCAGGTTTGGGCTTGGAGGCTGCCATATCCTCAAAGTTGTATAGATGAGAAGGTGCTTTATCCAAAACATGGATTTCAGACAAACCTAGGCCGGGTTTAGCTTTGTAAAAGGGATTCTTTTTGGCATGCTGAGTGAGGATACTTAAAGTCTGTTCAGATTGTCCTCTTTTAAAATTGTTGTCCTCAAGCTCTTGTATTTTTGAAAACAACCGAGTTCTCTCTTCCGAAAGCAACTGGAATTTAATGTTGAGCTCCATATGATTACTGTTAAGTTCCTCATGGGCTTTTTGAAGACAACTAAGTTTGTTTGACAAATTGGACTCTCTAATGCCAGACTCAAGTGTTTCACGGTTATAGACTATTGTCAAATCCTCAAGAGAGTCTTTGTAAATTGCACTGTCGATTCTAAATTTCGTGACAAGAGTCCTCTCTGATTGGAAACATCTCTCCAATTCACAAATTTTAGATTCCAACATTGCCACAGTGTCAGTTATATCTGGGATAGAGGATACCTCAGACGGATCTATGTCCCGATAAGTGCTTGGTCCAACGGCTTCCGATCCCTCGAAGTCAGCCATCAAGCAAGGACCTTGCACCAAATGATTCTCCTCGTCTGAACTCTCCTCTTCACAGACCCAGTTCTCTTCATCTACCATCAAAGCCACCCCTTTTTCTTTCTTCCTCATCAGTGAGGCCTTCCTCTCAAAGTATGCGGCATCCTTGTACTTGACGGAGCAATCTCGAGCGTAGTGTCCCAACTTTCCACACTTGAAACAAGTGGTAGTGGGACTTGCAGTCTGTTGAGGAGCGGGGTTCTGGGTTATGTGACCCTGAGGATGATTTACCCGTTGAATTCCTTGATCAGAGTGACTCGGTTGATCTTCCCTCTGAGCTTGCCTGGAACTGTTTCCCATGGAATCACCTCCGTGGTAGATGCTTTTCCCGTGATTCACTCGCTCATCTTGTCTTTGATCACCTCTATTCTGCTCATACCCGTATCCTGGCCCTTGATCTAGCCTTCCACTCTCATGTCTTCCTCCATACCCAATCTCATATCCCTGACGATCTATATACCCAGATTCAGGAGTGTATTGCCTCAAGCTGTTCCGGAAGTTGATGTCTGAGACTTGTCCTCTCCAATCTCCTTGATTACCTTGACCTCCTTGATAGTCAAGATAAGTGTTGTCTCTTCTCGGCTGATCTCTGTATCTTCCTTGATCTTCTCTGAACCTTCCCTGGTAGTTCCTATAACCTCCTTGATCGTAAGCCGGCATACCCCCTTGCTGATAGCTTCCTCTCCCTTGATTTCCGTACTGACCTCTTTCTGGCTGATAATGACCTCCTCTACCTTGCCCCATTCTTCCTCCACTGGGAAAACCGGATCCTCGTCCACGGTTGTATCCACGATTTGCGTTCAATCGTTGTACACTATGTGAGATGAGGGCAAGGGACTCATTCACATGGAAGAGTTCATCATCAGAGATGGAAATGATCACCGGTTCGTCGGGATGTTGTACACTTGATCCATAGTTCGGGTTGAACTCTTGACTGTATTCTTCTGGATAGTACTGGGGAGAGACGCTGTTGTATGGCATTGGTTGGACGGGAGCAGTGCTTGGTCCTCCAAAGGGCACGGCCGACAATGCCAGAGGATCGACTGCTTTCTTGGTGCGTCCACCGGTGATGAATTCTTCGTGTTGAACCATCATGCTGAATAAGTCATGTAGACCCATAGCTCCCAGATTCCGGCTTAGCTGAATGTTGATGGCCATGTTTTGCCATTCCTGAGTGAGATTCTTCAAAAACTTCACGTTCACTTCATACTTGGATTTCTCAACCCCGAGCCGTCTCAAGTCGTTGACGAAGGCATTCAGTCTTTGATAAGACTCAGTGAGGGATTCGTTTTCCCTAGCCTTGAAGCCTTCATAGGCATTGAGCGCGCTTTCCTTCTGACTTTCCACAGCAGTGTCTCCTCCCTGCATCTGTTGTTCTATTTCCAACCAAACGTCTCGTGCGTTAGTCAGACTATCCACTCTCGCATACATGTCGTTTGGGAGAGCCATGATCAGCAGGGTTAGTGCACGCTTGTCGATGAGATGTCGGGCTCTTTGTTCTGGGTTGAACATCTCAACAGGCTTCTCGACCACGTACGCCGGAAGTTCGGGACAAGTATCGGTTTTAGGTACGGCGGCAACGGTGACGGTCGGTCGGATAGGTCCTTCTCGAATGGACTTCATCAGGTTTTCATCAAGCAGGTCAAGGAAGTGAATCATCCTGCGTCTCCATTGTTGGTACTCGCCCATCACCAGGATGGGAGGACGAGTCTCGGATCCGATTCCGAGGATTTCCTTCGACATTTCTCTCGCTAAAACAGACCTCCTTGAAAGACTCACTTGGCTTAAAAATAACAGGTTTTCGAAAAACGGATATGTTGAGTGCCTCGGGACACAAAAAGCTTTGAGATTAGAAAAGATTTGAAAGCAAGCTTAGTGTCGGATTTGAGATAAAAATTTGCAAGAGTTTCAGCTCAAAGAGGCGAAATCCGATCTGAAAACTATGTTTTCCGAATCGGATTTGGCTCAAAATGCTTGGATGCGGAAAACAGCCTTTTCCGATTCGGAAAATACAATTTTCCGATTCGGAAAGGTTTGGGTTCTGAAAAAGGCTTAAACTCGGAAAAGTGACTTCTCAGAAGCAACACCCCAAATCAGAGGCTCGTTTTCCGATTCGGAAAACAAGGTTTTCCGATTCGGAAAAGGAGAGTTCTCCGATTCGGAGAAAGTACAAATTCCGAGTCGGAAAATTTGAGCTGAAATTTCAGCTCTCGTATTCCGATTCGGAAAACCTGCACAGAAGCTCCGAAAATTCACTCAAAATCACTTAAAAACTCTTAAAAAACAAGTGTTAAGAGCCCCAATTTGTAAGAAAATACTTGTAAAACACTAGGGAATCACTTAACACTTAATATCACCCTTTTAAAAACACTTTTTGGATTGAAAACCCAAAAAGTTTTGAAAACCCAAAACTTCAAAAAACTTTAAAAACCTTTTAAAAACACAAAGAAAGCCAAGGAATCAACAAGGTATGGCTCTGATACCAATTGTTGTCCCAAATAACAATGAAAAATAAGAAATGGATTGAATCAATGATAAAGATGATGATGATGAATATGAAAGCTTCAATATCTTCAACAATGGAGATTTCCCAAAAAGGCAAAATGTGATTCAATATGAAAACCCTAAACATCCTTTACCTTTTATAGGTAGAAGGAAATTACACAGAATGTCAACAAAGGCCCCCGAGGTTCCAAACCTCAAACAGGGGCACTAACAAAAGATAATGTTTACAAACAAAGACAGTTAACCTAGAAAGCAAGTAAGATAGTGTTTTCTGACTCTTCACAACAAAGAGGTCCTACAATACTGGTTTATAATCTACCTCTGAAGATTGTTAAGGCCTCTTTGATGATTTAGCAATAGTCTTGTTATGAGCAGATCTATTAGAGAGATTGCTTGTTACAAGAGTTTCATGTGAAGTTGGGAGACCACTTGTCAAAGAATTCTGAGAAGTGTTTATACAAATATTAAATATTTCCGCAATTTACTAAAAATAAAATCTAGTTTATCGATCATTGTCTCTAATCAATTTACTTACTTGCCCTTCGAAACTCGTGTTCAATGGAACTTCCAGAGCTGGTAATCCTATTCCTTTAGAGGACAAGTGAGCTATTATAGCTTTCATTACTCACCTTGTTTTGTAATTACATCATCTTAATCTTTGATTTTCTGATCTTGTTCTTTAATTACATGATCTTGGTCTTGGAGTTGTTTCTACAAACCCCCAACTTTTTCTGCAAACTTTCTTTTTCATCGTCCAATTGTCTTTGTAGAGTGCAGTTTTTGGATGATCCTTTGCGTCTAGGAATATTCCAGTACTATGTTGGAGTCATTCCCTGTTAGGACCAAATTGTCCTAATTAGAAAGTTTTATTAAGGAAGCTTTGAGAGGGATTAATTAGTTTTTAATTAGTTAATTAGTTTATTGGGCTTGGGCTTGGGCTTTAGTGTAATGGACCTATATATAAGGTCTAGGGTTTGGAGAGAAAGGTGTGAAATCATTTTCCTATGAGAGTCGACTAGGTGTTTTAGTGTGTGTTCTTGGGTTTGTTTGAAAGCTTTCATTAATAAATTCAAGAACTTTGCATTTTCATCTCTTTGATTTCTCTTCTTTTCATCTCGTTGTTTGATTGTTTGGACCTATCAAATGGTATCAGAGCCAAACAAATCATTAGATTTGTTTGTTCCTATTGAATCAAACAACTTGAGATGTTTTTTGTTGGGTTTTGAAACTTTATTTTTTTTGAAAAAGTTTCATTTTTGAGTTTTTGGGGTTTTTGGTGTTTAGATCTTGATGAAGATGATGAAAATGGGTGTTTGGGTTGTGTTTTGAAGCATCTTTGAGCTTGAAATGATCTATTTTTCAAGTTGCTTCAGTTTTTGGATCCGGAATGAGTTTTTGGGCTAAATCTTCAAGTTTTCCGAGTTGGAAAACTTGAATATTCAAGTTTTCCGAGTTGGAAAACTCATATTTTCCGAATTCAAAAAAAAAAAAAAAAAAAAAAAAAAATCCGAACCGGTGAATAGTGCTTTTCCGAATCGGAAAACAACATTTTCCTCATCGGGTGAATAGTGCTTTTCCGAATCGGAAAACATCATTTTCCTCATCGGGTGAATAGTGCTTTTCCGAATCGGAAAACATCATTTTCCTCATCGGGTGAATAGTGCTTTTCCGAATTGGAATAGTAAAAAAAAAAAAAAATTTGAATACCTTATTGTTCTCCTTTTCCGACTCGGGAAACATGAAATACCCTTTCGGGTTTTCGAGTTTCTCGACTCGCTTTTGAGTCAAGGTTATGTTCAATTTTTGTTAAAACTTCCCAACTCCATTTCCGACTCGGGAAACTATATTTCCCGACTCGAGTATCATCTCTTCAGATAAACCTTCAAGATCATATTCCGCTGCGATCTAGACCCACCCAAATTCAAATACTTGTGATGTTTCAAAACCCCTGTGCTTAAATAGCCACCTTTCTTTCCCAATTGATTCGTAAAGATCACATCAGCCCCGTTTATAGCCCATATTCAGTTTTCAACCTTGAAAATTGAATTTCTCTCATTTTCCCCACTGCTCCAGATTCTTTGAAGACATGTCAGATTTGTAACGATTTCAGAACGATGGTGATCGGATTCTGCATTTGGTTAGATTACTCAGAAGCCTGACTCTCTGCAACCATTATTCTAGAGTTTTTCCTCGATGGAATTATTCCTCTTGTTCGGTGGAGTTGAGTTTTTCCTTGGATGCCAGCTTCGGTGAATGGTACTATTGTTACGTGCTCAATTCCTAACCATTTTACCGTTGTGGAGGTTCAGTTGCGATCTAGAATTTTGAGTGACGGTCGTCATCCATCTGACTAAGAAGACTCGATCTGGATCTGATTACTTGACACTTTGGAAGATTTCAGGAAATCGACTACCTTCTGAGCAGTAGAGAGATCAAAGCAGAGCATCTCGTTCAGTATCTACTCCCAGTCTCTCATTCCATACGGTGTTTCGGTGATCCAAGCTTCAGTGTTTCCCAGTTGTGAGCTTATCAGATTTAGAGCTCTTTTGCTGAATTCCTATTCAACACGGGGTTAAAGACAGAACCTTTATCTTTCTTACTGATCTGCACGGTAACTCACACATGCATCTATCCCTTTGTTTTTCTGGGCGGGAGATCAACATAGTTGGATGAATCAACATGCTCTGGTTCAAGCTGTTGTATTCTGCGGTTATCAGACGTGTCGAGTTATTTACAGGTTGAGCTGTAGTGTGTGCAATCAGTCGCGGTTATTGCAAATTGGATCTGGTCTTTCAGTTGAAACCGAAGATGAAGAGCTACAATCGAGGGGGAGCTTGGAGATCAAAATGTAGCCGAACGCCACTAAGGTTTTCTCACGAAAGCTAGGGGGAGAAGATCAGAGATGCTTCCTTTATAAAACTTTAGGGGGAGATTGTTAGGACCAAATTGTCCTAATTAGAAAGTTTTATTAAGGAAGCTTTGAGAGGGATTAATTAGTTTTTAATTAGTTAATTAGTTTATTGGGCTTGGGCTTGGGCTTTAGTATAATGGACCTATATATAAGGTCTAGGGTTTGGAGAGAAAGGTTTGAAATCATTTTCCTATGAGAGTCGACTAGGTGTTTTAGTGTGTGTTCTTGGTGTTTTGAAAGCTTTCATTAATAAATTCAAGAACTTTGCATTTTCATCTCTTTGATTTCTCTTCTTTTCATCTCGTTGTTTGATTGTTTGGACCTATCATTCCCTTACTGAGCCCTCTAACACGCCCATGTTCAAACTTTAGGGATCCATCATGAATCTCCTTCTCAAGGTTGACCTGTTCACAACATATATAAATGACACGTTGGTAGAAATAGTATTGCATTTCAATAAAGTATGGACTCTTACAATTTCATCTACCTTGTCTTTGATCTCGTTATTTTCATAAACCCTGTTTTTGGTTTGACGTGGCATGCACCACATCATAGACCATACTAGAACTTCATCATCAAGAATTTCTTTATTTTTTACCTAGTAATTGTCAAATACACATATCATGTTAAACTTTAGTGTTGGATCTTTCGCTTATAAGCAAAAGTGAAAGGGTAATGAATTAAATAATTTATAAAAGATCGTTACCATTTTTTCTCTAAGTCCCACGTATCCCGATTGTCCTAACCGATGTGGGTACTTGTGCTTTGCACGTGATGCTTTTGCCAACTCAGGCACACCCTTAGAAACGAGACAAAATAGAAATACATGTTGCAGTATAAGAAAGAAATAGAAAATAAAATAAATATAACATTATTTGTGTAATGTATAACCTTAAATTGATCTGAAACCGTGTGTTCAACAAATTTGTCCCAGTCAATCTGCTTTATGTTCTTGTATTGTTTTGGGACAACCTTCAATTTTGAAGGCTTACCGATGTTCGGCAGTATAAAATGGCGGTACGTTTTTTATCGGAAATTGCGCATGCAAGGCATCAACAAGATGGTGCATCATATGCTTTTTCGTCCCTTCATCAATTATATGAAGTTTCTACAATCATATCAACTCATAGCTAGATACAAATAACTAACAGACTAATAAACAATGAGAATAATATTAACATTGAATAAATAAACAACTAGACCCTACTGTTACATCCTCCCACATGGTATCTTTCACTTCTTTAGACACTTTCTTCCATCTCAATTTTGTAAGCCTAACCTCTTTTCGAACCAAACTACCCAAAAAACTAGAGATTTCTGATTTATGCTTCCCCTTAAAATTACCCATGTCATCAAATTCTATCATGTGTTTCACGCCGTAGTCTATAACATCTTTCTATAGTTTGATGCATCGTGTCTTACCTCTAACTCGTTTACTTTTACTCAATATTTCTATTGACGTGTCTTCTTGTGGAATTGCCATTGTTTGTTCTTCTTCTTCCCCAAGATGTTAGTGTCTTCAACAAAAAGTGAAAAGCGTTATACTTTCAAAAAAGAGATGTTATGTACACCATAATACCTAAAAGAACCGTAGAACCAAGTTTTCTATGGGAATTTTGACAAAAACAGATAAATACAACGATATACAGAGAGATTATTACACACAAAAGAAAAACAACAGCAATGCAATGAAATACAACGAAGAAGATGAACAATTTCAAAGAACGACTCTCATGTATTACCTTGAATGTGTACGACTGATTACAAAATTTTGAGAGGGTAAAAATTACCCTAAACATACACTATCACTCCTATTTATATGTGAAGAACATGGATCCTAAGCCCAACCCATTACAATTGATTTCCCAAGCCCATTACAACAAACTTTAAACAAATAGACTAATTTAGCTTACATTTATAAAACTTTAACATTTTTAGCTTAAAACTAAGCTAACAATCTCCCCCTAAGTTTTATAAATGAAGCACGTCTTTGAATATTTCTTTCCCAAGTTCAGATGATGATAGCAGAGCTTCGAGGTTAACCCATCAGAGAATTGTATCATAGAGGTTCTATGACTTTCGTCAGAGGCTCTGTAGTATATTGACTTGCATTATCCTTCAAAGCTTTACCATCAGAGACATGTGTCCACAGTGTCTGTATATTCGAATGCATAAGTTCATCCTCTGCAAAACTTTTCAGCAAGAACAGGCAGTAAGCAGATAATTGGTGTAGCTATGCTTGTATCAAGTTGAGCAGAATGGCAGAACAATCGTCTTATAACTTTGAATGCATCAGAGGCTCTGTGATGTTCTACAGAGTCTCTGAGACGATCGACAAAAGCTCTGTGACTTTTAACTTGTGCATATCTGAATCTTCATCATCTGAGTCATATGATCACAGAAGTTCTGGTATATATTGCAGAAGCTCTGTGACCATTTACTTTGTCCGATTTTGATCTTTTCAAAATTCTTCTATGAAGGATACGAATTCCCCCTTGGCTTGTGCCTTGTGATTTTCAACTTGTCAAGAGACTTCTTCTCTTTGGACTTTTGCCTCAACTGGTTTGCACCCCTTGCATACCAGCTTGAATGATAGAGGTTATGTGCCTTGTAGAGTTGAACCTCATCAAAGAAGCGAGTCTTAGAGCATCGAATATTCATTTTGGACGAAAGTGGGATAGAGGTGAGTTCCTTTCCCAGCTATGTGAAAAAGTATCCCATCTAGAACTTAGATTTCTTAGAGGGCAGAGAAATAGGAGTGTAGTTCATGCTGGATTGATTAGGGAACTTTTGATAATTTTTTAAGAGCTCTACTGGGTAAGGTCTCATGGTGTTGTATTTTAAATGCGGCTGGGTTTAGAGAGGTGGGCAAGGAATTTTGTTGAAGGAGTTGTTTTTGTCAATATGAAGTGTAGAAGATGTAGGGAAACTCAGTGTTCGAAACTAAACTGAGTCCTCTGTGGATTTGGATATGGTATCTCAGAAAAATCTTATAGATTCGAGAAATACCTGAAGACCGAAATTGGGTTCAGAGGCAAAACCAAGATAGAGATTTTGTGGACCGAAAAGGATGAAACGTTTAAGATTAGCAGAGTCTCTGTGATGAAAGATAGAGAAACTTCTGGAGGAACTTTTCAACAAGCAAAGACAGTGAGCAGAGATAATCAGAGGCTATGTCTATGACATGTTGATCAGAACCAAAAAGTTATCTCAACGTTAAAAAGAAAACGGACAGAGACCTTGTGGTTATTGACAGAGGCTTTGTGAACATCCGACAGAGGTTCTGAGGACTGCCAGAGGCTCTATGGTTTATGTGCCTCTGAGGTTGGCTCCAGTCGCTTTTGACTTGAAAAATAGGTGGTGACACCCATTTGGGGTGACCCAACACTACTTACTTTGGGAGACCAAACCTAGAATCTCTGTTTAGAGATTCTCCACCCAATGTGATATCCTTTTTGAACATCACACAGAATCAGAACCTGGCAAGACTCTGATCTGAACAATTTTATCGACATCTGAAACTCAAGATCATGTTGAAGAACGATTTTCGAAACGAAATCCCTAAATCCAAAACCAACAGTCTTCGAAGAAACAAATTTCGAAGATGAAACTGTTTGAAGAAAAGACTCAGAAACGAAACGAGACATAGTGAAACACCAAATTTCCAGATTGTTTCCCAAGAAAATTGTTCTAAAAGGATCGAAAACGAATACTGTTGATTCGTTTCTGCTCTGATACCAATTGAAAGAACCGTAGAACCAAGTTTTCTATGAGAATTTTGACAGAAACAGATAAATACAATGATATACAGAGAGATTATTAAACAGAAAAGAAAAACAACAACAATGCAATGAAATACAACGAAGAAGATGAACATTTTCAAAGAATGACTCTCATGTATTACCTTGAATGTGTACGGCTGATTACAAAATTTTGAGAGGGTAAAAATTACCCTAAACATACACTATCACTCCTATTTATATGTGAAGAACATGGATCCTAAGCCCAACCCATTACAATTGATTTCCCAAGCCCATTACAACAAACTTTAAACAAATAGACTAATTTAGCTTACATTTATAAAACTTTAACATTTTTAGCCTAAAACTAAGCTAAGAATACCAATGAAAAATTGTCCGCGGTGAAAGGGGGGACATGGTCTAGAATCTCTATATGTGGTCTAAAATGAGTGTTTTTCATCGTTTTTGTAGCTACGTCCAAGTTAAGTTGGGGTTGTTAGGTCTAGCATTGAATCATCATCATTTGTCCTAGTTAATAATGTGATGAATCTTGAACAAGTTGATTAGCATACGACTTGGTTAGAAACATCACTAGTCAAATCTAAAGTAAAGGATGGATCTATTATTGTATTTTTAAATATCTTTCAATATGGTATATCATATAAACTAAACGCATTCCAATTAGCATAAAAATAACAATGGAATGAAAAATCAAGTAATTTTCTTACTTCAAAACCCACTGCCATTAGAAATCAAGTAACTTCTTACGTTAATTAAGTTTATACTTTCTTTCTAACAATCAAACGGGGTATGAATCTAGAGATTTATACATGGTTATGATAGAAACCGTTTAATTATACACATTTATAAACGATTCCATATTAAACCATGTGAATCTAGACATTTGTACATGGTTCAAATAGAAACTGTTTCAAAATATGTAACATTTATACACGGTTCCATCTAAAAACCGCGTAAGATATGTACTTTCATACACAGTCATGAGTGTTTTTTACACTTTTAAAACCATTTATGAATATGGCTTTTGTAGACGGTTGGTAAACCGTGTATGAAAGCTGATTACTTTTATAAACGATCTAAATATGGCCTTCTACCGACTGCTAACATGAACTTCAAGTTTGCATAATATTGGAGAACACGAACCAATTAACACGATATTTACACATGAGGGTTTGGCGGTCTGATTGGGTATTTATAGTAGGAAGTGCTTTAGTTAGATGCAGTACTAAAAAGTGCTAGCAGTAGTAACCGTGATCCGCAGTAGTAACTATTACTATTAGTAGTAACACACCACTAGCCGTAGTAATTATCTCTAGCAGTAGAAATAAGGAAAGCAGTAGTAACCTTATACTGGAAATGTTAAAAAAACCACCGAGCAATAGTAACTATACTTGACCAAGTTTTAACTGTTAGCGGTAGAACCCAGAAGGCAGTAGTAACTCATACAAGCAGTACTAAGTACTTAGACAACAAATATTTCCAAAACACTGAAACAAATATGGTTAGCAGCACCATGCACAATAAAAAAAGTAACACAAAAGAAATTATACAGAAATGGTACAAAAGAAATCAAAAGAGGCTTATTCAGAGTTTATCATGCCCACATTTGTGATCAAGAATGTGAATCTCCCCACATCAAAAGCTTTGGTGAATAGGTCAGCATACTGGTTGTATGTGTGAACCGTTAAAACCTAAATTAACTTATATTCATTACAAGTGGTACTTGATGTCTATATGTTTGGTTTTGGAGTGCTTTACTAGATTGTTAACAATGGTAATAGCCATATTGTTATCAATGTAGATTGGAGTGTTGAGAAAGGGAGTACCATAGTTCAACATATGATTTTGAATCCATAGCACTTGAGAGAAACAACTTGATGCAGCTACATACTCTACTTCTACTGTAGAGGTTGAAACTATGGTTTGCTTTTTACACTGCCACGAGACCAATCTTGCACCCAAAAACTGCTTAAATGTCAGACTTCTTAGGACTGACCTGAAAACTTGCACATACAAAAACTACAAACATGATATCTAATCTGGAAGCTGTGAGATCCATGAGGGAACCATCATTGACCTATAATGATGAATGTCTACATCCTGGATCCCCCTCAAGATCTATAGTGAGTTGTTTATGTGTTTCCATTGGTGTGCTTGCTGGATTTGCATCTGTGTATCCAAACTTGTGTAACATATCTTGTTGATCCAGTCTTCCTAAGACTTTATGAAATATCAATGATCCTTTATCGTTCATCCCAGAATACTTAGCAAAATATAGATGCTTAGGGAACTACAGCGAGTCTGTTCGCTGAGGGACCACACTGCTAAACATGGTTCATAAATGACATCAGCGATAGCTTGTCACTGATTCCTTTAAGTGATAGCGATAGCTGATAACTGCTAATGTATTCTCTGAAGACAAATGGTCATGTCACAAGGAAAACCATCAGCACCATCTATTGAGGTAAGCTGATGATAGAGTCAGCGATGCTAATCATCTGAAGTTGAAATCAGTGACAGATAGCTGACTACACATACATGACGTTCCATAAAGACAAGTCACAGTGCCTCCCTGATCCTTCCCAAGGATCAGCGATTCTAAGGCCTGATCAGTGACTTGTTCTTTAAGAATACCAGTTTTGTCTTCTTGTCTTATATGCACAAAAAGAATTTGGTTTGCCTTTCTGACAAAAGTACAAAAAGGGATGTCTCTTCACTGTTCCCTCCTTACTTGTCAACCATAAGGCAACTATTTACCATAAGCCATGACCCTACCAAGCATGGGTAATATTTTATGGTACAATAGTACACCAAACCCAATCTTTACACGACAAGTGTAAAGTTGGGTGTGACATGCATTTATTGCATTTGGTATAAATATGAACATAATGTGTTCTTCAAACACGAACCTTTGGTCCATGTTCAATACCCCTATCCTTCCTTCTTTCTATCTTCTATCTTCTTAATTCTTGCTTAGTGCATAAGCAAAGGATGTGTGTCTAACAACTTAAAGATTGTTTTGGATCTTGACAAAGTCTTGATCCTCTTCAACAAACAATATACTTCAGTTTCACACAAAGGCTCCATAGGAGTCATGAACTGAATTAAGTGGCAGAAACTGTGTTGATTGTATTCAACCCCCCCCCCCCTCTACACTGCCTGTTACACGCAGAACAGGTCACTGATCGTGAAAAGATTCAAGAAGACAACCTACGAACTTATCAGAGCAAGGAAGCCGAACATTGAGTACTTCCACATCTTTGGTTGCAATTGTTATATCAAGAACGACCGAGATGCTCTAGAAAAGTTCGATGCCAAAGCTGAAGATGGTTTCTTGGTTGGATAGTCCACTATATCCAAAGCCTATCGTGTCTTCAACAAAAGAAGGCAAACCATTGAAGAAACCATTCACGTCAAGTTTGGTGAATCTAATCCCTTCTCTTCTTCACCTTCTGATCATAGTGATGTAGATCAATGGGCTAACTGTTACTTTCAGATCTCTGAAAATGAAGCCCCTGATACTAACATCCCTGCTTCAGGAACACCATCTCCAATCCTTGATGAATTTGAAGATATACCTGAAATTCCTCAGGATCCTCTAGTATACTCTGCTGTTCCTATATCTCAAGTTGCCCCCACAACTTCTTAGGAGGACATTCCGTCAACTTTGGAATCATCTGAAGCGACTCCTCTCGTCGCTGATCCTCCTCAACTTGATGTAGTCGCTGAAGAATCATCTCTACAGTCGCTGCTGAACCTCTTCAGACTGTCCTTCAGCCGCCTGCTCTAAGATGGACTAGAGATCATCCTATTGATCAAGTCCTAGGTGATCCATCTACTGGTGTAAGAACTCAACATTAGGCTCGTAATCACTGTCTCTTTGTCTGTTTCTTATCTGAAATTGAGCCTTCTAAAATAGAAGAAGCGCTTGCTAACCCATTTTGGGTTTCAGCGATGCAAGAAGAACTCGCTGAGTTTGAAAGAAACCTTGTCTGGACCCTTGTTCACAAGCCATCCAGGAAGACCATCATTGATCTAAAATGGGTTTTCAGAAATAAACTTGTTGAAAATATCATTGTGATTCGCAATAAGGCTCGTCTTGTTGCACAAAGATATAGACAAGAAGAGGGGATAGATTATGATGAAACTTTTGCCCCTGTGGCTAGACTTGAAGCCATTAGACTCTTTCTTGGTTATGCGGCTCATATGAAATTTCAAGTGTTTCAGATGGATGTCAAGAGTGCGTTTCTCAATGGGAAACTCACTGAAGAAGTCTATGTTGCTCAACCTCCAGGCTTCACTGATCCAAAACATCCTAATCATGTTTACAAGTTAAACAAGGCTCTGTATGGATTAAAGCAGGCTCCTAGAGCCTGGTATGAAACCTTATCTACTTATCTCATCAAAGAAGGTTTCACTCGTGGAAAGATCGACAGCACGCTGTTTGTCAAATCTTACAAGGATCATGTTTTCCTTGCCCAAATTTATGTTGATGACATCATCTTTGGGTCCACGAAAGCCAAACTTTGCAAAAAGTTTGAAGCACTCATGCAGGTTGAATACAAAATGTCTATGATGGGTGAACTGACCTACTTCTTAAGTCTTCAGGTTAAGCAATCTGAAAAGGGTATTTTCATCTCCCAAGGTAAGTATGTTCGTGAAATGCTTACTAAATTCGAACTTACTACCTGCTCTGCTATGAAAACACCAATGTCACCTCCTCTAAAACTCGACAAGGATTCCGAAGGAAAATCTGTTGATGTTACTCTCTAAAGAGGAATGATCGGCTCATTGTTGTACCTTACAACGAGCCGACCTGATATCATGTATGCTACCTGTCTTTGCGCACGATATCAAGCTGATCCAAAGGAGTCCCACATGAAGGCTGTAAAGCGCATCTTCAGATATCTGAAGGGGACTCCCAACCTTGGTCTCTGGTACCCCAGGGACTCAGGGTTCGATCTAACTGCTTTTTCAGATAGTGATTTTGCAGGTTGTAAAATAGATCGAAAGAGCACCAGTGGTGGCTGTCAACTACTTGGTGGTAAGTTGGTGAGTTGGACAAGCAAGAAACAGAATTCAGTGTCCACATCAACCGCTGAAGTAGAGTACGTCGCTGCTGGTAGCTGCTGCGCTCAAGTCCTTTGGATGCGAAACCAACTTTAGGACTATGGGTTTCAACTATCAAAGATACCTATCTACTGCGACAACACTTCAGCGATGGCCATCGCCAACAATCCTGTCCTTCACTCGAAGACAAAGCACATCGAGATCCGATATCACTTTATCAAAGATCATGTGATGAATGGCGATGTTGAACTTCATTTCGTCCCTACTGAGTATCAACTCGCTGACCTCTTCACTAAACCGCTGGATGAGAAACGGTTCAACCAACTCAACAACAAGCTAGGAATGCTAAACCCTGATGTCTATTCCTCAGGATACTGCATTACTAGATTTTTTTGTACATACTCTATGTATTTTCTTTTCTAGTGTACTGTATTTTCTTAATGAAATGAATTGATCTCCCTAATCATCTTTAAGTCACTGATGATTCTGTCTTCTGCTGAAACACTGCATTTACTTCTTATGTCAGTGATCTCACCTACCTTAACACACACTATGTGATAAGAAGACTTTTTCCATCTGCTAATAAGCTTTCACATTCCTATGATTAAGGTTACTCATCAAAATGGACCAGGTTTGAATCAACTTCTCTTCTACCAACTCTATCTAGTTGATTTGACATTTTGGCACCATACGTTACTTCCCAACGTATGTCAGGCGCATGTCTGTAAACGAAAAGACACTTTCGGGCGTGTGAAAGCAAACGATTACATTTTTACGGCGAGTTTTAATTAACCACCATAATTACTTCTTGTAACTTGCTCCACGTCCCATCGACTTTTAAGCACCAAAATCGCACCTTCCGGTATCTTTCTCCTCTATATAATCCATACTTGGATTACATCTTTCTTCACACTTACCATTTTTTCTCTATCTCTTAAGATCTGCATTACAATGAGTTCAAATCTTCTCTCTTCTTTAGAAGATCTTCTTCCTCGTCTGGTAAGTCACAAACCTTAAATTATGGTTGTTTTCTCATCTTCTTCTTAACAGAAAACCACTTTCCTGGTTTATCCTTCTCAAACATAAGTTATTAAAACAATAAAAGACTCTTCTTATCTTTCCTTATTTGTTTTATACTTACGATCTCTTTCTCTTTTGCAGAATATCTCCTTTGCTCAACTTTCTGCAGCCATGCTCTACACTCTTCTGGAAAACCTCTCGGCTAGACCAAGAAAGAAGGATCCTGACTCTCATCTACAGCACCTGGTGCTGTATCTAAGGGGGAGAAATCTTACAGGATACCTTTTCTAAAAGGGATTCTTCTCTTCCCTTTTCCCCTCCTCTTGCAGGATACCTTCTTCTAATGAAGAAGGTTCCTCTCTCCACTGCGTCCTCCTCTCCGTACTGGCCTGTCTCCTCAGTTCTTCAAATATAGAACCCAAGTCTCGGGAAGAGATAGGTTATCAGCGAATGGGGAGAATGTGGAGTGGCACCTACTGAGGGGGAGAAACATCAGCGATCAGAAACTCAAAAGAGTAATGATTGCTGGTGTTTCATTCTTTAGAGGCTGATCCACTCATCATTTAGGATCTGTATTCGACACAGGAGTATGTATCTCCTGGTTGAATGCCTCTCTCCCATTCATCATCTGGATGGATGCCTCTTTCAGTAGTCAATGAAGTTCCAGGACTGGCTGAGAAAGAGAAGATATGAAGAAGAAAACATGGATCACTGCTTGGTTAAAGAAGAACCTCTAGACTAGTTTAATCTGTATAGACTAGTATGTAAATTGTTTGTTGTTTCTTTCAGTGACTTGTAATCTTCTTTCTTTCTGTATTGTAACTCTTACTTTGAAATGAAATGAAATACAAGTGTTTCTTTATCCCTGATACTCATCACTGAAAAAGATCTTTCTTCTAACAGTTAAATAGAACAAGTACCTTTAACATGTTTTATTTCCTAACTGTTGATTCTAGACTTAGTATGATCTGTGAGTTACTAGAAAAAGACAACCTCCCTGTTGTCTTATCATTGATATTTAGGGGGAGATTGTTGATCCAGTCTTCCTAAGACTTTATGAAATATCAATGATTCTTTATCTTTCATCCCAGATACTTAGCAAAATATAGATGCTTAGCGAACTATAGCGAGTCTGTAGGCTGAAGGACCACACTGCTAAGCATGGTTCATAAATGACATCAACGATAGCTTGTCACTGACTCCTTTCAGTGACAGCGATAGCTGATAACTACTAATGTATTCTCTGAAGACAAATAGTCATGTGACAAGGAAAACCATCAGCACCATCTATTGATGTAAGCTGATGATAGAGTCAGCGATGCTAATGATCTGAAGTTGAAATCAGTGACAGCTAGCTGACTACACATACACGACGTTCCATAAAGACAAGTCACAGTGCCTCCCTGATCCTTCCCAAGGATCAGCGATTCTAAGGCCTGGTCAGTGACTTGTTCTTTAAGAATACCAGTTTTGTCTTCTTGTCTTATATGCACAAAAAGGATTTGGTTTGCCTTTCTGACAAAAGTATAAAAAGGGATGTCTCTTCACTGTTCCCTCCTTACTTGTCAACCATAAGGCAACTATTTACCATAGGCCATGACCCTACTAAGCATGGGGAATATTTTATGGTACAATAGTACACCAAACCCAATCTTTACATGACATGTGTAAAGTTGGGTGTGACATGAATTTAATGCATGGAGTATAAATATGAACATAGTGTGTTCTTCAAACACGAACCTTTGGTCCATGTTCAATACCCCTATCCTTTCTTCTTTCTATCTTCTATCTTCTTAATTCTTGCTTAGTGCATAGGCAAAGGCTTTGTGTCTAAAAACATAAAGATTTTTTTGGATCTTGACAAAGTCTTGATCCTTTTCAACAAACAATCTATTTTAGTTTCACACAAAGGCTCCATAGGAGTCGTGAACTGAATTAAGTGGAAGAAACTGTGTTGATTGTATTCAACCCCCCCCCATCTACAATACAATCTATCATATTGGCCATCCATAGAGGACCAACATATCTTGCACATATTTGGATTGGCTGATGAATATCCTCTCTTTCTTCTACTTGACCTGTAACCCAAGAAAGAATGTGAGTTCACCCATAAAACTCATCTTGAACCTTTTGTGCATCAGCTCCTCAAATTCTTGCACAACCTGTGTTGTGTAGATCCAAAAATGATATCATCCACATAGATTTGCACAAGTAGAATGTAATAACCTGAATTCTAGGTTAGATTGTCGGTTAACTTTAACTATGACTTTGTGTGTAGGGCTTTTGAGTGGAGGGGCTAATTGTGTAAGTTCTTGGAAAGTTGTTGTGTTTGTTGGGTTTTAAGCTTGTTAATGGGCTTGGCCTTGTAAGCCCAGGGTATTTAAAGGAGGAAAACTAGGGTTTTGTCATTTTGGGGAATGAAGCAAGTGTGTGAAGTGTGTGTTTTTGGGAGAGAAGGCTCCATCATCATCTTCATCAATTTCTCTCATCATCACCATCATCAAGGTTTATCTTCACAATCAAGGTAAGATCTATGGTTTTAAGCTCTAAATTAATTGTATTATGATTGTGATATAAGATAAAACCATTTCGGGGCTTTTTGGATCGAATTGAGGGATGTAAGGATCGATTTTGGTCACTTTTTGGCAAAGTTTTTGGGTATTCATGTTACCCGAATCGGGTATTCATGTTACCCGAATCGGGTATTCATGTTACCCGAATCGGGTATTCATGTTACCCGAGTCGGGTATTCTGGATTCCCGAACCGGGAGGTCTTGCGATGTTCAAATGCCTTTCTGAATTGGGAATCATGATTTCCGAATCGGGATTTGGCCTTCCTTAGATGAGATGCTTTTCGTTTTGGAAGTGGAGTTTCCCTCATTGAGTTTCCCTTATTGGGTTTCCTTGTTGAGTTTCCCTTATTGGGTTTCCTTGTTGAGTTTCCCTCATTGGGTTTATTTGTTGAGTTTCCCTCATTGGATTTACTTGTTGAGTTTCCCTCATTGGGTTCCCCTCATTGTTGCTATCATTCCATGCAACCCTTGCTACCTTGTTATCATTTCATGTGGGAGCAATTGGCATATCGGGTGTCATTTCATGTAACCATAGCCTTATCATTTTATCTGAGATCGGCTATCGTCTTGAGTAGGCTTGGTTATCGTTTCAGGCTGTCATTTCTCGTGAATCTGTTCCTCATCACGAGTGAGTTTGCGTATCATTTTAGGTGATGTTGATCTATCATGCCGTGTATCATCTCTTGAGGCCGTGGTACCTTGTCGTCATTTGTTGAGATATCAGTTCGTGGGAAAAGCCTAATCGTATTCATTTCTTGAAAACCCTAGTTGGATTGCCGAGAAACCCTAGTCTGTTATTCCATGTTGATTCGGGTCGGATGATGATGAGAGCTAAGATTTGGTAACTAGGAAAGAGTCTTCCTAGTGGGTTAGTATGATCTGATTGAGATTTGTGTTGTAGGTGCGGATAAGGCAGAGCGTAGCTCAGTTGAGGCAGGATCAGGTGAGTTCCCTTACCTGAGAATGAATGGATCGTTTTATCGCTTTCAAATATATCCATTCGAATTTGCAAAATGACATGGTGTTGATATTAAAGTGATTTTATGAACTTGACTGGAAATTACTGCTTGCAAATGCTATTGTGAAAATTGTTTAATGACTGAGAATGCTATATTGATGATCATCATATACATGCTGTTTTAATATTGCGGAATTGCATCATGAGTAATGTGTACCATGGGACCGTACATCCCTGGGAGGTTTAGTGGTGTGAGGCACGGACCATGTCCGTCACTCCTTAAATGAGAATCGGGGAGATCCGGCCACGTAAGGTTGATTGTGGGATGGTGCGAGGCACGGACTACGTCCGTCACTCCTTAATTGAGTATCCGGGGGATCCGGCCATCCGGTTTGTTGTGTTGTGACTTTATTACTCATGATGCTTTCCTGTTTATTTGAGATATCTGATTTTACGGCCAGCGGGCCGGAGCTGTGTTTTAAACTGTTTTTGAGGGAACTCACTAGACCTTTCGGTCTAACCCTCGTTTTCAAAATCTAAAACCTTTTCAGGGAGAGATCGAGTTGCTAGAGGCAGAGAGATGTTGAGCGCTTAGAGTAGCGTGGTCAGTCAGGAGTTATGATTCTTATCCTTTTAGAAATCTCAGCTGTGGAGGGCTTGTTCCGCATGCACTCTTAACTATTGTACCTTTTGAGAAAAAGATTTTATGTTATTGCGAATTAGATCACTGGGATTTATTATTGTTATGTTGGTTTTTATTGCCTGGGTTTCGGGGCGTTACAAATTGGTATCAGAGCATTAGTTTAAGTGAATTAGGTGACCAGGATTGGGCCTAGTCTTAAACTGTAGGATTGGGAACACATCTGAGATTGTAGGACTCTAGGATTTTGCCTAGAGAGTCGTGTTTGGTATGAAAGTGTGAGGACTAGCGTGTATCGCCGGTTAGTGGCTTCTTGTGAATTTTGGCACTGTCTGTGATTGAGTCGTTTAGAGTAGTCTAATCTTCAGGTTGCTGTTTTAGAACTGATGCTTTAGAAAAGAGGATGTTTGTGTTTATGACTTATGTCATGGTTTCGGGTAAGGAAAGGTTAGAAGTGCGAGATGTCGAGTGGTATGGAATACCCTGAGGTGTTCCTAGTCGATCTAGATAGTCTACCGCCTGATCGAGAGACCGAGCTTCAGATTTGCTTGAATAGTCGGAGTGAGCATCAAAGGAGCTGTGGTGTTTTGGAAAGCCGTTATGACTTCCAAAGCTTGTGAGTCTACACCAGAAGATTCTGAAGAATGTGCGCGTAAACCGAAGTACTCGGTTCGTCCCGGAGCAAATGAGATGTACCATGGCTTGAGTCAACACATTGGCGGTCGGGGATGAAGAACGATGTCACTTGTTTTGTAAGCGTAGCATGACTTCAAGTAAAGATCGAGCATCAACAACCGTGTGGCAACTGCAACAGTTGTCGTTAGCAGTATGGACTTAGAAGCATATCAATGGTTTTCGCGACGAGACTGCCCCGTAGGCCTAAGGGCTTTGTTTTGTTGTGGGCTTTGGTCATTAGACTTTTGAAGTTAGCTTACTTCCTATCGTTGTAAGAAGCACTTTCTTTCGCGAGGCTGCATGGCGGAGATTGTACGACAACGCGACATTCCATTATCTACCGTGTCGGATCGAGATGCCAGATTGTACCTGGACGCTAGGTGGAGCTTTCAGCTGGACTTGGGGACGCGGGTCACCTCGAGTACCGCGAACCATCTGCATAGCAACGAACAAAGTGAGCAGGTCATCCAACTTGGGAAGATTCGTTGAGGACAGGTGCTCTGGATTTCAGAGGTTCTTGGGGTAATCATCTACCGTTGATCGAGTTCGGCTACAACGACATTTATGGCTCATGCATTGAAGCGACACCGTAGGAGATACTTCACGTGCGAGAGCGTGGGTCACCACCGTGCTGGATTAAGGTTGGCAAAAATCGACTCATCGGACCGTGAATTGTTCAGACTTCTGTTGATGAAATCAACTGGGTACGTTAGCGACCAAAGATGTTTAGAGAACGGCAATAGAGTTATGTGCACAAGCGTAAGAAGGACTTTCAGTTTCAGGTCGAAGGCCAGTTTTATTCAAGTGTCTACCCGGAAGGGAGTGTTTTGTTTTGGCAAAGAGCAAGTTTGATCCACCTTTTATCGGATCCTTCGAGATTGTAGAAAGATTTGTTCCAGTAGCTTCCAGGCTAGATCTACCGGTTGAGGCGAGCAGAATGCGCAGTACGTGTCACGTGCCAAACCTGATGGCTTGTTTTGCAGAATCCGAGTCGCGAGCGAAGTACCTGTGCCTGTTCAGCAAGTGAATTCCGGGACGGAATTCTTATGAGGGGGAAGTGATGTAATAACCTGAATTCTAGGTTAGATTGTCGGTTAACTTTAACTGTGACTTTGTGTGTAGGGCTTTTGAGTGGAGGGGCTAATTGTGTAAGTTCTTGGAAAGTTGTTGTGTTTGTTGGGTTTTAAGCTTGTTAATGGGCTTGGCCTTGTAAGCCCAGGGTATTTAAAGGAGGAAAAACTAGGGTTTTGTCATTTTGGGGAATGAAGCAAGTGTGTGAAGTGTGTGTTTTTGGGAGAGAAGGCTCCATCATCATCTTCATCAATTTCTCTCATCATCACCATCATCAAGGTTTTTCTTCACAATCAAGGTAAGATCTATGGTTTTAAGCTCTAAATTAATTGTATTATGATTGTGATATAAGATAAAACCATTTCGGGGCTTTTTGGATCGAATTGAGGGATGTAAGGATCGATTTTGGTCACTTTTTGGCAAAGTTTTTGGGTATTCATGTTACCCGAATCGGGTATTCATGTTACCCGAATCGGGTATTCATGTTACCCGAGTCGGGTATTCCGGATTCCCGAACCGGGAGGTCTTGCGATGTTCAAATGCCTTTCCGAATTGGAAATCATGATTTCCGAATCGGGATTTGGCCTTCCTTAGATGAGATGCTTTTCGTTTTGGAAGTGGAGTTTCCCTCATTGAGTTTCCCTTATTGGGTTTCCTTGTTGAGTTTCCCTTATTGGGTTTCCTTGTTGAGTTTCCCTCATTGGGTTTATTTGTTGAGTTTCCCTCATTGGATTTACTTGTTGAGTTTCCCTCATTGGGTTCCCCTCATTGTTGCTATCATTCCATGCAACCCTTGCTACCTTGTTATCATTTCATGTGGGAGCAATTGGCATATCGGGTGTCATTTCATGTAACCATAGCCTTATCATTTTATCTGAGATCGGCTATCGTCTTGAGTAGGCTTGGTTATCGTTTCAGGCTGTCATTTCTTGTGAATCTGTTCCTCATCACGAGTGAGTTTGCGTATCATTTTAGGTGATGTTGATTTATCATGCCGTGTATCATCTCTTGAGGCCGTGGTACCTTGTCGTCATTTCTTGAGATATCAGTTCGTGGGAAAAGCCTAATCGTATTCATTTCTTGAAAACCCTAGTTGGATTGCCGAGAAACCCTAGTCTGTTATTCCATGTTGATTCGGGTCGGATGATGATGAGAGCTAAGATTTGGTAACTAGGAAAGAGTCTTCCTAGTGGGTTAGTATGATCTGATTGAGATTTGTGTTGTAGGTGCGGATAAGGCAGAGCGTAGCTCAGTTGAGGCAGGATCAGGTGAGTTCCCTTACCTGAGAATGAATGGATCGTTTTATCGCTTTCAAATATATCCATTCGAATTTGCAAAATGACATGGTGTTGATATTAAAGTGATTTTATGAACTTGACTGGAAATTACTGCTTGCAAATGCTATTGTGAAAATTGTTTAATGACTGAGAATGCTATATTGATGATCATCATATACATGCTGTTTTAATATTGCGGAATTGCATCGTGAGTAATGTGTACCATGGGACCGTACATCCCTGGGAGGTTTAGTGGTGTGAGGCACGGACCATGTTCGTCACTCCTTAAATGAGAATCGGGGAGATCCGGCCACGTAAGGTTGATTGTGGGATGGTGCGAGGCACGGACTACGTCCGTCACTCCTTAATTGAGTATCCGGGGGATCCGGCCATCCGGTTTGTTGTGTTGTGACTTTATTACTCATGATGCTTTCCTGTTTATTTGAGATATCTGATTTTACGGCCAGCGGGCCGGAGCTGTGTTTTAAACTGTTTTTGAGGGAACTCACTAGACCTTTCGGTCTAACCCTCGTTTTCAAAATCTAAAACCTTTTCAGGGAAAGATCGAGTTGCTAGAGGCAGAGAGATGTTGAGCGCTTAGAGTAGCGTGGTCAGTCAGGAGTTATGATTCTTATCCTTTTAGACATCTCAGCTGTGGAGGGTTTGTTCCGCATGCACTCTTAACTATTGTACCTTTTGAGAAAAAGATTTTTATGTTATTGCGAATTAGATCACTGGGATTTATTATTGTTATGTTGGTTTTTATTGCCTGGGTTTCGGGGCGTTACATAGAATGTCTTTCTTTTTCCTTTGAATGAAAAAAGCCTTATGAATGATGCTCAATTCAAAGCTATTTTCCAAATGATAGGTAGACAATGTGTCATTCCATGATCTTGGTGCTTGATGAAGTCCATAGAGTGCCTTCGTTAACTTGTACACTTTGTTAGGAAAGTTGGGATCTTAAAACCCTGGAGGCTGACATCCATTTGATAGACTTTAAACTTCATAAAAGAAGCATAGGCTAGGAAGAGCCATATTGCCTTAATTTTAGCTAAAGGTGCAAATACTTCTTCATAATCAATTCCCTCTTCTTGAATATACCTTTGGGCCACTAATCTAGCTTTGTTTTTTTATCACAGTTCCTCTCTCATCCTTCTTGTTTATGAAAATTCACATAGTACCAATGGCCCTATGTCTTATTTGAAGATCTACCAAGTCCCACATATTTTGCAGCACAAACAGCAACAACTCTTCTTGCAATCCTTCTATCCAGCTTAAGCCTTCCTAGGCTCATTCTGGGACAAAAAGCATGACAATAATCCAGTCTGAGTGTCTTGTACTGCTTCAGCTTTGCTTTTCTTTCTCGTAAGCATTGGACAAGCCATGTTACCAATCACCAAGTATGGATGTTGATTCTTTTGAGTCCTTGTCTTATGAATAGGGTCCTAAAAAATGTTCACGTCTAGATTTGAGTCATTATGCTCTAGTGACTCTTCAACACTTTGGGATGATTCTGGAATTTGAGATTTTACCACAATGCTTGGTTCAATGGTAGGTAATAGAAACAACACCTATGTCTGGTTCCTTTTTCTTATCAGCTTCTTCCTCCTGAATTTGCACCACTTTTAGACAAATTTTGTAGGATCTATGGTAGATAATGGAAACAACACGAACTATTGATTTATGTCCTTAACTTATTCATTTTTTGATCTTATAGGAACCACATTACTCAAACTTGAAGTGTTAGTTTGTGAATCAATCTCAAATGGCCAATCAGGATCTGTACCAGGCAGGGTTGGTGTATTCTCATTGCATTAGACATAGTCACTTTCCTCAATAATCCTTGAAGAGTTGTTGAAAACTCTATAAGCCATGGTTTGAGTTGAGTAGCCAACAAGGAAACCATCTTTAGATTTGCTTTTAAACTTTCCTAAGTGAGATTTGGTGTTGAGAATTGTGCAAGGACACTCAAATGGTTTGAAGAACCCAATAAAAGGTTTTTTCTTTTTGAAAATTTCATAAGGTGTCTTGCCTTGAGATTTGACCACTAGAACTCTGTTTTGAACATATCTAACAATATTAACTGCTTCTGCCCAAAAAGTAATAGGTAACTTTGAATTAGCTTACAGAGATCTAGCAGCTTCAATTAATGTCCTATTTCTCCTCTCAGCATCACCATTCTGTTGAGGAGTTCTAGGAGCACTATATTGTCTCTCAATACCTTTCTCTACACAAAAGCTGATTAGGTCACTATTTTTTAACTCAGTTCATTATCAGATTTGATGACTTTGACTCTTAGATTTGCTTGGTTTTTAATTCTAGTGACAAAGGATTTGATCAGTCCACTTGTCTCATCATTGGTTCTTAGAAAATCGACCCAAGTAAATCTAGAAAAGTCATCCACGATGACCAAGCAATAGGATTTTTTTTACCAATGCTCATCACATTGGTAGGACCAAATAGATCCATATGCAACACCTATAGAGGTGATGAGATGGTATTTATTTTTTTGGACTTATGAGAAGTTTTGCGCTGCTTACATTTGAGACAAACAACACAATTATCATCACATGAAAACTCTTTTTGAGGAAAACTCTTACAAGGCTGTTTTTCACAAATTTATTCATGGTTTTAAAAATCATGTGACACATCCTTCTGTGCCAAAGTGATGATTCATATGAAGAAGCTTTGGAAAATAAACAGTTTAGTGATGAATCAGATGGAACATTCTCCAACTCCAAACAATAAACATTATCAAATGGAACAGTTTAGTATCATACTTTCATCAACTACTTTGAAACCAGGAGCAAGGATAATACATTCAATATCATTGAACAATATGTTATGTTTCTTGTCACAAACTTGTGATACACTTAAAAGGTTGTATCTCAATTGCTTTACATAGAAAACATCATCAAAAGTCATATTACCTTTGGATACCATACCTTTACCAAAAATCTTACCTCCCTATTGAATATCTCGAAAAGCAACATGCACACCATCAAATCTTTTGAAGTTTTGAAGACAAGACATGCTACCTATCATGTGCCTAGAGCAACCACTATCAACATGCCAAATGCTTTTCCTCCTTAGCTATTGGTTGCCCTGCACATGATTACATAGTTAGTGTTTGACTGAAACCCAAGCCAATATAGTTTTGGCTTGCCCTTTGTTATCAGTATATTAAAACTTTCTAAGCTTAGTCTTGATGAGATGATTAGAGTTTTAAACTGCTTAGTCTTGATGAGGTGTTGATCCAGCTCTCCTAAGATCTGATGAAATGATAATGATCCTGTAACTTTACTTAGTGAATAAGAACTTTGCTTTCAGTATAGCTTGAGAAACTATCATTGAGTATGTTCAGAGATGTTCTTATTTATTCAAGATCGGAATGAAAGATTAGTATCAGGATCAGTAGTTGAATGAATCTGTTCAAGAGACTACCGATACTGATTAGAAGTAAAGCCCCTCTTTAAGACATATAAGCCATAGTCAAAGAACCATCAGCGACGTCAAAGAATTAGCTGATGACAGGGACAACACAGCTCGTGATCTGAAGACGAAGTCGGTGTAACACCCCGCTAAAGCGGAAACACGAGGTGTGACAGCTAAGATTTTAATGCGATAGAAGATAAATAACATCATTCATTCATACCAAAATATTCAAAATTTAAAAATAAATTGTATTACAACCAACGGAAGTTTGAAATTACAGACAGGACAAAATAAATAATGTCTTGAATGATGCCAACAAACGCGCAAATTAAGCCTTTTCATTTACCTTCTGATTTCCTGAAAAGCATGTTAAAGCAAGCGTCAACTACGAGAGTTGGAGAGTTCACAGGTTTTCATAAGCACAAAACATTTTATATGCAGAATCTTTGGTGAATCTTTTATTCACCCACATTTTCATAAACAGTGAATCTTTTATTCACCCACATTTTCATAAACATTTTATAGTGAACCTTTTTGCTCACTACCATTACGAAGCTTATCTTTAGTGAACGTTTTTGCTCACTCCATTTCAAAGCTTAGTAACAAAATATTTTGTAGTGAACCTTTTTGCCCACTACCATCACAAGGCTTATCTTTAGTGAACGTTTTTGCTCACTCCATTTCAAAGCTTTGTAACAAATATGAGAAAATTCCTGGGTTAACGTTAATCACATGATATTTATTCTTTGAGTCACTACTAAGCCTGAAAATACTTATACGACATGCTACGCCCCTGTTCTACCTCAGCGGTGGGACTAAATCCCACATGTGTAGAATTTTTATTCAATACAGTGCACCTATTCCTCGTCATTTTAAGGTGGGTATGTCAACCAAATAGCGTTATCCACTAGTATTATAGGCCCATTGTTATGAGTTAATAGTAGATACCGGGGACTTAAACTTTTAAACTCACTATATCATGTCTCTTAACAGTACAAAATTTTCTCATATCAAGATTTATATTTCAAAATAAATCAACAATTCATTTCATTAAACATGCTTTTCACCCCAAATACGTAAAAACGGTAAAAGAGGGGCTGTTAATACTCACCTTGAGTAGCTTAGTGCTTTGAACAAGCGATAGTACGTGAATAATCCCGACTCCAAGTCTACTTATGCCCTATAACATACGTATTTGACGTAAGTCTTAATGCAACAGTCCGTATCTAGTCAAGTCATTACCGAAATCCTATTATAATGCCTTCACTCAAATTTATTAAGTTCAACTTAGTATAAAATAGGTTTTAATTACTTTATAATAATATCCAACCATATGGGATTTCTTGAAGTTTGCACAATAATCTTTTTGGAGAAATCAGATTCTGGCAGATTTGTTTAGTTGCAAAAATGTTGCCTTTAAGCTTGGGTCCACAAGGAGATAAGTTATCAAAATTTTACCTACTGATATTGGGGGTGTTAACAACATTCCCACCAAATTTCATGATTTTTGAAGATGTTTAACATATTTTAGAAATTCTTGTAAAATCAGTGTGCGTAAATCATTTTTTTGAAAATACAAGTCAGTGATGTTTGTACCATAGAGAATTCATTTCTACACCAAAATTCAAATTTCAAAAGGGATATTGAAGATAAAAAAAATATCCAACTAATGAAACAAGTTTCACACGATTTTGATGATTTTTGAATGAGATATGACCTCATGAATCCATGCATGTGAATCTGTCATCCTTGGACAGATTGCACCATGAATTCTTTTTCATTGGTTGAGCACTCAAAAATCCACCAAATCATGTGTTTTCAGATTCTTTGGAAAGCTAACTCACTGAACTTGAACTTAGAATCAAGAATCATGTATTTTAGTTAAGTTATCAAGGAGATATGCATGCATGAAGTTGATATAAAATTCTGTCCAGAAGCTGATGAACACTAAAAAGTTTTAATATGGTTAAGGGATCAAATCTTGGAATTTTTGAATGATTCCAGTGGGGTTTGAACCCTAACACATAAAATATTGAACCATAAAAATTTAGAGAAAAATGAATCCAAAAACACCCTTTTTGGGTCGTCCAAACAACATGCAATAATCTGTCAGCAACATTCCAGATTCCATATTCATTTTTATTCACCAAAAGCACATAAAATCACCAAGATTTGGGGGTTTCTTTGATAATAAACTAAAAACCCCTAACTTATATCAAATGAGTAGAAGAAATAGACTTGATTATCATCAAAACATATGCATGAAATAACAATAAATTTCAGCTCCTTAGGAGCATCAAGAATACCCAAAAATGTAAGATTTTCACCCCAAACTTGTGTTTTTAAGGAGAACTCATAGAATTTCACCTTCTTTGAATGTTCTTACACATTTCTAAGGTTCATTCTCGTCCTCAAACATCAAGAATGATATACAACCATCAAAGAGGTTTTAAACCTCAAGAAATACAAGAAAAAGCTTCAAAAATGCTAGAAATCGGGGTTATAATGCACCTACAACACTTACCTTTGATAATACAAGTATAAGAGCTTCAAAACCTTGTTTGAATCTTCAATATTTTCAGATTTTGGGTGAGTTTGAGGCTGGAAATTTGAGAGAAAAAGAGGGAAGAAGAGAGAAAATGAAAGAAGAATTTTGAAAATAAAAATGATGAAGGAATTGGGAAGAGGTGGTGATGATTATTATTCTTGGATAAGTAAAGAGAGAGAGTGGTGTGTAGGGGGGGGGGGTGGCCGGCCACATTGGCCAATCCCCAACCCTCTTTCATTTTTTTTATATTAAAAAGCTAGGGTTTTTATACTGATAAGTCTAAACGCAGTGTCGGTTTGCAGCAATTTTTCGACAAAACCGACTTTTCCGAAGGTGAATTTGGATTATTTGGAACAGTTTACTTTTATTTTTAATAAATTATCATATTTTATATAAGTTGACTTTAAATTTGGCATTATAGGATTTTCGGGTGACTTTGGGCCGGTACGGGCTTTTTCGGGCAGTTTTCGGGATTTCTAGGTTTTTGCCTAAAATTTTTCACGCAAACTAACCTAATTTCTTCTAATAACTTAAATGACTAAATTTTTACCTACGGAAACGCTACTGAGTGATTATCGGCCCGTTAACCTGAGAACCGAATTTTGTCGGTTGTCACATTTACCCCTGTTGAAAGAAATTTCGTTCCGAAATTTACTATTTGCCATATCCAAGAGGCTCTTTTGTAAACAGGTTAGGGTACTTGCTCTTCATAAAAGCTTCTCATTCTCAGGTAAACTCCGGTCCATGCTTTGAGTTCCAACGGACCTTGACAATTGGTATCTTACTACGCCTTAACTGCTTGACTTCTTGGTCAAGAATTTCAATTGGTTTCTCTGTAATGCGTAGTTGCTCATTGATTTGAACTTCCTCTAATGGTAGAACCACTATTTCCATGGACAAAATTTTCTTCAGATTCGAAACATGGAAGGTATCATGGAGGGCACTGAGTTCCAAAGGTAAATCCAATTTGTATGCAACTAGTCCGACTCGCTCTTGTATCTCAAATGGTCCAATGAATCTAGGACTCAGTTTTCCTTTCTTTCCAAACCCTAGTAATCCTTTCCATGGTAATACTTTCAAAAGTACCTTGTCACCAACTTGAAATTCCAAAGGCTTCCTGCGATTATCAGCATAACTCTTATAACGATCCCTGGCTGCTTTTCAGCCTTTGCTGCATTGTTTTAAATCTTGTCCGTCGTTTCTTGAACGATATCGGGCCTAGTTAGTTGTCGTTCTCTAATCTCTAATAAACTAAGTGGTGATCTGCATTTGTGTCCATAAAGAGCTTCGTATGGAGCGCACTGAATGCTGGTATGGTAACTGTTATTGTAGGAGAATTCAGTCAATGGTAGATGATTGTCCCAATTTCCTCCGAATTCCATCACGCAGGCACACAACATGTCCTCCAGCGTTTGTATGGTTCCCTCTGTCTGTCCATCCGTTTGAGGATGATATAAGGTGCTTAGATCTAACCTTGTGCCCATCGCTTTGTTTAATGATTGCCAGAAGCGTGAAATAAAGCGACTATCTCTGTCGGAAATAATTGAAACGGGTAATCCATGGCGTATAACGATTTTGTTCACGTAGAGTTGCGCAAGTCTGTCTATACTGAAGTCTTCTCGAATTGGTAAGAAGAGCGTTGATTTCGTAAGGCGATCCCCAATTACCCATATTGAGCCATGACCCTTCTGGGTTTTGGGTAATTTGATCACAAAATCCATTGGTATCTGCTCCCACTTTCATTCTGGGATTTCCCGCTGTTACAGGAGTCCGGATGGCTTTTGGTGTTCTGCCTTAACTCTTGTGCAAGTCATGCATTTGTTCACATACGAGGCTATCCTTTTTCATTCCGAGTCACCAATAGTGCTCTTTTAGTCCTTTGTACATTTTGTCGGCTCCTGGATGTACTGAGTACTTTGTTTGGTGAGCTTCATCCATGATCGTTGATCTTAACTGGTCGACCTTTGGTATCCATACTCTGTCCTTGAAATAACGCACTCCGTCGGATCTCACCACTAATTCTTTTTCTAGTTGATGCAGAGTCTCTTTCTTCAGGTTTTCTGCCTTTAATGCTTCTTCTTGGGCTTCGAGTATTTGATTTTTCAAACTCGTTTGCACTATTATTCCCATGACTCGTGCTCTTGAAGGCTTCACCCTTTCTTTCCTGCTCAGTGCATCAGCTACCACATTCGCCTTTCCTGGGTGATACTTTATCTCACAGTTGTAGTCATTGAGCAATTCAATCCATCTTCTTTGCCTCATGTTCAACATTTTCTGGTCGAGAATGTGCTGGAGGCTCTTGTGATCTGTAAAGATGGTGCATTTTGTTCCATAAAGGTAATGCCTCCAGATCTCAAGTGGAAACACCACAGCTCCGAGTTCTAGGTCATGAGTGGTGTAATTCTTCTCGTGAATCTTTAGTTGTCTAGAAGCGTAGGCGATGACTTTTTCGTTCTGCATTAAAACACATCCCAAGCCTTGATGCGAAGCATCACAGTACACCACGAAGTTATCCGTTCCTTCGGGTAATGCCAAAATGGGTGCATTGCACAACTTATACTTGAGAATCTGAAACGCTTCCTCTTGTTTTTCTTCCCAAACAAACTTCTTGTCTTTCTGCGTTAACATTGTCAGAGGTTGTGCAATCTTGGAAAAATTAGTGATGAACCGCTGATAATAGCCTGCCAAACAAGATATTGTCGAATTTCTGTCGGTGTCTTCGGAGCTTCCCATTTTTTTTATGGCCTCAATCTTGGCTGGATCGACATGGATTCCATCTTCGTTCACTACATGACCT
Source organism: Centaurea solstitialis (assembly GCA_030169165.1). Lineage (NCBI taxonomy): Eukaryota > Viridiplantae > Streptophyta > Magnoliopsida > Asterales > Asteraceae > Centaurea > Centaurea solstitialis. Next base: position 50,846,942 of record CM058043.1, read on the forward strand.
AGAAAGTGAACTTCTCGAATCCAAAATTCGCATTTTGAGAATTTGGTATAAAGCTTTTCAGCTTTGAGTAACTCCAATATCAATCTTAAATGCTGCTCATGCTCCTCCGTGCTTCGTGAGTAGATCAGAATGTCATCTATGAAGACAATCACAAATTTATCCAAGTACGGTCGACATATCCTGTTCATTAAATCCATGAACACTGCTGGAGAGTTTGTCAAACCAAATGGCATGACCGAGAACTCGTAATGACCATACCGAGTTCTGAACACTGTCTTGACGATATCTTCTTCTCGCACTCTCATCTGATGGTAACCTGACCGAAGGTCGATTTTGGAAAAGTAGGTAGCTCCTTGCAATTGGTCAAACAGATCATCCATGTGGGGAAGAAGGTAACGATTCCTGATAGTGATCTTGTTCAGCTCCCTATAATCTATACACACCCTAAAGGATCCGTCCTCCTTTTTGACGAACAAGACTGGGGCTCCCCAGGGTGATGAGTTGGGTCGGATGAATCCCCTATCAAGTAGTTCTTGAAGATGATTCGACAATTCCTACATCTTTGATGGCGCTAGACGATACGGTGACTGTGTTATAGGGACCGCTCCTGGGACTAGATCGATATGGAACTCCGCTTGCCTATGCGGGGGTAATCCGGGTAACTCCTCTGGGAACACTTCTGGATAATCTCTTACAACTGGAAAGTCCTGAATTTGTTTCTCTTTTACTTCCTTATCTACAATAGGTGCTAAATATGGAACGCTCTCCTTCCTTAAATGACTCCGCATTTTTATGCCTATCATTATGCTAGATCTTGGTGAACCTCTTTAGTTCCAATTGCGAATGCCCTTCCTTGGGTCTTGCATCCTTAATTTACTTGATTGGCCTATGTAGCTTTGTTCGTCCTCTTGGTGCTGCTCAAGCCTTTATTCAACGTGGAATACTTATCTTTAGAGTGGTTTAGGGTTCCGTACTCTTAGCACCCTTTCCGGTCCTTCTGACCTTCCTTTCCTTTCTATATTAACGAGTAGTGTAACCGACTAGATTGTCCTTGGTACCCAAAATACTAGCTCCCGGGTGATTGCAGTTGTAGCTATTACATTTTGGATGAGAGTCCATATACTGTCTTGACTCATGGGTCTTTACTCCAAAATTTCTGACTTCTTTTCGACTTTTATCTAAATGACCTTGAGTTGTCTCTTCTGACTGGTGCTCTACTTTATTTTATTACATTCTTTCCATTCGATGGATACTATAACTTCCTTATTTCTTTTATTTGCGACAAGGTCGGTAGTAACTTGAGTGACTATGGTGGGTACGACTTCCTGGACTTGCTGGGCTATCGGTTGAGCAATGTCAGTTGATTAATTCTCACGGTTCACTTTCTAGCTACGTGTGTTTCTTCTGGAAAATGCGGTTCTAAATCATTTGTAAAATGTATGTTTGATTAAAAGTTGTCTTTAATAAATGTTCGAAAATATTTGTATTTTATTTATGAGAATTTCTTTACAATAAAATCGGTAAGAACGTCTTTGTGATTAAATAAAAATTTATTTCATAAAAACTAAATATATATATATCTGAAAGGGTCAAAATTTGATGCTAATGCATCCTTAAAATATTTTACTCACCCAAGCTAAGATTTAATGGGACAACCAAAAAGTACACTTTGAGATTCTTTCAAAATCACGAGAGTTACAATCGAAAGGACCAACTTTGCCAACAGTATTACCACAACTTGCCAGCACAAGTCAACTCTCCTAGTCGTCCTTCTTGCCGTCATAGCATTTTCTACAACATTGGTGGTACATTCCTCCAAAAGATGCACCAATTTTGTCAACTTAATTATGGCCCGATTCTATCTTGATGCCCTGCTTCGACTATTTTGCAGTCCGTCGGCGAGTGTTCGCATAGTTCGAGCCTCTCCTTGTGCCATACTAATATTATGAGCGATCAATATCCCCGAATGATCTTGCATTACCCCAATGAGTTATTGCCAGTCCACTCCGAAAGGTTGCTGCAACTGTCTTCTGAGTTGTCTCATATGAGGTGCTGAGAGGTTCGGGTTAGGCGTAGCAATAATTGGTGTAGGTTGAGATCGCTTAAATATCCTTACTTGTTACTCTAGTGTCGGAATCATAATGCTTAGACGGGTCCTTCTCCGAAGTCTAGGTATTAGTGTTCGACATAGTGATTGTAGTGTCCGCAAAACTTATTAACACGCATTCAAAATACTAGTGACATCCTAACGCTAACGCAGGAGTGTTCAACAGTGGCGTTACTTTACTTAAACGCATAAGTGCTATAGTAAATATCAACATCATGATATGCTTATGTGAACTCACACGGTTTATGCTTTTCAGGAGGTTTCTAGAAAGTTTCAAACTTCATTTTCTAACAGTATGACTAGTTCGTAAGTCTTATCCTACTTATATCATGGCAAGACATAGGTGATCATGCTCTGTCTATCTATGATATATCAAAACAGCACCTATCCTAATCATATTAGTAGTAGAATTCTCCCATATTTTGAAATCTTTGATTAGAAAACTTAAATAATCTTTGTAAAATGTTGGTTATAGTGCTTGGTTTTATGAAAAACCGATGTTCTCTATAACCTAAGGCTCTGATACCAAATCTGTAACACCCCGCTAAAGCGGAAACACGAGGTGTGACAGCTAAGATTTCAATGCGATAGGAGATAAATAACATCATTCATTCATACCAAAATATTCAAAATTTAAAAATAAATTGTATTACAACCAACGGAAGTTTGAAATTACAGGCAGGACAAAATAAATAATGTCTTGAATGATGCCAACAAACGCGCAAATTAAGCCTTTTCATTTACCTTCTGATTTCCTGAAAAACATGTTAAAGCAAGCGTCAACTACGAGAGTTGGTGAGTTCACAGGTTTTCATAAGCACAAAACATTTTATATGCAGAATCTTTGGTGAATCTTTTATTCACCCACATTTTCATAAATAGTGAATCTTTTATTCATCCACATTTTCATAAACATTTTATAGTGAACCTTTTTGCTCACTACCATTACGAAGCTTATCTTTAGTGAACGTTTTTGCTCACTCCATTTCAAAGCTTAGTAACAAAATATTTTGTAGTGAACCTTTTTGCCCACTACCATCACAAGGCTTATCTTTAGTGAACGTTTTTGCTCACTCCATTTCAAAGCTTTGTAACAAATATGGGAAAATTCCCGGGTTAACGTTAATCACATGATATTTATTCTTTGAGTCACTACTAAGCCTGAAAATACGACATGCTACGCCCCTGTTCTACCTCAGCGGTGGGACTAAATCCCACATGTGTAGAACTTTTATTCAATACAGTGCACCTATTCCTCGTCAGTTTAAGGTGGGTATGTCAACCAAATAGCGCTATCCACTAGTATTATAGGCCCATTGTTATGAGTTAACAGTAGATACCGGGGACTTAAACTTTTAAACTCACTATATCATGTCTCTTAACAGTACAAATTTTTCTCATATCAAGATTTATATTTCAAAATAAATCAACAATTCATTTCATTAAACATGCTTTTCACCCCAAATACGTAAAAAACGGTAAAAGAGGAGCTGTGAATACTCACCTTGAGTAGCTTAGTGCTTTGAACAAGCGATAGTACGTGAATAATCCCGACTCCAAGTCTACTTATGCCCTATAACATACGTATTTGACGTAAGTCTTAATGCAACAGTCCGTATCTAGTCAAGTCATTACCGAAATCCTATTATAATGCCTTCACTCAAATTTATTAAGTTCAACTTGGTATAAAATAGGTTTTAATTACTTTATAATAATATCCAACCATATGGGATTTCTTGAAGTTTGCACAACAATCTTTTTGGAGAAATCAGATTCTGGCAGATTTGTTTAGTTGCAAAAATGTTGCCTTTAAGCTTGGGTCCACAAGGAGATAAGGTATCAAAATTTTACCTACTGATATTGGGGGTGTTAACAACATTACTACCAAATTTCATGATTTTTGAAGATGTTTAACATATTTTAGAAATTCTTGTAAAATCAGTGTGCGTAAATCATTTTTTTGAAAATACAAGTCAGTGATGTTTGTACCATAGAGAATTCATTTCTACACCAAAATTCAAATTTCAAAAGGGATATTCAAGATAAAAAAAAATATCTAACTAACGAAACAAGTTTCACACGATTTTGATGATTTTTGAATGAGATATGACCTCATGAATCCATGCATGTGAATCTGCCATCCTTGGACAGATTGCACCACGAATTCTTTTTCATTGGTTGAGCACTCAAAAATCCACCAAATCATGTGTTTTCAGATTCTTTGGAAAGCTAACTAACTGAACTTGAACTTAGAATCAAGAATAATGTATTTTAGTTAAGTTATCAAGGAGATATGCATGCATGAAGTTGATATAAAATTTTGTCCAGAAGCTGATGAACACTAAAAAGTTTTAATATGGTTAAGGGCTCAAATCTTAGAATTTTTGAATGATTCCAGTGGGGTTTGAACCCTAACACATAAAATATTGAACCATAAAAATTTTAGAGAAAAATGAATCCAAAAACACCCTTTTTGGGTCGTCCAAACAACATGCAATAATCTGTCAGCAACATTCCAGATTCCATATTCATTTTTATTCACCAAAAGCACATAAAATCACCAAGATTTGGGGGTTTCTTTGATAATAAACTAAAAACCCCTAACTTATATCAAATGAGTAGAAGAAATAGACTTGATTATCATCAAAACATATGCATGAAATAACAATAAATTTCAGCTCCTTAGGAGCATCAAGAATACCCAAAAATGTAAGATTTTCACCCCAAACTTGTGTTTTTAAGGAGAAGTCATAGAATTTCACCTTCTTTGAATGTTCTGTAAGTGCAAGAAAACAATGGATCGAACAATCAAATCTTCATTCCATCATGTAAATCTTACAATATGAACTTTCTCTTTCTAGATTCTCTCTCTAGATCTCACTAATGAATGTTACAAATAAGCTCCCTACTAATTATCACTAACTCACTCCTATTTATACCTAAGACTAATTAGTCAAACACTCTAATTACAAGACTTTGACTTTACACATTTAATGCTTTGACTTTGACTTTGATGCTTGACTTTCTTCTTTGACTTCCATCCTGTGACTTTGTTTGACTTTCTTTGACTTCAATATTATTTCCTCATCTTGTGATCTCGGATACAATAATATTTGCTCTAACAATCTCCCCCTTTGTATTCGAGATCACTCTTTAAAATGAACTTCAGCTTTAACGATCTTCTGATTGCAAGTCAAGCACACGTTGTCGGTTACATAAGCCACACAACTAACAATCTCCCCATTTATACAAGCATCATCTTCAAAGCAAAGTCTTTAAACTTGAAAACTTCTTCAGAAACACAAATCATTCTTCATTATCATACTCAACTTGATATGAATCTTTAAATCCAAAGGCTTTTCAACTTCAAATTCAAAAGATTCAAATTCAGACTTCTCTTTAGCTCCTCCTTAACCCTTACTTTCTCCTCCATTACTGATATGTCCCACTTGCTTTACAAATCATTTCTTCACAAACCAAATCAAATTTTACTTTCAACTGAGTACATCTTCGAATCTTGATACTTTCATCATTTCTTTCACAATATCAACTCTTCATTATAATTTCCTCTCGAACCACATCAAAATATTCTTCAAATGATTTTCATCTTCAACTCCTGACAATTTCATCAACACTTGAAATACAATCAATATTGATACTTGATTTACCCATTCATCTTGAAATCTTCAATCAACCAAACTTGATATCTTGAATTCTTCAACTAAATATTAACCTCTTCAACATAGTTCCCACATGGTTCCCATGTCTTTATCATGTCATTGCATATGTCTTTGATATAACTTCTCCTCCTCATGATGATTAGGAGAATCCTGAGCATCATGAACAATCAAAGGCATCATCATCAAATAGCTCATTCACAGGAACTACTCCCCTCAAAAGTTGGTTTACCATTCAAAGAACAATATGTCCCCCTTAATCAAATATCTCATCCATATCAGAGTGCTCCCCCTCAAATCCAGCTCAAGTTGCTCCCCTCAAATGATGGGTAATCGGCTAACATAGAAGCACATTTAGCAAATATTGACACAACAACTCATAGAATTGTGTGGCCTATTTTCAGTGTTGGCAACAGGGTAGCACTGATAGGACTTCCAGTCATCACTGAATCAAAGTTAGAAAACTAAGTTCTCAGACTGTTCCGGCAATATCACAAAGATATGCAATTGGAATCACAAAGACTCGTGCAAGTGTCAAAGAATATCATCATATCAATTAGGCTCAAATATTGATTCAACTTGGGACGCAGATTGAAAATCAATGACTCTTGTGCATAGAATATGAAGTTCGGAGACCAGAGATGATGTCTTCCTTGTTTAAATATCTAAATCTTCCGAGTGAAGATTAGATAGATGATGTGCTAATTCTCCGTGAGAAATTGAAACAAACATCTTTTAAGAGATATTTGAGTAGCTTGGTGGGGTGACACGAGTTATGACACTGGGTCCATGTCTTGTTTCAATATTCATCTCCAAATAATGAGAATGAATAGATTGTGTGGTTACCCGGATAACTGTATCGGTTTGGGAAGGATCTTCTTTTATTCTTTTTGATCCTGTCTCACACTCACCATTTTCTTTTTACTCCCCCTACACTCAAGCTCTCGGCATTTTAGGACATAAAATGTCCTTACATGTGAAAGTTTTATAAAGAATCTAGTTTGTATAAATAATAGATTGTAAGGGGTGAAAGTGAAAATACTTGTACAGATAGAGTGGTTATTGTGTAGAGGTATATATAGAGATGGAGTGGCAATTGAGAGAGTTATGAGAGTCGTATCAAGAGATTGAGTGTGTGTAAATTTAGGTGTTTTGTACTTTGTCTCTCTTCTCTCCATGGATGAATAAGATGATGGCTTCTCAATCTCTCTCTCTCCTCTAATTGTTCTTGATTTCTAGTTCTAACAAGTGGTATCAGAGCAGGAATGGATTGGATTATCCATTTCAATCCTTCGAAATCAAGCAATTTGAGGTTTCATTTTGGATTTTTGAAGATTGGAGCAAAAATGGTGAAAATTGGATTGGAGCTTGAAGATTATGAAGATTTGATGTTTTGGATCTGGATTAGTGTTCATATGTTGTTAGAGTTGAATTTTTGGTGTTTAAATTTGTAAATTCGATGATTTTTGGGCATAAATTGATGGATTTTCGAGGTTTTGTTCGAAGCTCATCAATGGAGGTCCATTAATGGAGTTTTTAGCTGCAGATTCATATGTCTCGAGTCTAATCTTCATATGTCTCGAGCCTAAAATGGAAAATTTCGTTCAGATCTGAAGTCTCGAGACCAGATCTGATGTCTCGAGTCTATTTTTGGAAATATTCGGTCAGAAAAAACATGTCTCGAGTGTACTTTAAAGCAGAAAAGGCTTGTTTTTAAGTCAAAAAGCTTGTCTCGAGTGTACTTTCATGTCAGCATCAAGTACAAGTCTTTGTCTCGAGTCTGGTCAGCAAGAAAATGCTCGGTCAGCGTTTTTTTTATTGTGGGTCAGAGCTCGAATTCGTGGTAAGAGGCTCAATCAGATGAAAATCGGTCGGTCAGACGTTCAACTCCTCAGTCAGGAGCTCGGTCAGAGGTTTTTCTCTCGGTCAGACGACTAGTCAGCATCTCGAGTCTCATGCTGACCGATTTTCTGACGTGGCGGAAGGTCTCGATTCATCCACATCATCTCGAGTCATGACGTGGCATTCATTCATTGGTTGGAGGCGTGTGTAAGCCTTATGTCTTGCGCGTGTAAGGATGTGTCATGCGCGTGTCAGGAGTGCACCAGGCGCGTGCATGGCATGTACCTGCTCATTTCAGACACTGTTTGTGCGTGGGTGTACATGGTGGATGTGAATTATTTTACAATGCAACGTGCTTATGAGTTGACCACTCACTTTAAATATGATCATGTCATGTGGGTGATGTAAGCATGTATTATCTCTTCACATGGGCTGGTGCATGTATTCTCTCAATATTGTGTAATTGAGAATTAAAAGAGAATGCATATGGCTAACTTGTGTTTGACCAAAGGGATGTTTGACCAAGAAGACTTATTCATATTATGGAATGGAGAGCTCATGATGTCATTTTGCTAAAGCAAGCCGTGGACCGAAAACCATATACATGTTTGAGCAAAGAAATTTTTTTTACCAAGTCTCTCTTAAATGTCTCGAGACATTTGATTATGAGACAATTGGATTTGACCGTTGATCGAGCCTTTAATCTTGCTACATGACATATTAAGGTTGTTGTATGGAGGATGTTGTAAGCATTTCATATGCTTATGCTTGGCAAGTACCAGCTTGTGGCTATTATGTGAGGTGGTTCGAGATCAAAAGTGCTCCTTTATCAGATTTTTTTTTTGATGGGACAATTATTTGAAGAGCTTATATTGCTATAATCAGTTCAGAATTAATTTTCTGATGTGCTCCATCGATTAAATGATCAATCAAGCTTACGAGATTTATTCATTTGGGCCTAAATCTCTTATTGGGCAGTGAAGTTCAGGTTGCCCAAGATTGATCACCAATATTTTTGTAATAATTCAGATCCAATCCAATCCAGTTCCAGTTAGCTTCAGAAATCCCTGTGCTTAACCGGCTAATTTTTTTCATCTCTATATTTTTCAAAGCCCAATAAAAGCCCAAAATTCAATTTTTCATTTCTTGAAAATTGAATCTATTTCATTCCCTCAACTGTTCCAAACCCTTTGAAGCCAAGTCAGATTTGTAACAATTTCAGGACGTCGGTGATTGAGTTTTGTGTTTGGTTGGATTACTCAGAAGGATGATTTCCTGCTTTCTTTACTTCAGAATCTAATTCTCTCCCCCTCACCAGCTTCAACGAGTGTATGGTTTCTTGTGGGCGGCATTGTTATAACCACTCATTGTTGTCGTGGCTTTTGCGCTTATCAGCACTGAAGTTTTGATGGTGGTTCTTGTCATCTGACTATTTAAGAAGAGTGAATCGATTCTTGATTTCTTTCTGTCTCTGAAGTTGTTTCGGAAATCGACTACAGATTGAAAGTTGATTTTCTCTCATGTCCCCACTGATCAGATTCTTTGAAGATAAGCCAGATTTGTTATCGATATTCAGACTGTGGATGATCAGATTTTGTTTTCGGTTGGATTGGTTAGACGCCTGAGCTTCTGCAATCGTTTTTCTGGAGTTTTCCTTGTGGGAGCTAGACCGTTGATTGGTTTTTATCAGTGTTCTGAACTGATCACTTAGAGCATTGAGAGCTATCCGTCATTGTTCTGGTTCTTGTGGATGCTAGCTCTTTGAGTGCTTTCTATCATTGTTCTGGCCTGATCAACTAGAATTTTGAAAGTTTGCAATCATTGATCTCGAGTTATGGTTGTAATCTAGACGTTCGAGTGCCGATGATCATCTGTCTGATTGAGAAGGTTGAATCAAAGTTTGGTTGTGTTTCAGTTCTGAAGGCCTTCAGGAAATCGGCTAATTTCTTGATCAGTTGAGAGATTAAAGAAGATGTGCGTCTCTTTTAGTATCATCTCCCAGTACTTTCATGATCATGGTGTCTCAGTGATCCAAGTTCCTTGAAGTTGTGCACTTGTCAGGCTCAGAGTTTTTGCGCTGAATGTTTTCTGATGTCGAACAGACTCGTCGCTCTTTGATGTTATACGAATGAACATCAAAGTGACTCGCACTTGTCTCTATCCCACCGGGGGATGCACCAATTTGCTTACGGAACAACAATTGTGTTCAGAGGCTATCGGTTGTGCTTAAGTCCATTGTGTCTGATGATAGTTTGATACACAAGTTTGAGAGCTCGTTTTAAGGGGGACTTGGAATATGCAACGTAGCTGAGCACTGCTAAAGTTTTCTTAAAGAAGCAGGGGGAGAAGATCAGAGATGCTTCTTTATAAAACTTTAGGGGGAGATTGTTAGGACATAAAATGTCCTTATATGTGAAAGTTTTATAAAGAATCTAGTTTGTGTAAATAATAGATTGTAAGGGGTGAAAGTGAAAATACTTGTATAGATAGAGGGGTTATTGTGTAGAGGTATATATAGAGATGGAGTGGCAATTGAGAGAGTTATGAGAGTCGTATCAAGAGATTGAGTGTGTGTAAATTTAGGTGTTTTGTACTTTCTCTCTCTTCTCTCCATGGATGAATAAGATGATGGCTTCTCAATCTCTCTCTCCTCTAATTGTTCTTGATTTCTAGTTCTAACATGTTCTTACACATTTCTAAGGTTCATTCTCGTCCTCAAACATCAAGAATGATATACAACCATCAAAGAGGTTTTAAACCTCAAGAAATACAAGAAAAAGCTTCAAAAATGCTAGAAATCGGGGTTATAATGCACCTACAACACTTACCTTTGATAATACAACTATAAGAGCTTCAAAACCTTGTTTGAATCTTCAATATTTTCAGATTTTGGGTGAGTTTGAGGCTGGAAATTTGAGAGAAAAAGAGGGAAGAAGAGAGAAAATGAAAGAAGAATTTTGAAAATAAAAATGATGAAGGAATTGGGAAGAGGTGGTGATGATTATTATTCTTGGAAAAGTAAAGAGAGAGAGTGGTGTGTAGGGGGGGGGTGGCCGGCCACATTGGCCAATCCCCAACCCTCTTTCATTTTTTTTAATTAAAAAGCTAGGGTTTTTATACTGATAAGTCTAAACGCAGTGTCGGTTTGCAGCAATTTTTCGACAAAACCGACATTTTCGAAGGTGAATTTGGATTATTTGGAACAGTTTACTTTTATTTTTAATAAATTATCATATTTTATATAAGTTGGCTTTAAATTTGGCATTATAGGATTTTCGGGTGACTTTGGGCCGGTACGGGCTTTTTCGGGCAGTTTTCGGGATTTCTAGGTTTTTGCCTAAAATTTTTCACGCAACCTAACCTAATTTCTTCTAATAACTTAAATGACTAAATTTTTACCTACGGAAACGCTACTGAGTGATTATCGGCCCGTTAACCTGAGAACCGAATTTTGTCGGTTGTCACTGTCGGTGATAGCAACTTGTCCATATTATGTATGATTCTCTGAAGACATTAGGATACAACGACCTCTTATCATCATCAGTATCAGAGATTCTCCCGTAGATCAGTATCCTAATCCTGAAGAATGAAGATTGTCTTTTATCTTATGCACAAAAGGATTACACACCATTTTGACACATAGTACAAAAGGACATTCACTTTACTGTTCCCACCATACTTATCAGCCTATAAGGTGACTATTTCCTATAAGCACACTTTTGCCCAACATGCAAAAGCATTTGTTTATAGTAAAAAGTGCACAAGGACCACTAAGAGTACAACACGTGTATAAAGTGGTTTTGTCATGCATTAATGCATGAGGTATATATTGACGTGAAAAAGATGTTCTCCACACCCCTTCTTCTTCAATCTTATACCTTAAATCCTTTGTCCTTAATCCTCTCACTAACACAAAAAAGGTCTTTTGTGACGGTTAAAAAAAATGGCTTGTAACGGTTTAATAAAAAACCATTACAATAAGTGACATAAACACTTAGGATTTTTTTAGTTACAGTTTTTATAAACAAACCTTACTATTACAAAAACGTGGAATCATAAAGCAATGTTTTAAATAAAAACGTTAATAAATGGTTTCCTAAGGTAACGGTTTTGAACTGTTTTGAAAAACCGTTGTCGTATGTTGTGACGGTTTTGAAAACCATAGTCAAATAAGACTTTTTAGTAACGGTTTTTGTATAAATCATTACTTTATGTTGTAACGGTTTTAAAAAACCGTTATAGAAAGCTAAAATATGTATAACAACGGTTATTTAAAAACCTTTTACAAAAGTAATCAAGTTATTTGATAACGATTCTACAAAATTTGTGTCTTTAAAAGTTTGCAAGGAAAACGTTTTTAAAATTTTATGTCACCATATGTAATGCCTTGGTAATGGTTTTGAAATTTTTTATAATAATAAACGTTACCATATGTAAATATCATCATGTTATGAAGAATAAACGTTTAAAAAAATTAAATGTCACTACATATCATGCTATAGTGATGGTTTTATTAAAAAAATGTCATCTTATGTTATGCTACAATGACAGTTTAGAAAAATAAATATCATCGCATGTCATGCTATGGTCACAGTTTGGAAACATTTACGTTATGGTACATTATGCAGCGGTTGATGGTTTTAACAAAAAGATAGTCATCCTATGTCATGATATTGTGATGCTTAAAGATAATAATGTCAATGAATGTCATCGTATATCATCCTACGGTGATGGTTTTGAGTAATAAATGTCACCCTATGTCATCTTACAATGACGATTTTGAAATATAAATGTTATCGTATGTCATGTTCCAGTAACAACGTTGAATGAAAAACGTCACAATATGTAATGTTACATTGATAGTTTCAAATGATGACGTCACCCTACATATTTTGAAAATATAATTAAGACACAAGTTTTATTTGTTAGAGTTGGTAAGTTGCTTGTTTTTCAAAATTGAGGTCTTATGTTCAAATCTTGTTAGAGTCATTTTTTACTAGATTTTAGTTTTAATTTCATATCTATTGTGTTTATTAAAAAAATTGCTTGCAACTAGACTTTACACTTGAAAAACAAGGGACTAAGAGCATGTCCAACAACATCCCTAAAATTTCTCTATTTTAGAGAATGAGAAGTCAAAATCTCTAAAACAATTTTCTTTTAATCCAACAGCTTCTCTATTTTAGAGAATACATCATTATCAATACTATTAAAATATTCAATAAATTTAGTATATCAATAAATTTTTTAACAAACTTTTAAAAAATCAAACTAACTTTTAATCAATCCTTCAAACAATTAAATATATATTTTTAGCATATTTTATATAAAGATAATTATAAAAAAACTGTTTTATAAACTAAGCACTATTAATAAACTTTATAAAATATCGTAATTTCCAACGACTTTTATATAAATAACTAGTTAATGTCCCGTGTAATACACGGACGATTTAAACATATTGTTTTAGTTTCTAATAAGAATTAACATTTGCATTATAAAGTTTACAAATAATTCACCACAAACCAAACGTAATATCCAATTAACATTATAAATATGACTTAGTTAATTGATAAAATAAACATTAATGATTTAGTTTAATCATAACCATTTAGGAAATTATATATATAATATTTAAATTACTTTTCTTTAATTTTTTTATTCAAAACTTTCTTTGAAATTGAGTAAGTAGAGAATTATTATTTATTAAAATAATTCTAATTAATCAACAATTTAAATGAAGAAAAATTACTCTTACTTTATTATTAAATATTTTAGTCATCTAATAGTTGTTAAAATATCTGAAATTCTTTTGTTCAAAGATTTGGATTTCGTGAATGATTCTAAAACGGGAGGGATTCTGAAATAAATTATATAGTGTTTTTGATTTGTAGGGTTTTAAAAAAAATTATTATTTATAAATAATCTATAAAAAATTTAGATTAAAAATAGGAATATTTAAATTTCAAGAAATATCAACGATAAAATTGTAATAAAATGTAAACAACTTAATTTATATCTATTCTTAATATTTACTAATATAAATAAATTAAAAAAATATTCAATATTATACTCATTTTGAAGGTATCGTCGAGACGATTATAAGGGTGTAATTTATTATAAAGAAAAACAAAAAACTTAAATGGTTTTAATTCATATACATAGAATGTAAAGTGAAAATTGAAAAACTAAAGGGTAATAAGTAATTTAGTCAAATAATTATAAGGATACAAAATGTAAATTATAAAAGGGAAACTAATAAATTAATGAGAAATTTTAGGTATGTAAATTTTGGAAAAAAAAAAGGAAATAGATTATGACATTATCATTTGATAGGATTTGTTTAATTGACCAATGAAATCACTCAATTTCATTTTGATGACATCAGCACAAACCTTCTTTTAATATATATATAGATTTGTTACAATTAATTTATATTTAACCATAATTTCTTCATTTTGTACCTTTATTTCTATTTTCTGACTCCAACCTTCGACCTCCAACTTACAACAATTGTAGTAAATGATCAACTTCCAACCTCCGACCTCCAACTTTCAACAATTGTAGTAAATTATTAACTTTTACCAACTAGTAGTAAATGTTTTTTTGACAAATTTACGTATAAATAAAAGAACAATTTACAACCATGTTTTCCATCTAATTCTTACCATTCTTGCCTCCTCATTTATTCCTCATTTCAATATAATTTTCATGGCGTTCATTAGTTAGTCGTTACTTACATGATATGCATATGGATGACGAGGATGAGGAACATGAAGAGTTGTTGCTTCAACAACTGGAAGAAGAACGTCTTGTCAAAGAGAGTTTAAAACGAGCTCATGGTGGTTCGGTTATGGGCCATAGATTCATCCACCGCGATGCAATTGGCGGTCATGAACGGCTTTACTCTAACTATTTCGCCAATCCTCCAAAATATGGTCATCGACTCTTTCAAAGGAGGTTCTGAATGAATCAAGCTCTTTTCCTTCGAATTCATGATGTTGTTGTTGCATATGATAATTATTTTGTTCAAAAAAGGAATTCAGCTACGCGTCTTGGTTTGTCATCTCTTCAAAAGATAATTGTTGCTTTTCGATTGGTTGCTTATGGTGTTCCGGCTGATTACGTAATGTGCAAATTGGTGAAAGCATCGCTATTAAAATCCTCAAAAGATTTGTTGTAGCAATCATTAATGTGTTTGGTGAGGAGTATTTAAGATCACCAAATAGTGATGACCTTACTAGGTTACTTACGGTTGGTGAAAAACGTGGCTTTCTTGAGATGTTGGGAAATATTGACTGTATGCATTGGAAGTGGAAAAATTGTCCAACTGCTTGGCAGGTATGTTCACCGAGCATATTCATGAACCAACCATTATTTTAGAAGCTGTAGCTTCCTACGACCTCTGGATATGGCATGCTTTTTTTGGGCTACCCGGGTCTCCCAATAACATCAATGTGTTGGAGCGCTCTTTTGGGATATTATCTTGCCGATGGCATTTATCCTTCATGGGCAACACTAGTGAAGACTATTCCAATTCCACAAGGAAATAAACAAAAGCTTTTTGCAAAAGAGCAAGAAGGGGCTAGGAAAGATGTTGAACGTGCATTTGGAGTGCTTCAAGCGCGTTTTGCAATTGTTCGTGGCCCAGCAAGATTTTGGGAGAAGGATACCCTACATAATATCATACTGCATGCATAACTATGTATAACATGATTATTGAAGACGAGCGTGATAATGAAGTGTAACACCCCGCTAAAGCGGAACCACGAGGTGCCACAGTCAAGATTTCATCGCGATAGGAAATAAAACACACCAATCATTCATATCAAAAATTTAAAAGAGTTTACACAGTATTACAAGTATTACAATCCAACCATCATTCAGGTTTACAAATTTAAACAAAATATGAATTGACATGACTGGTGTTATACAAAAGTTCCCTTAATGATCTTATCAAACCTTCGGATTTCCTGAAAAGCATGATAAACAAGTGTCAACTACAAGAGTTGGTGAGTTCACAGGTTTTCATATGCATAAAATATTTTAAATGCAACGACATTTTCAGTGAATCTTTTATTCACTACACTTTCAAAATTTAACTAAAGCAAATCCGTTCATTCGCTAAAGTTTTCGTATACAGTTAGAGTGAATCCGTTCATTCACTACCAACAGTGAGTAAATTTTCCGGATGATTTGTAAATCGCAAGATAATTAGTGAGTTACTACAATCCTTTCCAATTCATGACATGCTTTGCCCCTATCTACCCCAGCGGTGGGAGTAAATCCCACTTGCGTAGAACGTTTTGTTCAATACAGTGCACCTATCACTCGTCAGTTCTAGGTGGGTATGTCAATCCAAATAGCGCTATCCACATGTATTTTAGGCCCATTGTTATGAGTTAATAGTAGTCTTCGGGGACTTATTCATTTTTTTTTCCTTTTATCTCACTATATCAAGCTTTAAACATATCAAATTTAACTCACTTACGTTTCATTTCAATTCAATTCATTTAAATCCATTTTGCTCATTTCGAATCAGTTCAATTCATAACATTTTCATAAATACATTCAATCATATCATGCTTTTCACCCCAAAACGTATAAAAACGGTAAAAGTGGGGCTGTGAATACTCACCTCGAGCGTTTGATGCGGGTCGGTAAGTGATGATGTGCGGTAAAGTCCCGGTCCGATACTATTCTCACCCTAAAAGACACAATAGGTTTATCGTAAGTTCTAAGCTTAACGGTCCCTAAGTCATAATCACATCGATGTCCATATAATGCCATTATATTATTTTACATTGCCCCAAATAATAAAAATTCATCTTATAGCATTTTGGTGTGTTCCTCACATTTTGGAAGGTTTAGAATTTATAAAGTTTGGATTCTTAGACAATTTCCAGAATCTGCCATAGTTTTTAGGTTGCAAAAATTACCATTTTGAACTTAGGTCCTTCCAATATCAAGTCCTTAAATTTTTACCCCTTGTTTTAGGGAATGTTAGGAACAATTTCACCAAGTTTCATTATTTTTAGAGAATTTTTACTATTTTTAAACATTTTTACAAAATCAGTGGTATCATCCTACTTTCCAGAATACCTTTTAGTCCTTGTTTTATTCATAAATAATTCTATACACCACTTTATCACGAATTTCCAAAGAGATTTTCTAGCTAAAACATATACCAAACTTTTGAAACAAGTTTCATGTCATAAGGATGGTTTTTGAGAGAGATATGACCTTTTCAAGTGGTGCATGTGTAATCTGCCATAAGAGGACAGCCTACACCACCAACTCAAACTCATTGGTTGAAGTCTCAAAACTCCTCTAAATGACATGATCTTGGACTTTTTAGAAAGCTAACTCAAAGTACTTGAGTTTAGAATCAAGAAAATTGTACTTTAGATAAATAATCAATGAGTTATGCTAGTTTGAAGTTGACCAAAGTTTCTGACCAAACACTGTTGCACACAAAAATGTTTTATGGTGGTTTGGGTTCAAATCTTGGTGTTTTTGCACCAATCCAGTGGGGTTTGAACCCTAACACTTTAAATATCATCCCATAAAAATTTCATGAAGAAATAAGTTCAAGAAAACCCTTTTTGGGTCGTGTAAAGTACATGCAACCATTTTGACAGAATCTGTCCAACATCTAACACCCAATATGCTACCAAAACACATAAAATCATACCATTTCGGGGTTTTTCTTGCTATTTCACCCATAACTCAGAATATTCAAATGTAATATAACTAAAATATGCTTTCATACCATCCAAATCCATGCATGAACTATTGATGAAGTTTAGCACAAGTTTGGTGGTCAAAATCATCATCTAAATGATTTTTGATTCATTTCTTGTGTTCTTATGGGGAAATCATTGATTTTCACCTTCATAGATTGTTATACAACATTTTCTAAGGTTAAATCTCTTTCCCAAACACAAGTTTCTTTCTTGAATCAAAAAGGGGTTAAAACCCTTGAAAAAGAAGAAGAAAAACTCACAAAGGAGTTAAAAACGAAGTAAAATCCTCTAAAACTTGCTTACCTTTGATGAACACCTAATCTTTATCTCAAATAGGTTTTTAAACCTTTAAAAATCTGGACTTGAAGATGTGTTCTTGGCTGAGTTTAGAGAGAGAGAGTAGAGAGAATTAGAGAGAGATGAAGAAGATTTGAAAAGTGAAAATGAGATTTTGTTTGGAAAATGAAGTAATGATGCCTTTTATACCAAAGATGAGCAAAAGTCACCTTGGGAGTGGGGTGGCCGGCCCCTAGTGGGTCCCACCCACTCTCCATATATTTTTTTTTTATTTAAAACAGTGTACATTTGACACTGTTAAATCGACGCGGTACCGGGTTTTTGTCGTTTTTTTGCAAATTCTAACTTTTCGAAAGTGGTTTTAGGTTATCTAAGTTACTTTACATATAATTTAAACATTATAACTTAATTTTCCAAAAATTATCTTAATTCTGGCATTTTTGGATTATCAGGTGATTTCGGGCCGGTTCGGGCTTTTTCGGGCAGTTTTCGGAACTCTTAGGATTTTAACCTAACTTTTTCTCGCAAACTAATCTATTTTCATCTTAAAAACTTATTTAACTAACTCCTAACCTACGGAAATGCTGTAGAGTGACTGAACGCGTAAATTAACCTGGAGGTCGGAACTGACGGTTGTCACATTTACCCCCGGTTGAAAGAAATTTCGTCCCGAAATTTAATTCTTGCTGGTACCGAAGCGATCTTTCGTGAAGAGGTGCGGGTATTTGTCTTTCATGAAAGCCTTCCGTTCCCAAGTGAACTCAGGTCCATGACGAGAGTTCCATCGTACCTTGACGATTGGTATTTTGCTGCGCCTGAGTTGTTTGGTTTCTTGATCAAGAATCTCGATTGGTTCTTCCGAGGCGCGCAGTTTCCCATCAATTTGAATCTCATCCAAAGGCAAAATTACTGTCTCCTCTGACAGACATTTCTTCAGGTTGGACACGTGAAACGTGTCATGAATAGAGCTCAGCTCTATAGGCAAGTTCAACCTATAGGCAACGGGTCCGATTCTTTCTACGACCTCAAACGGTCCAACAAAACGAGGGCTCAGCTTCCCTTTCTTTCCGAATCTTATTAGCCCTTTCCATGGTGATACCTTTAGTAACACTTTGTCACCAACTTGAAATTCCAACGGCTTTCGCCGATTATCGGCATAACTTTTCTGGCGATCTCTGGCCGTTTTCAGCTTTTCTTGAACCATTTTGATTTTGTCGGTGGTCTCCTGCACGACATCCGGCCTAAAAAATTTATTCTCTCCCACTTCCAACCAATTAAGTGGGGATCTACACTTGCGTCCATACAGTGCCTCGTATGGCGCACACTGAATGCTGGCATGATAGCTGTTGTTGTAGGAGAACTCGACTAAAGGTAGATGATCGTCCCAACTACCTCCAAATTCAATCACGCAAGCACGTAGCATATCCTCTAACGTCTGAATGGTTCTCTCAGTTTGCCCGTCGGTTTGAGGATGATAAGCCGTGCTTAGATCCACACGAGTGCCTAAAGTTGCCTGAAGCGATTGCCAAAATCGCGAGGTGAATCTACTATCCCTATCAGAGATGATCGATATCGGGACTCCATGTCGCATAACAACCTCATCGACATACAACCGTGCAAGCTTATCGATGCTATAAGTCTCCTTTATTGGCAAGAAATGCGCTGATTTCGTGAGTCGATCAACGATTACCCAAATCGTATCATGCCCCTTTTTGGTCTTGGGTAATTTAGTCACGAAGTCCATCGATATCTGCTCCCATTTCCACTCTGGGATTTCTGGTTGCTGAAGAAGTCCTGACGGTTTCTGATGCTCTGCTTTAACCTTCGCGCAAGTCAAGCATTTACTCACGTAAGTGGCGATATCTCTTTTCATACCGGGCCACCAGTAATGCTCCTTCAGTCCTTTGTACATTTTGTCGGATCCTGGATGTATCGAGCACTTTGATTGATGAGCTTCATCCATGATCATTTTCCTCAGCTGCTCCACACTTGGAATCCAAATTCTTCCCTTGAAATAACATACTCCATCCCCTTTCTTCTCGAATTCCTTTTCTACGCCATGAAGGGTTTCTTTCTTTATGTTGTCAGTCATTAGGGCTTCCCTTTGAGCTTCCAATATCTGGCTTTTCAAACTGGTCTGGACCAAAACTCCCATGGCTCGCGCTCTTGTAGGCTTCACTCTTTCTTTTCTGCTTAGCGCATCAGCCACTACGTTCGCCTTCCCTGGGTGGTATTTGATCTCACAATCATAGTCACTGAGCAACTCCACCCATCTTCTCTGCCTCATGTTTAACATCTTTTGGTCCAGAATATGCTGAAGACTCTTATGATCCGTAAAGATAGTGCATTTGGTGCCGTACAGATAATGTCTCCAAATCTTAAGGGCAAACACCACTGCTCCGAGTTCCAAGTCGTGAGTACTGTAGTTCTTCTCGTGGACCTTCAACTGTCTGGATGCATAGGCAATGACCTTCTCGTTCTGCATCAAGACACATCCTAAGCCTTGATGTGAAGCATCGCAATACACTACAAAGTTACCCGTTCCTTCGGGTAACGCTAGAATGGGCGCATTGCACAACTTATGCTTGAGTAATTGGAATGCTTCCTCTTGTTTCTCTCCCCAGACGAACTTCTTGTCTTTTTGCGTCAAGGTTGTCAACGGCTGCGCAATCTTAGAAAAATTTGCGATGAATCTTCGGTAATAACCTGCCAAACCGAGAAATTGTCGAATTTCGGTTGGGGTCTTTGGGGCTCCCCACTTCTTTACGGCCTCGATCTTGGCTGGGTCGACGTGTATTCCTTCTTTGTTCACTACGTGACCTAAGAAGTGAACTTCTCGGATCCAAAATTCGCACTTCGAAAATTTGGCGTAAAGCTTTTCAGCCTTTAGTAATTCCAATACCAGCCTCAGATGTTGCTCATGATCCTCCTTGCTCTGCGAATAAATCAGGATATCGTCTATGAAGACAATTACGAACTTGTCTAAGTAAGGTCGGCACACTCTGTTCATTAGATCCATAAACACTGCTGGAGCGTTCGTCAATCCAAAAGGCATGACTAAGAACTCATAGTGACCATATCGAGTTCTAAACGCTGTCTTTGCGATATCTTCCTCACGAACTCGCATTTGATGGTATCCCGATCGAAGATCGATCTTGGAGAAGTACGTTGCTCCTTGCAGTTGATCGAATAGGTCATCGATGCGTGGAAGAGGGTATCGGTTCTTGATGGTGATCTTGTTCAGTTCCCTATAGTCAATGCACATGCGAAATGATCCATCCTTCTTTTTGACGAACAGCACAGGGGCTCCCCAGGGCGAAGAGCTGGGTCGGATGAATCCCTTATCTAACAGTTCTTGAAGTTGGTTTGACAGCTCCTGCATCTCGGATGGTGCTAGACGATAAGGTGATCTTGCTACAGGGCCTGCTCCAGGGATTATATCGATGTGGAACTCTACTTGTCGCTGCGGGGGTAATCCTGGTAACTCTTCTGGGAAAACCTCAGGAAAATCTCGCACGATTGGAATATCCTGGATTTGCTTTTCTTTTGCACTCTTATCTACCACGTGCGCCATAAATGCTACACACTCCTTTCGTAGATGGTTTCGCATTTTCATAAAAGACACGATCTTAATGTCTCTCTTTGGCTTGTCTCCATACACTTCAAGAAATCTTCCATCAGGTAATGCTATCACGACTATCTTCTCAGCACAACATATTGTTGCTCGATGCTTGGACATCCAGTCCATACCAACAATTATGTCAAAACTCCCTATCTTAATCGGGATCAAGTCTATGCTAAAATCCTTTCCAGATAATCCTAGTGTGCATTTTCTGATTATCTTATCAGCCTTAACTAATTCTCCGTTGGAGTATTCGATTATATGATCCTCTTTCAGATTCTGTGACTTTTTATTTATCTGAGGCCTGAATTCTAACGATACAAAGCTCCTATCTGCTCCGGAATCAAAAAGCACAGTAGCAGGATAGTTGTTGAGAAGAAACGTACCTGTAACCACGTCGGGGTTTTGCCTTGCTTCCTCTGCCCCAATCACAAATGCTCTCCCTCGAGCTAGTCCTCCTCGGTTTCCTTGGTTTGCTTGGTTTGCCGGCTGCACCCGATTTGCGTAGGGTCTCTGATTCAACTTGGGACAATCATTCCGGTAATGATTTAAGCTCCCACACTCAAAACAAGTTCCCTTCTTACAGCCCTTGTCAGTATGGCCTCCCCTGCCACATCTAGAACAGACAATACACCTCCCACCATGAAGGTTCCCGCACTTGCCACACTTCTGATTCGTTCCTCTCTCTCTTTCTGCCATCTGAGTCTGCAATCCGTAGCTCCTGGTTACTCTTCTATCCTTGCCCATCTTTCCCCTGAATTGTGGTTTGGTAGACTCCTCTATCTTCCTCTTTCCTTTCGCCCCATCACTCAGAAAGGTTCCTGATCGGACTGCATTGTTGGTGAGTCGATTTGCCAGATTCACTGCCTCTTGCAGAGTTTTCGGGTCTGCTGCGGTTACATTTCCCCGGATTACTGGTGATAATCCCCAGACGTATCGATCTACACGGTTCTGTTCAGGTGTTACCAGATGCGGTACTAGCTTAGCCAATTCATGGAATCGGGTAGTGTAAGTGGTGACATCATTTCCTTTCATCTCATGGTGCCACAACTCCGCTTCTAGTTTCTGTATCTCACTTCGCGGGCAAAACTCATCCTTAAGCATCTTCTTGAAATCCTCCCAAGATATTTGATTGGTTGCCTCACGTCCACGGGTCTGAATTTGAGTGTTCCACCAAGTTAGAGCTCGTCCTTGTAACAAGCAGGCAGCATACTGTACCCTATTTCCCTCCGTACACTTACTGATATGGAGGACAGATTCCATGCCCTCTATCCAAGTTAACAGGCCAACCGCTCCTTCGGTTCCAAAGAATTCTTTAGGGTTACAGCTACGGAAGGATTTGTACGTACATTCCCTTTCTCTACGCTCGTGATTTTGGTTTTGATTCGCATTGAATCCAGCTGCCACTTGGCTAACTATATTAGGAAGAGAGGCTATGACTTGCTCCGAAACGAGTCTTGCAAGTTCCGGATCTTCCCTTCTTGGAGGCATGTTTCTAAAACATAACCATAATAAAGGCATTTAGTGATGAGCTAGCAAATCTAAGTTCTTGCAATTTACTAACTATCCACTCATTCAAGCCATAGTGTTTACGCAACATATTAAACTTATTATATCAACTAACGAGGTCATTAGATGTATAATAATTTAAACATTTCATTTATACGTAAAAATGCAAATATAACATGCAACTTATATCAAACCATATCATAGTAGCATCGATATCATTTCCCAAAAATAACCAAACAATCGTACGATTTTACAGTCATCCAAAATATCAAATGTCATAAATGTTCAAATACTGGGCATCATGCCCCAAAACATGAATCAGCATAAGATCCCATCTCCTAATAGCCAGCCCCCCACATAGCCCAGACGAACAAGATGATAGCCAGAGCAATAACCATATACACCAAGGTGTATAGGTGACCGAGCGAGTCCATAGTGTGACCCAGGAGGGCCACGACTCTGGATAGCTGCTGGCTATCCGCTCCGGCTACACCTATCAGGGAATCGATCATGTGGTCATGATGATCGATCATGTGCTCATGGATGTCCTGACCCCGGGCTAAGCGCTCGACCTCCTGACGCTCGAGCGGCGTCATGCCTCTCAGGCATAGGACAGGGGCACGGGCCACTGGTGGGTGCCTAGGAACCGGTGCTATCGGTGGTGGTCGGACGACAGGCGGTGGTCGGGCATCGGGTGATGGTCGGGCAACTCTAGCTATCGGCGACGACGGACGGTAGGGCGGCGGAGATCCAGATGATGCAGAGGACGAGGACGACGACGACGATGACGATGACGACCCACCCTGGCCCCTTACCCGTGATGGCCCCGCCCCATCCCCAGAGGGAATGCGGAAGGTCATCCGGGTAGGCAGTGGCACGCTCTTTCGAGCGGTGCGCCTGCCCCTAAGGCCATAATGGGTCTCAGGCCCGTAAGGTCGCGCCGGACTGGCGGGCCGGACGGGGACCTGATGGGAGTCAGCGTCACTGTCGCTGTACGGGTCACGTTCCCGGTCGATGGTCTGGGAACGCGTGGCGACACTCCGACTCCTAGAGGGTCCGTGGGACCCCAAGGACTGGTGCTCAGACGGGTCGGTCTCCTGAGACATGATAACTGCGATAGAAAAATTTTAAGTTATCAATTTAGAAATATTTTCAAAACTTGTACATATTAATGCGAACTCACAAAAATAAAAATGTTTTGCAGGAAATTCTCAGAAAGTTTCGACTTTTAAATTTTTAACAGCATGGTTAGTTCACAAGTCTTATTCTACTTATATCATGGCTATGCGTAGGTGATCAGGCTCCGCATTTCTATGATATACCAGAACAGTACCTATTCTAATCATACGAATTTTTAAATTTTTTCCTATGCCTAGAAATCTTTTTAATTAAAGGTTTTAATTTCTTTTGAAAAGGTTGGTTATAGTACTTGGTTTTTTTTTTTTATGAAAAACCGATGTTCTCTATAACCTATGGCTCTGATACCAAATCTGTAACACCCCGCTAAAGCGGAACCACGAGGTGCCACAGTCAAGATTTCATCGCGATAGGAAATAAAACACACCAATCATTCATATCAAAAATTTAAAAGAGTTTACACAGTATTACAAGTATTACAATCCAACCATCATTCAGGTTTACAAATTTAAACAAAATATGAATTGACATGACTGGTGTTATACAAAAGTTCCCTTAATGATCTTATCAAACCTTCGGATTTCCTGAAAAGCATGATAAACAAGTGTCAACTACAAGAGTTGGTGAGTTCACAGGTTTTCATATGCATAAAATATTTTAAATGCAACGACATTTTCAGTGAATCTTTTATTCACTACACTTTCAAAATTTAACTAAAGCAAATCCGTTCATTCGCTAAAGTTTTCGTATACAGTTAGAGTGAATCCGTTCATTCACTACCAACAGTGAGTAAATTTTCCGGATGATTTGTAAATCGCAAGATAATTAGTGAGTTACTACAATCCTTTCCAATTCATGACATGCTTTGCCCCTATCTACCCCAGCGGTGGGAGTAAATCCCACTTGCGTAGAACGTTTTGTTCAATACAGTGCACCTATCACTCGTCAGTTCTAGGTGGGTATGTCAATCCAAATAGCGCTATCCACATGTATTTTAGGCCCATTGTTATGAGTTAATAGTAGTCTTCGGGGACTTATTCATTTTTTTTTCCTTTTATCTCACTATATCAAGCTTTAAACATATCAAATTTAACTCACTTACGTTTCATTTCAATTCAATTCATTTAAATCCATTTTGCTCATTTCGAATCAGTTCAATTCATAACATTTTCATAAATACATTCAATCATATCATGCTTTTCACCCCAAAACGTATAAAAACGGTAAAAGTGGGGCTGTGAATACTCACCTCGAGCGTTTGATGCGGGTCGGTAAGTGATGATGTGCGGTAAAGTCCCGGTCCGATACTATTCTCACCCTAAAAGACACAATAGGTTTATCGTAAGTTCTAAGCTTAACGGTCCCTAAGTCATAATCACATCGATGTCCATATAATGCCATTATATTATTTTACATTGCCCCAAATAATAAAAATTCATCTTATAGCATTTTGGTGTGTTCCTCACATTTTGGAAGGTTTAGAATTTATAAAGTTTGGATTCTTAGACAATTTCCAGAATCTGCCATAGTTTTTAGGTTGCAAAAATTACCATTTTGAACTTAGGTCCTTCCAATATCAAGTCCTTAAATTTTTACCCCTTGTTTTAGGGAATGTTAGGAACAATTTCACCAAGTTTCATTATTTTTAGAGAATTTTTACTATTTTTAAACATTTTTACAAAATCAGTGGTATCATCCTACTTTCCAGAATACCTTTTAGTCCTTGTTTTATTCATAAATAATTCTATACACCACTTTATCACGAATTTCCAAGAAGATTTTCTAGCTAAAACATATACCAAACTTTTGAAACAAGTTTCATGTCATAAGGATGGTTTTTGAGAGAGATATGACCTTTTCAAGTGGTGCATGTGTAATCTGCCATAAGAGGACAGCCTACACCACCAACTCAAACTCATTGGTTGAAGTCTCAAAACTCCTCTAAATGACATGATCTTGGACTTTTTAGAAAGCTAACTCAAAGTACTTGAGTTTAGAATCAAGAAAATTGTACTTTAGATAAATAATCAATGAGTTATGCTAGTTTGAAGTTGACCAAAGTTTCTGACCAAACACTGTTGCAAACAAAAATGTTTTATGGTGGTTTGGGTTCAAATCTTGGTGTTTTTGCACCAATCCAGTGGGGTTTGAACCCTAACACTTTAAATATCATCCCATAAAAATTTCATGAAGAAATAAGTTCAAGAAAACCCTTTTTGGGTCGTGTAAAGTACATGCAACCATTTTGACAGAATCTGTTCAACATCTAACACCCAATATGCTACCAAAACACATAAAATCATACCATTTCGGGGTTTTTCTTGCTATTTCACCCATAACTCAGAATATTCAAATGTAATATAACTAAAATATGCTTTCATACCATCCAAATCCATGCATGAACTATTGATGAAGTTTAGCACAAGTTTGGTGGTCAAAATCATCATCTAAATGATTTTTGATTCATTTCTTGTGTTCTTATGGGGAAATCATTGATTTTCACCTTCATAGATTGTTATACAACATTTTCTAAGGTTAAATCTCTTTCCCAAACACAAGTTTCTTTCTTGAATCAAAAAGGGGTTAAAACCCTTGAAAAAGAAGAAGAAAAACTCACAAAGGAGTTAAAAACGAAGTAAAATCCTCTAAACCTTGCTTACCTTTGATGAACACCTAATCTTTATCTCAAATAGGTTTTTAAACCTTTAAAAATCTGGACTTGAAGATGTGTTCTTGGCTGAGTTTAGAGAGAGAGTAGAGAGAATTAGAGAGAGATGAAGAAGATTTGAAAAGTGAAAATGAGATTTTGTTTGGAAAATGAAGTAATGATGCCTTTTATACCAAAGATGAGCAAAAGTCACCTTGGGGAGTGGGGTGGCCGGCCCCTAGTGGGTCCCACCCACTCTCCATATATATATTTTTTTTATTTAAAACAGTGTACATTTGACACTGTTAAATCGACGCGGTACCGGGTTTTTGTCGTTTTTTCGCAAATTCTAACTTTTCGAAAGTGGTTTTAGGTTATCTAAGTTACTTTACATATAATTTAAACATTATAACTTAATTTTCCAAAAATTATCTTAATTCTGGCATTTTTGGATTATCGGGTGATTTCGGGCCGGTTCGGGCTTTTTCGGGCAGTTTTCGGAACTCTTAGGATTTTAACCTAACTTTTTCTCGCAAACTAATCTATTTTCATCTTAAAAACTTATTTAACTAACTCCTAACCTACGGAAATGCTGTAGAGTGACTGAACGCGTAAATTAACCTGGAGGTCGGAACTGACGGTTGTCACATGAAGGCGTTCATCAAAGAAGAATGCATAACATAGATAACGCTTATGATAGAGTTGATGAAATTCGGATGGTATCGGTTTCTTTTGAACGTACACCAACACTAATGGAGTTCATTGAAAACCCACATAGGATGCGCAATTCAAAAATGCATTCTCAACTTCAAGACAATCTAGTTGAGCACTTATGGAAGATACATGGTCATCGCTAGTGAGATGCTTTTAAGTTGTGATGTGTCTCAACTCATCAAAATGGAACAACAATATTATTATTATTAACAAAAAGAATGTTTTTTGTTTCATTAAAGTAATACCCATATCGATTTTTATTAAACGTAACAAAATAATACAACAGGCTACTGTTTGGTTGGTTAACAAATTACAAGTAAAAATGCATTCACATATTGATACAGTAGGCTTTCTTCTTTCTGTTTGGTTGGTTTTGTATGTGGGTATTACACCTTTGTTTGTGTTTGCTGGGTACTGTTTGGTGGTCTGAAAGAAACTTTGGGTTGGTATTGGATTGTTGGTAATAAAAATGTGCCTTTAAAAGAAAATCGTCAACCAAATTAATCTATATGTAATCATGGACACGGTTGAAAAAAAAAGGTCCAGTGAGAAATCTAAAAAAAACATCATATAACCAGCATTGCAAAATGAACAACAAGTGAACCAACATTGCAAATGTACAAACAACAGGTGAACCAACATTAATCGTCAAAGGAACCAAGGATGAGCAAAATGAACAAACAGGTGAACCATGGATGAGCAAAATGTACAAACAATAGGAACCATAGACGAGCAAAATATTGTACCAAAAAAAACACATACAAGATGTTGATGTTGGTTTCAAGTTTCAACTGTATGTTGAGCAAAAAGTACAAAAAACATAGTTTATCCGTGATCAGATGTTTTCAAATCTTCTAGCTTGTTTTGCGAAGATTTTCTTTCGACGTCTCTCAAAGTATTCAACTGGAATTGTAGACATGCCACTAGTATCCATGGCCATAATTCTATCTTCCTTACTTCGATCTTCAACTTCAATTTCTTTTTCTCTAAGGGTAGCTTGCTTCTCCTCACTTCTAGCTTGTAGTTCAAGGTTTTTCTCTTTATGCTCAACATGTTTTTGCTAAGTCGCAAGGAGTAATTGAAATTGCTCAGTCCTAATACGATCATTTTCTAATCTCCTTGCTCTCAGTTCTTGTAACTCAATACGTACCTTTGATGATTCATCGTCATTCTCACTAACTTCTTTTATGGTTTTTGCTTTCTTATTCGCTTCCTTGGAAGCCTTTCTTCCAATCGGTCTCTTCAAGCTTGCAGGCTCAGGAGCTTCTATGTTATCATCATCTAAATTGATTGACTTGGAAACTTTGCTAGAATAAATTTTCGACCTTCTCTTCAATCCTTTTATGTTCATTTAGCCGTTTTTGTTTAAACCTTAGTATATTCCAACGATGGTCCTGCTGAAATGGATGCCCTTCTTCTTTCCTTTAAACTTCTTTTGCCTCCACAACCTATCACATGAAACAGTACAAATATCAAAAGTCTCAGCTAGTTTATTGAAAAATACAAATATCAAAATAGTCTCAACTAGTTTACCTTATCTTGTTCCGTGTGACCACTTATCCGTAGATGTTCAATCTGAGAGTAGATTCCACAAAACCTACTTACACCGGCACTGTGTTTCCCCACCGATTTTGTAATGATTTCTCGCTCCGATGTTTATCCCAAGTCTTTTTTTCAGTGTAGTACTCGCTATTTGTTTTCCAAAATTGCTTCTTCTTTTGATCGTTTCCTGATACAACATCTAAACTATTGTTCAACCATACCGAAACAAGAAGTTTGTCTTCCTTCGTGTCAAAGTTGTCCGCTCTTTGTCCTTTCTTGTGTGCAACAAGAGTATCTTCATTATCTTCATCCATTGGTCTCTCCTCATAATTTCTATACGGCAATGAAAAACAAGCGGAGTCATTAGATTGGTATTGGGATAATGTTAAATCACACAAGTGATTCGTTTCATTGAGGTCATTCAGATATGTGGAGCTATTGAGGAGACCAGTAAAATTCTATGGTGTAGAATACATCTGCAATAAAAGTAAAAATTGTTGGTAGACATATATCTTTGGTGTACAAAACATGCATCTTTAGTAGTGTTCGTTCTTTCAAGCACTTGCTTTCTCTATGCAAAATATATATACGTAAAACACTATAAAACCGGTTCATTGCCCTTTGTTACTAGCCATTTGCAGAAAGACATGCATATAATCGGTTCACTCCGGTCCTTAAACGAAAACCGGTCACATTTGACCTGGTCTCTTCACCTAAAAATTTAACTTAGTTAACAAAGTAGTAAATAGAGCATATGGGGATCATTGGTCCCAAATTTGTAATTCAAATCACCCCAAATACAGCCTGAACTATGAAAGGGGTGTTGTTTACGTTCACAAATATACTTGGTCCATGTCCTTTGAAATTCACCATTGGTGTTTAAAAATTAAAATAACCTTGTTCTATGTTGACAATTAAAACATAAAGAAAGAGAAGCATATGGGTGACAACATAAAAACTTCAATCACCAAAATATTAGAAGGAATTCACCATTGGTATTTAAAAATTAAAATTACCTTTCTCATATTCATCAGCAGACCAACTAATGGTTGAGATGATCAAGTAACAATCAGCTAAAACACATGAGTATTTTTTGTTTTAAAACATCCATATCAAGTCATCAAGGTGAAATCTTGAATAAATGTTCATTGAGACATTTTATCAAATACTTGCTATGCATGTTTAATAGAATTTTCTTTAGGAAACCTTCAAACATATAGTATCTCCTCTTTTTTTCAAAGAAAAACTTATCAAAAAGAAAAGTTTAAGAACTCAGAATCAAGTCATTGTTGAACAGAGTACAAAGTATATACATATATACATATATATGTGTGTGTGTGTGTGCGCGCGCGCTAAAAAATCATTGAATTTATAGGAGACACAATGCTAGAATGAAAACATAGTATGAAATATATATGATTTGTATCTTGTAGACAGAAAGAAAAACAGAATGATTTCCAGACCTTGTGTTTAATCGAGAATGAAAACGTGAATTTAGGGTTCCTTCATTTGTTTGCTTAATTTGTCCTTTAGACACACTTGAGTATCCATAGAAAAAACAAGAGCAAAATCAATAATATACCTGGTTTGATTCCATATCTGAAAGTCTTCAAGGGTGAAATTGAAGAGAAAAGATGAAAAAGGAAGATGAAACAATCTGATACTTTCTTTTAGGTGGAAGGATAGTCCGAGAGATGGAAAGTTTTGGAGAGAAAGCATTAAAATAATACTTTCTCTCACCTCCAACTAAGATATAGAGGAATCCCTATATATGGAGATTTTCTCAATGTTCTCTGTTTTAGAGATTGATATAAGGATTCTGTTGGTGTGTTATAGGGAACAAAAATGAAGTTCTCAACAAAATAGAGATGCTGTTGGAGATGCTTTAACCACTAGACTAAGATAGCTTTTCTGAAAAATATTCAAGGATACGCTTCTTATACTCAAATTGTGGCACCGTTTGAAAAAAATTCTACGTCCGCCCCTGCCTAGAAGCAATCTCAAATTTACGGGAATAAAAAGTAATAACTCATGCATGTTTATACCAAAATTATAAAAGACGTGTATGCTATAGGAATATGAAAAGTGTGATAATCAAATTTATGGAATATAAAAGTAATAAGATCTTGATATATTCTTGGCTTCCAAGATTGTTTAGTTGTGAATAAGCATGCCCATACTGCGTTTTACAAAAAACAAATGTGGTCCATGCAACATATAAGAAACTTTAAGTTGAATGATACTAATTTTCCTTTAACATGACAGTGATATTTAACTATAAAAAGGACAAATCTTTGTAATATTTCGTATTACAAACAATTCATGACAAACATACTATATTTTGAAAATTTCGACAACAAAACTGTTGTATATCAAACATTTCCAAAACATGTGTAATGGTACAAAATGCCAACCAACGACAAAAAAAAAAACGTAAAACTATGGTAGAATGTGAATCAAATAAAAAAAGATGAAAACAAATATATAAAAAACAAACATGACAGATAAAGTTTTTTTCCAAAAAAGTTGTTCAAATCATCACAAAATATAATTCATTCAACAGCTGCACAAATTGTAGAAGGAAATAATGTGAAAATTTCTACAAACGTAGGATGCTCGTATATAAGTTGCAAAACAAAACCAAATGAATATATAATGCCTACATTTAGTTTGACAATATGAAAAACATTAAACTGTGCATATTATTTAATAAGTTAATTCAGATAACGAAAAAATATTACTAACCATGGTTAGTTTACCTTTAAGCATTTAACATCTTGGTAGCTACTGCATCAAAACAAATTCAAAGAGGTAGAATGGTTCAATTTGCTTTGTATACAATTATACCTCGACGGTCTGACAAAAAGTAATCATCTCGTGATTCTTTACCCAAATCAAGTGGATCTACGTGCATCAATATAATCATTATGAGGCAGTACTACTATACTGAATTCCACGTCGCAAATCAGCATAGGCGTCTCTATAGTCTTTGGGAGATGTCCTAAAAACAATGGACCTTTTCTTATCAAGTTGGTCCTTCACATAAAATATTTGTCTCGCTTGTGATGCCAAAATGAAAGGATCATCTTTGTGTCCTAAGTTAAGTCACACAGTTCGCGGAACGCTTCGGTATAGGAACGGGGCTCGGGATCGCGATTCATAGGGTTAAGGTGTACACGGTACGAATGGGGTTGGTTCATTTCAGTTCGTGCCCGGTACGATGTACCCTTAGTTTTGGTACGATGTACCCAATATCAAAAGCAAAAAAAGCAACATTTATAATCCAAGCTTTCAATAACAGAATAGAAAACAAAAAAAGCAAGATTTATAATTCAAAAACATTAATTTCGTAATCCAAAACAATGCAAGATCAAGATAAACAAGATCATAATCCAAAAAAGACCGAAACATTTTACTACTCTGCTCTCAGCCTCTTTCCTTTCCCGTTGTCAACACGATCATCAGCATCCAAATCGTCCCATTACATCTCTTCAAACCTTGAACTTGAGCCTTCCAAAAATGAGCTTTCCGGATCAATGTACCATTTTTTTAGTGGTCCTGATTTGTAAGCTTCAGAGAAACGAGATACAAGATGAATGTTGGAATGAATAAACACCAACTTGTCAGCCCTCTTACAATTTAGACAGTTTCTCTTCACATTGTGAATGTATGAGTAAGTACTCCAGTTTCTCTTAGCTGAAGAGCTGCTAATTGGTTGTGAGACTACCTTCTTAGCAACCTCTGCAAGGTCGGGGGTTTCAAAACCATAAGTCGACCACCAATCAATTGAATCCATCGTCACTGCATCCATTTGACTCTCTGTACCATCAAAAAAAGTTCTCTCTCATGGAAAGCAGCAAACTGTTCTTGCAGCAGCACACAGTCTTCCTTTTTATTTTCTAAAATTCTTTCAAACGCTTGCATTACACCCCTTTACAACTTCTTTGTTTGGAGCTTTCCATGGAATTCCACCGGGGGCTAACTTCTCAAGATAGTGTTTATCATAAAACTGTAGATTCAATGCGAATCCCAAACAATGTAACGGAATGCTCATCTTCTCCCATCTTTCTAACACTATATTCTCGATTCTATCGTAATAATCGAAATATTGATTATCCTTCATAACATCTTTTATCTCTCTTAACACGTTGTCCATTTTTTCATACACTTCACCCATTTTATTCGGTCCCTCGCCGTCACAAAACTAAATCATCAAAAAATTGCTTTTGTTATTGAAATAATACTCTCAACATCATCCCAAAACTCATCATTTCTTATAGCATCAACCACAATCTATCCGGTTCTCCTAGTGTTCTCATTCCCTACTTAACCCACCTCCATGTGTTTGAAGAAACAGTGGTAGCTAAAGCCTTTCTACAATGCACTAAACTTTTTAACAAGATAGAGTGTGAAGAAAATCTTGTCTTAGCTACTTTTAACAACTCCAAAGTGAAGTTTTCACGAAAAATAGTTAAAATGTAGATTGATTAAGAAAATACTTCACAATTCTCTTTCCCTTCTTATATGTATCTGACAACCAATATAACTATTTTGCTAGATCTTTAAAAATCAAGTTCAAAGTATGCACACAACAAGGAGACCAAAATATGTGTTTGTATACCTTTTCAATTTCCTTCCCTACAACTTTACAATTCGGAGCATTGTTGGTGACAACTTGAAGCACGTTGCTTGCTCCCACCGTCTCTACAGTTTCTTGAAAGAAGTTTGCATTCGCAAGTCTTATTTTTCCACTCCAGAAGAGTCGTTAGCATATATGAACATGGCACCCCGACTATTTACTGCAAGTACAGTAATCAATGGATTATGCTTCACATTTGACAAACCATCGGAAATGATTGAAAGTCCTTGCGATAACCATATGTCTTCAAACAGGGTTATCTCCTTCTCCACATCTCTAAAACATTCATCGAGCAAAACGGTTTGTGCTTTTTCACTCGCTGGAGGTTTGTACCCATCAGTTGCATTTTTTATTGCACTCACCAACTCAATAAAGTGAGGATTTTGTAAGACATAAAAAGGGATGCCATTGGCACATGATCCTTTTACAAACTTTAAGTCGACCATAATTCTTTCCATTATTCCAAAAGCTTCCTCAAGTGGTTTCTTTGAAGAGGAAGATTTACCTTTGTTGACTAAAAAGTTTTTCAAGGTTTTGAAACCCCACCAGTTTCGTTAAGACTCACGTTGTCCAACAAAATTTTGTACTTCTCATAGTCTTTAGTTATAGCATCACATTGTCTAATTTCAGCTTTCTTTCCAATTGAAGGACCGAAAAAACGAGTGTAAATTCTCGTGTAAGAGCTAGTAAACCTATCATGACAGTGCTTGCAAAACCTGAACTTTTGCACCACCGTCATTTTTACTCTTTCCCACACCAATATAATTTACTTCAGTTAGCAACCGTTTGCTTGCATCAATCTCTTCGGCAGCTGTTGGAGACCGATCTTCTTCAGTTTCTGTTGCAATTGTTTCTTTCCGTGTCAGTAGCATCTGGATTTAAAGTGTCCGGTATAGAGGATTGAGACCCAAAAACCATTTTTGTGAAGGATAAAAAAACATAGGAAGGGTGTACTACTGTACTGTGTAGGATAGTAGGAAATTATAGGAAAATAAGATAGATTGGCGAGAATCAAATGGTTATGGGTGTCCTTATATAGGATTAGAAACTTAAATGAAATTAATAAATTTTAATGATTTAATCCATTGAATGGTGTGTGAAATCATGTATCAGTATTGAGTGATTGGGGTGCGAAATCGCGTATCATCATTGATTTGAAATACAGAAGTCGATGACCCCAATTTCAAATACGATCGTTTATAAAAAATGTGGCCAATTTATGAAGTCGATTTCCAATACTCAAATTGAATGCTGAAATTGTCACTATAAAATTGATGGATGTCCCTGGTTGAAATTCGATACGTGAATTGAATAATTCGAATTCGTAATTGAATCACCAACTAGAACACAACCAATTGAAATCGATGTAGCTGTCGATCGCCGACTGGGAACGTCGAGGAATGGCGATTGAGAACGCCTTCGTACCCAATTGGGATCGAAACCGACCAGTTCGTAGATCGTAGGCATGTAAGCGAATCCTGTAACTATCCTAACCTATTAAGCTCAACCAATGTGTATCCAAAACCATCCTTTTCGACCCCGTGTCTGTTGTTAACCCAATCACACTTGAAAAGTGGAATTCTTCTTGTATGATAATTTAGAACCCATATCTCTTGTAGAACACCATAATAAAATGATTGAGCATAACTTTGCAGATGTGCATGTTGGTTGCCTCTACACTAACTCCATTATTCTTGTAATTTCTAGTTTCACGAGATTTTGTACGAAACAATTATACATTGATGTGGTATGCATCGTATTTCATCACCTCAGTGTGTGGGCCACGGGATATCTGTGACAACTCATCCCATATCGGTTGGTGAGGGGAACAAAACACTCCTTATAAGGGTGTGGATAACCTCACTTGGCATGAGGCCTTTTGGGTGGACTCGGGGTCGTCGTCCATGCCAAGAACAAAACCGTGAGGTTCGGGGTCGTGACCAAAGCGGACAATATCGTGTCATGGGTTCTGGGGCGTTACAGATGGTATCAGAGCCAGACCCGAACCGATGTGCACAAGAGGGCGTTGTGTCCTTGAGGGGGGATAGTGTAACAACTCGTCCCATACCAGTTGGTGAGGGGAACAAAGCACTCCTTATAAGGGTGTGGATAACCTCACTTGGTATGAGGCCTTTTGGGTGGACTCGGGGTCGTGGTCCATGCCAAGAACAAAACCGTGAGGTTCGGGGTCATGACCAAAGCGGACAATATCGTGTCACGGGTTATGGGGCGTTACAATATCTACCTCAACATCTCTTTAATAATTCCTTTATCGACGGCAAATTCTTTTCTCAACCTAAAATTCATTATAAGATTTAGACTTCACCTTAAAGGAAAATAATAGACCAAAAGTAACATTTTGTTAAAACATTTACCTAATTTCGTAACCATTTGCCAAACGTTTTAATATGCTCGTTCTATAACCACGCTTGTCGTTGAGCAGAATGTTGTTCATTAAATAAAAGTGATGTGGTGACTGAAAATAAATGATGAATGTCATATATATTACTTATTTGAAAATGTTAAAAATGAAAAGGTATATGAATAACTAATACTTACTTGATTTGAGGCTCAACTTCAGGTGTATTCTACATCACATAAAAATGCACTTTCGACAACTCCTTAAGACAAACTTGAATCAAATTACCGGCTGACAGCAGTTTTCCTTCATTAACTGAATTAGCATAATCACCACTGTCAAATGCATCATGCCTGTCAAGTGGAATACCAATTGTCTCCTTAGCAACATTCTCTTCGGCAATGCATACTTCTGCTTTGTTTGTGATTTGTAATAACCTTCGTACACATTTCGAATGGATACATCCATCTAAAGCATACAGGACCACATAATTTCACTTCTCGTGTAAAATGCAAGGTTAAATGAACCATGATATCAAAAAAGGATGGAGGAAAGTATTTCTCAAGCAAGCATAATGTCACACAAAGTTCTTCCTGCAATTTATCTAGCTCCTCCACATTGATTTCTTTGCTAGATATTGATTGGAAAAAGAAGCAAAGCCTGATAATAGCATATCTTGTGGCTTTTGTCATAATTAATGGTATCGCAATTGGCAAAAATTGTTGCATCAACATGTGATAGTCATGTGATTTAAGTCCATTCAACATCTGATCTTTTTGACTCACCAGGCTAGCAAAACTTGAACAATACCATTGTCGAACATGTATCTCGTATAATGTTTCAAAAAATTTTTCTTTTTTCCTCCTTAGTTAATGTGTATTATGCTATAGAGGTATTGTCTCGTTGCCTTGTGTCTTAGGTTCCAATTCTGGTCTTAGCCCAAAATGCACCAAGTCCATTTGAGCCTCCAATCCATCTTTCGTCTTTCCTGGCATGTGCAGTTAGGGATGTAAACGAGTCAAGCCAAGCTCGAGCTCGTCTCGTTTAATTTCATAAAGCTCGAGCTCATGTTCGGCTCGTTTCGAGCCTTATATATCACATACATTTTCTTAAACGTACATGAAATCTATACAGTGTCGAACAGAATTATAACGCCAATACATAAGGCGTCATTACCATATGTTTTATTTCTTCCAATAAGTGCTTTCCTTGTTCCCCCATTTGTCCTTGTTTCACCCATTTGACCTTGTTTTCATTCTCTTCATCGTGCCACCACTTTCCGTAGAAACTTGCAGAAATTCCCCTTTTGTATCCTTTATTCCTTTTCCCCATGAATTTTCTATGGATTTTCCCTCCTCATATATTTCTTCCCCACTCATAGTTGTCAGGGAACTATCCAAATCTTGTGTAATAACCGTAATTTCCGAAATTTACCAATAGTAAAACTTAAGTGATTGGTAATATAAAATTTGGGCTTTCATATTCTCAAGGCTTAGAATATGGAGTTGGGCTTTTAGGGCCCATGTATATATATGAATTAGGGCTCCTTTTCCTCATTTCAAGGGAGAGTGAAAAGGTGTAGTGTGTGTTTTGGGAGGCTTCGTGAAGGAGCATTTGGGAGAAATCAAAGCATTGGTGTGTGTGTGGGTGAAGTTCTTGGGAGAGACATTGAAGAAGAAAGAAGACTACTAGTTGGGCACTTTGAATCAATTGGAAGTATCTCCATGAGGTATGCCATTCATCTCTTTGATTTAGACCTCCATTAAAGGAGTTTATCAATTGTTTTGTTAAGATTTGATTATCTAGGTACTTCATTTGATTGGGTTTTTGTTGGATAATGATTGGATTGAAATCAATGATTTATTACATCTTATTTCTTATTTATTTAGTTGGGTTTGATGCAAATAATTAGGGGATGGGTTAGCGTATGGTTGATTTGATGAAAAACCCCTTTATGGGTGATTTTGCATAAAATACATTGTAGAATTGGTGTTTAATCCATAAATATTCTTGGGTTTTGATTTCATAATGATAGAATATGATTTGGGATTGATTTGGGGTTTTTGGGTTTCTTTTAGTTGCTGTCTAGATCTTGTAAAAATCGTATTAAATCGCTCGTACTTCGGTTTGAGGCATGTAATATGTCCCTGGAACCGTATCGACGTCCTCAACAAACTGTATGTTTTAAGGAAGAGCTGTTTCGGACTGTAATAAGGTCAAAATTTGAGTTTAGTAGCACAACTCAATTCTATGACGGGATTTATTAGTAAGTTTTCAAAATTTTGTATAAAATTAGTCTTAAATCCGTTTTGGATGATTCTTAGTGGGCTGAAAAAGTTAAAGGATTGTTTAAATATTTTGTTTAGAGTTCTTTAATTGATTTAGTGGTTCAGAATGATTTATCTAGGTAATAAGAAAAATGCGCAAATCGGATGAAAATATGTTAACTTAACCTAACGAGGCGAGTTCCTATAAAATGTTTATAAATGTTTTTAATGTGTTGAAGATGGTTTAATGTTATCTGTTGATGTTTGAACTCGAATTGAACGCATGCATGCGTATTGTATTTATAAATGCTTCAAATGTTTTCATTTTACTTTATCTATATGAAATGTGATACATGATTAATGTGATTGATTATGTGATGGGCGGGAGTTGGTTGTACAGAGGTGGGTATTAATACTATGGGATGCATGGACTTGGTCCCTTAGTTAAATCATATGGGATGCATGGACTTGGTCCCTACATGATCTTTTGGGCGTGTCATGAATTCGTTTCATACACGTGGGTAATTGCCATATGGGATGCATGGACTTGGTCCCGGCATGTTTAGGCCACTGTGCTCCCTCTCGATCCTTGTTATTTTGGTGTGCTATTAGGCCGTATGGGTGGATTTGAATTGTTTGATGATTTCATTGAAATATAGGGAATTCACTAGACCTTACGGTCTAACCATGTTTTTTTTCAAATATTTTAAAACCATTTTCAGAAAAAGGTTTAACAGCCGGGTCTTCAAAAGGAAAGAGGGAAGATTTAAGGTTCGATTCGAATTGACGAATATAGAGACCCGAGTTACTAGTTTAGTTGTTATACAGTTTTGGTCGAATAACTTATACTTTTATTAGAACTCTCAATTGTTAGTTGCACTTTATGTCACCTAAACATATTTGTCGGATTTACCCACTTGACATTGTGGTAACCGTTTTGGTCGAACTTTTTATTCTTAATATGATTGAAGGATTTATTGAAATGTGGGTTGTTACATCTTGTGGGTGATCATATGGTAGATACATTCTATGCTTTCCTGAGAAGGGAAGTCTAACGCACTGAGTTTTACTTCCAACACACTACACAACCTTTGTATCCTCTATAAGGGCAACCACATAGTGTACCAAGACCAGGGTAATCATTTATTGTCCATAAAACAATTGCAAGCAAAGTAAACATTTCTTGTGTATGTGCATCATGGGTTTCAACACATGTCTCAAGTAAAAGTTGAAGATCGTCAACCAAAGGTTCTAGAAAAACATCGATGTCGTTACAAGGCGTACCTGATATTAGCAATGCCAACATGATGAACTTTTTTTCATGGATAACCACAGGGGAAGATTGTAAATCACGGTTAAAACGGGCCGTACATTATGATGTTTGTTTCCTCAATTTACATTAACTCCATCTGCGGAAATGCCTAGTCATAAAACTCTTGGATCATTAGCTATTTCAGGGAACCTGTGATTTATTTCCCTCCATGCCTAAGAGTCTGCTGGATGGCACAAAACACCGTTTATTTTTCTTCTTGTCTTATGCCATAATAAATCCTTTGCTAGGATCTTTGTTTCAAAGAGGTGTTTCATCCTCAGAATGAAAGGAAAGTACCACAGGACTTTTGCGGGAACATTTTCGTACAACTTTCCTGTCTTGTCATCCACTTTCCACCTTTATTTGACACACCTAGGACACACTTTGAAATCCTTGTACTCATTCGTATAAAGAACACAGTCGTTAATACATGCATGTATCTTTGTATACCCTGAACCCATTGCTTTCATTTTTTTCTTAGCCTCATATGTACTTCCCGTCATTTCATCACTTTCAGGGAGCATTTTTTTTAACAAAACTAGTAGTTCATTGAAGAACTTTTTAGATGCTCCGTACTTACTCTTCAAGTTAAACAATTCAACTATTGCAGATAACTTGGTAAAGTTGGGACATTCTTTGTATAGTGGCTTTTCAGCATCTTCAAGTAACTCCTAAAGATGTCGCGTACTTTGAGAAGAAAGCTGCCCTAATGAGGAAAAAGGAAAAGGGTGTAGCTATACTGGTTGAGGAGGAGAACTGGGTGTGCGAGGAAGAGAGCTCAGATGAAGAGGATCATCTTGTTAGAGGACACTGTCTGATGGCAGACTTTGAAGGACCTGGTGACATCGGTCCTAGCACTCGCTACGACAATGATGCGTTTGAGGTATCCTTTATTCCAGATCTAACTGATAGTTTAACGTTGTTAGAAGCTAAAATTTGTGAACTTGAGAGAGATAACTCTCATCACGAAATTTAGAATCGACAGTGCTGTGTATAAAAGATCTCTCGAGGATACGACACTGTGTTATAACAGAGAAGTACTCGAGTTTGGCATCAGAGAGACAAATTTAGCAAACAAAACATTGTCTCTTTAAAACTCTCATGACAAATTTAACAATAGTCATGGAGAACTCAAGCTCAAACTTCAATTGCTTTCGGAAGAAAGAACCAAACTTTTTACGAAAATCAAAGTGCTTGAGGACAACAATTTCAAAACAGGTCAATCTGAACAGACTCTGAGTATACTCACCATGCATGCCAACAACAATCCTTTATATCATGCCAAACCCGGACTAGGACATGTAGAAAATCACGTTCTAGAAAAAGCACCTTCCAACCTGTACAACTTTGATGATATGGCCGCGTCCAAACCTAAACCAGCCTTTGTAGGAGGACATGTCATTGAGGAATTTGTTAGACAGACTGTCACTTTTAGCGAAGTCATTAATGGTGAGACCATCACTAGAACCACCAGCCTATCAAATAGTTCCACTAGCAGTCCTCGCACCAGTCCCGTTGCCAAAGGACCCATTTTCTGGCCTGCTAGAGATCCAAACAACACCGATCCTACTTGGGAAGGCATTAAGGCCAGAACTCCAAGTGTAGCAATGCCACCAATAAACTATGTCGATCTGAACTCTAGCTATGACACTAGGGTAATTGAACTATCTAAGGAGACCTTAGTTATCCCTCCCGTGGATGTTTCCGCAACTAAGAGTCCCGACCTAGTTGAGCTAGAGAAAGAAGTCTTTGGACTTAGGTTGAAAGTCTAACACCCCAAATTTCCCAAACAGTATATAACATGCATAACAACAATTCCCAGTGATCTAACGCAGCGGAATTAATTATCAAACTCAAAACCTGGCATTCAAGCCCAAAAACAAAAATCCATCACAAC
The DNA here is from genome assembly GCA_030169165.1 of Centaurea solstitialis. Classification (NCBI taxonomy): domain Eukaryota; kingdom Viridiplantae; phylum Streptophyta; class Magnoliopsida; order Asterales; family Asteraceae; genus Centaurea; species Centaurea solstitialis. Next base: position 50,888,256 of record CM058043.1, read on the forward strand.
TCAAAGGTATTGACAGTGGAACAACCCTCCACAGCTGAGATACACTAAAACTAATGACCATCTATCGGATATCCAAAGTTGGCCTCTCATCTAACTCTGATCCTTCTCACTTCCCTTCAAGGATGCTTCTCTACGAACTTCCCCTGAAAATGTTTAAAAAGGTTTTGAAAGCCAGGGTTAGACCGAAAGGTCTAGTGAATTCCCACAAAATAGTTTAAACAACAGTTCCGGCCCGCTGGCTATATATCAAGTTAAAACCCACTGAATGTGTGCAGAAAAAGAAATGAATACAGTCCAGGCCCAGTCCAGGTCACCTGACAATAACTCCCAAGGGACGTAGTCCCGACGTACCCCCAAGTGGAGGATCAGACCAAATGGTAAACTCCCAAGGAACGCGAGGTTCCAAGGTACCCAGTGTCCATAGTGCATCACATCACTCAAATCATCACATAATTACCATTTTAAGCATGCATTAAATGTAATTCATCAGTTATCACATTTACCACAAAATCAGTATAATATCATCATCAAAACATTTCGCAAACCGAATGGATACATTTGAAAAGCGGTAAAAAGCAATTGATTCATTTCAGGCAAGGGAACTCACCTGCCGCTGACTCCCGTCAAGTAGCCTAAGCTGTCTTAAGCGCACCCTAACTCAAAATCCTATATGGAAAACTCAATGTGAAAAACGTCGACGTGGAAAACCGATGTGGAAAACCGACGTGGAAAATCGATGTGAAAAACCGACGTGGAAAACCGACGTGGAAACCGATGTGGAAAACCGCAAGGTCAAAATAACGGTTTAACTTAGCCGAATTCCCGACTCGGAAATTATAGATTTCCAACTCGGGAAAGGCATTGGGAACCAAAACCTCAATAGAAAATCCCAATCCGGGAATCATGAATCTCGATGTGGAAAACATGAGCCCCAATGTGGAAAACGTGAACCCCAATGTGGAAAACATGAACCCCAATGTGGAAAACATACCTTAGCTGAAAAAGATGATGGTGTTGATGATCTCTTCACACACCCAAAACACACACTTTACACTCTAAGAATGATTTCCTAAATGTCTAAAAATTTAAGGTTTAAGGCTATATATATATAGCATAGGCTTCGGCCAAGCCCATTCTCAATGTGGAAAAATCCCAACTCAATAAAACTTTGAAAAATCTACCAAATCAACCCTCTTTTCACAAATTCTTCTCAATTTAAGAAATTAACCAAGTACTTTCCATTAAACTTGTAAATTTGAATTCACGGTTATTACATCTCTCCCCCCTTAAAAGAATTCCGTCCTGGAATTCATTTGGTAACAGGTGATGATACTTTGCTCTCATTTCTGATTCCTGCCTCCCAAGTGCACTCTTATCCCTTATGGAACTTCTATCATCCGACCTGAGCTCACTGTCGACCTACACTCAATTCTTTAACACTTACGTTTGCCGTAGCAAGATTTCCTAGTCAATCTCGACAAATTCACAAATTTCATCCCCCCTCACTTAACCGGAGCAGGTAACAGTTCTCCCACCATATTATTATGATCAACATACCTTTGAACATCAACTTCTAAATCATAGGTACACAAAACCATCTTTCTTAAACTCTCCCTAGCAGTTCATTCATTTGTCAAATATCTCTCTATAGTGTAGTCCCACGTTCATTGGGTCAACAACCCAAGATTCTCATCTTATCTTACTCACTTATGTCGACACAATACCTCATTCCTTACGTTATCCCGACAACTTACTCTTTCATCAATATTTACCATCCAACACCAATCAATAATGCCTTTGTCACAATTCACGATCTATACCTAACTAAGCATTTCCATGGTATTTCCTTCCTTCAACAAACCACCCGACCGATTCAATTCAGACGTTTTAGTCCGAATATAACATACATTCCCCACTTCCTAATAAGACCGATAACTTTAATAGTATCCCTTTATGTGCAATACGTACTTGACACTTCCAAATAAACTTCACTCCACAACAAAACATTCCCCAATGAAACATACAACATCCCTATAGTTGCCCTAGGAATTTAAAGTATACCCATTCAATTACTTATTGTGACCAAGGATCACAAAAGTTCTTCCTTTTAGTAGTCATTAACCAACACTTTAATCTTCCATAAAACAGCCATGCCATAACACCAACCTAACTTCAACATGTATTTATACATGCCACTATTGGGAATTTCTCGAATCTTTCAAGTAAGAGTTCACGTCTACGTGCATCCCGCAATCGCATCATAACACAATGCTTACTAGCAATTGAAACACAATACCACCATTTATCAAGTAATCACTATAATGCAACATCTCTCACAACGAACACATACAAAATTTACCTGAGTATACAACAGATAATGCCTTCCCCCACTTAATTTAACTCTTCAATACACAGATGACAAACACTTTCTATTGACATGAAAATGCCATCAATAGATTCACATATCTACTAACCAGAAACTTCGCACTACCGGAAGAATGTCACACCTCTAGTGCCCAATAATAATAACCTTCCTACTAATTTCCTCGGTATTCCCAAAGAACACCCCAACACTCCTGCTAAAATTCACTTCACAACATCATCACCAAATACTCTTAGTTAACCAAAGATATACAATACTCCCACCCAATGGCTCATCTCTACCACAAAACAATGCATAATTCTTTCTCTAGGCCGTTTACCACACGTATGGGTAAAATAATATTATCTCCCGACTTTAACTTCCTCGAATTTAGATGAACCACAAAACCACGATCATCTCAGTTACCCGAGAGGGTTTTCATTCTTACAATTTTCCACTAGGTCAAGAAGAGTATGCACCTAAAGTTGCTCGAACTTAATACTGGATGACAACTCACTAATACACATTCTCATACGGTATAATGTTAGATCTTAGGAGCCCTTTAGTCTGAGCACCTCATTCGATCACCTTATTTGTTCCAATCACGAAAACATAAGACATGCTCCAGGAGTTGTCTCACCGGGACTTAAGCTCTAAGTTGCACCCTCTAACTTCTTTTTCGAAATGAACTACGACACAGGGAGATCACATGTTACCAAAGACAATTCATAAATGTGGCTCTGCATAATTCTCTCTTACTTTCCAAACTTCCCACATCTAATCTACTTCCTTAAATTCAATAAAGTATATTCACGTGCTTAATAACAAGAGGATTCTTTCCCAACCAAGGAATACTGCATTTCTTCAACTCCACCCTTTTGACTTCAACAATAAGTCAAAAAGAATAGGATACGTTATTCTTATCCCCTGACACTAGCCGAACATCTTACACATATACCCCATGCTTGACGATTTCGGATAAATTATCAGAAATTCCAAAAGCAAAGTTTACGTTCACTCTCATCTTATAACTACAATATAACCACCATATTACCTCAAAACAAACTCTCATATAGCCGCCAACTTGCATGTCTAATCCAATATAACACATGCCTTGACGTCAGCTAACAATTAAAATCTTTATGTTTATTTCTTACTCATACTGGTATTGTCTTATTGATACTAGTCACAACCCATACATTCCAAGAAAAGTCACCTCAAATATAAATGAACCACCAAATCGTGTTCAACCACAATTACTTAATCAGGTCTTCCTCCCTCACGGTTCTTCGTACCCTCTTAATGACATTTAGATCGTGAGGATAATAAGGTATATCCCTTTTCAGACGAAAATATCCAGTGTGCACTTACTGATTTGCACAAAATGCATTGCTCCCAACAAACATCAAATTTCGGGAAAAGATCACCCATTCCAGCTTAGTAGTCTCTTACTTTCGTAATGTTTACTTAACACACTCAGTTACCAAATCCAGCACAAATTCTGTCCTAGCTGCCCCTTTACGACTTTAAATGAACTTGGTAATAAAACCACTTCAAAATCACCACTCTTGTTATAGTTTTCTAGCATCAATCTCAACAGTCTATCGTATACCCTATCGTCCTTGCATAGTGATGTTTCCTTAACATTCACAGGTTCCCAAGGAAGCTCTCTATTTTCACACATCTCAAATGTAACCTTGTGATAACTCATTCAAACCCATTAAACACAAGACCTAATTGGTACATGGTCTAACACTGGCATGCTTCAAACTCTGGCTCGATGCCGTTCACACCCTGCTTAATCATTTCACCACTTTTCTTTGAACGAGAACACCAAGGCCGGAAATCGACCCTCCGTTGCATTTTCTCATCCCTAAATCATGATCCATGACCTAGCGAGTTTATAGCCTTCATGCACGCTGACACAATAACAAAATTTCATTTTACACCCCGAGCAGTAATTTAGGTGTTAAGTATAACTTCATTCTCATGGATCACAAGGATCAATCACACACAGAATTGTGCCAAAATGAACAATACATTTTAAAAGAATTCCTCACATACGCCCTTTAAAACACAAAGTAAATCGCTTACCACAAGGGAAATCAAACGACTCTTAAACTGGTTGGTTGGACAATTCCGTATCCGACCCAACTTCTAGTAAAACAAAATTCGACTTCTTGTTTCCATAAATGTAATAAGCTTCATCATCTAAGAAGTGAAATCTTAACACTTTTCGTTTGCAAAACTTTATCATGTAACAACTTAAGTTTATGTATTTATTTATCCAAAACACACTGGCACGTGCTTGAACATCCTTAAAACCAGAACCTACGAAGCATACACATATACTTGAGTAAAAGATTTTACGACTCATTTAAAATAAAAAACACAATGCATGAAAGCACTTTTATGTTGAAGGCTACTCGCTCTAACTAGGTCAGTCTCTTGCATCCACCGAAATCTTACAGTCAATGTTTTAACAATACTTCAACGGTTCAAGCCCTTCACACTTTTCGCAAGTTCAGGGTTTTCACTAATGAACACACCCAAATAACATTCTTGGACAATTTTTAGACGAATCACTTAACTCACGACCTACATAGATCAACGATCTTCATCATACTCCAGTATACCCCTAATTCATAACAATTATCGACGCGGTTCTTTCTTAACCAACCTTTTGACTAACTGTCAACTCTCAAGGAAATACTCTCCCCTAGAACTCAATCATGAGCTGATGTACTCAATATCTCCATGTAATTATCATACGAACTCCTCATAATGACGACTTGCTACGATTAGATATCTCAAGAATTAGGCATCCATCCCAAATAAGGTCAAAAGTTTCTAATCACTACGAACAGTCCACATTCTATAACATACGCTCAAAAGGTATAACATTCAACGTTATCTTCCGCGATACATAAAACCGTTAGGATTAGCGGAAGGTTAGATCTCACTAATTGTCATTACACCATTAGTTAACTTAACATAACTAATCAAGTATCTTCGACCCACATGGGTAAATACCCGGACAATCAGTTACATTGTAAACACATTTTTATTCAAAACATGAAATTACTACACCTGGAGCTATCTCCCACATCATACCAGAAATAGTGTGACTAACGTAATGCTAGCTGTTACTAACCTCTGCATCTAAGCCACTCACCAAAACAAAAGTGATCAAGCATGCTCACGTACCTGTAAATTCCTATTAACACTGGCCAGGTGCTAATTTGAATTTACCTTACATGAGATCCTCGATACCATCATTGAGTACTTTAACAAGCATGACTCTCTTATGGTCTTCCTATATCTCAGCTGTGCCCCAATCCTATAGTTTAAGACTAGGCCCAATCCTAGTCACCTAATTCACTTAAACTAGTGCTCTGATACCAATTTCTAACACCCAAATTTCCCAAACAGTATATAACTTGCATAACAACAACTCCCAGTGATCTAACGCAGCGGAATTAATTATCAAACTCAAAACTTGGCATTCAAGCCCAAAAACAAAAATCCATTAGTGATAACTCAAACGTATTGACAGTGGAACAACCCTCCACAGCTGAGATACACTAAAACTAATGACCATCTATCGGATGTCCAAAGTTGGCCTCTCATCTAACTCTGATCCTTCTCACTTCCCTTCAAGGATGCTTCTCTACGAACTTCCCCTGAAAATGTTTAAAAAGGTTTTGAAAGCGAGGGTTAGACCGAAAGGTCTAGTGAATTCCCTCAAAATAGTTTAAACCAGAGTTCCGGCCCGCTGGCCATAAATCAACTTAAAACCCACTGAATGTGTGCGGACAAAGAAATGAATACAGTCCAGGCCCAGTCCAGGTCACCTGACAATAACTCCCAAGGGACGTAGTCCCGAGGTACCCCCAAGTGGCGGATCAGACCAAATGGAAAACTCCCAAGGAACGCGAGGTTCCAAGGTACCCAGTGTCCATAGTGCATCACATCAGTCAAATCATCACATAATTACCATTTTAAGCATGCATTAAATGTAATTCATCAGTTATCACATTTACCATAAAATCAGTATAATATCATCATCAAAACATTTCGCAAACCGAATGGATACATTTGAAAAGCGGTAAAAAACAATCCATTCATTTCAGGCAAGGGAACTCACCTGCCGCTGACTCCTGTCAAGTAACCTAAGCTTTCTTAAGCGCACCCTACATATATATAGTACCTATCAAAAAACTCGAATTTCAACTGATAATCTTAATTAAATACGTTCTATTATAGACTAACTCAAAATCCTATATGGAAAACTCAACATGGAAAACCTCAACGTGGAAAACCCAACGTGGAAAACTTCGACGTGGAAAACCGACGTGGAAAACCGATGTGGAAAACCTATGTGGAAAATCGACGTGGAAAACCGATGTGGAAAAACGACATGGAAAACCGACGTGGAAAACCGACGTGGAAAACCGGAATGTCAAAATAACGGTTTAACTTAGCCGAATTCCCGACTCAGAAATTATAGATTTCCAACTCGGGAAAGGCATTGGGAACCAAAACCTCAATAGAAAATCCCAATCCGGGAATCATGAATCTCGATGTGGAAAACATGAGCCCCAATGTGGAAAACATGAACCCCAATATGGAAAAACATGAACCCCAATAAGGAAAACATGAACCCTAATGTGGAAAACATGAATCCCAATGTGGAAAACATGAATCCCAATGTGGAAAACATACCTTAGCCGAAAAAGATGATGGTGTTGATGATCTCTTCAAACACCCAAAAGACACACTTTACACTCTAAGAATGATTTCTAAAATGGCTAAAAGTTTAAGGTTTAAGGCTATATATATAGCATGGGCGTGTACCAAGCCCATTCTCAATGTAGAAAAATCCCAACTCAATAAAACTTTGAAAAATCTACCAAATCAACCCTCTTTTCACAAATTCTTCTCAATTTAAGAGATTAACCAAGTACTTTCCATTAAACTTGTAAATTTGAATTCACGGTCATTACAAAAAGCCATGGATCTAGATGCATGTCAACATAAAGTCTTGAATCTCAAAGTCATTATCTCTAAAAAGAACAACTTGATTGACACTCTGGCAAAAGACTTACTCGAAGCTAACACCGAGAGAATTAGGCTTTCTTCAGAATGGGAGAACGCAAACTCTTCATTCACAGTTTTCAAAATCAAATATGCGGATCTTCAAAAGCAACTCATCATCCAAAAGGTTTTTAACGAAATGGAAAAGGAATTCTTTTATGAAAATGAGATGATGTATGCACAAACTTTTGCAAATCAAGATGTTCAAATCGCTCGTTTAAAAAGAAAAGTATCTCTGTTAGATGATTTTAATTCTTGGGATTCTGAAGATGTTGAAACACCTTTCTTGATGTGACCAAACCTAAGCTTGAGTTAGAACCAAACGTTAAGTATGATGTGAGGGTGTTTTTAGAACCAGGCGATGATCCTTCTGGTTTTATTCCAAAGAAAAAGAAGTCTGTGCCTTCTAAACCTGAGATGTCTACTGAGACACAAGCATCAGGTTCTGAGAAAATTAAACCTAAGGGTGAAAAAGGTGCAGGTACTGACAAGGAGAAGTTAGTTAAGCCTCACACACCAAAGGGACTCCAGAACCAAAATTCAAACTCTAAAGATGCTCTTGCCTAAGTCAAACCCATTAAAGGTCTTGACTTTAATTCCAGTACTTTCGAAGTGGGTAAGAATTCTCGGGTAAAACCAAATCGATCTTTAACTTCCGCAAAACCTAATTTTTCCAAACCTTCATTTGGAAAAGGTGGCAAATCCATTTCTGCTAAACCGTCCTCTAACTCACACCATGCTTTTAATGCAGATGGGAGAAGGAATGATGGTGGAAAGAATGTGAAGCCACCTGGAAGTGATCATCAAAGAAGGAACAACCAGTTTACCGCTTTCCCTAAGAGGCATGGTCCTAGCCATGTGGGTTTAGGCCATGCCCCACCTAGTGTAGGAGTTTATTCGAACATGTCTGTAAACCGTAATAAAATTTTGAACAATGTTTTTGATGCTTTTAAGAATGACATGTGTTCTATGTTTGATAATCTCTTGCGTAATGGTGTGGCAAATTCTTTTCATGCTTATAATTTAAATGTCAATTCTCGAAAGAGAAAAGGAAAAAAAAAGGAAAGTCAAATTCCTCTCCTTCAGTGAACTCCCCTGCGCCTAAGGAGAAATCCAAAAATGGGTCCCTAAACAAGCTTGATTTGTTTGCAGATCAGTCATGTGTCGTACATCGACTCCGGAGCTTATAGACACATGACTGGACACAGGTCCTTCCTTTTCAACTAATTTGAAAGGTTTGAGGGCTACATTAAAACAGCAGAGAAAACTCCAAAAAGAATCATGGGTTATGGGAGCATCACAGATGGAAGGTACATCATCAAGGATGTACGGTATGTTGAGGGATTAGGGTACAACATGTTCAGCTCTAGCCAATTTTGTGACAATGGCTATTAGGTTAAACAGTTTTTGTACGGAAGCTCAGTTAACGATGAAGACGGTAATGTCGTTCTTAGTGCACGAAGAACAGGGAATTTGTATACAACCGTCTTTAGATCCATTCCTCAAACACATACTCAGTTTGAAGCACTATCTCAATCAGTAGATGCGATCTGTTTGCTCACCAAAGCTTCAAAGGAGGACAGTTGGCTGTGGCACCGGACGTTATGCCAACAGAATTTCAAAGATATGAACAAGCTGGTTTCGAAGCGTCTGGTTAGTGGATTACCTGAAACACGTCTTTCAAAGGACACTTTGTGTTCCGTGTGTGAGCAAGGAAAGATGAAAAGAAGCTCTCATCCTCTAAAGATGGAGACCAACTGCAAAAATCCACTGGACATGATTCACATGGATCTGTGTGGACCAATGAGAGTCGAGAGCTTAGCGAGAAAGAACTACATGTTGGTTCTAATCGATGAATTCTCTCGGTTCACATGGTTTGAGTTCTTACGAGCCAAATTTGACACTACCGATCGGATAATTGCCTTCATCAAGCGAATCCAAATTCTTTTGGGTCACAAGGTGAACTCACAATAAGGTTTTAAGTTATGCAAGTGGAACATCCCCCACGGCCGAGATTCTAAGAGTTAGGTAACAGAAATAAGACTATCGCCGCTACACTAAGCGTTCACCTTCTCTTTCCCCTTAGGTGCACGATCTCTTCCTAAAAATGTTTTAAAGTTTTGAAAACGTGGGTTAGACCATAAGGTCTAGTGAATTCCCCCAAAACAGTTTATTCACAAATCCGGCCCGCTGGCCTAATTTCAAAACATTTAATCAGGCAAATGTGTTGCGGACAAAGAAAAACCCCGTCACTTAGTGATATTCAGTTCAGGCCCATCCGGCGCCTAACAATAACTCCCAAGGGACGTAGTCCCGAGGTACATGTAGTTCCAAGGTACCTAGTATCCTTAACGCAACACATCTATCAACAAAATAATTCATACATTACCATTTTAAGCATGCTTAATCGTAATTACCGTTTCACAACATATTATCATAGAATTCAACAAGCATTTATCAAAAACAGAATGGGCGTTTTTAAATACAGTTAAAGAAATCATCCCATTCAACTAAGCACTCTAACTCACCTGGTTGGTGATCTGAAAGCACTACAAAACTCTCCCAAATAGCTCGCCTACAAGTAAACGATACAATTAACTCTTAAATAACATAACTCCCCAAATCAATGCTCTAAGTCCCAAAAGCCCAATCTTAACGTGACAATATTCTTATCGGAACCCAGTCGGGATCCAGTTGAGTCGGAATTTCCCCTAGTCGGGACCTAGTTGAACCCAGTCGGGTCGGCCTGAATTCCGAGTCGGGAAACTCAACTGGCTGAGTCAGGAAACCGAATCCCGAGTCGGGAAGCTCAACTGGCCGAGTCAGGAAACCAAATCCCAATTCGGGAAAACGGGATTTTTGAACAAAACAGCCCCCAAAGCACCCAAAAACTCAGATTTCAAATATCCAACAGTCTATTTGAGTCTCCTAATTGTACCAACTAACATCAGACTCTAAATATAACAATTAAAATCAGTAAAAGGAGAAAAAACTTACTTGATGACGACACATTTGCTTAATCAATCAATAACCACTTTGATTTTTCTTTCTTCTCCTTGCTTCTTCTTGAAACCGCACACACACACATACACGCACTACCCTTGCAATAATTTCTTCCAAATGAGAAGAATTGCCCTAATCTCGAGTATTTATATCATGGGCCCAATGCTCAAGGCCTTTGAAACTTTCCCTTCAAATAGTTTAGGCCCAACAAACTAGTTATTATAATTCATATTGATTCCTATACTTTCAAAGGCTTTCCAATTTAATCCTCAATGTTAATACAGGTATGAGTTACATAAGCTGAAAAAGTTCGGCTATTACATCACCTCCCCGTTAAGAGAATTCCGTCCGCGGAATTCCTTCATGGAATAGTAGCGGGTACTTCGCCCTCATCTCAGGGTCTGTCTTTCACATGGTTCCTTGTCCCCTTTGGAATTCCTATCGGACCATGTTGTAACACACTTACAATATTTATTGGAATTGCTTCTGCTAATAGTAACCATTGCATGACCAACAATCACCGTAATAAGTCTACGTTATCAACCAGCAATCTCGTCCGTTATCGTCTATCTAGCACAAAAGGTATGACATATTATGAATCATGTAAACTCCATCTCATCTTTGTTTTCCCATCTCACTATTTAGACAATACTTCTAAAAATTATCCCTCTTTGTACATTATCACCAATCCAATTGAAACGTAACTAATACACACATTCAGGTTCTCATTCCAGTCTCACATCATCTTGCCATTTTGAGTCAAACTTCTGTTTCTATTTATCAAAAAGAACAAGTGTCCGATCTCATTCCAAACTACTCTCAATCGTCTTAACATTAAATGTCAACTCATTTAGAGCAACTTACCATTAGAATTAAGCCTAAGACCCCACGATCTTACAATTTGAGCACCACATTGATGTCCTTTACTTGCTTCCTTCCAGGGTATGGGTGACAAACTAACACAAAACAACCCCCTTTATACGCTTCAACTTTAGATCAAATGGACATTTTTCTTTCTTTCCCATACTTGGCTTCAAACACACATATAGTAACTCGACAGGTAATCCATACTCTAACAAGAATAGATTCTCAAACAAAATCCATGATTTTTTTATGTCGTTTGCTAGCTTTCTTACTTCTAGTTCTCCCACTTAATCTATCACATTACATTCAAGCATCAGCCGATAAGAACATCATGCACTTAGCAGTATTACTTCACTTTCGTATACTCTAGTATATGGCAACATATTAAGTTAATCACGTCCAATCGAACGGTTTCTGCCACATTTCTCACTTGTGTTGGTCACTCTGATCATATTACTAGTATACTCACTACCATAACGCACGACCAACTAAATACTTCCTTAGCAAAATTATGTTATCTATATATTAAAATTACTTCTTATTCAAGGAATACTTCAACTTCAACTCTTCATGAAAACATAAGACATGCTCCCTAACTGACTCACTAGGATTCAAGCTCTAGGTTGCCCCTAGCTCTCTCTAGAAATTAAACTATGATACAAGGAGTTCACATATTGCCAAAGACAATTCGTTAATGCGACTTTGGATATTTCTATCTTACTTGCCAAACTTCTCACCTTTGGTCTACTTCCTTAATTTCGATGAGTTATATTCATGTGCTTACCCACATGAGACTACTCATGCAACGATGCTCATTACTCCTTTTCGTACACTCTAATGGATAGCAATACCTTTATATCTATATGTACAAAGGAATGATGTTGTCACACTTCCTGCTTGTAGAAATCATGTCCATTACCCTAATACCATAATTACTACTTCCACCATCACATGTTATTTTTGCTTCTAATAAAGTTTGTCTGGCCATAAGAATTCGTTCATAACATAGAATACTCCAGCTCTTCAACTACACCCTTACATCTTCATCAAAAAGTCAAAACTAATAAGTTACTATATTCTTATCGTCATTTGCTGGAATAGGATAGTTCTATCCACCAACTCGTCATACCCACGAAGAATATTGGTTCCTCCTTCAAGTGGTCACTAGTTACCACTCGTTCTTCCTTTCCCCCAGTTAACGATCTCTTGATACCAACCAAACGTCTATTCACCTAATCAACATGTCTTTTTCTTTTGGATAATTTATCATCAATTTTTTAAGTAGGATTCATGCTTACTGTCATATCGTAACAATAACACAACCACCACTTTACCTCAAAACAAGTCCTCATCGTGCCACCAACTTGCATGTCTAATCCTGACATAATATGCCATTATCATGACCTCACAACCAGTATACCATAATGTCACCCTTCAGTAAAAAAAATCTTCACATTTATTTCGTACCCATAATGGTATTGACACCTTCATACTAGTCACAATTCATACATATGAAAGAAGGTCATCTCATAACTCTGGCTTTCTAAATTCTAACTGAACCACCAAAGCGTGTTTAACCAATTGCAAGAGTCTTCTTGGAGGTGGGTTGTAAAGTGGGAGTGCTCCCTTTCACGTATCTGGGATTCCCCATCAGGACTTCAATGTCTAAAGAGTCCGCTTAGAAGAATCTTTACGACAAGTGTCATTCGAGATTGTCCGATTCGAAAACTAAAACTCTTTCGTTCGGTGGAAAAATTACATTATGTATGTCAGTTCTTGGAAGCCTTGGCGTGTTTCTCTGTTCATTGTATAAGTCTCCTAATGGTGTGCTTAAAAATCTTGAAAGCTTGAGAATGAAATTCTTTTGAGGTAGGATGGTTGATTGCCGAAAGATACCTTGGGTAGCTTGGGAAAAGATTATTAACGACTGGAAAAAGGTTCGGAATGGGGAGTGATGTGGTAATTATCATACATAAAAAGCGAAACAAGTTTTAACCTCTAAAAGCCGAGCCACTGTCTTACCACATATACAGGCAAGCGTACCTGATCGTGAGTAATATAGTGTAGGAAAGTCCAGGTATCGTATCTACCACTGGGAACGGTCAAGTTTACGTAGACTATTAATCTTGATTAGTTTAATTAACCTAAAGCTTTGGGGGGTTTTATGAAAAAGGTTTAATTAATTAAAAGACAACTAAATTAACTAAGAAGCTAAGAAAGCGAATAAAGGTTGTTTAAAACTATAAAGACGAAAACAGTAGTACTTATCATGGTACAGTGAATCCCTAAGTGGATGATTTAAACAGGCCAAAGGTTTGGTTGTTTTGGTTATTGTAGGAATTTAAGTCTAGGACACCCTAACATGTGATGACTATGGCTATCAACTAGGTTTTTGATCCTCCTAGTGCCAATACATAGACTGTTTGTCAAGCAATCTAGTATCAGTCACCCAATCCTATCTCTATTGCACGGTATTCTACTAACTGGTCGCTCTCGGTCCGAGTATCCACCTAACACAACTCTCCGGTTAACGAAGGGACGGTCAAGAAAGGTTGATTATCCTAACGGAGTCTATCTATCTTGGTCCAACAGATACACCCAACCAACGAGTTCAAATAACCATACAATATGAATCAGATCGGAACCATAACATACATTCAATGAACCAAAAACAAACCAATAAACATTAAATCATAAAATCATCATCCACAAGGTTCATCGACCACAATAAGTACCACTATAAATGAAAGGATTATGTGCAAGACAGTAATTAGGATCACTATGTCCAATGTTATAAGACACTAGTGGGTCACACTGCTACACACCCAACCCGAGACCTATTGGATTTATCGTGTGGAAATAATTAATTAAGTTTAATTATTTAATAGAGAGAAAGGAATAAATAATAAATTGTTTATTTATTATTTATCAGATAAATATAATTACTTGATTAACAAGTTTGAGTTAATTAAGGAAATTATTGTGGATAGTTATTTATGGATTGGGATTCTTAATATGATTACCATAATTACCTATATAAATATAGGGTTAGGGTAATAGAATTATAACACTGATTTCATAATTACTTTCTCGCCAAGAATCCCAAACCTCTCTCTCTCTCTCTCTTGTCGGCGTTGACACACACACACACACCGGGAGGTTTTTCCGATCAAATCCTAGGCGGTCTAGCAGCCAGTCTCACGGTGGTGCAGTAGCGGTGTATCCCTCACTAGCTTCCGAGAAAAGTTTGGATCGCTAAAGGTAAACGCGAGAAAACCCCCTTGATAGATTTGTGTCTGTTAAATTACGGTTGGATCTTTGTTCGGGTTTTTGTTTTATCCGCTGCGTTTATTCGTTTATACGTTTTTATCTGTTTATCCGACCCGATAAAACCCAACAGTGGTATCAGAGCCACTTCCGTATATTTATCAGATCTGTTTTAGTTTTTTGATAAAAGTTGGTTTTTGGTAAAAATCTAATTTTCCGGTAAAATTTTGATTTTTGGATTAATCCCGAGACTTGTGGCAATCGGCGGTGGAACGGTGGTGATAAACCGACCGAACCGCCGAACCGATCGCCGGACGAATCCCCGATGGACCACCGGAAGCGAAGCCGTGAACCACCACCGAAGCCGCGATTGGCAACGGTGGTGGTGGCTGTTTTTTGGGTCTTGTCGCATACCACCACCGAAGCCACGATTGGCGACGGTGGTGGTGGCTGTGTCCATCGCAAACCACCCACACCGCCGAAGCCTCGATCGGCGACGGCGGTGGTGGTCGTTCCTCGCCAAAACCGTAAACCACCCACCACCAATTTGGTGGCGGTGGTCGATCTCAGTCTCGACACCACCAGCCACCAAAGCCGCGATCGGCGATGGTGGTGGTGGTCGTCCGAACACCACAGAGCCGCACCACCGGTCAGCTAGGGCAGCCGCGGTGGTGGCGGCGGTTTCTGATTGTTTTCGGGGCGGCGGCGGTGGCGTTTGCGTCATCGTCGCACGCCGGCGACGATTAGGCGGTGGTGGTGGCGTTTTTGCGTCATCGCCATTCGCGACGATGGTGTTACGGGGCAGCGGCGGTGGCGTTCGTTTGGCGTCGCCGTCGTGTGCCGGTTCCGGGAAATCGACGGCCGACCACGTCGCGGCGGTTGTCGATGGCGGATATAATCGGTGATAATTTTTGGTTCCGGTAAAACCGTGATGGTCAAGACACGATAATCACTAAAGTTTAACGGATCAAATTTTTCGGGATTGGGATTATCATTATCCTTTAATTGTTTTCGGGATAATTATCAAATTCGAATTAGGAACTCTTTTCGAATTAGGATGAGTTTTAATTAGTATTTTAAAACTTTAATATAATCCAGTTTGGATTATTGCAAAAACCAGTCTTATCAAAAACAGTTTTGTCTTAGTTTAATTCTTTAAACTGCTTAGTTGTCATAGCCAAGCCCTTTGACCTATGGTTGTGTTCTTTATTGTGTTATTTTATTGCTTTATATAATTTTTTTGGTAAGGGAGGCCTGCGTGCCATTTGCAACCCTTTTATGTAATAGTTAAAATTAGTTTCGTTAAATCTGAAGACGGAGTTTCACGGAGACACGACCGGAGATGTTGGAGCCAGTGGGAGCACCAAGATTTCATGCCTTGTGGTTGTTTAGTCACATAGGATTTTGGACCGTCAGTTCTCGTGTTGGCTCACGAGACTGACAATAGATCTGGGCAAAAGCTATGACACTGTCTTGTTTTTATCTGCGTGGTTGATTATAATTGCTTAGTCTTAGATAAAAACAAAATTTTATGAAATCAGATTAAAGAGTTCGATTACAGTTTGTTTTTCGAACTAGTCTTTTTCAAAACTAAAAACTGGCTAAATCCTTAGGAAAATCTTAGATCAGTTAGTGTGATCCATTTGTGGACACCTTTGGCGAAAGGTACGTTGGGGCTCGAAGATAAAATCTTGGGTACCCACGTTCAAACCCCAAGCTGAAGGGGGTGAAAAGACTCTGCGATATCGGGGGGTACCGACCAGAGTACATCCAGTTCAAAATGGTGCGATCTATTTTGGTAGTTGTTACAACTCACCGGGTGGTACCGGGCCAAAACACACTAGAGGGACTAAATATGCACGGATTCAAGTATCCGATGTCCCGACGATCTAGAAGTCGTATCTTCGTTTAAAGATGCGATTGGTATAAGGCGTTACCTACCAGAAATAGCATGGATTGGCTTGCGTGAGCAAACCGCCTATCAATTCATGTGAAATATGGATTCTAGTCTAATATAATTATTGTTCTAAGGTAATAATTTATTAGAAATACAATCAGATAACTAAATCGGAATTTTATATTTGTCTGTAGATGTCTGCTATTATCTTTTATTCACCTGAGGAATCTCTCCGCCTGATAATGGGGAAATGGAAGCTTACAGGCCAAAATTTTCCAGTCTGGAAAATGCACCTTGACAACGTCTTGGATGCACAGGGTAAGCGGTACGTGATAGAGAAACCCGTTTCACGACCCGGTTGCAATGCTCCTGAAAAGGACTTTGCTGAATACTTCAAATTCATGGCTGACGAATCTGATGTGATGTCGATTCTGTCCTTTTCTACCTCACCCGAGTTTACTACTGATTTGAGGGTTAGATATTGCCATGAGGTCGTGAAGAATATAGAGAACCAGGTGGGTTTCTATAAGAAGAGTGGGAAGTATCTGATCATGAAAGAGATCTATTCTCTGAAACTGGAAAAAGGTCAATCTGTTAAAGAGCATCTCCTAGAGATAAGGAAGCTCTTTAAAAGTTTGTCACGCATGGGATACAAAGTAGTCCAGGAGGAACTTGTGCATCTCATGTGGTTCTCCCTCACTGATGAGATACGTAACACAGTTAGTGCATACATTGGAGAACCAAAGAGAGACGTGGCAAAGCTTCATGAGGATATTTTGGCCAGTTTGGAGCCGAAAACTTCAGCATCTGCTGACCTCATGGACACGGATTGGATTGACGAGCTGGGAGATCTGAGTTGCCCAGAATGCGGTAGCAAGGATATTTGTGCTCACTCGATGGACACCGACCAGCTAGACATCGGTTTACCCGATGCACCAGGTATCTTTATGATAGACTGTTTGATCACTTCTTATGAATCATGGGTACTTGATACAGGCAGTGGTAATCACATTTGTAACCATTTACAGGGATTCAAAAGAAGGGAGATGCTGGGGAAGGACCGTTCGAACCTAAGAGTCGGCGAAGGCCAGATGCTTGTAGCTGAGTCTATAGGGTCTTACAGTCTTAGTTTACCCTCGGGTCTAGTATTGGAACTTGAAAATTGTTACTATGTTCCTAGAATGATCAAAAATGTTATTTCTTTCGATTTACTTGTAGACCAAGGTTTTTATTATAAATATGATTATAAACTTATTTCTTGCTTTAAAAATGATATCTTTTATTTCAAAGCAACTCCCTCTAATGGTCTATATGTGTTAAATCTACAAGAAAATAGAGAAGTCTATCATATAAGTAAACGA
The DNA here is from genome assembly GCA_030169165.1 of Centaurea solstitialis. NCBI lineage: Eukaryota > Viridiplantae > Streptophyta > Magnoliopsida > Asterales > Asteraceae > Centaurea > Centaurea solstitialis. The sequence goes on from CM058043.1 coordinate 50,906,107, forward strand.
TCCAAGAATATTGAGGATCAGACTTACCTCTGGCATTGTCGTCTAGGTCACATAAACAAGAAACGCATAGAGAAACTCCAGAAAGGAGGACTCCTTGGGTCTTTCGATTTTAAACCGTTTGACAATTGCGAATCTTGTTTATCCGGCAAGATGACAAAGCAACCCTTCAACAAAGATAATGAAAGGGCAAATGATTTGTTGGGAATTATACACACAGATGTGTGTGGTCCCTTCAGTCATGAAGCTAGAGGAGGATACCGGTACTTCATCACTTTTACTGACGATTTCAGTAGATATGGTTATGTCTACTTGATGAGACATAAATCTGAAGCCTTTGAAAGATTTAAGGAATTTCAGAATGAAGTACAGAATCAACTTGACAAGAAGATCAAGTTCCTAAGGTCAGATCGAGGTGGGGAATATCTGAGTCAGGAATTTAACAATCATTTGATAGAATGTGGGATTGTTTCACAACTCACACCTCCGTACACACCCCAGATGAATGGTGTGTCAGAAAGGAGAAACCGTACCTTGCTTGATATGGTAAGATCAATGATGTGTCGTTCCTCACTACCAGTGTCATTTTGGGGACATGCGCTCGAAACAGCGGCCCACATACTGAACAAAGTGCCAACTAAATCGGTAGAAAAGACACCATATGAAATTTGGACAGGCAAGAAACCAAAATTGTCTTTTCTAAAGATTTGGGGTTGTGAAGTATATGTCAAGAGACCAACTTCTGAAAAACTCAAACCCAAATCAGATAAGTGCTTCTTCGTAGGATATCTCAAGACTACTGTGGGATACTACTCCTACAATCCTACCGAGAACAAAGTCTTTGTAGCTCGGGGAGGTGATTTTCTGGAGGATAAGTTCCTCAATACAGAGGATACCAGGAATGATGTAGTTCTACAGGAGGTAGAGGAAGATGACACTTCACCGATAGTTGAGCCAGTTGCTCAACAAGAATATGTTGAGACTCAACCGGAAATGGTTGAGGAGGTGCAAACACAGGACCTTCGCAGATCCACTAGGATAAGGCAAGAGCCAGATAGGTATCTTGGGTTCTTAGTCTCTCAGGATGATGGAGACTTGAATGAACCGACCTCCTATGGAGAAGCTGTATCAGGCAGTGAGTCTGAACAATGGCAGGAGGCCATGAAGGCTGAGATGCAGTCCATGTACGACAACCAAGTATGGGAGTTGACAGATTTACCCCAACACTGTAGGGCTGTTGGACGTAAATGGGTTTTCAAGAAGAAAACTGACATGGACGGTAATGTGCACACCTTTAAAGCTAGACTGGTAGCAAAAGGTTTCACGCAAACTCATGGTATTGACTATGATGAAACTTTTTCACCAGTAGCAATGTTAAAGTCTATTAGGATCTTGATGGCCATTTCAGCGTACTTCAATTACGAGATTTGGCAGATGGATGTTAAGACGGCCTTCCTGAACGGGAAGTTAACAGAAGACGTCTATATGGAACAGCCGGAAGGTTTCATAGATCCAAAGAATCCTAATAAAGTGTGCAAGTTGTTGAAATCCATATATGGATTAAAACAGGCATCTAGAAGTTGGAACTTACACTTTGATGAGCGAATCAAAGAATTTGGTTTTGCCAAGAGTGAGTTTGAACCATGTGTTTACACAAAGCTCAGTGGGAGCATAGTAACCTTCTTGGTCTTATATGTAGATGATATTCTACTCATTGGAAATGACGTACCAACTTTACAGAGTGTAAAGACTTGGTTAAGCAAGTGTTTCCAAATGAAAGACCTTGGAGAAGCCGCCTATATACTTGGTATAAAGATCTATAGGAATAGATCTAGACGGCTTATCGGGCTTAGTCAAAGTACATACATTGACAAAATCCTGAAACGATTCAGGATGGACGAATCCAAGAAAGGATTTATCCCAATGCAGCATGGCATAGTGCTAAGCAAAGCACAGTGTCCTGTTTCTAGTGAAGATCAGGACAAGATGAAATTGATCCCATATGCTTCAGCGATAGGATCAATTATGTATGCCATGTTATGTACAAGGCCCGATGTTGCTTACTCGATAAGTGTTACGAGCAGATACCAGCAGAACCCAGGTGAAGCCCATTGGGTGGCTGTCAAGAACATTCTCAAGTACATGAGACGCACAAAAGAAATGTTCTTGGTCTTTGGAGGATCTGAAGACGAGATTAGCGTCACAGGCTACACTGACGCTAGTTTTCAGACCGACAAAGATGATTTTAGATCACAGTCAGGATATGTATTTACCCTAAATGGAGGCGCGATCTCGTGGAAGAGCTCGAAGCAAGATACCATAGCGGATTCCACTACAGAGGCAGAGTACATTGCAGCATCAGACGCGGCAAAGGAAGCTGTCTGGCTCAGGAGTTTTATCACGGATCTAAGAGTTGTAGCCAGTATCTCTAGACCCATTGATATTTACTGTGATAACTCTGGGGCAGTAGCGCAAGCGAAGGAGCCCAGAGAACATCACAAGTCGAGACATGTACTCAGGAAATATCACCTCATCCGAGAGATTATTGGAAGAGGAGATGTGAGAATATGCAAGATTCCGACGGATGAGAACGTTGCAGATCCGCTAACAAAGCCTTTAGCTAGAGCAAAGCATGAGGGCCATACTAGTTCCATAGGAATGCAGTACCTGGATACTAGTAGTTAGTTTATGTTATCGATTATCAATGTAATTTTTGAAACATTATGAAAGTTTATTTCACAGTGTGTTGGAAATAAAGAGATACTATTTTAAAGATGTTTCAAGAAAAATTACTTTTCGCATATTTAAGGTTATCCATGATTTTTCACGAGTTCGTAAAAATCTAAATCTCCGTAGCAACTTATTGAGATGGGAATCTCAGTAGGGTTATAACGCTATTATGAAGTGTTTAATATACAGTTGATATAGTTAGACATTCATAGATACTTATCAGAGTGAATAGGTATTGGATGTGACCAGTTTCAAGTCTGCTTCATGGAGCCTTTGTCATAAGCATTGACTTGATGATAGGTTGTCCTTTGACCTGAGATATCTGGTCTATGATCATGAGGACTACTGTACTCTTAGCATGCTCTAACGCCGCACCGTAACTGGGTGGTCATAAGGGGTATGACTAGATGCAGCGGAAGCCGTGGTTGTAGATGCGGATAGTCAAGATGGGATTTACACCTCCCACATGGGAGAGATATTTCTGGGCCCCCTGACGATTAAGATTGGCAGAAATGCGTGGCCACGCTCGGGTAGAATAACAGTGGGTTATTTGGAAGATCCGTTACTGCAGGCAATCGAGATCAGAGTCAGGAAATACTTGAGTTTATGATTGAACTATCTCAGCTCCATGTCAAAACTCACTTTAAAATATCGTGTGTAAAAGGAATGAACCTGTGTACAATTCAAATATGAATCGTATCTCTGGCCATAAGAGATCTTATAACCTGGTTAACCTAAGTGTCTGGCTAGGGACCTCCTTAGGCTAATAGTGACAGTTAAGTTACTTGTCTGGCACAAGTGGGAGTCTGAAAGGATTATGTGCAAGACAGTAATTAGGATCACTATGTCCAATGTTATAAGACACTAGTGGGTCACACTGCTACACACCCAACCCGAGACCTATTGGATTTATCGTGTGGAAATAATTAATTAAGTTTAATTATTTAATAGAGAGAAAGGAATAAATAATAAATTGTTTATTTATTATTTATCAGATAAATATAATTACTTGATTAACAAGTTTGAGTTAATTAAGGAAATTATTGTGGATAGTTATTTATGGATTGGGATTCTTAAGATGATTACCATAATTACCTATATAAATATAGGGTTAGGGTAATAGAATTATAACACTGATTTCATAATTACTTTCTCGCCAAGAATCCCAAACCTCTCTCTCTCTCTCTCTTGTCGGCGTTGACACACACACACACACCGGGAGGTTTTTCCGATCAAATCCTAGGCGGTCTAGCAGCCAGTCTCACGGTGGTGCAGTAGCGGTGTATCCCTCACTAGCTTCCGGAGAAAAGTTTGGATCGCTAAAGGTAAACGCGAGAAAACCCCCTTGATAGATTTGTGTCTGTTAAATTACGGTTGGATCTTTGTTCGGGTTTTTGTTTTATCGCTGCGTTTATTCGTTTATACGTTTTTATCTGTTTATCCGACCCGATAAAACCCAACAATAAAAACTACTCACGAAACATAATAGAGTCAGAAAACAAAGGGATAGAAACAGACATTATACCGACAGTACAACGACGAATGATCGAGGATCAAACCCCGCAGCGTATCGGCACAATACTCTCTACCACCAGAGGACTCTACTACTCGGAAAAATACACAATTTCTGTCTCTGTTTCAATTGAAGGAGGAGGCCAGTATTTAAAAGGAGAGACTCGGAGCCCGTTTCGCGATCGCCAGGCTGCTTCTTCGCGGCGCGAAACACTTAGATCAACCCTAGATTTCCAACTTTTGCGAACTTGGCGGCGCCAGACTTGAAAACTCGCGGACGCGAAATGGCTACTGGATTGACTTTATGCAATTTTCACGTTTTCTCGCCTTTTTTCGTACTTTTCCATTCCACGGCCTCCAAAACCTATAAAAGTAAGAATAAGTCCAAATGGTGAGTAAAATGATCAGAAACGGGTGAGAAATGGGGTAAAGTCAGACAATTAAGCTCAACCAAAACATGTATAATTTTGGTGTTATCAAAATCCCCACACTTAAGCTTTGATTGTCCTCAATCAAAAGACTGAAAGATAAGAAAGATAACGCCAAAATTATCTCCACCCAAGATCATCTAAGAGAACAAAGAATACTCACACAATCGAACACACAAACAAGATACGTCAAGTAATCGGATACCAAGATCAACCTTTCACCCTCACATAGTATGAATAATCATTTAAAGAGTATCTCTCAAGGGGTAAAAGTATATGTATAAGTGATCACACCAATACTCGACTAATTCCCGCATGCATAAGCTTGTCACCAAATCTAATCTCCACCACTGAGAAGTTGTCAACCGTCAAGAGGACTTTAGGGTTGTGATGTTAGGCTAGGGGTTAAGGGTAGGATAAAGGGTATATAAGTGACTCAGATTTTTGTAACAAAAACTCAAGAAACTTAATCAGTAGTGATCCAACACTTTTGAGAAAAATCTGACCTTAGGAATTATGCACTTTTCTTCTTCCAGGATGAGCTTTCTTTTTAGTATCGGCCTAAGCATATTGCTTATTTGTGGCTCGAACTCTTTTCTTTTCATTTACACATTTGCTCATTTTTCTTTCTTTAGCTTTGACTCTTTTTTTCTTTCTTTTGATATTTCTTTTCTTTCTTTCCTTTGAGTCATTCTTTCTTTTCTTTTCTTTTTAGCTCAAAAACAATCCTGCTTTATTGTCAGATATGAAAAATATGGATCACAACATCTCAAGTTCTCAAATTTAAGTCATGGCCAAAAGATAGATAAAAAGATAGGCTAAAAGATATAAGATAATATGGGTATAGAAAAGAAAGGCTAAGGCTCAAAATTGGTTTCATCGGTTAAAGTTCTAAAGGTGAGTACTTTCAAAAACTTGGCTAGGTAAATTAAATAACCTTAAGATGAGGTTATCTAACGAAGGCTAAAGGGTTAGAAACGAAGGCCTCTATCAGTGCAATGGTGATAAATACTTCCCTTTTGTGGTCTTGACAAGCATTCAAAGTGACAAGTTCTACCTTGGGTCAAAGTCGGTATTCCTCACGAAATAAATAAACAATTAGGCTCAAACTCTCAAAGGAATTGGGTGAGGCACTCATGGTAATTGGTATTCCAAGGCATCCTTTTACTCAACTAATCCTATTCAGTGTTCTCCTATGCAAGCAACTCAGTTCCAAAAACAATCTCAGATTTCGAAAAAAAATTGGGGTCAAATCTCAAAGCTTTAAAAAATTTGAAAAACGACAAACCAAAAAGCTCAAAGTGAACCCATTTAAACAGATAAGTCTACATAACCCCCTCCCCACACTTAAAATTTGCAGTGTCCTCAATGCAACAAATAAAACAATTAAGGAGTAATTGGGAAAAAGAGAAACTTCCCGGGTTATGTGACGAAATCTGATCTGTGAGAGTATTCCAGAATCGTGCTCGGTTCAAGATCATTAATCGCTGTATCTACCAACAAAAAGAAAAAAGAACAAGTAAAAACGAACAAAACAAAATAAACCAAACTTAAGAAATTAAAAGTATTAAGTCCTGAACAAACCAAACAAACGAAAATAAAAATTGTTCAAACAAACCAAACACACAAACCACGCAGTTTAAAGTTCAAAGTAAAGTACAACCCAATCGAATCAAATAAAACCGATCAGTTACGGTTTTCAAAAGCCCATTCATCATAGGTTGAGTAGCCAGCGGGACCGTCATCACTATCACGCCATACAGGATGAGGTGCGAGAGGAGCCGAGGGAGCATGTCCCACGCTTTCAAAATACTCGCTCATCGACGCGGTTACCCAAGACAATTCCCGACGAACACCATACATGTCATACGAAATCCGATCGAGTCGCTCCATGATATCGTGATGCTCGACTCCCATCTCTTCCGATAAACCCTGAATAGTTTCATGAATAGATCCCGATCCTTGTTGATTGCTAGGCCCACTTTGTTGACTTGCCAGGGGAGGGTTGCTCGATTGCCCCGGAAAAGTTGGTTGAGGCGGTGAAGTAGCCATACCGATCGGCCCTTCATTGGATGTAACATCCCCAATCCAAACAAAAGTACCCCTTCGCGGCCCGGGTGCAAGTAGCTTCATAGAACGAAAAAGAACCTTATCGAGAAATCCCATAGGAGATAACTTGGTGAGAGTTTCGCAAACTTCCGGCGTAAGGGATCCCAACTTCTCTGCTATAACCGTAATGAAATGCCCCCCACAAAGACCCGTTCCGGCCTTATCATGCACCTTGCCGGCACTTTGGAACATTTTTGCCATCACAAAAGAGAGATTGGTTATTGCGTTCCGATCGACCAATCGTGAAAGAAGCCAAAGATCACCTTCCGGCACCTTTTCCTTAATAGCTTTCCGGTAAGCAAATGAATGAACTAGCATCCGATGAAGAAGGCGATGCTCGGGTAGAACGATAGAACTTTCCTTGGTATTGGACTGTAGGTACGGTCACGATCCAATGGTTGCCCAAAATTCTATACCCGAGAATTCGGCACTAGGCTCGCAAGCACCGGTTAGGAAGTAATGAGAAAAGTATTCGGACCTCGACTGAGCCGCCGTGAAAAGTCCGAGCAACACTCCAAAACGAGGTAGTGTAACTCCATACCATCCTCCAAGCAAACGGAATCGTACACAAAGGCCATCAAATCTATCTTCATCATATGCCTCCACATCGAAGCTAAACGTAGCCAAAAACTCTAGCACAAGCTCATAGTAGATCGGCACGTGAGTTTTTTGTGCTTTTTCCCAATCATTGCTCACAAAACGAAGTACACCAAATTGATCACGGTACTCTCACCTCAAGAGGCTTGAAAGCCTATCCCCAAATCCAATTTCCTCCACAAAGTGCAAGTCCACAATCGATCCAATCTCGATGTCCCGCTTTTTCAACCGATCAAGCTCAATCATCAAAGACATCTTTTCGCTACGCAAGATGTTATCGGAATCAAAAGACAAGCATGGGTGGTCTTGAACATTGCGAGAAGATGAAGCTTTCTACAAAAACAAAAATCATGTATATATCATTCACCACAATACTAATAACCTTTCTTCCCCACACTTGAGTTGAAACAAATCACAACATTATAAAACTAAACTCAAGTGTGTGCATTCAAACAAATCAAGGCAAGAAACATTCCCCTCATTAAAGAAATCCTTACCAAAGAAATCCCCTTTTGGGTTTAGCCATGAGTTTAATCAACTAGGGACTGCAAGGATCATCAAATTAAAGCAATTGGAGAAGAAATACATATCTTTGACGCCATAGATCTGTAAAATGGGAAGGGAATTGCAGAGAAGAACCAAAGGGAAAGAGGAGAGAAACTGAAAATAGGGTTTTAGAAATCAAAATTAAACCCTTCGTTACGAACTTCGCGTCGCAAAATAAAGGTCTTCGCGTCGCGGAGTCGTAACAGCTGCACTATTTTCAAAATTCTCCTCTCTCATGATCGCGAAACTAGAAAAGTGGCGATCGCTAAACTACCTCAGAACGAGAACTTACCTTGCCTACTCTCTTCGCGTCGCGAAAGTTAAAACTTCGCGAACGTGAAGAGGCTTCTGTTTGGCCTTTGTCAAATTTTGATCGGGTTGTGATCTCCTTTGACTAATGCTGCAAAATTGATTAGAAAACACACAAAAACAAAAATAACTAAGAAAAACACGGGTTGCCTCCCAAAAAGCGCTTGTTTTTGTAACGAGTCGCAAGCCTAACTCGGGAAATCAACTAAGTAATTGGTTCTTCAGAAAGAAGACAGACCTCGCCATTGCTGACAGGGTCGTTCTCATTGTAGAGTTTAATCTATGGCCATTTACCTTAAATGACCCTTTTTTCGGTCATTAGGTCTACATATCTCGAGGGATAAGCTTTTAAGACAACATATGGACCTATCCATCGTGACTTTAACTTTCCTGGGGAGAATTTGAAACGAGTTTGATACATTAATACGTTGTCACCCTCTTTGAACACCTTTACTTCCTTTAGGTAGGAATCATGCCATTTCTTTCGCTGTTCCTTGTAGATCTTCGAGTTCTCATAAGCAAGAGATCTAAGCTCCTCCAATTCATGCAAGCTTATCAATCTTTCCTTTCCACTTGCAATGTCATCCAAGTGAACCTTCTTTAGTGTCCACAATGCTTTGTACTCAAACTCGAATGGGAGGTGACACGCTTTCCCGTAAAGCATTCGATAAGGAGTGCTACCAATAGGTGTCTTGTAGGCCGTACGATATGCCCATAATGCATCCTCAAGCTTTTGTGACCATACCTTTGGGTTGTTATCGACTGTCTTTTCTAAGATTCGTTTCAACGCCCTATTGGTGTTTTCCGCTTGTCCATTTGCTTGCGGATGGTAGGCGGTCGAAAACCGATGATGTACCCCATACCTTTTCAGGGTTTTCTCCAACAGATAGTTTGCAAAATGAGTTCCTCTATCGCTTATGATCGCCTTCGGACATCCGTACCTACATACAAGATATTTCACGAAGTCAACAACTACCTTAGCATCATTCTTGGGCAAAGCCTTTGCTTCGGCCCATTTGGAAACATAATCAACTGCCACAAGGATGTATTTGTTGCCTTTGGAATCGGGAAAGGGTCCCATGAAATCGATTCCCCAAACGTCAAATACTTCACTAACGGAGATGCCTTGTTGAGGCATCTCATCTTTCTTTGTGATACTGCCTGCCCTTTGACAGGCATCACAAGATTTTTTTAAAGTGTGAGCATCTTTGAAAACCGTAGGCCAATAAAACCCTGATTCAAGGACTTTTCTGGCAGTGAGATTGGCTCCAAAATGACCTCCCGTGGGGGTTTTGTGACAATTAGTGAGAATGTCCCAGGCAGCAGGGCCTGAGACACATCGTCGCGGCATCCTATCGGGCCCTACTCTAAATAAGTGGGGCTTGGACCAAAAATAGTGCTTTAGGTCTGAGAAAAACTTACCCTTTTGTTGATGAGTCATACCTTTTACAAGAACACCGACGGCCAGATAATTTGCAAAATCTGCATAGCAGGGTATAAGGTCCTCTCCTTTGGTCTTAATCATGTTAAGGTCTTCATCAGGGAATTTATCCCTAATGACTTCAATGCCCCCGGAATCCATGTTTGGATTCTCCAAACGAGACAAATGATCAGCAACCAATTTTTCGGCGCCTCTCTTATCTCTTACCTCTATGTCAAACTCTTGCAACAGAAGTATCCATCGTATGAGTCTGGGCTTAGCATCTGTTTTAGCAAAGAGGTACTTAAGGGCGGAGTGATCTGTGTAAACTATGATTTTGGACAACACAAGATAAGACCGAAACTTTTCAATGGCAAAAACGACTGCTAGAAGCTCTTTTTCAGTTGTGGGGTAATTTTCTTGGGCATCGTTCAAAGTTCGACTTGCATAGCAGATTGGTTGAAAATGATTATTTATGCGCTGCCCAAGAACTGCACCCACGGCATAATCACTTGCATCGCACATGATCTCAAAAGGATGATCCCAATCAGGCGGTACCATAATAGGGGCGTTTGTCAAATGATGTTTTAGAGTTTCAAATGCGGAAATGCACTTCTCATAAAAAATAAAAGGTGCATCTTTATCAAGAAGTTTCATTAGAGGACGACTTATTTTTGAAAAATCTTTGATAAATCTCCTATAAAACTCTGCATGACCTAAGAAACTTCGAACCCCTTTTATGTTTGTAGGTGGAGGAAGCTTTGATATGGTGTCTATCTTGGCTTTATCCACCTCCAAACCATCTTTTGAGATTTTGTGCCCAAGATCTATACCTTCTCTTACCATAAAGTGGCATTTCTCCCAGTTGAGGACCAGATGAGATTCCTCGCATCGAGTTAAGATCCTGTCTAAACTGTTTAAACAACCATCAAAAGAGTTACCGAAAACAGAGAAATCATCCATAAAGACTTCCATACAATCCTCTATCATATCCTGAAAAATGGCCGTCATGCATCGCTGAAACGTAGCGGGTGCATTACATAACCCAAAAGGCATACGCCTATAAGCAAAGGTTCCAAAGGGACAGGTAAAGGTCGTTTTCTCTTGGTCCTCGGGATCAATGGGGATTTGGAAGTATCCCGAAAATCCATCCAAGAAGCAATAGTACTCATTTCCCGCCAATCGTTTAAGCATTGGTCTATGAAGGGTCAAGGGAAATGGTCCTTTCTAGTGGCATCATTCAGCTTCCTATAATCTATGCAAACTCTCCACCCGGTGACAGTACGGGTGGGCACTAACTCATTGTTATCATTCGTGACAACTGTGAGTCCTCCCTTTTTGGGACCACCTGAACGGGGCTCACCCATGGACTATCAGAAATAGGGTAGATGATCCCGGTGTCAAGTAATTTGATAACCTCCTTTTTCACAACTTCTTGCATTTTCGGATTAAGCCTTCTTTGTTTTTGCACGCATGGTTTAAAATTATCTTCCATTAAAATTTTGTGCGTACAAAACGAAGGGCTTATTCCGGGAATGTCCGAGATTTTCCAAGCTAAAGCCTTTTTGTGTTTTTTAAAACCGCAATAAGTTTGTCTTTTTCATTGGCTGTTAGCAAGGAAGAAATGATTACGGGGAGAGAATTGTTACCTTCAAGAAATTGGTACTCGAGGTATTCGGGAAGATCTTTTAGTTCCAGATTTGGCGGTTCCTCCGAAGAGGTTTTCACCCTAAATTTATCTTCTTGCCTTATCTCCTTAAACTCCTCTTCTTCTTCCCCCATGGTTTCATCCCATCTTTTCTCAATGGAGAAGCTTTCTTCCAATTCTTAAACGATTGGCGGAGAAGCTTTCATGGAGAAGCTTTCTTCCAATTCATGGAGAACCATTCATGGAGAAAGCTTCATGGAGAAGCTGAATGATGGAGAAGCTTTCATGGAGAAGCTTTCTTCTATGATTATTAAGTTCTGATTCAAACGGTTCAGTGAAGTCATCTATGTTGTCTAGATTATTTATGGATTCATTATAGTCTAGAGTCTCGTCAAAGGACAGAGTGATTCGGTCTTCACCAATTCCTAGACTAAGTTCTCTTTTGGCAACATGGATAACGGCACTGGCCGTGTTGAGAAATGGACGACCAAGGATTAGAGGGACTTTAACCTCGTCCTTTATGTCTAAGATCACAAAGTTGGCGGGGAAAGTAAACTTGCCTACTTGCACCGTGACATCCTCAGCTATTCCTACAGGGTATTTTATGGATCTATTAGCTAGTTGTATAGTCATTCGCGTGCTTTTTAGATCTTTTAATCCCAGTTTTAGGTTTATACTGGCTCCTAGGTCTGCTAGGGCTCTACATGAAATACTTTAACCAAAATAACAAGGAATAGTGAAGCTCCCTGGATCACCCTTTTTGAGGGTGTCAGAAAGTGTGGCTGAGCATTCGGCATTCAGAATGGCTATTTCTTCTACTCCCATCCTTGCTTTATTAGCCACCAACTCCTTGAGAAATCTCGCGTAACTCGGTACACCTGCAATTAAGTCCACAAGAGGCACATTAATATCTACTCGTTTTATCAAGTCAATAAACTTACGATACTGGGCCTCTTTCTTCTCTTTTCGCAGTCGTGCAGGATATGGCACTCGTGTAGGCACGTGTGGTGTCGCAGACTCTTTTGGCCTGACTGCTTCTTCCCTGACTTCTTTCGTCGGGCGTGATGGTAATTCGACCTCCGGCTCGACAACCTGCAAATTAGGAATTTGGTTAGTTTGAGGCATAGGTGGTCCTACAACTACCTTACCTCCTCTCGTGGTGGTGAACACTTCAGCCTGTGCGTCTATCTCTATATGAGGAAAAGCTCCTTTGACCTCTCGGAGGAGCTGGTCTGTGCTCATATGTAATCCTGCAACAAAATTTACGAACTCTTGAATTTGCTGTTCGACGTCCGTACCCATCTTTCCTTGTTCTGGTGAGAATTGACGGAACAATTATTCGATTATTCCGCTATGTGGCTCTGGTTGTGAAGGAGGAGTTGGCTTCCAAGTGCAGTCCTCAGTTGGATGAGCATGCTCATCGGATGATGAAACTACATTCAGATGTGCTGGTTGCTTCTCCACTTGTTCCTCATCAGTGGACCAATCCAGATAATGTGCTTCCATGTCGTCCAAGAGTTTACGTGCTTCTTTAACTGACTTATACGGAAAAATACCTCCACAAGATGAGTCTAACCTTAATCGAGAATCGTTAGTCAATCCAGCATAAAAAATATTCATCATCTCATTATCATCAATGCCATGGTTTGGAAATATTAAGAATAAATCCTTGTACCTTTCCCAAGCTTTTACAAGGTTGTCTTTTCCTTGTTTAAAGTTTCGTATTTCAGCTCTTATTTTGTTAACCCTGGAAATGGAAAAGTACCTTGACAAAAAGGCAGATTTTAATCGTCCCAGGTTGTGATGGATCCTGGGGGTAGTTTTTTAAACCAGTCTTTTGCCTTATTTGTTAAGGTAAAAGAGAATACTTGAAGTTTTACCTCATCCTCCCTGGTATTGAATAGATCACAGATGTCCTCGAACGCTTAAAGGTGTTGATAAGGATTTCCGCTTGGTTCTCCGTCAAATGATATGGTGTTGATCATTTTGATTAGCCCTTTGTTGATTTCCACCATTTTACCATCGGTCTTTTTGATTGCGGATCTCGAGGTGAACTGTACTTCAGATCGCTTACCCCACATGGGTTGATCGTCTGCCATCCTGACAACTCAACAGACGATTACGGGCAACTTGCGGGAAACAAAGATATGAAATAAAATAAAACAACTAACTAAACTAGAAAGCGAAAAACTTGCAAGGGAAAGAATCCCTCACAAGGATTGATTAACACACTAAAAGAAGACTAAAATCTAACAACTACCGTTCCTCGGCAACGGCGCCAAAAACTTGATGCGGTAATTATCATACATAAAAAGCGAAACAAGTTTTAACCTCTAAAAGCCTAGCCACTGTCTTACCACATATACAGGCAAGCGTACCTGATCGTGACTAATATAGTGTAGAAAAGTCCAGGTATCGTATCTACCATTGGGAACGGTCAAGTTTTCGTAGACTATTAATTTGATTAGTTTAATTAACCTAAAGCCTTGGGGGTTTTATGAAAAAGGTTTAACTAATTAAAAGACAACTAAATTAACTAAGAAGCTAAGAAAGCGAATAAAGGTTGTTTAAAACTATAAAGACGAAAACAGTAGTACTTATCATGGTACAGTGAATCCCCAAGTGGATGATTTAAACAGGCCAAAGGTTTGGTTGTTTTGGTTATTGTAGGAATTTTAGTCTAGGACACCCTAACATGTGATGATTATGGCTATCAACTAGGTTTTTGATCATCCTAGTCCCAATACATGGACTGTTTGTCAGGCAATCTAGTACCAGTCACCCAATCCTATCTCTATTGCACGGTATTCTGCTACCTGGTCGCTCTCGGTCCGAGTAACCACCTAACACAACTCTCCGGTTAACGAAGGGAAGGTCAAGAAAGGTTGATTATCCTAACGGAGTCTATCTATCTTGGTCCAACAGATACACCCAACCAACGAGTTCAAATAACCATACAATATGAATCAGATCGGAACCATAACACACATTCAATGAACCAAAAACAAACCAACAAACATTAAATCATAAAATCATCATCCACAAGGTTCATCGACCACAATAAGTACCATAATAAAAACTACTCACGAAACATAATAGAGTCAGAAAACAAACGGATATAAACAGACATTATCCCGATAGTACAACAACGAATGATCGAGGATCAAACCCCGCAGCATATCGGCACAATACTCTCTACCACCAGAGGACTCTACTACTCGAAAAACTACACAATTTCTTTCTCTGTTTCAACTGAAGGAGGAGGCCAGTATTTAAAAGCAGAGACTCGGAGCCCGTTTCGTGATCGCCAGGCTGCTTCTTCACGGCGCGAAACACTTAGATCAACCCTAGATTTCCAACTTTTGCGAACTTGGCGGCGCCAGACTTGAAAACTCGCGGACGGGAAATGGCTACTGGATTGACTTTATGCAATTTTCACGTTTTCTCGCCTTTTTCGTACTTTTCCGTTCCACGGCCTCCAAAACCTATAAAAGTAAAAATAAGTCCAAATGGTGAGTAAAATGATCAGAAACGGGTGAGAAATGGGATAAAGTCAGACAATTAAGTGTTTGTCCCTAAATCATCAATAGAGAAGAGATGGATAGAAATCTATGTGAAAGTGATGAACACAAAGCTTGATAAAATGCATCAATGGTGATAAGTTAAATATTGCAATAAAGGTAATTTCCAAAGATTATAATGCATTTTTCTTTAAAACCGTAAACATCTCATTCCTTAAATAGGAATGAGGGAAAATACAAGAATGTCAATAAAGGCCCTCGAAGTCTCAAACTTCAAACAAGGGCATACAAACAAAGTAATTGTTCAAACAAACTGAAACTAACTAGGAAAGCTGATAAAGATAGTGCTTCTGACTCTTCCCAACAAAGAGGTCTAACAATCTCCCCCTTTGGGAAGAAGTCAGAAGGGTGGCGGAAGCTCCAATGCAGGTTCCCACTTTGACATCTGAAGGAACTCGTCCCAATCTCCAATAATCCTTGCTTGCATCTTCATAGCGGCTTCGACTCGGCGATACATCAGCCTCTCCTTCAGTTTCCGCTCGATCAGGTTCATTGCTTCCAAAATCTTGCCCTTCCCATCAATGATCTTCGGCCCAGGAACTTGATCCGCCAGAAGTCTGCTCTTCAACCCGTTGTAGACGTAGAGCAGGGTGCCGTCGCAGAATTTGGCAAGCTCGCTAAAACGCATAAACTTGCGTTCCTTCTTCTTCTTTGTCACGTAGACGACCCCATGTTCTGGTATCCTGGATGGCATGTAGGGAAGGTAAGCACCAATTGCGGGCGCTTGCAAGTTTGGATGGAGAAGGTTGACTTTAGGCTGGTGGCTCTCGATGGCAAGGTGGTAGTCCGTCACACGTACAAGAGTGATCGCATGACGAACATACCTCTTCAGAATCTCGATGCCGTCTCGGTAGTATTCCGGTCGAAGGATTGGGCCTTCTAGATATTTGATGAGCGCGAGGATGTCTTCCAGATGAACCCGGTCCAGATCTGCTTCGGTGAACGTCCAGTTTCGTAGCTCTCCAGCGGGAATGTCGGTCCCATACATGCAAACATCGAACTCGAGGAATAAGTGGTGTCCGTGTTTGTAAGGACGAACAACAGTTACCTTCGTGAATCGACGTTGTATCCTTTGACGTCCGTGGGTTACCCAGTTACACATCCTCTAGTGCACGTATGCAGTTCTTCTTCGCAGCTTCTTGATGTGAGAGATCCCGAAGTAGACTTTTCGGGACCATGCGTGCAGCTTTTCTTGCTGGAAGATCCGGGTAAAAGACTCCTCGAGGAACGGCCTGAAGATGACCGTGTGATTCCAGTTCAACTGGATGATGGTAGGAGCGGAGGATTCTGGAGTTGTTGTGGAGATCGTTTGTGGAGCTTCAGGAGTGGGGAAATCTATCGTGGAGAGAAGATTGTCGTAGTCTGTGCTCCGGAGGATGTCATCCCCCTTCTGATAAATCCGGAGGCTTTGAGCGAGAGACCGAAGTATTCTCCGGGCATCTTCCGGAATCTGAATCTCTGAGAGGTCTGTCGGTGCTGCTTCCGGGGGAACGACATCAATGTCAGCAGTCTCGGCTAGATGAGGGAACTGTAACACCTCGTCTAGCGGGATTGACTCGTAGTGCCAATCCGACATATCAAGAGTCTCCGTATCTGAATCTTCGTACGGAATGTCGGCGGCAGACTCTGATGGAGCGCTTTCTGGAGCAGTAGATGAAGCTGGAGCGGAGGACGAGCCGGAACCGGAGGCGGACTGGAGGTCGATGCGAAGCCTTTTAGAAGCTTGCACCTCCCCCTCATGAGGACCCGGTGCCGAGTCATCAAGGTCATCATGCCTCCATTTGGCCTCCAGTTCCCGACACATGGCCTCCAGTTCCCGGATACGCTGCTAAAAGAGCTCGATCTGGGCGTCTCTCTCTCGAAGTTGGGCGGAGAGGCGATCATTCTGGGTGGTGTAGGAGGAAATCATGATCGCGTGCTCCGCCTCCGTGACATATCCAGGGATGTCAGGTAGGTTGCCCGAGGTAGGAGGTGGAAGACGGAGGACATCTTCTGATTGATGGGGAATCGGGGCTTCGGTAGTCAGGGATTCCTCCGCATGCTTGCCCTTGATCCTCCGTTTGAGCTCGTAAAGCTCCTGATCCCGGTCTTCTTGAAGGTTTCGTGATGCCTCAAGATCTGCCAACCTCTTCTTCTCTGTCTCTGCCAAGGCACGCTCCAACGCCTCGACTCGTACATCCCTAGCCTTGTTGGCTTCCTCCATGGCTTGCATTCGTGAGTGGACGACTTTTAGGATGTCGTCCAAATCCGTCGGACCTTGAAGTCCCGGTGTTACTTGGGTGGTTTTAGGGATTCCACCCGAACCCGTCAGGCCTAAGAGCCCCGTTGTTGCGTGAGCGTACATCCCTAGCCTTGTTGGCTTCCTCCTTCGCTCGAGTCTGTCGGACCCGGTCCCGGTGTTACTAAACTCAGTACTGCTTGAGCTCCGGTTGTCGAGAAGAGACCTATAGAGGTGCTCTCTCGGCCTGATGTCACCGCTAGTGTATTGTTGACGGTTTCAGGGCTTCCGGTGGATCCTCGAAGGCGTCTTCTGACGCACCAACTCTCCCCGTTCCGGTCAAGTCCCGAGGGATCTCGACATGAGTCACCGAAGATCGTGGCCTAATGATAGAAGGGATCACATATGTCCCGGGAAGTGGCTCTACGACTCTATGTGCACTCAAAGAAGTCGAGAGGTGGGGTGGTTCCTCTCTTTGTTCAACACCGGCAGACTCCGAGTGAGTGGCCGGTGGACGTTGTGCTAATTCCCCGTGGGAGACTGAAACGACCATCTATTGATAGATGGTCGAGTGGATGGTAGAGGTGTGCAAATGCGCTAGTTGGTTGCTAGCGTCTTGACCAGACACCATAGGGTGCCCAGTCTCGATGTGGGTTGCCTCTCTGTTGGTTGGACTCTGGGTTGGGGGACTTCCGTTTCTAACCTATGCGGCTCTTCTTCTCCGACCGCTTCCTGAATCTGAGCCCACGGCTCATCCAACTGGACCTCTGCCTCTTCAGTCTCTTTTTCTAATCTCTCTCTCTTCCTCATCACTATCTAACCTACCCCAGCCGGTAGCAACTTCGGCTTCTCCTTCCTCCTCACGACCGAAAGTCCGGTCATCTGATCTCCGCCAAGGTTGAGATCATCAGAAACACCATCATCATTGAACGAGGAAGTTACCTCGTCGTCATCTCTCTCGAGGGCTTTCCCGCCCTTAGCCGGTTCGGTCTCTTGGAACTCTTCGTTAGATCCATAGTCAAGCTTCTCGGATTCTGTAGCCTCGTCATCTTCCTCACGACGGTCAGACTGAGAGTGATCAGAAGAGTCATGACCGTCGGAGTCACCACCGGAGGGATCACCGGATGGTTCGCCTTGCAGTTGTGGGGCCGCGCTCGCATGAGGTGGGGAGGGGAAGTGTGCTTGTTCTTGTGGGGAAGCTTCCACTTCCTCATCCATAGGCTCGGTTTGTTGTGGCGGCGACGGCGTGCGGCAATCTTCGGATGACGAGTGAATGGGGGATTGCTGGAGTATCCCGGTGTATTGCTTGACCCGGTAGCCAAGCATGAGATCACGTTCAACGGCAACTTGCGGCGTCTCATCAACGTAAGTGCGTGTGCGGGCACAGCGAGCCCGAGTCTCGATGGCTCTCTGATAGGCCTCGGCTCCCTCGATGTGAGGAGTGGCGGACGTTCATACAATTCTACCCGCTTCTCCCCTCACGTCTACACTCATAACTCCCGAGCCAGAAGCTCCCCCACTGGAGCTTTGGCCCGCCGTGCCGGTGGCACGGCTTCTACGAAGGACGAGTTGCGCGTCCGGGGTAGGGCTCCTCGGTTCTGAGGAGTCCGTGGACGCGGCTTCTAAGCCTATCGACACACGGTATAACCTAACACTCTCCGCCCTACGGTCCGCCAAGTCCAACACATTCTCAGGGATGGGCATCTCTACCTGGCCGTGCTTCAGAGTCCTCTTGTTCATCCTTCCAATCTGCTGGCTCTGGAAGCGCTGGTGGCCTGATCTGCGTCGGACCGTCGGATGGCGATCCATATGATCACGGATGATGATGCCGAAGAAATGCATCCAAGGGATGGATGTGTGACGGTTCCTTGCAGGGCCTGCCCTGACGTCGTTGACAATGTCCAACCAGAGTTGTTGAGCAAAGTCAATTCGCCTTCTGTAGGCGACAGAATGAATTACGTGCCAAAGATGGGTGGATGCTCGGTCCACTCGTGAGTCTTCGAGGATAGTGTGCGGTTCAGAATATTGAAGACCAAGAACCAGATGGCAGGTAGCATCCCTTGAGTGACGTGAGATATTCCATTGAGCCTCTGACTTAGTGTGGCATGGACCCCGAGCGCGAGAATTTCGCTGAAGAGTTCGGGGCCGGAAACTAATGGCTCGAATGGGGCCTCAGGAGTGGTGGCAGGCAGATGAAGGATTCGCCTGAGATCCTCCAGGGTGATTGTCAGCTCGGTATGATCAACACGGCCCACGATGGTCAGCACACCATCTCTGGTCTCCACGCGAGACGTCTTCCAGAACTGCTGAAGGTACAGCAGTGGTATGTCAACGGTAGTCTGCATCGTGTAAGCCAGGGGATGCACCTTGAGGATCTCGAGTACAACCTCGTCTTGAACAACGAAGTTAGTCAGGTCGACGTATTCGTTGTTCTGGTTGATAGGACGAAGGTCACTCGGAGCGATGAGCGCACGGTCGGCAGCGTTGTTGATTGGTGAAGGAGGGGCGTTCGGTTGATGAGCCATTTCTGTCAAGTCAAGACGTGAAAAGGCATTAGTAAGTGCTAAGTGAAAAGGACTATACCCTCGACTAGGCGCAAGTCGGAAAACCACAAAAACCCAAAGAAATGAGTGTTTCGTATTTTCCGAGTCGAAAACGAGCAAACACACGTGGGGAGCATTTTCCGATTCGGAAAACATGGTTTTCCGAATCGAATTGCTCAACACTTAGAAAAAATAAGGCATACATAGAGATAAGTTTTCCGATTCGGAAAACATGGTTTTCCGAATCGGGAAACACTATACTTAGAAAATAAAGGCATGCTTAAACAGATGGGTTTTCCGATTCGAAAAACATAGTTTTCCGATTCGGAAAACAATAACACTTAGAAAAATAAACGAGCAAAACTTGTCCTCACACTTGATTGGGAAAACCTCGGAAACCCATACGGGAAGTTCCATGTTTTCCGAATCGGAAAAGATAACACTTAAAAAAAAATGAGGCTCAAGTTTGGATTCGGAAAACCTGATAATCCGAATCGGATTTATCTGGTTTTCCGAATCGGAAAACACGAAAGGATGTTCATCGTAGAGGAGTTCGGAAAACATGAACGTTCATGTTTTCCGATTCGGAAAACATGAATGTTCATGTTTTCCGATTCGGAAAACCGAACGGTTCACCTTCCAAACTCAAAAAACGTCCTAAAAATCATCGATTTGAAGCTCTAAGCTAGTAACATGCATCCTAAATCAGTAACAAGCAAGTTCAGAAGCATTTTTGGATCGATTTAACGCCCCGAAATCCCATTCCAAGAAGTTTGGGTTTCGGGTAAGTTTTAAAACTTTAGGCTTCGATCCAGACCTTAAATCGATTAGATTTAACGTTATAACTACGTAAGGATTGTTCGAGAACTTACCAGGATTGCAGAAACGTGTTCGGATCGACGAACAGATCAAAAACGAGCGAAAACAGGATCGGTTGCGAGAGCGGTTATCGGGTGAGAATTCAGAGAGAAAAAAGTGAAATTTTGAAAATTGTGAATAGTAAATCTTGAAAACCGGTATTTATATTTTTACCGTTTTACACTGCGTTTGGCTCGAAAACACTGTGTTTGGCTCTCCTTTTGGCTCTCCTTTTGGCTCTCTTAACCCGACTTTCACCAAATGGCAAAAATAACCCCTGGACTTGAAGTTTCAAGAAACTTACAAACAAGCCCCTGAACTTGTAGTTTAAAGAAATTTTCAAAACAGACCCTGGACTCTAAGTTTCGCAAAAGTGCAAAACGAGTCCCTGAACATAAAATTCAGAAAGTGGCAAAGTTAGTCCCCGAACTTGTAAGTTCAAAACATGTACTCTACCGCCCCCTGAACTTTCAAGTTCGCAAAAATTTACAAGTTCAGCTCCCGATCCACGAAAAAAGAGACTTACCTGGTACGTCTCAACTGGGTTATGTGCGAGTTCTGATCTGAAGTAACCAGAAGTCGTCGTGAGGTTCCACACCTACAAAATAATGTCTAGAAAGGTATCCATTGTAGTGTGGATCCGAGAACGTTAGAAAAACAAGCAGATAAATATATGACACTCCCCCTCGATTCATGCAAACATTCAAAGTCTTCTAAATACACCCCCTACACACATGCATACATAAACTGAATTCCCGACTCCCCCTAGACCTCAAGCACGGAGGTCTAGCATTCCCAATTTTCTTAGGAGAAAGAAGTGACGCTTCTCATCAAACGGCTTGGTGAACAGATCAGCAAGCTGATAGTCACTCTCAACAAAGTACAGTTCAACATTACCTTTCTCGACGTGGTCCTTTATGAAATGATATCTGATGTCGATATGTTTTGTCCGAGAGTGTTGAACCGGATTTGCCGTGATTTGAATCGCACTCTTGGAGTCGCAGTAAATGGGAATCCTCTGCATTGTGTATCCAAAGTCAGCAAGTTGAGTCTTCATCCACAGAACTTGCGAGCAGCAGCAGGCGGCGGCCACATATTCAGCCTCCGCAGTGGATAGACATACGCAATTCTGCTTTCGGGATGACCAACTCACTAACTTGTCTCCAAGAAATTGACACGCACCAGAAGTGCTTTTTCTGTTAAGCTTGCAACCTGCATGGTCTGAGTCTGTATAGGCTATTAGTTCAAAACCAGAATCCTTTGGGTAACAAAGGCCAAAATCCGGTGTGCCTTTGAGATACCTAAGGATTCTTTTGACTGCAGACAAGTGTGAATCACGAGGATCACACTAGAAACGAGCGTAGACACCCGTGGAGAATACAATGTCGGGTCTACTAGCCGTGAGATATAAAAGGGAACCAATGATTGCCCGATAAGTCTTCTGGTCAACCGGTTTACCAGAAGAATCAGCGTTTAGTTGAAAATTCTTGGGCATTGGTGTTGCCGCAGAGTTTGAACCACCGAAATCAAAGCGTTTTAAAAGATTGTGAACATATTTAGCTTGATTTATAAAAATGCCATCAGGGCGGTGTCGAACTTGAAGTCCTAAAAAGAACGTCAACTCGCCCATCATGCTCATTTTAAATTGGGATTTCATGGTGTTTTCAAACTCTTGGCACATCTCAGGATTCATAGATACAAAGATAATATCATCCACGTATATCTGAACTATGATTAGGTCACTACCTGATCTCCGAAGAAACAAAGTGGGATCGATTGTACCTTTCTTGTAGCCAACTCCTAGCAAGTAATCAGTGAGAGTTTCGTACCATGCCCTAGGAGCTTGCTTGAGACCGTAAAGCGCCTTATCCAACACGTACACGTGGTTTGGATATCTGGGATCCATGAATCCTTCCGGTTGCTCAACGTACACCTCTTCTTGAAGAACACCATTCAAGAAGGCACACTTGACGTCCATTTGATACACTGTCATGTTCTTGTGTGCGGCGTACGCAAGGAAGATCCGAATAGCCTCGATCCGAGCCATGGGAGCAAACGTCTCATCGTAATCAATACCCTCTTGTTGGCTATAACCTTTGGCAACCAATCGAGCCTTGTTCCGGATGATGAGGTCGTTCTCGTCTTTCTTGTTTCGGAATATCCACTTCAGCCCGATTATGGACTTTCCCACTGTCTGGTTACCAAACGCCATACTTTGTTTCTCTCGAATTCCGCAAGCTCTTCTTGCATCGCTAAAACCCAATCAGGATCGGTAAGAGCTTGGGAAACATCCGAAGGTTCAAATTCACTTAAGAACCCTCCGAATAGAATCAGGTTTTCTACGTTCTTTGAAGATCGCGTCTTGACAGGTTGTGAGGGACTCCCGATGATCTGGGAGGGGGGATGATCTCTTGTCCACTTTTGAGAGTGTGGATGAGTGACATAAGCTTGTTGGTTGTTGGATGCGTCGTTCTCATCTTGCACTGCAAAGACCTCTCGCTGGTTTCTACTCGATGATCCTGCTTCCAGATTAGTCTGTGGTGCTGCCTCTAACCGGGGCACACGTACTACCTGTGCATAGGTTCTTTGAGCTAAACTAGGTGAGGGTAGCGGAGCTTCTTCCGGGATTGGTGCAAGAACAGGGTGTGGGGTCTGTTCTCGGACGGGTTCCGGTGAGGCAGCGGATGAAGTTTCAGGGGGGGAGACCGCCGACTCTGGTGTCACTGAGTTTGTAGAAGTGCTTGAAGAAGGCTCAATGATGAAGGCATCAGATGTCACGGAAGTAGTGGTTGAACCAGCATGAGCAGGTACTACAATCGGACTCGTGAGTGTAGGTAGATCGTAATCTGCGAGGTCTATAAAGTCTAAAGCAAAAGAGTTAGTGGAAGAATCTGTGCTCGGTGGTGTGGTGAACAGTTCAGGGAATGAGGCATCTACATTACTCGGACTTGCAACAGAATAGGTTTTGGTTTCAGAAAAGTCAACATTTGAGCTTTCCAAGATGGTTCGGGTCCGTTTGTTGAAAACCCTATAAGCCTTTGAGTTATGTGAGTATCCGATGAAGATAGACTCATCAGACTTAGGTTCAAACTTTCCCAAATCATCCCGGTCATTTAAAACATAGCATTTACATCCAAAAACTCTAAAGTAATCGATGTTTGGCTTACGCTGTTCGACCATCTCATAGGCGGTTTTACCGGTCCGCTTAACGTTCAAGGTACGATTCTGCGTGTAGCATGTTGTGGAGACTGCCTCAGCCCAAAATGATTGAGGAACGCCTGAATGAGTCATCATGGATCGAGCTGCTTCGACTAACGTCCGGTTCTTCCTTTCCACAACTCCATTTTGTTGAGGAGTGCGCACGGCAAAGAAGTTGTGAGAAATTCCCACATCTTCAAGAAAGGATTGCAGCTTGGCATTGCGAAACTCGGTTCCGTTGTCAGTTCTTAACTTCTTCACCCAGCGACCCAAGAGAACTTGAATCCGCTTGATGAAGGTTATGATTCGATCAGCAGCATCAGATTTGGCTCTAAGAAATTCAAGCCAGGTGAACCTTGAGAACTCATCGACGAGAACCAACATGTACTTCTTTCTGGCTAGGCTCTCAGTTCTTGTAGGTCCACACAGATCCATGTGTATCATGTCAAGGGAATTTTTGCTGTTTGAATCCATCTTCGGTGGATGGGAGCTTCTCTTCATCTTTCCTTGCTCACAAGCAGGACATAGTTTATCCTTGGAAAGACGACTTTCCGGTAATCCCTTGACGAGGCGTTTTGAAACCAGCTTGTTCATGTCTTTAAAGTTCTGATGGCAAAGTCTTTGATGCCACAACCAACTATCCTCCTTTGTTGCCTTAGCGAGCAGACAGATTGCATTCCTCGGATTAGAAAGTGCTTCAAACTGAGGGTGTGTCTGAGGGATTGAACGGAAGACGGTGGAGTAAAGATTGCCGTTCCTCCGTGCACTAAGGACGACGTTGTTGTCTTCATCATTCACATCGCTTCCGTATTGAATTTGCTTCACCCAGTATCCATTGTCACAGAACTGACTGGAGCTGAACATGTTGTACCCTAACCCCTCGACATACCTTACATCTTTTATGATGTATCTTCCGTCCGTGATTTTTCCATAACCCTCCATTGGCTTCGGTGTCTTGTCGGCAGTTTTAACATATCCCTCAAACCTTTCAACATAGTCGAAAAGGAAGGATCTCTGACCACTCATGTGTCTATATGCGCCAGAATCGAAGTACCACACATGACTGACCTGCAAGACAGATTAAGCTTGTTTAGGGACCCATTGCCAAATGGGTTCCTTTGGGTTAGAGATAGATGAAACAGTCGGTGCAGTCCCCTTTTCGGATTTCTCCTTAGGCGGAGGGGACTCCACTGACGAAGAGGATTTAGCTTTTCCTCTTTTTCTTCCTCTTCTCTTTCGGATTTGACATTAGATTGAGAAGCATTGAAAGAGTTAGACACACCATAGCGTAGGAGATTATCAAACATAAAGCACATGTCATTACGAAACGTATTAAAAGCATCGTTCAAGTTTCGATTACGGTTTACAGACATATTCGAATGAAATCCTACACTAGGTGGAGCATAGCCTAAACCCGCACGGCCAAGACTACGCTTCTTAGGGAAAGCAGTAAAGGTGTTGTTTCTCTCCTGATGATCCTTTCTTGGTGGCTTCACATTCTTTCCACCATCTTTCCTCCTCGCATCTGCATTCAAAGCATGGTGTGAGTTAGAGGACGGTTTATCAGAAATGGATTTGCCACCCTTTCCGGATCACGTTTTTGAAAATTTATGGGTAGTGTGGTTCTCTCGAAATCAACGAAAACGACGGGGGTAACCTTGGAGTGTGGAGGAAAATTGCCTCCATTAATAAGGTCACGGAAAAAATAAACATCCCTTTAGACGGCCTTTTTTGCAAAACTCTTGGTAACGGGGCAATGACGGAATTTTGGAAGGAGAAATGGTGCAGCAACGAATCGTTGGAGAATCTTTTCCCCAGGCTTGCGGTGTTGGAAGAAAATAGGGGCTGTTGGATCGGTGATAGAGTATCAGTTACGGAATCTGGCCTTGCATTTAACTGGTCTTGGCTGAGACCGTTAAGGGAGGGACGAGAACAAAATGATCTCATTAACTTTCGGAGTCTATGCGAGAAGGTGCGGTTTAAAGGCGGAGAGGATTGATGGTCTTGGGCACTTGATGGCAGAGGCATTTTCTCGGTTGCCTCCTTACATATAGCATTTAATGATATGAGTTCAAGACCCAGTGGTAATCACACAAAATGGATAAAAGTTGTGCCGGCTAAAGCAAGAATTCTCAACTGGCGGGTGGAAATTAATAAGCATCCAACAAAGGACAACCTGATAAAAAAGGAGTGGATTTAATTAATTCCTCATGCCCCTTATGCAATGTGGAATTAGAATCAAAGATTCATATATTCTGTAATTGTAGTAATGTTCAAGAAGTAAGGAGAATCCTAAATAGTTGGTGGGCGATTTTCTAGGTAGACGGAGATGGAAACGGAGGACAACAGGTCAATCAGGATGGGGCCGCTTACGATGATAAAATCGAGATTAACAAGGCAAATTTGGCTAAGGAAGTGGCGAGACACGCATTTACTTCGGTATAAATAACCACTCGAAAGTGATAACTAAAACCCATACCCGAACCTTGAGTCGTAGCCATAGCTAGACCGTCCCAAATAAGCTAAAACTTCACCAAACACTCTTTAATGACAACCCTTAGGGGGGTACGAAAAAAAGAACCCCAAACGAACGCTAATCGAAAAAGTGTAAAATTCAACAAACCCAAACGGTGGGTCATGCATGACTCACTACCCGCGGGTCACCCATCAATAGGCGCAGATTGTCTTCCCTGCGGGTCGTCACTTGTCCAGCAGTGACTTGGACAACACAGCTCAAAAACGACCACAATTGACCACAATGATGCCATTAGACATCCCCAATTCGATAATTAACCAACATATATCAATTTCACAACAAAAAACAATCTACTTGATCATCAATTGATCAATCTCAACTCAATACAAACCCTAACTCTCCCCAATACCAAGAATGAATAAATTATCGGGTTCTAATCGCGCCCCGATGATTGATTGCACAGAAGCACCCGGTTGCCCTTCCAATTGTACACCAAAATTGATTCCTTGGCCACAAGTTTCTCCTAAAGTCGTTCAAGGCAAAACTGACACAATGAGGATTCTAACCCACATTTATACATGCCTCTTACAACCCTCAACTTTCAAAATTGGCATACACACCCCTAAACTTGAAAGTTACATAAATAACCCAATCTTAACTAAATTTTCGCAGAACAAGTTAAATATCAAACTTTGGGAAATGGGGCGTTACAAAGAAGCTTTGGAAAATAAACAGTTTATCGATGAATCAGATGGAACATTCTCCAACTCCAAACAATAAACATTATCCTTTCTGGGAGTTCTCAGTAGTATAATGCTTTCATCAACTAGTTTGAAACCAGGATCAAGGATAATACATTCACTATCATTGAATAATATGTTATGTTTCTTGTCACAAACCTGTGATACACCTAAAATGTTGCATCTCAATTGCTCAACATAGAAAATATCTTCAAAAGTCATCTTACCATTTGATACCATACCTTTACCACAAATCTTACCTCCCTACTAAATATTTCCAAAAAGCAACATGTGTACCATCATATCTTTTGAAGTTTTGAAGACAAGACATGTTATGTGCCTAGAGCAACCACTATCAACATGCCAAATGCTTTTCCTTGTTAGGACCAAATTGTCCTAATTAGAAAGTTTTATTAAGGAAGCTTTTAGAAGGATTAATTAGTTTTTAATTAGTTAATTAGTTTATTGGGCTTGGGCTTGGGCTTTAGTGTAATGGACCTATATATATGGTCTAGGGTTTGGAAAGGAAGGGTGTGAAATCATTTTCCTATGAGAGTCGACTAGGTGTTTTAGTGTGTGTTCTTGGTGTTTTGAAAGCTTTCAATAATAAATTCAAGAACTTTGCATTTTCATCTCTTTGATTTCGCTTCTTTTCATCTCGTTGTTTGATTGTTTGGACCTATCAAATGGTATCAGAGCCAAACAAATCATTAGATTTGTTTGTTCCTATTGAATCAAACAACTAGAGATGATTTTATTGGGTTTTGAAACTTTATTTTTTGAAAAGTTTCATTTTTGAGTTTTTTGGGTTTTTGGGGTTTAGATCTTGATGAAGATGATAAAAATGGGTGTTTGGGTTGTGTTTTGAAGCATCTTTGAGCTTGAAATGATCCATTTTTCAAGTTGCTTCAGTTTTTGGATCTGGATTGAAGATTTGGGCTGAAAATTCATGTTTTTCGAGTTGGAAAACTTGAATATTCAAGTTTTCCGAGTTGGAAAACTCATATTTTCCGAATCCAAAAAAAAAAAAAAATTCCGAATGAATAGTGCTGATGTTTTCCGAATCGGAATAGTAAAAAAAAAAAAAAACTTCCGAATGAATAGTGCTTTTCCGAATCGGAATAGTAAAAAAAAAAAAAAAAAAATCCGAATCGGATGAATAGTGTTTTTCCGAACCGGAAAACACTATTTCCGAACCGGGTGAATAGTAAAAAAAAAATAAAAAAAAATTTTGAGTGCCTTTTTGTTCTCATTTTCCGACTCGGGAAATATGAAATACCCTTTCGGGTTTTCTAGATTTCCCGACTCGCTCTTGAGACGAGGGTATGCTCAAATTTTGTTAACCTCTTGAACTACCTTGCTGTTCCTATTTTCCGACTCGGGAAACATGAAATACCCTTTCGGGTTTTCGAGTTTCTCGACTCGCCTTTGAGTCAAGGTTATGTTCAATTTTTGTTAAAACTTCCAAACTCCATTTCCGACTCGGGAAACTGCATCTCCCGACTCGAGTATCATCTCTTCAGATAAGCCTTCAAGATCATATTCCGCTGCGATCTAGACCCACCCAAATTCAAATACTTTTGTGTTTCAAAACCCCTGCGCTTAAATAGCCACCTTTCTTTCCCAATTGATTCGCAAAGATTACACCAGTCCCGTTTTTAGCCCATATTCAGTTTTCAATCATGAAAATTGAATTTCTCTCATTTCCCCAACTGCTCCAGATTCTTTGAAGACATGTCAGATTTGTAACGATTTCAGAACGATGGTGATCGGATTCTGCATTTGGTTAGACTACTCAGAAGCCTGACGCTCTGCAACCATTATTCTAGAGTTTTTATTAGATGGAATTATTCCTCGATGGAGTGCGAGTTGAGTTTTTCCTCTGGATGCCAGCTTTGGTGAATGGTACTATTGTTACGTGCTCAATTCCTAACCATTTTACCGTTGTGGAGGTTCAGTTGCGATCTAGAATTTTGAGTGACGGTCGTCATCCATCTGACTAAGAAGACTCGATCTGGATCTGATTACTTGACAATTTGGAATATTTCAGGAAATCGACTACCTTCTGAGTAGTAGAGAGATCAAAGCAGAGCATCTCGTTCAGTATCTACTCCCAGTTTCTCATTCCATACGGTGTTTCGGTGATCCAAGCTTCAGTGTTTCCCAGTTGTGAGCTTATCAGATTTAAAGCTCTTATACTGAATTCCTGTTCAACACGGGGTTAAAGACAGAACCTTTATCTTTCTTGCTGATCTGCACGGTAACTCACACATGCATCTATCCCTTTGTTTTTCTGGGCGGGAGATCAACATAGTTGGATGAATCAACATGCTCTGGTTCAAGCTGTTGTATTCTGCGGTTATCAAACGTGTCGAGTTATTTACAGGTTGAGCTGTAGTTTGTGCAATCAGTCGCGGTTATTGCAAATCGGATCTGGTCTTTCAGTTGAAACCGAAGATGAAGAGCTACAATCGAGGGGGAGCTTGGAGATCAAAATGTAGCCGAACGCCACTAAGGTTTTCTCACGAAAGCTAGGGGGAGAAGATCAGAGATGCTTCCTTTATAAAACTTTAGGGGGAGATTGTTAGGACCAAATTGTCCTAATTAGAAAGTTTTATTAAGGAAACTTTTAGAAGGATTAATTAGTTTTTAATTAGTTAATTAGTTTATTGGGCTTGGGCTTGGGCTTTAGTGTAATGGACCTATATATATGGTCTAGGGTTTGGAAAGGAAGGGTGTGAAATCATTTTCCTATGAGAGTCGACTAGGTGTTTTAGTGTGTGTTCTTGGTGTTTTGAAAGCTTTCAATAATAAATTCAAGAACTTTGCATTTTCATCTCTTTGATTTCTCTTCTTTTCATCTCGTTGTTTGATTGTTTGGACCTATCATTCCTCCTTAGCTGTTGGTTGCCCTGCACATATGATTACATAGTTATTGTTTAATGGAAACCCAAGCCAATATGGTTTTGGCTTGCCCTTTGTTATCGGTGTATTCAAACTTTCTAAACTTAGTCTTGATGAGATGATCAGAGTTTTGAACTGCATGACTTGAATACTTTGTCAAAGTTATTGGCTCAGCAGTACTAACTCTAGAAGCAGTACTAACCTTGTTAGAGGTACTAACCTGATTAGCAGTACTAAATAGGTTGGGAGCACTATTGTTGTTAGCAGTACTATTTGGGTAGCAGTACCATAGTTTTAGTGGTTTTTGGAACCCAAATTTTAACAAAGTTCTTTGCTTTCTTCAATTTTCTTTTCTTTGAGATATTCCTTGATGTTTAAGAAGTATTTTCTTTATATTTAGCAAACATATAATGTATGTGAGGTGTTGATCCAGCTCTCCTAAGACCTGATGAAGTGATAATGATCCTGTAACTTTACTTAGTGAATAGGAACTTTGCTTTTATTACAGCTAGAGAAAGTATCGCTGAGTCTGTTCAGAGATGTTCTTATTTATTCAAGATCAAAATGAAACATCAGTATCAGGATCAGTAGTTGAATGAATATGTTCAAGAGACTACTGATACTAAGAAGTAAAGCCCCTCCTGATATCAGCCATACTAAAAGAACCATCAGCGACATCGAAGAATTAGCTGATGATAGGGACAACACAGCTCATGATCTTAAGACGAATTCAGTGATAGCAACTTGTTCACATTATGTATGACTCTCGAAGACATCCGGATACAACGACCTCTAATCATCATCAATATCAGAGATTCTCTGGTAGATCACTATCCTGATCATGAAGAATAAAAATTGTTTTTTATCTTATGCATAAAACGATTACACACCTTTCTGACACATAGTAGAAAAGGACAGTCAGTTTACTGTTCCCTCCGTACTTATCAGACTATAAGGTGACTATTTCCTATAAGCACACTTTTTCCTAACATGCAAAAGAATTTGTTTATAGTAAAAAGTATACAAGGACCACTAAGAGTACAACACGTGTACAAAGTGGTTTTGTCATGCATTTAATGCATGAGGTATATATTGACGTGAAGAAGATGTTCTCCATACCTCTTCTTCTTCAATCGTATACCTCAAATCCTTTCTTCTTAATCCTCTTCTAAGTTCTTTCTATTCTCTTCTTACTCACTTAGTGCATAGTGAAATAATTGTAACTTAAGGTTGTTTAGATTAGGTTTACCCTTATCTATTCTGCAAACAATCTTGTAAATGTTTATTTGTTAATACAAAGAAGTTTAAAAGTAAAATGTGAGTGACTATATTCAACCCCCCTTCTATAACCCTTATTACTTGAAGGTCACCTACTTGGGACCAACATGAGGTTTTCCAGTACCAAATTTCATTAATGCCGTTTTCACATTTTTAGCCATGTAATTCAACGATGATTTCCTGTAGCCAAAAGAGTTTGAGTATTTGATTAAAAAATTTACTCTTTGATTAACAGGATTGAAATAACAGTGCTTGGCCAAATGGTTAAGTTCTTCACAAATAAAACAAGGCTTTGGTCTATTGATTTTGCTTAGATCAATTATTTACTTTTGAGCCTACTGATAATATTTGTTTCTCCAATTTCCTCTAACTTGACTTATTTTAAGATTTGTTATGTTGACAAGTACATGGGTTCACAATAGTAGTTCGCATATAATGAACTCCATAAGCCTTTTCTTTTCCTTACCTACTAGTCTCAACTTTCTCACTCTTGATGAAAGGTATGCCACCATCCTCATTAGTGAGAATTTGATTTTCTGAAGGAATGTTTACGTTTCTCAATTAGCCATCATTAGCTAATTCACTTTCTGAGTCTCCATCTCCCTCAAGAATTACAACCTTAGAGGGATCTACTTTAGTAACTTCTTTTGGTAAATCTTTCTTTTCTTGTCCTTATAAAAGATCAGAAGTTGGAGGAATGTAGTTATTGTTGTAGGGAGGTGGAGTGGTTATGTAACCTATGCCTCTCTACATCTTATCATGGACTTAGGATTTTAGCAAAGTATCCATTGCCTTTGAGGCATTGGAAAACTTTTCTATGTCCAATTGAGCTCTTTCGTACTCACTTCTTACCTTCTCTAGATCTTCTTTGGTCTTTTCTAATTTAGTCTCTAATTCTTTCTTTTCCTACTTCCAATAGTTTTTATCATAGTGATGTTGAAGTTCATCGGCCTGATATGCCTTGATCTTTTCTTCAAAATTCACAATGATCAAACTAGACCCCCTTCTACTCTGCTCTAACTTTCTAAGGCTGACACACATGCTCTGATTGTGATCCCTATTCTTTTTAACTGTTTCAAGACAAGCCTTAGAGCAAAGTTTAGATTTTACCTCAGTGGGGATGTCCGTGCTTGTAGAGTCTGAAATTTCAGCCATTAATGCCAGATTTTGGACAACCTCCTCAGCCTGATCACTCCAATCATATCCCATTCCTTCTTGAGATACCAATGCTTGAGATAGATTTCCCATAGCATTCCTGTTGTACTTTAAAGATTTTGACTGTTGAGTGTTCTTGTTGAATTGCTGATTACTACTTCCTTCTCTACATTCTCTTGCAAAGTGTCCTAGATTATGACACTTGTAACATTCTAGTTTTCACTTGTCATATCCTACACTTGGAACACCCCATTTTTCTTTCGTATTTCCTTACGTTGGCGTTAGCAACGGTTAAGTTTTTATGTGGGCCTCTTATGTTTATTGTTGGGACTTTAGGAATTGATTGGTATCTTGAAAAATCAGGGATTTTAGGGGTCAAAGCCTCATTTTCTCATCATTTGATCAAGAGAGAAAATTCAGATTTCCGTCAAAATTGCACAGTCGTGGGAGAACGGCTCGTTCTCCCTTGTTAACCGTTGGATCATCGTCAAATTTGGGCAGTAGATTTATGACTCATTAATCTACAATCTGACCGGAGAGATTAGGGATTGGAGTTTTTAGTAGAGAGCAGAAACCATCCGAAGTTACTGGAATTTCCAGGAAAAACAATTTTGGGGATTTGAAGATTTAAGTGCTGTATGCGTGCGATTCTCGAAGGAAACCGAAGGAGAGTCAAGTACTAAGTCAAAATGACTCATAAGGTATGATTCTAAACCCCTTTAATCCTTTGGATTGTGTTTGGTTACGTTGAGTTTGAGTTAGGGTTAGGATTGGGGTTAAGTTGTGATAAGATGATCAATTGATCATCGTTGCAAGTTGAATATATTACGTAGATATTTATATTACGTAGATGTTGCTAGTAGTTGAATTGGGATGATGTATAAACTTGTTTTTAATTGGAAATATGTCGAAATTGGAGATTGGGTATGAAAACCTCCGTTTTGGTCGAAACCCGCGTGAGGCAAATGACATGCGGGCATCCACGGGTAATCGGCGGGTAGCAACTCGTGTATAACCCTCCGTTTACACTGAGTAAAATTTCCACTTTTTCCAATTGTTTCCATTAGGGGTTCTTTTGCTTATAGTCCCTAAGGGATAGTGAAACATGATGTTTCAGAAAGTTTGGTAGAAATTGAGTGACCATAGCTATGTCATTTCAGGGTAGTGAGTGAGGAACGGGTTAGGGACCCATTTTTGGGCTATATGTGATATGTATATGCATGTGTTTATGGTTAGGTGGTACGAGGTTACTATACTTTGTATTAGAGAGCTTGTACATTGAGCAATTGTCAAGTGAGTACTCTACCTAACCCTTGTTCTTATGTATGTATGATTATGAATGCATGTGTGATTATGTGTACGTATTCCTACAGGGACAAGAAAAATAGTACCTATGGTGGTAGAAATACCCCTAGGGAAGATGTGAAAGGCAGAGGCCTGGTATTGAACCGTAAGGAAGGTGGCAGACATTACATGTATGTAATTGCTATGTACTTGTGATCGTGTATGCATGATGGTAAGTGGTTGTGTGCTAACTAAGCTTTATGCTTACCCGTTGTTGTTTACTCTTTATAGTGGCAGGTACTTCCCGAAAGGGAAAAGAAGAGACTTCCGTGTGAGACTCCGGTGGTTCAGCAGTTCAGTTCAGTTAATGCAAGGGAATTTGGAAAGATGAGGTCTTGGAACGATAAAACTATTTTCTTGTTTATGCCATGCAAACATTTAAGTCGTGATTTTTCTTAAACTATGTTACTTGATTTCTCAAGCACTTGACTTATGTTTTTATTCTTACGGTTTTACTAATGGTTTTAAATGAATGGTTATGGAGAAGCTTCCGCGTTTGATAAAATTTTTAGTCAAATTGTTGGTTATCGATTACTTTCTGTCAAGTTTGTATTTAAAAGAAAATGGGTGTTACAGCACCATGTTCACTTCTCATAGCAAAGTTGTTTCTTCGTGTTTTTTTTTTTTGATGAATCTTTTGACTCTCATACTAAGCATTGCCATCAGTCACTTTATGTCTATCTCTTAAAGATCGTCAACATTGATATTCTCCAGATATTCATTGATAAGAGAAGTTTTTGCATGAGTTCCAAGAAAAGCATCCAAAACAGAATCACTAGATCCATCATGTTTTGATCCAAAGGCATCACTAGCAAGTTCTCCATTGGCACTAGAATCTTTGCTAGAGGAAAGTAAAGCAACATTATGAGTATTTCCAGATGGCCTTTACTTTGCTTCAACTTCTGCTTCAAACACCATGAGATCATTGTAGAGATCATCAAGTTCCTTATCTTCCAGATTATCATTGTGCCTTAAAGATACAGTGTACATAGTCCATTGTTCCCAAGAGATCTTAGAAACTTTCTATTGACATCATCTTGATCCATCTTGACTCCAACAGTAGCTAATTTTCTAATTATTTTGTTGAATTTATCAAAAGTTTGAATCACTGACTCATTATTTATAGACATGAAATTCTCGTATTGTTGCTTGAAAATAACTTTCTGATTCCTCTTGGTACTTTTAGTTCTCGAAATCCTCTTTTCTAATGCATTCCACATTATCTTGGCATCAACACACTTACAAAATTGATGCTGATATTCATTGAGAATTGCCAAAAGCGGGGTGCTTAAGGCTTTCATCTCAGTTTGTCTCAGATTTCTGTTTCCATCACTTTTTGGTGGAGGTCTCTTACCACCTGCTCCAAATTCTTCTTCACTAGAAGGACCAATCTCAATGATATCCCACTTAGAATAACCCGTAAAAAGAATGTATTACGTGATTCAAAATTTCCATATGTCAAACTGATTGGGTTTGGGCATGGGAACCTTTGAAACAAGAACTGTAACATCCCAACATTTTTAACACAATTTTAGTAGAAAAGTAACCATATGTAGCAAAAACTTAATTGATAACGTTAATTGTAAAAAAAAATCCCAATTTGGGTCTTTAAAGTAAGAAAACAACTCAATTAAAACATAGTTCAATTTTGGTTTGCAAACCACAAACGACATCAAGTTAATGTAACCCGTAAGAAATTCTCAACTAAATGTTTAATAATGTTTTTCCCAAAACTTATTGAACTGTCCCTTCTTATCCGATGAGGTACCTGCTACTACACCACATAAACAACAACGGGTTCAGCTTTACGCTTAGTGAGCACAAACCTAAACTCTATGTTAAGCATACAAGATAATCATAAGCATATAAATTAATATTGGACATACGTCATAACCATTCCTCAAGGTGTGAACACCAAGAGAATCATAACTGACATTGGTACCAGGCCTCTTGATCCCTTTTACTCCACACTGCAATGTCACCACCACAATAATTAGGTCCTATCATAACCATTACATGCCAATTTTTTCATATCACCACATAATACATATGATTAACATGCATAACAATATCGAGCACAGATTAATGTGCTCACCTAATAATGAAGGAAGAATTATTAAGCACTTGAAACAACACACGTATCTAGCTCGAAACACCTATAACATATATATAGCATACACAAATCAAAAACTACTTTTACTAGAGTTCTGAAACTAGCTCAATGGCTCTCAAATTCTATCAATTACCATCTATAACAATCCCTTATAGAA
This sequence comes from Centaurea solstitialis, assembly GCA_030169165.1. Classification (NCBI taxonomy): domain Eukaryota; kingdom Viridiplantae; phylum Streptophyta; class Magnoliopsida; order Asterales; family Asteraceae; genus Centaurea; species Centaurea solstitialis. The sequence continues at coordinate 50,941,968 of CM058043.1, forward strand.
TGCCATTAAAGAAAACCCTAAACCGAGCCCGCATGAAAAAGTTTCAAAAACCAACAGAGGAATCGACAGGTTGTCGGCATGTTACTACCCACGGGCTACCCATCGATACACCCAGTTCGTCTTCCCCGCGGGTTGTCGCCCAAACAGTCGAGGTTTTCACCTCTAAACCCAAAATCTGCCATTTTTGGCCAAAATGATACACAAAACCAACCCCAAAACATCTTATACTATTCTAATACATAAAACCTTCACATAAACATCAAAAGATGATCAACTGATCATTCATCTACAAACCCTTATTAACCTAAAACCCAAAATCAAACCTTAACCCAAAACCCATCAATTTAAGGGTTAAGATAGCATACCTTTGAAGAATTTCACCAACAACACTAGTATTTTTTTCTCGCTATTCTTCAATTGATGCACCCCAACTCCAATTGATGATCAAGAAATCGCCAATCCTCCCTTCCTCTTCCAAAGTTGTTCAAGGCACAAATGAGGAGAATTGGGCTTCTAACTTTATTATATATGTAACACCCCGCTAAAGCGGAACCGCAAGGTGTGACAGTCTAGATTTCATAGCGATAGGAGATAAATAGCACCAATCATTCATAACAGAATAAATAAAGTTTACAATGTATTACAACCAACCCTAAATTAAGGTTTACAGACTTAACAAAAAGAACATTGTCTTGATTGGCGGTTACAATTGCCCAAAATTAAACTTTATCATTCACCTTCGGATTTCCTGAAAAGCATGTTAAAACAAGCGTCAACTACGAGAGTTGGTGAGTTCACAGGTTTTCATATGCACAAAACAGTTTAAATGCAACAAATTTTTAGTGAACCCTTTCGTTCACTCAGTTTTCCATAAGCCAGTTATAGTGAATCCGTTCATTCACTCAATTTTTATAAACAGTTATAGTGAACCCGTTCATTCACTAAATAAACAGTTTTAGTGAATCCGTTCATTCACTAAATACGTGTAAACAGTTAGAGTGAATCCGTTCATTCACTACCAACCTGTGAGTAAATTCCCCGGGTCAAGTTAATCACATGATATTTATTCTTTGAGCCACTACTAAACCTAAAACCAATTTGCCCTAACGATCTACCTCAGAGGTGGTAGCAAACCACATGTGTAGAGCGTTTTCGCGAACTACCTCAGCAGTGGGACTAAAACCCCACATGTCTAGACGCTGTACTACCTCAGCGGTGGGACTAAATCCCACATGTGTAGTACCACATATGATTACGTGCACCCTATACTCGTCAGTAAACAAAAGGTGGGTCCACTCTACCAAATAGCGCTATCCACAATAACCATCGGCTCGAAACGAGTTAATAGTAGTGTATTCAACATGGGACTTTTACTCAATATATCATGTCTCATAACATATCAAATTTAGCTCACAACACATTTCATTTCGCAACATTTTCAAAATTATTCACAATCATTTGTAAGCATGCTTTTCACCCCAAAACACGTAAAAACGGTAAAAAGTGGGGCTGTGAATACTCACCTTGAGTAGTTTTGCGTTTAACAATCGGTAGTGCGTGAATAATCCCGATTCCAAGTCTACTTATGCCCTATCACATTACGTAATTGACGTAAGTCTAAATTCAACGGTCCATTTCTAGCAAGTCAATACCGATATCCTATTGTAATGCCTTTACTTAAATTTATTAAGTTCAACTTGGTACAAAATAGGTTTTTGTTACTTTTTGTTAATATTCAAACACATGAGAAGTCTTGAAGTTCACAAACCCATCTTTTGAAAGAATTCAGATTCTGGCAGATTCATTGCATTGTAAAATGTTATCTTTAAGCTTAGTTCCAAAAAGAGACAAGTTACCAAAATTTTACCTACTGATATTGAGAGTATTAACAACATTCCCACCAAATTTCATGATTTTTGGAGATGTTTAACATATTTTAAAAATTATTGTAAATTCAGTGTGCAAGTATCAATGCTGAAAAGACATGTCTGTAGAGTTTGTGTCATAGAGATCTTATTATTACTCTAAAATTTGAATTTCAAATGGGATTTTAAAGTCAATTCAAATATCTAACAAATGAAACTTGATTCACACGATTTGGATGATTTTTGAATGAGATATGACCTCATGAACTCAAGCATGTGAATCTGTCATCAGTGGACAGATTACACTCCGAATTTCATTTCATTGGTTGCACATTCAAAACTCCACCAAATCTTGAATTTCCAGATTCTTTAGAAAGCTAACTCATTAAACTTGAACTTAGAACCAAGAATCATGCATTTTAGTTAAATTATCAAGAAGATATGCATGCATGAAGTTGATATAAATTTCTGGTTAGAATTTGATGAACACCAAAAAGTTTCCACATGGTTGAGGGCTCAAAGCATGGAATTTTTGATTGATTCCAGTGGGGTTTAAACCCTAACACATAAAACATTGCACCATAAAAATTTCAGAAAATATTGAATCCAAAAACACCCTTTTTGGGTCGTCCAAACAACATGCATAAATCTGTCAGCAATATTCCAGATTCCAAGTTCACTTTTACTCACCAAAAACACATAAAATCACCAAAATTTGGGGGTTTCTTGGAAAATAAACTAAAAACCCCTAACTTATATCTAACGAGAAGATGAAATACATTTGAATATTATCAAAACTCATGCATGAACTATTAGATGAGTTCAGCCCCAAAAAGAGTAACAAGAACATCAAAATAAGTGATTTTCACTTCAAATCTTGTGTTCATATGGAGGAATCATAGAACTTCACCATTTTTTAATGTTATTACACATTGTTATGGTTCATTCTCTTCCTCAAAAATCAAGAATGAATTTCATCCATCATAGAGGTTTTAAACCTCAAGAAACACAAGAAAAACACCCAAAAGAGGGCTAAAATCGAAGCTAAAATGCATTTTTCATTCTTACCTTGAAGAGGCTATTACTTAAACTTTGAAATTCTTGTTCAAATCTTAAAAACTCAGATTTTTGGAGATGAGATGGCTGATTTTTCTTGAGAGAGTTTGAGAGAGAAAAGAGAAAATAGAGAGAGAGAGATAGAAATTTGAAATTGAAATGAATTGGGAAGAGTTGAGGTGATTAATATCTTGGGAAAAAGAGAGAGATGATTGGGGGAGGGGGGTGGTGGCCGGCCAAATGGGCCAATCCCCATCCCTCTTTCTTTTTTTTTTGTTTTAAAAAAAATGTATTCCCAATACTGATAAATTAAACGCAGTGTCGAGATTCGGTGATTTTCGGTAAAAACCGACTTTTTCGAAGGTGAATTAAGATTATTTGAAACAGTTTACTTTTATTTTTAATAAAGTAACATATTTTATATAAGTTGACTTTAATTTTTGGCATTATCAGGTTTTCGGGTGACTTTGGGCCGGTACGGGCTTTTTCGGGCAAATTTTCGGGAATTCTAGGTTATTTCCGAAATTTTCGCACTCTCAACCTTAATTCTTCCTAAATAAATATAGGATTAATATTCCACTAGGAATTATACCAATGAGTGATTATCTGGCCGCTAATCTGAGAGCCGAATTTTGTCGGTTGTCACATTTACCCCCTATTGAAAGAAATTTCGTCCCGAAATTTATTATTTGCCATATCCATGAGGCTCTTTTGTGAACAGGTGAGGGTGCTTGCTCTTCATAAAAGCTTCTCATTTGCACGTAAACTCCGGTCCATGCTTTGTGTTCCAACGGACCTTGACAATTGGTATCGTACTACACATTAACTGCTTGACTTCTTGGTCAAGAATTTCAATTGGTTCCTCTGTAATGCGTAGTTAATCATTGATTTGAATTTCCTTTAGTGGTAACACCATTGCTTCTTCAGATAGACATTTCTTCAAATTGGAAACATGGAAGGTGTCATGAATGGCACTGAGCTCCTGCGGTAGGTCTAATTTGTAAGCTACTGGTCCGATTCTTTCCAAAATCATGCACGGTCCAATAAATCGAGGGCTCAGTTTTTTTTTTCCATTTTTCCCCAAAACGGAACAAACCTTTCCATGGCGATACTTTCAGTAGTACTCTGTCACCAATCTAAAACTCGAGTGGTTTTCTGCGTTTATCAGCATAACTTTTCTAGCGATCTCTGGCCGCCTCAAGCTTTTCTTGGATCATCTTGATCTTATCAGTCGTTTCCTGAACGATATCTGGTCTGATTAATTGGCTTTCTCTCATTTCCAACCAATTAAGTGGTGATCTGCACTTGCGTCTGTACAAGGCTTTGTAAGGTGCGCGCTGGATGCTGGTGTGGTAGCTGTTGTTGTAGGAGAATTCGATCAAGGGTAAGTGATCGTCCAGCTACCTCCAAATTCTAACACACAAGCACGCAGCATATCCTCCATCGTTTGTATGGTTCTCTCTATTTGTCCGTCAGTTTGAGGATTTTGGGTAATTTGGTCATAAATCCATTGATATCTGCTCCCATTTCCATTCTGGGATTTCCGGCTGTTGTAGGAGTCCGGATGGCTTCTGGTGTTCTGCCTTAACTCTTGCACAAGTCATGCACTTACTCACATACAAGGCTATATCCTTTTTCATTCCAGGCCACCAGTAGTGTTCTTTCAGTCCCTTGTACCTCTTGTCAGATCCTGGGTGTATCGAGTATTTTGTCTAATGAGCTTCATCCATGATCGTTGACCTTAACTGGTCGACCTTTGGTATCCATACCCTATCCTTAAAATAACATACTCCCTCATCTTTCACCTCAAACTCCTTTTCTATCTGGTGAAGAGTTTCTTTCTTCAGGTTTTCTACTTTCAATGCTTCTTCTTGAGGTTCAAGTATTTGATTTTTCAAACTCGTTTGAACAAGCATTTCCATAGCTCGTGCTTTTAAAGGTTTCACCTTTTCTTTCTTGCTCAGTGCATCAGCTACAACATTCGCCTTTCCTGGGTGATACTTAATCTCACAAGCGTAATCATTGAGCAGTTCGACCCATCTTCTTTGCCTCATGTTCAACATTTTCTGATCGAGAATGTGCTGGAGGCTCTTGTGATCAGTAAAGATTGTGCACTTGGTACCATAAGGGTAATGTCTCCAGACCTTAAGTACGAATACTACAGCTCCAAGTTCCAAATCGTGGGTTGTGTAATTCTTCTCATGGACCTTCAGCTTTCTGGATGCGTAGGCGATGACTTTCTCGTTCTGCATCAAAACACAGCCCAAACCTTGATGTGAAGCATCGCAATACACCACGAAGTTATCCGTTCCTTCGGGTAATGCCAGAATGGGTGCATTGCACAACTTATGCTTGAGCAACTGGATTGCTTCCTCCTGTTTCTCTCCCTAAATAAACTTCTTGTCTTTTTGCGTTAAGGTTGTCAGCGGCTGCGCAATCTTGGAGAGATCTGCAATGAATCGCCGGTAGTATCCTGCCAAACCGAGAAATTGTCGAATTTCTGTCGGTGTTTTCGGAGCTTCCCATTTCTGTATAGCCTCAATCTTAGCTGGATCAACATGTATTCCCTCTTTATTCACCACATGACCCAAAAAGTGTACTTCTCGAATCCGAAATTCGCACTTTGAGAACTTGGCATAAAGCTTTTCAGCTTTGAGTAATCCTAATATCAACCTCAGTGCTGCTCATGGTCCTTCTTGCTTTGAGAGTAAATCAGGATGTCGTCTATGAAGAAAATTACAAACTTATCTACGTACGGTCGACATACTCTGTTCATCAGATCCATGAAGACTGCTGGAGCGTTTGTTAAACCAAATGGCATGACCAATAACTCGTAATGACCATACCGAGTTCTGAACACTGTCTTGGCGATATCTTCTTCTCGCATTCTCATTTGATGATAGCCCGGTCGAAGGTCGATCTTGGAAAAGTAAGCAGCTCCTTGCAATTGGTCGAATCGATCATCAATGCGAGGGAGAGGATAACGGTTCTTGATGGTTAGCTTGTTCAACTCTCTATAATCTATGCACATTCGAAAGGATCCGTCCTTCTTTTTGACGAACAAGACCGGGGCTCCCCAGGGTGAAGAGCTGGGTCGGATGAATCCCTTATCTAACAGCTCTTGAAGCTAATTTGACAGTTCCTGCATTTCTGATGGCACCAGACGATACGGTGACTTTGCTACAAGGTCCGCTCCTGGGACAAGATCGATGTGGAACTCCACTTGCCCATGCAGGGCTAATCCAGGTACTCTTCCGGGAATACCTCGGGAAATTCTCGCACAATCAGGATGTCCTGAATTTGCTTTTCCTTTACCTCTTTATCTACAACATGCACCATAAACGCCACGCAATCCTTTTGCAAAGAGCTTAGCATTTCCATGTAGGATACTAAATTAGTTCTTGATGTGCCTCTTTAGCTCCAATCGCGAATGCCCTTCCTTGAGCTTCGCATCCTTAATTTCCTTGATTGGCTTACATTTCTTTGTTCCTCCTCTTGGTGATGATCGAGCCTCTATTTAACATGGGACACCAATCTCTAAAGTGGTTTGGGGTTCCGTACTCTTAGCACCCTTTCCGGTCCTTCTGACTTTCTTTTCCTTTCTTTAGTATAGAGCAAAATGTCCTGCTAATTTACATTTGGTACCCGAAATACAAGCTCATAGGTGGTTCCAGTTGCATCTAGTTCATTTTGGAGGGGAGTCCATTTAGCTTCCTGACTCTTGGGTCTTTGCTCCAAAATTTCTGACTACTTTTCAACTTTTGATTAAATTAACACGAGTCGTTTCCCCTGACTGGTGCTCAAATTTTCTTGTATTACCATCTTTCCATTTGATGGGTACTATGACGTCCTTATTTCTTCTATTTGCGACAAGGTCGGTAGTAACTTGAGTGACTCATGTAGGTACGACTTCCTGGACTTGTTGGGCTATCAGTTGAGCAATGTTGATCGATTAATTCTCACGGTTCACTTTCTAGCTACGTGTGTTTCTTCTGGAAAATGCGGTTCTAAATCATTTGTAAAATGTATGTTTGATTAAAAGTTGTCTTTAATAAATGTTCGAAAATATTTGTATTTTATTTATGAAAATTTCTTTAAAATAAAATCGCTAAGAACGTCTTTGTGGTTAAATAAAGATTAGTTTCATAAAAACTTAATATATATCTGAAAGGGTCAAAATTTGATGCTAATGCATCCTTAAAATATTTTACTCACCCAAGCTAAGGTTTAAATGGGATAATCAAAAGTACACTCTGAAATTCTTTCAAATTCACGAGAGTTACAAACGAAAGGATCAACTTTGCCAACAGTATTACCACAACTTGTCCGCCCAAGTCAACTCTCCTAGTCGTCCTTCTTGCCGTCATAACATTCTCCACAACATTGGTGGTACCTTCCTCTAAGAGATCGCCAATTCTTTCGACTTAATTACCGTTCGATTCTATCTTGATACCCTCCTTCGACTATTTTGCAGTCCGTCGGCGAGTGCTCGGATTGTTCAAGCCTCTCCTAGTGCCATACTAATAATATAACCGATCAATATCCCCGAAAGGATATGAAATGATCTTGCGTTGTCTAGATGAGTTATCGCCAGTCCGCTCCGAATGGTTGCCGCAACTGTCTTCTGAGTTGTCTCGTATGAGGTGCTGGGAGGTTCGGGTTAGGCGTAGGAATAATTGGTGTAGGTTCAGGTAAGACACTTGTTGGGGTAGTCGAAGGTGGATCGCTTAAATATCCTTACTTGTTACTCTAGTGTCGGAATCGTAATGCTTAGACGGGTCCTTCTCCGAAGTCTAAGTAATAGTGTTCGACATAGTGGTTGTAGTGTCCGCAAGACTTATTAACACGCATTCAAAATACTAGTGACATCCTAACGCTAACGCAGGAGTGTTCAACAGTGGCGTCACTTTTCTTAAACGCGTAAGTGCTATAATATCAACATCATGATATGCTTATGTGAACTCACACAGTTTTCGCTTTTCAGGAAATTTTTCGAAGGTTCCAATTTTTATTTTTTTCTAACAGTACGCTTAGTTCATAAGTCCTATCCTACTTATATCATGGCTAGGCGTAGGTGATCAGGCTCCGCCTATCTATGATATATCAGAATAGCACCTATCCTAATCATACTAGTATTTAAATTCTCATATACTCAAAATCCATAATTAAAAGTTTTAACTTGTTTTAGAAAAAGGTTGGTTATAGTACTTGGTTTTTATGAAAAACCGATGTTCTCTATAACCTATGGCTCTGATACCAAATATGTAACACCCCGCTAAAGCGGAACCGCATGGTGTGACAGTCTAGATTTCATAGCGATAGGAGATAAATAGCACCAATCATTCATACCAGAATAAATAAAGTTTACAATGTATTACAACCAACCCTAAATTAAGGTTTACAGACTTAACAAAAAGAACATTGTCTTGATTGGTGGTTACAATTGCCCAAAGTTAAACTTTATCATTCACCTTCGGATTTCCTGAAAAGCATGTTAAAACAAGCGTCAACTACGAGAGTTGGTGAGTTCACAGGTTTTCATATGCACAAAACAGTTTAAATGCAACAAATTTTTAGTGAACCCTTTCGTTCACTCAGTTTTCCATAAGCCAGTTATAGTGAATCCGTTCATTCACTCAATTTTTATAAACAGTTATAGTGAACCCGTTCATTCACTAAATAAACAGTTTTAGTGAATCCGTTCATTCACTAAATACGTGTAAATAGTTAGAGTGAATCCGTTCATTCACTACCAACCTGTGAGTAAATTCCCCGGGTCAAGTTAATCACATGATATTTATTCTTTGAGCCACTACTAAACCTAAAACCAATTTGCCCTAACGATCTACCTCAGAGGTGGTAGCGAACCACATGTGTACAGCGTTTTCGCGAACTACCTCAGCAGTGGGACTAAAACCCCACATGTGTAGACGCTACACTACCTCAGCGGTGGGACTAAATCCCACATGTGTAGTACCACATATGATTACGTGCACCCTATACTCGTCAGTAAACAAAGGGTGGGTCCACTCTACCAAATAGCGCTATCCACAATAACCATTGGCTCGAAACGAGTTAATAGTAGTGTATTCAACATGGGACTTTTACTCAATATATCATGTCTCATAACATATCAAATTTAGCTCACAACACATTTCATTTCGCAACATTTTCAAAATTATTCACAATCATTTGTAAGCATGCTTTTCACCCCAAAACACGTAAAAACGGTAAAAAGTGGGGCTGTGAATACTCACCTTGAGTAGTTTTGCGTTTAACAATCGGTAGTGCGTGAATAATCCCGATTCCAAGTCTACTTATGCCCTATCACATTACGTAATTGACGTAAGTCTAAATTCAACGGTCCATTTCTAGCAAGTCAATACCGATATCCTATTGTAATGCCTTTACTTAAATTTATTAAGTTCAACTTGGTACAAAATAGGTTTTTGTTACTTTATGTTAATATTCAAACACATGAGAAGTCTTGAAGTTCACAAACCCATATTTTGAAAGAATTCAGATTCTGGCGGATTCATTGCGTTGTAAAAATGTTATCTTTAAGCTTAGTTCCAAAAAGAGACAAGTTACCAAAATTTTACCTACTGATATTGAGAGTATTAATAACATTCCCACCAAATTTCATGATTTTTGGAGATGTTTAACATATTTTAAAAATTATTGTAAATTCAGTGTGCAAGTATCAATGCTGAAAAGACATGTCTGTAGATTTTGTGTCATAGAGATCTCATTATTACTCTAAAATTTGAATTTCAAACGGGATTTTAAATTCAATTCAAATATCTAACAAATGAAACTTGATTAACACGATTTGGATGATTTTTGAATGAGATATGACCTCATGAACTCAAGCATGTGAATCTGTCATCAGTGGACAGATTACACTCCGAATTTCATTTCATTGGTTGCACATTCAAAACTCCACCAAATCTTGAATTTCCAGATTCTTTAGAAAGCTAACTCATTAAACTTGAACTTAGAACCAAGAATCATGCATTTTAGTTAAATTATCAAGAAGATATGCATGCATGAAGTTGATATAAATTTCTGGTCAGAATCTGATGAACACCAAAAAGTTTCCACATGGTTGAGGGCTCAAAACATGGAATTTTTGATTGATTCCAGTGAGGTTTGAACCCTAACACATAAAACATTGCACCATAAAAATTTCAGAAAATATTGAATCCAAAAACACCCTTTTTTGGTCGTCCAAACAACATGCATAAATCTGTCAGCAACATTCCAGATTCCAAGTTCACTTTTACTCACCAAAAACACATAAAATCACCAAAATTTGGGGGTTTCTTGGAAAATAAACTAAAAACCCCTAACTTATATCTAATGAGAAGATGAAATACATTTGAATATTATCAAAACTCATGCATGAACTATTAGATGAGTTCAGCCCCAAAAAGAGTAACAAGAACATCAAAATAAGTGATTTTCACTTCAAATCTTGTGTTCATATGGAGGAATCATAGAACTTCACCATTTTTTAATGTTATTACACATTGTTATGGTTCATTCTCTTCCTCAAACATCAAGAATGAATTTCATCCATCATAGAGGTTTTAAACCTCAAGAAACACAAGAAAAACACCCAAAAGAGGGCTAAAATCGAAGCTAAAATGCATTTTTCATTCTTACCTTGAAGAGGCTATTACTTAAACTTTGAAATTCTTGTTCAAATCTTAAAAACTCAGATTTTTGGAGATGAGATGGCTGATTTTTCTTGAGAGAGTTTGAGAGAGAAAAGAGAAAATAGAGAGAGAGAGAGAGAGAGAGAGATAGAAATTTGAAATTGAAATGAATTGGGAAGAGGTGAGGTGATTAATATCTTGGGAAAAAGAGAGAGATGATTGGGGGAGGGGGGTGGTGGCCGGCCAAATGGGCCAATCCCCATCCCTCTTTCTTTTTTTTTTTTGTTTTAAAAAAAATGTATTCCCAATACTGATAAATTAAACGCAGTGTCGAGATTCAGTGATTTTCGGTAAAAACCGACTTTTTCGAAGGTGAATTAGGATTATTTGAAACAGTTTACTTTTATTTTTAATAAAGTAACATATTTTATATAAGTTGACTTTAATTTTTGGCATTATCAGGTTTTCGGGTGACTTTGGGCCGGTACGGGCTTTTTCGGGTAAATTTTCGGGAATTCTAGGTTATTTCCGAAATTTTCGCACTCTCAACCTTAATTCTTCCTAAATAAATATAGGATTAATATTCCACTAAGAATTATACCAATGAGTGATTATCGGGCCGCTAATCTGAGAGCCGAATTTTGTCGGTTGTCACAATATACCTTCTACATCCACCGCTAAACTAAGAAAAATGACACCACAACCCTTGAAGTTCTGAAAAGTACACAAATAACCAAAAAGTCAACTTAACCTTAACTAATTCAGTTAAATACATAACTTTGGGAACTGGGGCATTACAAGAACACTGTGATTGGATCCTTCCATGATGAGAACTGATTTCTAGGTATACTACTCTGATACCACTTGTCAGGATTGAATTCAACAAGAACTAAATAACCCAGAATATTGTTGAAGAAGTTTGCGGAATAACACTTTAACAATCAATGAAACAGTAATAACACTGAATGAAGGAAATCACAAGTCTCTTGTATTAACTTGAATGATTACAAAACCAAAGCCTCAATATGTTGAACAGGCTCAAGAGATATTCAATACTTCTCTAATAAAAGGATCTCTATGAATCTTGAGGCTAAACTTCTTAGGAACAAAAATTCATGAAAAGCTTAATAACAATCTGAATGTCCTAGACTATATATACAAAAGAGATTACAAGATAATCTTGTAACAAAATAGATCTTCAGAATTCATTCCATAATTATCTTGAAGTCTTAGACTTTCACACCAAGCAACAAACTTCCTTATCACAATCAGCAGTAGTAACTCTTCTACCAACATCTTTTCCTTATCAGTAGTACTATCTTAAAATAGCAGTATTCGTGGCAGTACTAACCATTCAAGCAGTACTATCATCTCTATTAGTAGTAGTATCTCCTTTAGCAGTATTATCTCCATGTTTGCAGCAATACCAATTCCCTTAGCTTCATTCAAACCCAACATATGATACTCGTTAGGGGGAAAAGTTCAATTGATGTATGTAAGTTGAACTTTTAAAGGATAAGAAAGACAATTATACATATTCAAATGCTTGGGGGTTTACAAAAACAAAATGGTGTTACTGATTCAAATTTCAGACTTCAATACCACATGTTAAAAATCAGAAGTGAAATCACACTTCAAACTTTATCACCTCTTATAAAACAAACATCGTCGCAGCTGTTAGCAATTTATTTGCTAATAATTTGAAGTTTTATAAATAAAATTCCATTTAATGTTAATGTTTATTATTTAGATATTGGGCTTGGGATAATTTGATTGTAATGGGCTTGGGCTTAGATTAGGTCAAAATCCTAGTATAAATAGAAGGTTATCTTGTACTTTTTGGAAGTTTTTTTTCGGCTGATATCACTTGTTATCTTTGTGTCTATTAAAGTTTAATATATGAGAGTCGACTTCCATTGTTAGTTGTTTCTTCAATTTTCTGCATTTACATTCAATAAATTCTCTCTATATTCATCTTTTTCATACACAAACCTCAAGGATTGTTGGTTTCCAATAGTTATCATTGGTATCAGAGCGAGAACGGATCTCCAGTATCCGTTTCGATCCTTAGAAATCAATTTTCTTGAGGTAATCTTTCTGGAATTTTGAAGTATCGGTTTTACACGTCATAAATCTGAATATGTTCCTCAAATCGTTTATGTTTGAGATCTGTTAGTTTTCAAACTAGAGTTTTGGATTTGCAATTCTTGTTGCTGAAATCGGTTTAAAAACGTTTTTGTTTGATTAATTTGGTGGTAATTACAATCATTTTTATCATCAAATTTCTGGAGATTGTAAAGTCGTTTGTGGCTGTGATATTTGATTCTGAAGAAATCATCAAATCTAACAGTTTGAAGATTTGGTGATGTAAGAGCCACTGTGAAGCTTTTGCAGTTTTTAAGGTGTTTATTCTCTCAAAGGTTCCTCTTGGGTTACTCTTCTTATTTGAAGAGGTGTGTCGCTACAGAGGTGTGCCACCAAGAAGTCAAAATGTTCACAGAACACTGAAGCCACAGAAGGGGTACGACCACAGAGGAATAAGGTCATAGAGTTTCTGCCAAGATCCACAGAACCTTTATTGGTCTACTCAAATTACGTCATCTTACAGAACCCCTGGCAGACTCCACAAAGCCTCTGTCAGACATCACAGAGCCTCTGTGAAACACCTCAGAGCCTCTGCCGATCTTCAAGTTTTAAGATGATTCTCTTGCTCTTCTGATCAACCTGTTGCATACATAGCTTCACCAGTTATCTTCTCATTGTTAGCGCCTATTGAAAAGCTTTGCAGAGGATGAACTTAGTCATTTCTTACAGAGACTCTGCGAATTTCACGTCTACTTCTGCCAAGCTTCACAGAACTTCTGTCATTCATCTCGTCACAGAGACTAATCAAGTATCTCACAGAAGTATCACAGAACCTCTGTAGCTTGATTGTTCTAGAGCGTATCCAAACTTTCACAGATTCAAATTAGCTTATACTCTGAAGTTCCCCATGCTTATCCTGACAAGAACCATTCCTTTTGCATACTATGATGTTCACCTTCTCTGAACCCATCTCTATAAAATATAATCCTATGAGGCTTATGCCCAGTTGATTTTTTGAAGGATATCAAAAGCTCCCTAATTAAGCCAGCATGAACTACACTCCTCTTTCTGTGCCGGTTAATTTTACTATCAGGATGTAGTGAGAAAACGTGAAGAGTTCACTGGACAGAATACGATGTTCAGCAAACTGTGTCAGGCCTAGTGTATGCTGTGAGAAGATCCTAAATGTTTATGGGAATGGGCAAAGAAACTCTCTCTTCAATTTTTTCATTCGATAAAATGTCTTAGTGATCCAAGCCTTGCTCCTTTACTGACCTCCAACTCACATGTGCTTAGAGACAGAGCCTTCATCTTTCTTGCTGGTCTGCACAGTAACCCACATGAATCTATCGTTCTGTCTTTCTTTGTGAACTACAGAAGTTGGATGAATCAACAAGGCTCTGGCCTGGATGTTGTATTCTGCAGTTATCAAGATGTGTCAAGTTATTTACAGATTGGGCTGTTTCATGTGCAAACCAGTTGGGGTTTTCATTCACAGAGCTCTAGTATCTTTGTCAAGCTAATTATCAAAGAGCTTCATTCAAGGGGGAGTTTGGAATACAAAATGTAGCTAAAGCACTCTTCTAGAAAGAAAGGATGAGAAGTCTCTACATGCTTCATTTATGAAAGTTAGGGGAGATTGTTAGCAATTTATTTGCTAATAATTTGAGGTTTTATAAATAAAAGCCCATTTAATCTTAATGTTTATTATTTAGATATTGTGCTTGGGATAATCTGATTGTAATGGGCTTGGGCTTAGATTAGGTCAAAATCCTAGTATAAATAGGAGGTTATCTTGTACTTTTCGGAAGTTTTTTCGGCTGATATCACTTGTTATCTTTGTATCTGTTAGAGTTTAATATATGAGAGTCGACTTCCATTGTTAGTTCGTTCTTCAATTTTCTGTATTTACATTCGATAAATGCTCTCTATATTCATCTTTTTCATACACAAACCTCAAGGATTGTTGGTTTCCAATAGTTATCAATAGTGTATGTTAATGCATGTAAAATCATAACCCACCTCAGCATCTTCCTTTTGGGGGTAATCAAGAACCCATCAATCTTGATCTATATCCCTTATATCGACAACCTATAGACTACTTTAGTGTGTATAAAACCATAACTCATCAACTTCATCTTCCATCAAGAATTCATTTAGACCGTTAAGTACCCTTCAAGTCCAACTGAAAACCCATAGAGACCAATGAAGAACCGAATATGACCGATCGAAACAAATTAAGAACTTAATAAGAAAACTATGAATTCGTAGGGTTGAAATAATAGTATATTCATAACAAATAATATGTATATCAATTATGTGTAATACCCTCAAGTTTGAAGAATGCGACTAAATTTAGCATTTTTAAATGCAATGATTACATGGTAAAAATCCTTTTCTATCCATCAACACTTGAATTACCCCAAATTACGATCTAGATTTTCCATCAATAATATATAAATCAATTTTTACTTCAAGACTAGGTCTAAAAAGGGTGGTACTAATACCCAAGAAACATCACTATCTCCAGTAAGACACGAAAGATATCAATGAATAACTAAGTCATTGACGTGTCTCTAACTAGAACATGATGTAGATGTCGACAAATATAGAGAGTTGGGCTTAATGCTTAATGAGTTCAAGAGTTTTATAAATCATAAAAGACAAAAATAGGAAAGAACATTATTTAAATCGCAATTCTCAATATGAATATGATTTAGAATAGAAAGTGACATATTTTCTAAAACCTATTTTCGTGACAAATACTTCAAGGAGAACTCCCCAAAATTCGAGAAACCAAACTAAAAATTTTTACCAAATATCACAAGTATTAAAATCCAGATACCAGAACATGGGATTACTTCTTTCATTCAAAACCTTGATATATGGAGGTGATCCAATAAGTCAAAGTAATAAAATGCAGTTACTCGTCAAAACCCAAGCAATATTAAAGCATAGATATTACAATATCCAAAATAACCTTTAACAACAACGGGGGAGACTTGTATCAGACTATCTGTTGAGAGTGAAGGGAACACATAAGTATGTCACTCGTACAACATTAATCGCACCACTTCAAGAATTTAACCCTAAATGTCCCTACGACTTCATAACAAGTCTCACCCAAAGAATCGGTTGACCTTAAGTCTATTTCCATAAATTTCATTGCAAGACCTGACTCACTTAAAGACTACCAACCATGGGGATTACCTCAAGCGTCGGAGGTCCTAAAGCCTACAACCACGGTAGAACTCCGAGACTTGACCTTCCTAGTGCCTACCTGAAAAGTTTAAGGTCACGTAACATGAGTCCTAGAGTCCAACCCTGCAATACCGATTCAAGCATCTAAAATAAGACTGCTTATGGATCCAATGCATTATAGTATAGAACATTACATAAGTCAAATTGAATTACTAACGCACCAAAACATGTAAATCTAACAAATGAGCAATTAAATTCATACATCCCAAAGCTCCACATCGAGCTAATAACAACCAGAGAAAATCCCTAAAGATTCCTTCAAGTCAAAGTCAAGGCAAAAGTTCGAAAACTCAATTGACCATCAAATGAAGGTCATCAAAACAATAAAACGCATTTAAGTGGCGGTTATGAAAGTTCATACCTCAAAGATATGATTAAATCAAAACCCATTATTGGTCAATGCAACCATTTTTCAAATAAAATTATCTTCTTATATTTCCAAATTACCTTATAACATGTTGCAGTTTCCGAACGAGTTATAAAACCAAATACACCAAATATGAATTAATTTTCAAATAAAGTCCACTTGTACCATGAATTACCAAACGAACACATTCTTTAGGTTTATTAACCAAAATATCCAAAAACCCAAATGTAGTCATGTTACAAGATTTATTAACCTAAATCTCCTGAATATGCAATTTTATCAAATACTTCACATGTTTGACAAATATTATTCAAAAGATATTTATATTTCAAATATTTACTTTTGGCATCTAAATTTTTACAAAGCAACTTGAACTCCTCTTACTAGATTTAGGCTAAATCTAGATTCCACCAAACCTTGATATGTATTTGAAGAAAACTTGAGATCCACAAGCAAGTACTTCAAATCCTAGCTCCAACACTCTACCGAAAATGTTCTCCATTTCAGGGAATACAAAACCTAATACAATAATGAAGAAAAGAAGTAGGTATGAATAATACACCAAACCCTAGCTTAAAACTTGAGAAAGATGAAGATGTGATCTTACCTTCACCTTAATATGAACCCCCATAATACTCAAGGAACCTTTAACCATACTTTTTACCATCTTAACGAGATTTAAAATATAAAACTTTATAAAAAATATCTAAAATCAGAATTGAAACAAGGAGCACATGAAAAAATGAAGAAAACCCCTAAAATTCAAATTTTTAAGCAGGCCTGCCACTTCTACTAACATTGTCATGTAACAACGTCGCATGACCGGTCGCTGAGAGGTATAAGGTTTTGTTTCCTTGTGCTACAATGTCATGCTATATTGACAATTTGTCATAGTCGCTCCTCATTGTAGCCAGATGATAACTCCAACATCTTAGATAACTCCAACGTACCATTGACTGGAGATTTTGATTATAACAAAAGTACAACAGGATTCTTATTCTTCCTTGATGACACCACCTTTACATAGTCATCAAAGAAGCAACCTATTGTTACATTGCCAGCTTGTGAAGCAGAGTACGTAGTTGCAACCTTATGTATCTGACACATGCTTTAGCTCAGAAACATGTTAAAGGAAATAAAGATGCCAAAAGATGGAACTGAAATTGTAATAACCGGGATTTTAGAATGTACTTATTTTGGTGATTGGGGTATATAATGAGAATATTTTGAAATTTAGGGGTCAAATTGACTTTTTGGAAAACTAAGATAAGTTATGGGCTTAGGCCCTTTTGGGTAATGATTTGGAAAGGCTTGGATTTTAGCCCAAGTATATAAAGTCATTTATCGTAATTTTTACCAATTAGGGTAAATCTTTCTCTACAAGTGTGTGTATGTTTTGAGACAGCAGCAGCAATAGCATCTTAATCATCTTCATCGCACCTTGTCATCATCGTTGGGTAAGATTCATCCACTTTTGATCTAAATCTAGATTACTGTGTTAGGAACCATTATATAGGATTTCTTGTATCTTAAAATCGTGCTTTTAAGAGCTATAGGTTGAATTTTGGGGTACCAGGTTCGATCTCCTCGAACCTGGAATTCTTGTTTTTGGCTATATTGAAGTTGTCCGAGTCGGACTACTCCTCCAGTAGTCCAAGTCGGACTACTCAGTTTTCTGAGTCCGACTTCGACCAGAGGCCAAGTCGGACTTCGGCCTAGGCCGAGTCGAACTTAGGCTTAGGCCGAGTTGGACTTCGGCCACAGCCCCCATGCTGAGTCTGCCTAGGGGTGTCATAGTTAGAAAATCTATCGTTTGGATAAGTTTATTAACGCCTTAGAATAATTACAGATTCGTTATACGAGAAATAATTGGGAGATCTAGTCTAGCACAGGTGAGTTCCCTTGCCAAACTTTCTTTATAAAACTAAAGTGTTTGACGAAATGTTCACGGAAATGATTTACCAACTTATTACTGAAAATGTTGTGTTAAATTTTACTTTGATAATTGATGATCGATTGTGTACCCGTAAGCATGCTTATATTGTATTGTATATGTGTTCATATGTGTTCGGGATGGGTTGCATAGTGGATAATGTGTACGAAGGGACAGTACATCCCTTGGGAGTAGGTGAGTGGTGCGGAGCACGAATATGTTTCGTCCTCCCTTAAAAGTTCATCTACACGCGCGCGGGGGGGGGGGGGGGGGTGGGGGCACTGATGTTGTCAAGGGGTGACGGGTTTGTTGTCTACAATGCACCTCCATTATTTTTGTTAAAATAAGTTCACTTGGGCCAGCGGCCCCTGTTTGCGAATAAACTGTTTTGAGGGAATTCACTAGACCTTATGGTCTAACCCTCGCTTTCAAAACTTTTAAACATTTTCAGGAAGAGCTCGAGCATCTGGTAAAGGCAAGAAGGAGGTGAGAGGTTAGCTTAGTCGCCTTTAGTATCTTGTTGAACAATTTAGCTATTTAATATCTCAGCTGTGGGGGGTTGTTCCACCACATTACTGTTGACTTTATGATTTAGGCTTAATGCCAGATGTTATTATTGTTTCCGCTATGTTAGATCACAGGGATTTGTTGTTATTATTATTTGTGGGTTTGGGTTGTTACAAAAATCTATGTAGATAATAAGTCAACGATTGATCTAGCAAAAAATCTAGTCTTCCATGATCGAAGTAAGCATATCAATACTTGATATCACTTTATTCGAGAATGCATAGCAAGGAACAATGTTTGAGTGATACATACAAGATTAAAAGAAAAGTTACAGACATTTTCACAAAGCCACTCAAGGAGAAAGAGTTTTCAAGACTCAAAACGATTCTTGGAGTTTGCAAATCAAGTTTAAGGGGGATGTTGGATCATAAACTTGATTTGATCGAATTTTATATTATATTATCCATTATAATTGTCTAGAAAACTTCTAGAATATTGTTTGGAAGAACTATGTGGTATCTTCGAAAAATCTACATAAGAAATATCTAGAACATATAAGTATAATATCTACATTGATTCATGGAAACATCTAGATATTTAGTAATCCATGGAAATATCAAAAGCGTAGAACCTTGTTAGAAAATTTATTTGCTAATAATAGGAAGTCTTATAAATGAAAGTCTTTTTACTTGTAATTTTCGTTACTTTGTATCAGTATTATATGAAGCAGCTTTTCTCCAAGAAACATTCTCTTTGTTCTTCATATTCTACTCAAATTTCTTCACCCACAAACTAGATTATCACTCAAATACGTTATTTTAGTTTGTAGTAGACATCCTCTTGCTTGATATTGGACTCACATTTGGTATTGGACTCATATTGGACTCACAAACTAGATTATCACTCAGATCCTTAAGTAAGTAAGATGTCTAAAGAAATCATTGGCATTTGTTCGGAATCCAGACCACCTATGCTAGTCATGGGCGAGTACCAACAATGGAAACGACAAATGATCAACTTCCTCGATCTCATCGACGAAAACCTCATGAAATCTATTCGTGAAGGTCCCGTCAAGGTCACCATAACTATAGCAGAAGTACCACAAACAGAAACCACTCCACGTCTAGTTGCATATGTTGTTGAAAAACCCTATGATATGTACACCCCGGAGCAACGGTAACGAGCTGCAATAGACAAACGTGCGCTTGCCCATCTCTCCATGGCACTACCCAATGATATATATGCTCAGATTGACAGTCTCACAAAAGCAAGAGACATGTGGATAGAGATCGAACAACAAATGCAAGGTGGTGATACTGTGACAACTGCAAATTTTGACCATCAGGTTAGCTACTTGTTTAATCACTCAGTAACGTTTCCGTAGGCAAAAAAAATGTAGTATTTAAGTTGCCCAAATAATCTAGGTTAGTTTGCGTGAAAAATTTAGGCAAAAACCTAAAAGTTCCGAAAACTGCCCGAAAAAGCCCGTACCGGTCCGAAATCGTTCGAAAATCCTATAATGCCAAAACTTAAAATCAAATTATATAAAATAAAAGACTTTGTTAAAAATATAAGTAAACTGATCCAACTAATCCAAAAGTACTTTCGAAAAAGTCGGTTTTCACCGAAAACGCACCAACACCCGGTACTGTGTTTGAATTAGCAGTATAAGATAAACCCTAATTATTTAAAAAAAAATTTGTGTGAGAGGTGGGTGGGCCCCACAAGGGCCGGCCACACCCCCCCCCCCTCCCAATGTCTCTCTCTCTTTTTCTTTTGTTTCCAAGAATTTAATCATCACAACCCCTTATTCTTTTCATTTCAAATCTCTCACTCTCTCTCTAACCTTTCTCTCTCTAAAATTCTCTCTAATTTCTCTCAAAAACCAGCCAACAACACATCAAAAATCTGAGTTTTAAGAGATTGAAACAAGAAATTTGGAAGCTCTTGTAGTTATATCATCAAAGGTAAGATTGGAAGTAGGTTTAAACTTTGATTTTAACCCATTTGGGAGCTTTTTCTTCTTTCTTCTTGAGGTTTAAATCCTCTTTGTTGGATGAACACCATTCTTGATGTTTGGGGATGAGACATAACCTTAGAAATGTGTTTAAACATTCTATGAAGGTGAATATCCATGAATCCCCCGTAAGAACACAAGTTTGATTTCAAAAATCTTGTTGTTGATGTTTTTGATCATCATTTTGGGGCTGGACTTTATTGATAGTTCATGCATGTTTATTGATGATGATAATGCATATTTCATCTATTTATTTGTTAAATGATATGAGTTTATGGTTTAATAGCAAGAAACCCCAAGAAATCTTGTGATTTTATGTGTTTTGATGGATGAAAATGGGGTTTTGATTCTGGACAGAATCTGTCTGATTTTGCATGTGTGTTTGGACGTCTTAAAAGTATAGTAAACTGAGGTATTTTTCTACAAAAATTTTATAGATTGAAACTTGATGAGTTAGGAAGAAAATCCCTTTTGAATCACTTAAAAATTCGGAGTAAAACCCCTCCAACCATTTAAAAACTTTTTGATGCTCATCAGCTTTTGGTCAGAAAACTTGTATCATCTTCATGCATGCATATCTCTTTGACAACTTATCCAAAATGCACGATTTTTGATTTCAAACTCAAGTTCTCTGAGATAGCTTTCTAAAGAATCCAAAATCATGTGATTTGGTGGACTTTTGAGGGTTCAACCAATGAAAACAAGTTAGTGGTGTAGGCTGTCCCATGGTGGCAGATTGCACATGCACGACTTTAAGAGGCCATATCTCCCTCAAAAATCACCCAAATAATGTGAAATTTGTCTCATTAGCTTGGTATATGTGTTATCTAGAAAATCCCTTTTGAAATTCGTGATTTGGTGGGAAGATGAATTCTTTATGAAGCAAACATCACTGACATGTAAATCTGAAAATAAAAGGTGTCCACTGTTTTTGCAAAAATTCTTAAAATATGAAAAACACTTCCAAAAATTATGAAAAATTGTGGGATTCATGTTAATATCCCAAATTCCAGTAGGTAAAAATTTTGAAACCTAACTCCTTTTGGAACTAGGTTTAATGGTGACACCTTTGCATTGGAACAAATCTGCCAGAATTGGAATTTTTCAAAAATGTTATTTTATAAACTTTCAAAATTCCCATGTGTTTGGATAATAATCTTATGTAACAAAAAGTCATTTTATATTAAAATGAACTTATTAAAATATAGTAAAGGCATTATATGGATATCGGAATTGATTTATTATTTACGGACCGTAAAATTTAGAACTTACGACAACTACGTTTGTATTAGGGCATTTGTAGACTCGGGGCCGGGACTTGAACAACGCACTAACGGTTGTTTAGATACGCGAACGCTACTCCAGGTGAGTATTCACAGCCCCACTTTTTACCTTTTTTACGTGTTTTGGGGTGAAAAGCATGTTTATAAATGAATGTGAAAAATTGTGAAAAATATTGCGAAATGAAATGAAATGAAATGTATTGTGAGCTAAATTTGATATGTTTTGAGGCATGATATAGTGAGTCTGAAATGTTTAAGTCCCCAGTAACTACTATTAACCCATAACAATGGGCCTATAATACATGTGGATAACGCTATTTGGATTGACATACCCACCTAGAACTGACGAGTGACAGGTGCACTGTATTGAATAAAAATTTTACACATGTGGGATTTAGTCCCACCGCTGTGATAAGATAGGGGCGTAGCATGTCATGAAATGGAGGGTTGTAGTAACTCACAGGATAAATATCATGCGATTAACAAATCACCCGGGAAATTTACTCACATTTGATACTAAGCTTGAAATGGAGTGAGCAAACACGTTCACTATAAAATGGTTCACTGTAAATTGATTTTGAAAACTTAGTGAATGAACAGATTCACTATAAATGAATTACGAATATTGAGTGAATAAATGGTTCACTGAAAATGTTGTTGCATTTAACTGCTTTGTGCCTATGAAAACCTGTGAACTCACCAACTCTCGTAGTTGACACTTGTTTTAACATGCTTTTCAGGAAATCCGAAGGTTTGATTTGGCTAAGTTGTGGAATTTTGTTATCACCAATCTAGTTATGATACTTATTGTTATTTTGTAAAAGATCTGTAAACCTTAACTTATGGTTGGATTGTACAACTTTGTAAACGCAATTTAATGTTTGATGATGAATGATTGGTGTTATTTACCTCCTATCGCGATGAAATCTAGACTGTTACACCTTGCGGTTCCGCTTTAGCGGGGTGTTACAGATTTGGTATCAGAGCCATAGGTTATAGAGAACATCGGTTTTTCATAAAAACCAGTACTATAACCAACCTTCTTTCTAAAATAAGATTAAACTTTTAAATTATAAGATTTCAAAGTAGGAGAATTTAAATACTTGTGTGATTAGGATAGGTGCTATTCTGATATATCATAGATATGCGGAGCCTGATCACCTACGCCTAGCCATGATATAAGTAGGATAAGCCTTATAAATTAATCATACTGCTAGATTTTTGAAAGTTGAAACTTTCTAAGATTTCCTGAAAATGTATATTGTGTGAGTTTGCATATTGCATGTACAAAATTTTCAATAGCACTTACATGTATTGACTAGATTCTTTTATCGCAGCTAACATGTCTCAAGAGACCGACCCTTCCGAATACCGATCCCATGGATCTCCCGAGCTTCCTCGGAGTGGGAACAGTGTCCCCCGAGCCCCTACCACCGACCAGGAACGTGACCCCAACAGTGATAGCGATGCCGATTCACACCGACCTGTCCCGGCACCACGACCTGGACTTAGGGTTCGCGCTACCGCTCGAAAGAGCGTGCCCTTACCCGCCAGGATGACCTTCCGTGTCCCCGCTGGGGACGGGGCAGGGCCATCTCGGGTGAGAGGCCGAGGCGGATCCTCCTCGTCGTCGTCATCCTCGACATCGGCATCTCCACCGCCCTACCGACCATCGTCTCCAGTGCCGCCTGCCGCCCGACCACCTGTTGCCCGACCATCACCGGTCCCTCGACCGCCACACATGGCTCGTACCCCCGTCCTATGCATGAGAGGAATGACTCAGACTGAGCGTCAGGAGGTCACACGTCTCGCCCGAGGTCAGGGTATCCATGAGCATATGATCGACCACCACGATCATATGATCGATTCTCTGATCGATGTGGCCGGAGCTGATAGCCAGCAGCTCACTCGGGTGGTGACTCTTCTTGGCCACACCATGGACTCACTTCACCACTTGTACTCAGTGGTGTATGCGGTGGTGGCCTTGGTGGTTCTGCTGTTCGGGTGGGCTGTCTAGAGGGCGAGATTCTAGGAGATAGGATCTTTTAGTAAACCGTACTTGATGAACCTTCTATTAGAACTGTTATTTTGAGGCGTGATGCCTAATTGCTGAACTATTTATGATTCTATTTGGATGACTGTAAAACTGTTATGATATTTTGGGTACTTTTGCTTGAATATTTAAACCCAAAATTTTGCTATGAATATCTACTGCTTATGTTTATGAATGCATGCTAAACGTGGTTTGCTTGAAATGTTTAAAGAAAGTGTTACGTATATGTGATGGCATAGAATAGTATGCACTTGAATTGTGAAAAGTAAGTAGAAGCGTAACTACACTTAGATTGCGTAAGAAGTCACTAAAACGGTTGAGTATGGTATTGGTTTAGAAACATGCCTCTAAGAAGGGAAGATCCGGAACTTGCAAGGCTCGTTTTGGAGCAAGTTTTGGCCTCTCTTCCTAACATAATTAGTCAAGTGGCAACCAGACTCACCAACAACGCTATTAGATCGAGAACGTTTTCCAACGACAAGGCTAAGGGAAAGAGGAAGATGGAGAAATCTACCAAACCGCAGTTCAAGGGAAGGTCAGGCAAGGACAGAAGAGTGACCAGGAACTATGGAATTCAGACTCAGGTGGCGGAGAAGGAAGAAGGGACATATCCGAAGTGTGACAAGTGCGGGAATCACCATACCGGAAGGTGCATCATATGTCGTAAGTGCGGCAAGGGAGGCCATGTTGGCAAGGATTGCAGAAGGCGAACCTGTTATGAGTGTGGAAGCCCCGATCACTACCGAAATGCGTGTCCCAAGCGACACTAGAGGCCTCAAGAAAACCCAACTCCACCAACAAACCAAGGAAACCGTGGAGGTCTGGCTCGAGGAAGAGCAATTGTGATTGGAGCGGAAGAAGCAAAGCAGAACCCGGATGTGGTTACAGGTACGTTTCTTCTCAACAATTATCCTGCTACTGTGCTTTTTGATTCCGAAGCAGAAAGAAGTTAGGTATCGTTAGAACTCAGGCCTAAGATAAACAAGAAATCCCAGAAATTGAAAGAGGAACATATAATTGAGAACCCTAACGGAGAGTTAGTTAAGGCTAATAAGGTAGTCAGAAAATGCACTCTAGGCTTATCAGGAAAGGACTTTAGTATAGACTTAATCCCGATCAAGATAGGGAGTTTCGACATAATAGTTGGTATGGATTGGATGTCCAACCACCGAGCGATGATATGCTGTGCTGAGAAAATAGTTAGGCTAGCATTACCCGATGGAGATGTACTCGAAGTGCACGGAGAGAAGCCGAAGAGGGACATTAAGATAGTATCGTTCATGAAAATGCGTAGCCATTTGCGAAAGGAGTGTGTAGCATTCATGGCGCACGTGGTAGATAAGAAAGCAGAAGAGAAGTCAATCCAGGATATTCCAGTTGTGCAGGAATTTCCCGAGGTATTCCCGGAAGAGCTACCCGGATTACCTCCACCACGGCAAGTAGAATTGCACATCGACTTAATTCCTGGAGCAGGCCCCATAGCAAAGTCGCCTTATCGTCTAGCGCCGTCCGAGATGCAGGAGCTGTCAAATCAACTTCAAGAGCTGTTAGATAAGGGATTCATCCGACCCAGCTCTTCGCCTTGGGGAGCCCCCGTGTTCTTCGTCAAAAAGAAAGATGGATCTTTTTGCATGTGCATCGATTATAGGGAGCTGAACAAGATCACCATCAAGAACCGATACCCTCTTCCACGCATCGATGATCTGTTCGATCAATTGCAAGGAGCTACGTACTTCTCCAAAATCGATCTTCGATCCGGATACCATCAAATGCGAGTTCATGAGGAAGATGTTGCAAAGACGGCGTTCAGAACTCGTTATGGTCATTATGAGTTCTTCGTCATGCCTTTTGGTTTGACGAACGCTCCAGCAGTATTTATGGATCTGATGAACCGAGTGTGTCGACCGTATCTAGATAAGTTCGTGATTGTCTTCATAGACGACATCCTGATTTACTCGCAAAGCAAGGAGGACCACGAGCATCATTTGAGGCTGATACTGGAGTTACTCAAAGCTGAAAAGCTTTATGCCAAATTCTCAAAATGCGAATTTTGGATCCGAGAAGTTCACTTTTTAGGTCATGTGGTGAACAAAGTAGGAATACACGTCGATCCAGCCAAGATTGAGGCCATAAAGAAATGGGAAGCCCCGAAGACACCAACGGAAATTCGACAATTTCTCGGATTGGCAGGCTACTACCGGCGATTCATTGCAAATTTCTCAAAGATTGCGCAGCCGCTGACAACCTTAACGCAAAAAGACAAGAAGTTTATTTGGGGAGAGAAACAGGAAGAAGCATTCCAGTTGCTCAAGCATAAGTTGTGCAATGCACCCATTCTGGCATTACCCGAAGGAACGGACAACTTCGTGGTATATTGCGATGCTTCACATCAAGGCTTGGGATGTGTCTTAATGCAGAACGAGAAAGTCATCGCTTATGCATCCAGACAACTGAAGGTCCACGAGAAGAACTACACCACACATGACTTGGAGCTCGGAGCAGTGGTGTTTGCCCTTAAGATTTGGAGACATTATCTCTATGGCACCAAATGCACAATTTTTACGGATCATAAGAGCCTCCAGCATATTCTCGATCAGAAAATGCTGAACATCAGACAGAGAAGATGGGTTGAGTTGCTCAGCGATTACGACTGTGAGATTAAGTATCATCCAGGGAAGGTGAATGTCGTAGCTGATGCGCTAAGCAGGAAGGAAAGGGTGAAGCCTACAAGGACGAGAGCAATGGGAGTGATAGTGCAGACCAGCCTGAAAAGTTAGATATTGGAAGCTCAGAGAGAAGCTCTGAAGGCTGACAATATAAAGAAGGAGACACTTCACAAGATGGAGGAGGAGTTTGAGGAGAGAACGGATGGAGTGCGTTATTTCAAGGATAGAATTTGGGTTCCGAAAGTCGATCAGTTAAGGAAATTGATCATGGATGAAGCTCATCAATCAAAGTACTCGATACACCCAGGTTCTGACAAAATGTACAAAGGGCTGAAGGAACACTATTGGTAGCCTGGAATGAAGAAGGATATCGCCACCTATGTGAGCAAATGTCTGACCTGTGCAAGAATCAAGGCAGATCACCAGAAACCGTCTGGACTATTGCAGCAACCGGAAATCCCAGAATGGAAATGGGAGCGGATATCAATGGATTTCGTGACTAAGTTACCCAAGACTAAAAAGGGCCATGATTCGATTTGGGTAATCGTTGACCGACTCACGAAATCTGCGCATTTCTTACCAATAAGGGAAACTTATAGCATTGATAGGCTCGCTCAATTATATGTCGATGAGATAGTTATGCGACATGGAGTGCCGATCTCGATCATCTCCGATAGAGACAGCAGATTCACCTCACGGTTTTGGCAGTCACTACAGGCAGCATTAGGTACCAGCGTGGATTTGAGCACCGCCTATCATCCACAAACCGACGGTCAGACAGAAAGGACCATACAAACGTTGGAGGATATGCTGCGCGCATGTGTACTGGAATTCGGAGGCAACTGGGATGATCACCTACCTTTAGTCGAGTTCTCCTACAACAACAGTTATCATGCAAGTATTCAGTGTGCTCCGTACGAAGCACTGTATGGACGCAAGTGCAGATCCCCACTCAATTGGTTGGAAGTGGGAGAGAGTCGACTGTTTAGACCCGACATCGTACAGGAGACGACTGATAAGATTAAACTGGTGCAGGAGAAGCTTAAAGCAGCCAGGGATCGCCAGAAGAGCTACGCTGATAATCGGCGGAAGCCGTTAGAATTCCAAGTTGGCGATAGAGTGCTACTAAAGGTATCATCTTGGAAAGGATTGATAAGATTTGGAAAGAAAGGGAAGTTGAGCCCCCGATTTATTGGGCCGTTCAAAATCCTGGAAAGAATTGGGTCAGTCGCCTACAGATTGGATTTACCCTCGGAGCTCAGCTCTATTCACGACACGTTTCATGTGTCCAATCTAAAGAAATGCCTGTCGGAAGAGACAGTGATCTTGCCCTTAGGGGAGATACAAATCGATGAACAATTGTGCGCCGCGGAGGAACCTATTGAGATTCTTGATCGAGAAACCAAGCAACTCCGGCGCAGTAAAATACCGATTGTCAAAGTGCGATGGAACTCCAGGCACGGACCAGAGTTTACCTGGGAGTGGGAGGCGTTCATGAAAGACAAGTACCCGCATCTCTTCACAAAGAACCCCTGCGGTAGCAGCAAGAATTAAATTTCGGGAGGAAATTTCTTTCAACCGGGGGTAAATGTGACAACTGCAAATTTTGACCATCAGGTTAGCTACTTGTTTAATCACTCAGTAACGTTTCCGTAGGCAAAAAAAATGTAGTATTTAAGTTGCCCAAATAATCTAGGTTAGTTTGCGTGAAAAATTTAGGCAAAAACCTAAAAGTTCCGAAAACTGCCCGAAAAAGCCCGTACCGGTCCGAAATCGTTCGAAAATCCTATAATGCCAAAACTTAAAATCAAATTATATAAATAAAAGACTTTGTTAAAAATATAAGTAAACTGATCCAACTAATCCAAAAGTACTTTCGAAAAAGTCGGTTTTCACCGAAAACGCACCAACACCCGGTACTGTGTTTGAATTAGCAGTATAAGATAAACCCTAATTATTTAAAAAAAAAATTTGTGTGAGAGGTGGGTGGGCCCCACAAGGGCCGGCCACCCCCCCCCCCCTCCCAATGTCTCTCTCTCTTTTTCTTTTGTTTCCAAGAATTTAATCATCACAACCCCTTATTCTTTTCATTTCAAATCTCTCACTCTCTCTCTAACCTTTCTCTCTCTAAAATTCTCTCTAATTTCTCTCAAAAACCAGCCAACAACACATCAAAAATCTGAGTTTTAAGAGATTGAAACAAGAAATTTGGAAGCTCTTGTAGTTATATCATCAAAGGTAAGATTGGAAGTAGGTTTAAACTTTGATTTTAACCCATTTGGGAGCTTTTTCTTCTTTCTTTTTGAGGTTTAAATCCTCTTTGTTGGATGAACACCATTCTTGATGTTTGGGGATGAGACATAACCTTAGAAATGTGTTTAAACATTCTATGAAGGTGAATATCCATGAATCCCCCGTAAGAACACAAGTTTGATTTCAAAAATCTTGTTGTTGATGTTTTTGATCATCATTTTGGGGCTGGACTTTATTGATAGTTCATGCATGTTTATTGATGATGATAATGCATATTTCATCTATTTATTTGTTAAATGATATGAGTTTATGGTTTAATAGCAAGAAACCCCAAGAAATCTTGTGATTTTATGTGTTTTGATGGATGAAAATGGGGTTTTGATTCTGGACAGAATCTGTCTGATTTTGCATGTGTGTTTGGACGTCTTAAAAGTATAGTAAACTGAGGTATTTTTCTACAAAAATTTTATAGATTGAAACTTGATGAGTTAGGAAGAAAATCCCTTTTGAATCACTTAAAAATTCGGAGTAAAACCCTCCAACCATTTAAAAACTTTTTGATGCTCATCAGCTTTTGGTCAGAAAACTTGTATCATCTTCATGCATGCATATCTCTTTGACAACTTATCCAAAATGCACGATTTTTGATTTCAAACTCAAGTTCTCTGAGATAGCTTTCTAAAGAATCCAAAATCATGTGATTTGGTGGACTTTTGAGGGTTCAACCAATGAAAACAAGTTAGTGGTGTAGGCTGTCCCATGGTGGCAGATTGCACATGCACGACTTTAAGAGGCCATATCTCCCTCAAAAATCACCCAAATAATGTGAAATTTGTCTCATTAGCTTGGTATATGTGTTATCTAGAAAATCCCTTTTGAAATTCGTGATTTGGTGGGAAGATGAATTCTTTATGAAGCAAACATCACTGACATGTAAATCTGAAAATAAAAGGTGTCCACTGTTTTTGCAAAAATTCTTAAAATATGAAAAACACTTCCAAAAATTATGAAAAATTGTGGGATTCATGTTAATATCCCAAATTCCAGTAGGTAAAAATTTTGAAACCTAACTCCTTTTGGAACTAGGTTTAATGGTGACACCTTTGCATTGGAACAAATCTGCCAGAATTGGAATTTTTCAAAAATGTTATTTTATAAACTTTCAAAATTCCCATGTGTTTGGATAATAATCTTATGTAACAAAAAGTCATTTTATATTAAAATGAACTTATTAAAATATAGTAAAGGCATTATATGGATATCGGAATTGATTTATTATTTACGGACCGTAAAATTTAGAACTTACGACAACTACGTTTGTATTAGGGCATTTGTAGACTCGGGGCCGGGACTTGAACACGCACTAACGGTTGTTTAGATACGCGAACGCTACTCCAGGTGAGTATTCACAGCCCCACTTTTTACCTTTTTTACGTGTTTTGGGGTGAAAAGCATGTTTATAAATGAATGTGAAAAATTGTGAAAAATATTGCGAAATGAAATGAAATGAAATGTATTGTGAGCTAAATTTGATATGTTTTGAGGCATGATATAGTGAGTCTGAAATGTTTAAGTCCCCAGTAACTACTATTAACCCATAACAATGGGCCTATAATACATGTGGATAACGCTATTTGGATTGACATACCCACCTAGAACTGACGAGTGACAGGTGCACTGTATTGAATAAAAATTTTACACATGTGGGATTTAGTCCCACCGCTGTGATAAGATAGGGGCGTAGCATGTCATGAAATGGAGGGTTGTAGTAACTCACAGGATAAATATCATGCGATTAACAAATCACCCGGGAAATTTACTCACATTTGATACTAAGCTTGAAATGGAGTGAGCAAACACGTTCACTATAAAATGGTTCACTGTAAATTGATTTTGAAAACTTAGTGAATGAACAGATTCACTATAAATGAATTACGAATATTGAGTGAATAAATGGTTCACTGAAAATGTTGTTGCATTTAACTGCTTTGTGCCTATGAAAACCTGTGAACTCACCAACTCTCGTAGTTGACACTTGTTTTAACATGCTTTTCAGGAAATCCGAAGGTTTGATTTGGCTAAGTTGTGGAATTTTGTTATCACCAATCTAGTTATGATACTTATTGTTATTTTGTAAAAGATCTGTAAACCTTAACTTATGGTTGGATTGTACAACTTTGTAAACGCAATTTAATGTTTGATGATGAATGATTGGTGTTATTTACCTCCTATCGCGATGAAATCTAGACTGTTACACCTTGCGGTTCCGCTTTAGCGGGGTGTTACAGATTTGGTATCAGAGCCATAGGTTATAGAGAACATCGGTTTTTCATAAAAACCAGTACTATAACCAACCTTCTTTCTAAAATAAGATTAAACTTTTAAATTATAAGATTTCAAAGTAGGAGAATTTAAATACTTGTGTGATTAGGATAGGTGCTATTCTGATATATCATAGATATGCGGAGCCTGATCACCTACGCCTAGCCATGATATAAGTAGGATAAGCCTTATAAATTAATCATACTGCTAGATTTTTGAAAGTTGAAACTTTCTAAGATTTCCTGAAAATGTATATTGTGTGAGTTTGCATATTGCATGTACAAAATTTTCAATAGCACTTACATGTATTAACTAGATTCTTTTATCGCAGCTAACATGTCTCAAGAGACCGACCCTTCCGAATACCGATCCCATGGATCTCCCGAGCTTCCTCGGAGTGGGAACAGTGTCCCCCGAGCCCCTACCACCGACCAGGAACGTGACCCCAACAGTGATAGCGATGCCGATTCACACCGACCTGTCCCGGCACCACGACCTGGACTTAGGGTTCGCGCTACCGCTCGAAAGAGCGTGCCCTTACCCGCCAGGATGACCTTCCGTGTCCCCGCTGGGGACGGGGCAGGGCCATCTCGGGTGAGAGGCCGAGGCGGATCCTCCTCGTCGTCGTCATCCTCGACATCGGCATCTCCACCGCCCTACCGACCATCGTCTCCAGTGCCGCCTGCCGCCCGACCACCTGTTGCCCGACCATCACCGGTCCCTCGACCGCCACACATGGCTCGTACCCCCGTCCTATGCATGAGAGGAATGACTCAGACTGAGCGTCAGGAGGTCACACGTCTCGCCCGAGGTCAGGGTATCCATGAGCATATGATCGACCACCACGATCATATGATCGATTCTCTGATCG
Organism: Centaurea solstitialis; assembly: GCA_030169165.1. NCBI lineage: Eukaryota > Viridiplantae > Streptophyta > Magnoliopsida > Asterales > Asteraceae > Centaurea > Centaurea solstitialis. The sequence continues at coordinate 50,974,168 of CM058043.1, forward strand.
ATGTGGCCGGAGCTGATAGCCAGCAGCTCACTCGGGTGGTGACTCTTCTTGGCCACACCATGGACTCACTTCACCACTTGTACTCAGTGGTGTATGCGGTGGTGGCCTTGGTGGTTCTGCTGTTCGGGTGGGCTGTCTAGAGGGCGAGATTCTAGGAGATAGGATCTTTTAGCAAACCGTACTTGATGAACCTTCTATTAGAACTGTTATTTTGAGGCGTGATGCCTAATTGCTGAACTATTTATGATTCTATTTGGATGACTGTAAAACTGTTATGATATTTTGGGTACTTTTGCTTGAATATTTAAACCCAAAATTTTGCTATGAATATCTACTGCTTATGTTTATGAATGCATGCTAAACGTGGTTTGCTTGAAATGTTTAAAGAAAGTGTTACGTATATGTGATGGCATAGAATAGTATGCACTTGAATTGTGAAAAGTAAGTAGAAGCGTAACTACACTTAGATTGCGTAAGAAGTCACTAAAACGGTTGAGTATGGTATTGGTTTAGAAACATGCCTCTAAGAAGGGAAGATCCGGAACTTGCAAGGCTCGTTTTGGAGCAAGTTTTGGCCTCTCTTCCTAACATAATTAGTCAAGTGGCAACCAGACTCACCAACAACGCTATTAGATCGAGAACGTTTTCCAACGACAAGGCTAAGGGAAAGAGGAAGATGGAGAAATCTACCAAACCGCAGTTCAAGGGAAGGTCAGGCAAGGACAGAAGAGTGACCAGGAACTATGGAATTCAGACTCAGGTGGCGGAGAAGGAAGAAGGGACATATCCGAAGTGTGACAAGTGCGGGAATCACCATACCGGAAGGTGCATCATATGTCGTAAGTGCGGCAAGGGAGGCCATGTTGGCAAGGATTGCAGAAGGCGAACCTGTTATGAGTGTGGAAGCCCCGATCACTACCGAAATGCGTGTCCCAAGCGACACTAGAGGCCTCAAGAAAACCCAACTCCACCAGCAAACCAAGGAAACCGTGGAGGTCTGGCTCGAGGAAGAGCAATTGTGATTGGAGCGGAAGAAGCAAAGCAGAACCCGGATGTGGTTACAGGTACGTTTCTTCTCAACAATTATCCTGCTACTGTGCTTTTTGATTCCGAAGCAGAAAGAAGTTAGGTATCGTTAGAACTCAGGCCTAAGATAAACAAGAAATCCCAGAAATTGAAAGAGGAACATATAATTGAGAACCCTAACGGAGAGTTAGTTAAGGCTAATAAGGTAGTCAGAAAATGCACTCTAGGCTTATCAGGAAAGGACTTTAGTATAGACTTAATCCCGATCAAGATAGGGAGTTTCGACATAATAGTTGGTATGGATTGGATGTCCAACCACCGAGCGATGATATGCTGTGCTGAGAAAATAGTTAGGCTAGCATTACCCGATGGAGATGTACTCGAAGTGCACGGAGAGAAGCCGAAGAGGGACATTAAGATAGTATCGTTCATGAAAATGCGTAGCCATTTGCGAAAGGAGTGTGTAGCATTCATGGCGCACGTGGTAGATAAGAAAGCAGAAGAGAAGTCAATCCAGGATATTCCAGTTGTGCAGGAATTTCCCGAGGTATTCCCGGAAGAGCTACCCGGATTACCTCCACCACGGCAAGTAGAATTGCACATCGACTTAATTCCTGGAGCAGGCCCCATAGCAAAGTCGCCTTATCGTCTAGCGCCGTCCGAGATGCAGGAGCTGTCAAATCAACTTCAAGAGCTGTTAGATAAGGGATTCATCCGACCCAGCTCTTCGCCTTGGGGAGCCCCCGTGTTCTTCGTCAAAAAGAAAGATGGATCTTTTTGCATGTGCATCGATTATAGGGAGCTGAACAAGATCACCATCAAGAACCGATACCCTCTTCCACGCATCGATGATCTGTTCGATCAATTGCAAGGAGCTACGTACTTCTCCAAAATCGATCTTCGATCCGGATACCATCAAATGCGAGTTCATGAGGAAGATGTTGCAAAGACGGCGTTCAGAACTCGTTATGGTCATTATGAGTTCTTCGTCATGCCTTTTGGTTTGACGAACGCTCCAGCAGTATTTATGGATCTGATGAACCGAGTGTGTCGACCGTATCTAGATAAGTTCGTGATTGTCTTCATAGACGACATCCTGATTTACTCGCAAAGCAAGGAGGACCACGAGCATCATTTGAGGCTGATACTGGAGTTACTCAAAGCTGAAAAGCTTTATGCCAAATTCTCAAAATGCGAATTTTGGATCCGAGAAGTTCACTTTTTAGGTCATGTGGTGAACAAAGTAGGAATACACGTCGATCCAGCCAAGATTGAGGCCATAAAGAAATGGGAAGCCCCGAAGACACCAACGGAAATTCGACAATTTCTCGGATTGGCAGGCTACTACCGGCGATTCATTGCAAATTTCTCAAAGATTGCGCAGCCGCTGACAACCTTAACGCAAAAAGACAAGAAGTTTATTTGGGGAGAGAAACAGGAAGAAGCATTCCAGTTGCTCAAGCATAAGTTGTGCAATGCACCCATTCTGGCATTACCCGAAGGAACGGACAACTTCGTGGTATATTGCGATGCTTCACATCAAGGCTTGGGATGTGTCTTAATGCAGAACGAGAAAGTCATCGCTTATGCATCCAGACAACTGAAGGTCCACGAGAAGAACTACACCACACATGACTTGGAGCTCGGAGCAGTGGTGTTTGCCCTTAAGATTTGGAGACATTATCTCTATGGCACCAAATGCACAATTTTTACGGATCATAAGAGCCTCCAGCATATTCTCGATCAGAAAATGCTGAACATCAGACAGAGAAGATGGGTTGAGTTGCTCAGCGATTACGACTGTGAGATTAAGTATCATCCAGGGAAGGTGAATGTCGTAGCTGATGCGCTAAGCAGGAAGGAAAGGGTGAAGCCTACAAGGACGAGAGCAATGGGAGTGATAGTGCAGACCAGCCTGAAAAGTTAGATATTGGAAGCTCAGAGAGAAGCTCTGAAGGCTGACAATATAAAGAAGGAGACACTTCACAAGATGGAGGAGGAGTTTGAGGAGAGAACGGATGGAGTGCGTTATTTCAAGGATAGAATTTGGGTTCCGAAAGTCGATCAGTTAAGGAAATTGATCATGGATGAAGCTCATCAATCAAAGTACTCGATACACCCAGGTTCTGACAAAATGTACAAAGGGCTGAAGGAACACTATTGGTAGCCTGGAATGAAGAAGGATATCGCCACCTATGTGAGCAAATGTCTGACCTGTGCAAGAATCAAGGCAGATCACCAGAAACCGTCTGGACTATTGCAGCAACCGGAAATCCCAGAATGGAAATGGGAGCGGATATCAATGGATTTCGTGACTAAGTTACCCAAGACTAAAAAGGGCCATGATTCGATTTGGGTAATCGTTGACCGACTCACGAAATCTGCGCATTTCTTACCAATAAGGGAAACTTATAGCATTGATAGGCTCGCTCAATTATATGTCGATGAGATAGTTATGCGACATGGAGTGCCGATCTCGATCATCTCCGATAGAGACAGCAGATTCACCTCACGGTTTTGGCAGTCACTACAGGCAGCATTAGGTACCAGCGTGGATTTGAGCACCGCCTATCATCCACAAACCGACGGTCAGACAGAAAGGACCATACAAACGTTGGAGGATATGCTGCGCGCATGTGTACTGGAATTCGGAGGCAACTGGGATGATCACCTACCTTTAGTCGAGTTCTCCTACAACAACAGTTATCATGCAAGTATTCAGTGTGCTCCGTACGAAGCACTGTATGGACGCAAGTGCAGATCCCCACTCAATTGGTTGGAAGTGGGAGAGAGTCGACTGTTTAGACCCGACATCGTACAGGAGACGACTGATAAGATTAAACTGGTGCAGGAGAAGCTTAAATCAGCCAGGGATCGCCAGAAGAGCTACGCTGATAATCGGCGGAAGCCGTTAGAATTCCAAGTTGGCGATAGAGTGCTACTAAAGGTATCACCTTGGAAAGGATTGATAAGATTTGGAAAGAAAGGGAAGTTGAGCCCCCGATTTATTGGGCCGTTCAAAATCCTGGAAAGAATTGGGTCAGTCGCCTACAGATTGGATTTACCCTCGGAGCTCAGCTCTATTCACGACACGTTTCATGTGTCCAATCTAAAGAAATGCCTGTCGGAAGAGACAGTGATCTTGCCCTTAGGGGAGATACAAATCGATGAACAATTGTGCGCCGCGGAGGAACCTATTGAGATTCTTGATCGAGAAACCAAGCAACTCCGGCGCAGTAAAATACCGATTGTCAAAGTGCGATGGAACTCCAGGCACGGACCAGAGTTTACCTGGGAGTGGGAGGCGTTCATGAAAGACAAGTACCCGCATCTCTTCACAAAGAACCCCTGCGGTAGCAGCAAGAATTAAATTTCGGGAGGAAATTTCTTTCAACCGGGGGTAAATGTGACAACTGCAAATTTTGACCATCAGGTTAGCTACTTGTTTAATCACTCAGTAACGTTTCCGTAGGCAAAAAAAATGTAGTATTTAAGTTGCCCAAATAATCTAGGTTAGTTTGCGTGAAAAATTTAGGCAAAAACCTAAAAGTTCCGAAAACTGCCCGAAAAAGCCCGTACCGGTCCGAAATCGTTCGAAAATCCTATAATGCCAAAACTTAAAATCAAATTATATAAAATAAAAGACTTTGTTAAAAATATAAGTAAACTGATCCAACTAATCCAAAAGTACTTTCGAAAAAGTCGGTTTTCACCGAAAACGCACCAACACCCGGTACTGTGTTTGAATTAGCAGTATAAGATAAACCCTAATTATTTAAAAAAAAAATTTGTGTGAGAGGTGGGTGGGCCCCACAAGGGCCGGCCACCCCCCCCCCTCCCAATGTCTCTCTCTCTTTTTCTTTTGTTTCCAAGAATTTAATCATCACAACCCCTTATTCTTTTCATTTCAAATCTCTCACTCTCTCTCTAACCTTTCTCTCTCTAAAATTCTCTCTAATTTCTCTCAAAAACCAGCCAACAACACATCAAAAATCTGAGTTTTAAGAGATTGAAACAAGAAATTTGGAAGCTCTTGTAGTTATATCATCAAAGGTAAGATTGGAAGTAGGTTTAAACTTTGATTTTAACCCATTTGGGAGCTTTTTCTTCTTTCTTTTTGAGGTTTAAATCCTCTTTGTTGGATGAACACCATTCTTGATGTTTGGGGATGAGACATAACCTTAGAAATGTGTTTAAACATTCTATGAAGGTGAATATCCATGAATCCCCCGTAAGAACACAAGTTTGATTTCAAAAATCTTGTTGTTGATGTTTTTGATCATCATTTTGGGGCTGGACTTTATTGATAGTTCATGCATGTTTATTGATGATGATAATGCATATTTCATCTATTTATTTGTTAAATGATATGAGTTTATGGTTTAATAGCAAGAAACCCCAAGAAATCTTGTGATTTTATGTGTTTTGATGGATGAAAATGGGGTTTTGATTCTGGACAGAATCTGTCTGATTTTGCATGTGTGTTTGGACGTCTTAAAAGTATAGTAAACTGAGGTATTTTTCTACAAAAATTTTATAGATTGAAACTTGATGAGTTAGGAAGAAAATCCCTTTTGAATCACTTAAAAATTCGGAGTAAAACCCCTCCAACCATTTAAAAACTTTTTGATGCTCATCAGCTTTTGGTCAGAAAACTTGTATCATCTTCATGCATGCATATCTCTTTGACAACTTATCCAAAATGCACGATTTTTGATTTCAAACTCAAGTTCTCTGAGATAGCTTTCTAAAGAATCCAAAATCATGTGATTTGGTGGACTTTTGAGGGTTCAACCAATGAAAACAAGTTAGTGGTGTAGGCTGTCCCATGGTGGCAGATTGCACATGCACGACTTTAAGAGGCCATATCTCCCTCAAAAATCACCCAAATAATGTGAAATTTGTCTCATTAGCTTGGTATATGTGTTATCTAGAAAATCCCTTTTGAAATTCGTGATTTGGTGGGAAGATGAATTCTTTATGAAGCAAACATCACTGACATGTAAATCTGAAAATAAAAGGTGTCCACTGTTTTTGCAAAAATTCTTAAAATATGAAAAACACTTCTAAAAATTATGAAAAATTGTGGGATTGATGTTAATATCCCAAATTCCAGTAGGTAAAAATTTTGAAACCTAACTCCTTTTGGAACTAGGTTTAATGGTGACACCTTTGCATTGGAACAAATCTGCCAGAATTGGAATTTTTCAAAAATGTTATTTTATAAACTTTCAAAATTCCCATGTGTTTGGATAATAATCTTATGTAACAAAAAGTCATTTTATATTAAAATGAACTTATTAAAATATAGTAAAGGCATTATATGGATATCGGAATTGATTTATTATTTACGGACCGTAAAATTTAGAACTTACGACAACTACGTTTGTATTAGGGCATTTGTAGACTCGGGGCCGGGACTTGAACACGCACTAACGGTTGTTTAGATACGCGAACGCTACTCCAGGTGAGTATTCACAGCCCCACTTTTTACCTTTTTTACGTGTTTTGGGGTGAAAAGCATGTTTATAAATGAATGTGAAAAATTGTGAAAAATATTGCGAAATGAAATGAAATGAAATGTATTGTGAGCTAAATTTGATATGTTTTGAGGCATGATATAGTGAGTCTGAAATGTTTAAGTCCCCAGTAACTACTATTAACCATAACAATGGGCCTATAATACATGTGGATAGCGCTATTTGGATTGACATACCCACCTAGAACCGACGAGTGACAGGTGCACTGTATTGAATAAAAATTTTACACATGTGGGATTTAGTCCCACCGCTGTGATAAGATAGGGGCGTAGCATGTCATGAAATGGAGGGTTGTAGTAACTCACAGGATAAATATCATGCGATTAACAAATCACCCGGGAAATTTACTCACATTTGATACTAAGCTTGAAATGGAGTGAGCAAACACGTTCACTATAAAATGGTTCACTGTAAATTGATTTTGAAAACTTAGTGAATGAACAGATTCACTATAAATGAATTACGAATATTGAGTGAATAAATGGTTCACTGAAAATGTTGTTGCATTTAACTGCTTTGTGCCTATGAAAACCTGTGAACTCACCAACTCTCGTAGTTGACACTTGTTTTAACATGCTTTTCTGGAAATCCGAAGGTTTGATTTGGCTAAGTTGTGGAATTTTGTTATCACCAATCTAGTTATGATACTTGTTGTTATTTTGTAAAAGATCTGTAAACCTTAACTTATGGTTGGATTGTACAACTTTGTAAACGCAATTTAATGTTTGATGATGAATGATTGGTGTTATTTATCTCCTATCGCGATGAAATCTAGACTGTTACACCTTGCGGTTCCGCTTTAGCGGGGTGTTACAGATACAGCCTTAGAAAGCCAAAAAGAAAATGCCATGAGCGCATACGAAGGTTTTCATGCCAAAGAACATGAATCGTTGACTAAATCTTACTACCGCCTAAACTCCTTTGTGAACGATCTTCACCGTTTGGGAGTGGGGAAAAGTCGCTATGAATTCAACGTGAAGTTTCTAAAGAACCCCACTCATGAATGGCAAAACATGGCTATTAACATTCAGCTCAGTCGAAACTTGGGCTTACTTAGACTTCACGACTTATACAGCATGATGGTCCAACATGAGGAACTCATTACCGGGAGCAAGCCAAAGAGAGCTGATCCTCTGGCACTTGCTACAGTGCCCCATGGTGGACCTAGCTACACTCCGGCTCCTCCATCCTTATAAAACTTCATGCCTGTACCTTCTCATCCCGAAGACTTTCATCAAAACCAAGATGATCCCCTGATCATCACCATATCAGATGAAGAGCTTCATAACATGAATGAGTCCCTCGCATTGATCTCTCACAGCATGCAAAAATTAAATGCTAACGGAGGATTCACCAAACCTCAATCATCGAGCTATCTTGGCGGAAACAGATTGGGATCGGGAAGAAGAGGATACCAATAGGTGGAAAGGTATCAATCAAATGACCAAGGGAGTGGAGGATACCAGCAAGTGGAAAGGTATTGGTCATATGATCAAGGAAGAAACGATCAAGGGAGGTATAGAGACAACTATCGATGTCATAGTTCTTATCTTCACTACCAAGGAGGTTCTATCAATCAAGGCAACTGGCGCAGACAGAATCCCAATGACAACTTTCAGGGATTCTCTAGACAGCAAGGTTATGGTTCCAGCTACAACAGACAGGGAAGCGAAGAAGGCTTCAGGAATAGGTACGAAGAAGGAAGATATGATCACAGATCCGATTATGGATTTGAGCATGGAAGGAACGGTCATGGATCAGGATGTGGATTTGAGCATGGCAGAATCAATCACAATGGCGGTGATCACCATGGTTCCAACCACCATGGGAACAACAACAATAGGCAGTCCCATGGTGGAAATCAATCCAACTTCAACAACAACCAGGGTGGTCAAATCCAAGAGCCCCAGCAGAGATCCAGCAACAATCAACCCCTAACTCCTTAGCAACCAGCCAATCAAGGAAGATTAGAAGGGCATGGTTCTACATGCCACAAATGCGGAAAATTGGGACACTATGCCTATGAGTGTAAGGTGAAACTCAAGGATGTCACATACTTGGAAAAGAAAGTTGCCCTGATGATGAAGAAAGAAAAGAGCAAGATACTGATGGTGGAAGAGGAGAACTAGGTATGTGAGGTGGAGAGCTCGGACGAGGAAGATCAATTCATGCAAGGACACTACCTCATGGCAGACTTTGAAGGACTTGATGGTGATGTTCCCAGCACTCATTATGACAATGATGCTTTTGAGGTCAGTCAAGTGTGATACATCAATTCTGGAGCATATCGACACATCACTTGGCACAGGTCCTTCCTTTTCGACTACGTTGAAAGGTTTGAGGGCCACATCAAGACTGCAGACAAAACTAGGAAAAAGATCAGAGGTTATCGAAGCATTACAAAAAGAAGTACATTTTTAAGAATGTACGTTATGTCGAGGGATTGGGGTATAGTATGTTTAGCTCTAGCCAATTTTGTGATAGTAGCTATTAGTTAGACAATTCTTGTACGAAAGCACTATGAACGATGAAGACGGCAATGTAGTTCTGAGTGCAAGGAGAATGGGTCATCTATATACCACCGTATTCAAATCTATCCCTCAAGCACCCTCTTAATCAGAAGCACACACTCTATCAGAAGGTGCAATCTGCTTGCTTACCAAAGCTTCAAAAGAAGACAGTTGGCTATGGCGCCGAAGACTATGTCATCAGAACTTCAAAGACATGAACAAACTTGTTTCCAGAAGCTTGGTCAGTGGACTACCCGAGACACGTTTTTCCAAGGACACCTTGTGTCCTGCATGTAAACAAGGAAAGATGAAGCAAAACTCGCATCCTCCAAAAATAGAGACAAATTGCAAGCGTCCACTTGACATGATTCACATGGATCTATGTGGACTAATGAGAGTTGAAAGCACGGGTCGAAAGAAATATATCCTAGTGCTTGTCGATGAATTCTCTCTGTACACATGGCTAGAATTTCTTAGAGCCAAATCCGATGTTGTTGATCAAATTATTGCCTTCATCAAGCGTGTCTAAACTCTTTTAGGACATAAGGTGAAGAAGTTACGCAACGACAATGGAATCGAACTTTGCAATGCGAAATTGCAATATTTTCTACAAGATGTGGGAATTTCTCACACCTTCTCCATGGTGCACACTCCTCAACAAAATGGCGTCGTGCCAAGAAAGAATCGGACATTAGTCGAAGCAGCGAGATCCATGATGGCTTATTTCGGTCTTCCAATCTTTTTGCGCTGAAGCCGTATCCACAGCATGCTATACGCAAAACCGAACCTTGATCGTCAAGCGGACTGGTAAAACCGGTTACGAGATGATCGAGCAGCGTAAGCCAAACATCGAATTCTTTAAATTTTTTGGTTGTAAATGCTAGGTTCTTAATGATCTGTAGGATCTAGGTAAGTTTGACCCCAAGTTGATGAGTCTATCTTCATCGAATACTCACATAACTCACGAACTTATAAGGTATTCAATAAACGGAACAAATCCATCCTGGAAAGCTCAAATGTGGATTTTTCGGAAATAGAAACTTATTCTGATGCATGCTCTAGTTCTTCTAATAACATAATGCCTGAACTGTCCATTCCACCACAGAACATAGATTTCGCTCCTAACACTTTTGCTTCAGATTTCATAGATCCCGCAGACTATGACTTGCCAACTTTAACGGCACCAATTGTAGTGGCTGCTGAACCTGGTTCCTCATTAACTTCGGTGTCAACCGATGCTTTTGTAACAGAAAGCTCATATGTGCCGACTACTAATGTCGAATCATCCACAAATACCGTGACACCGGAGTTAATGGTTTCACCCCTTCAAAACTCTTCAACAGAACAATCAACGGAAGCTTTTTCAGAACCTGTCCAAGAACAGACCACATCCCCTGTTCTTGCACCTATTCCAGAAGGCTCTCCACTACAATCTCCGGGCTCCTCTCAAAGGACATATGCCCAAGTAGTTCACGAGCTTCGTCTGAAGTTTGTTCTCAATATTGAACCACTGGAGAATCTTCTAGGAGATTCTTCTGAAGGGAACCAATCAGGGGTCTTAGCCGTTCATGATGAGAATGATGCGGCAAACAACAAGAGTATGCTACTCTCCCTCGTACCAGGAAGTGGACAAAAAGTCATCCGACTTCCCAAATCATCGGAAGTCCATCCAAACCTGTTCAAAACAGATCAACAAAGAATCTCGATAACCAAGTTCTCTTTGCCGGGTTTTTGAGTGACTTTGAACCTACTCAGACCCAACAAGCTCTTTCCGATCCAGATTAGGTAAAAGTAATGCAAGAAGAACTGGTAGAGTTTGAACAAAACATGGTATGACGTTTGGTGGAAAGACCAAGATGGAAATCCATTATCAGCTTAAAATGGATCTTTCGGAAAAAGAAAGACGAAAACGGCCTTATTATTCGCAATAAGGCCCGATTGGTTGCCAAGGGTTATCGCCAACAAGAGGGTATCGATTATGATGAGACGTTTATGCCCGTAGCCAGAATCGAAGCTATTCGGATCTTCCTCGCATATGTCACGCACAAGAACATGAAAGTGTACTAGATGGATGTCAAGTGTGCTATTCTAAATGGTTTCCTTCATGTAGAGATATATGTTGAACAATCCGAGGGGTTCGTTGATCCGAGGTTTCCTAACTATGTCTATGTTTTAGACAAAGCTCTTTATGGTCTCAAGCAAGCTCCACGCGCATGGTATGAAACTCTTACTATTCACTTGCTTGAATCTGGCTACAAGAAAGGTACAATCGACCCCACCTTGTTTCTTAGACGGTCAGGTAATGACTTGACCGTAGTACAAATATACATGAATGATATTATCTTTGCATCTACAAACCCTTAGTATTGCAAAGAGTTTGAGCTAACCATTAAATCTAAGTTTAAAATGAGCATGATGGGTGAGTTGACCTTTTTTTAGGACAACAAGTCCGACAACGCGCAGACCGCATTTTTATAAATCAAGCAAAGTACATTTAAGATTTTAACAAAAGTTTTAATTTGGAAGGCTTAAACTCAGCCGCAACCCCGATGTCCACGTCGTTCCATTTGGATGCTGATTTATCTGGAAAACCAGTTGACCAAAAGAACTATCGTGCGATTATTGGTTATTTTCTTTATCTCACGGCAAGTAGACCTGACATTGTTTTCTCCACAGGTGTCTGTGCTCGTTATCAGTTTGATCCACGTGATTCACATCTAGCTGCTGTGAAGAGAATCCTTAAGTACCTGAAGGGCATGCCCGATTTTGGCCTTTGGTACCCAAAGGATTCTGCTTTTGAACTAATAGCCTACAAAAATTCTGTTCACGCAGGTTGTAAGTTGAACAGAAAAAGTACTTCCGGAGCCTGTCAATTTCTCGGGGACAAGTTATTAAGTTGGACATTCTGAAAACAGAACTGTGTTTCACTCTCCACGGAGGAGGCAGAATATGTCACTGCTGCGAGTTGTTGTTCACAAGTTCTTTGGATGAAAACTTAACTGGCAGACTTTGGCTACACCATGCAGAGAATCTCGGTATATTGCGACTCCAAAAGCACAATTCAAATCACGACAAACCTCGTTCAACATTCTCGTACGAAGCATATCGACATCCCATATCATTCCATTAAAGATTGCGTCAAGAAAGGTAACATTGAACTTTACTTTGTAGAGAGTGACCTTCAGCTTGCTGATCTGTTCACTAAGCCGATGCAAAACGTCATTTCTTTCTTCTTAGAAAGTTAGGAATGCTACACCTACCGGCTGAGGTCTAGGGGGAATTCGGGATTCATTTTATGTATGCATGTGTATAGGGGGAGCTTCTTAGATTATGCATGTATCTAGGGGGAGTGTCAAATGCTTGTTTGAAAGTTCTATGCTAACATATTCTTATATCCATACTGCTTTGGATACCATTCTAGAATTATTTTTGCAACTTTGGATCGGCATGACGACTTTTGTTTAAATAAGATCAGAACTCACACTTAACCAAGTTTCAAGGTTACACCACTAACCTTTGAGGAGAAGTACCAGGTAAGTACTCTCGGTTGAGGTTCGGGGGCTAAACTTGTAAATTTTTTGAACTTGAAAGTTCAGGGGGTGGTGGTGACATATTTTTGAACTTACAAGTTCGGGGACCATCTTTGCCAACTCTTGAAACCAAGTTCAGGGGACCATTTTTGCAAAACTTACAAACTACAAGTTCAGGGACTATTTTCATAAATTTTCAAACTTTATAAGTCCAGCGCTCTATCTCATCAAGTGTTGATGGTTCGGGGTAGAGAGTGAAAATCTGACACTACCAGTTTTTTTTATACCCAAATCAACATTAGGATTTCAAAATTTTTAAAAAGGCTTTTTTGTTTTATTCCACTTCTCTTTTCAAAGATAACTCAGATTCTCTCTACTCTCTCTCTCTCTCCCCTCTCTCTCTTCTCTCTCTCTCTTCTCTCCTCTCTCTCTCTCCGCCTTCCCGTAGAACATCACGTCGCCGGCCCTTCCCGACTCGTACCGCTCTGTTTTTGCTTCATTTCACGATACGAGCATACCACAGTGATCCTGGTAAGATTTTGAGCAACCTAGTACTAGTTAATTTCTGTATAACACTCAATTTTGAGGTGAAAACGAAGCCTATAGGCTTCGGTTTCGGACCGAAAACCAAAGCTTCTTGGAGTGGGTTTTTGTGACGTTCGATTGGTCCAAATCTTATTCTAAACTCTTATATAGCTTCTATCTAAGTTATTGTGCTAGATTTAGGCTTTAATTTCGTGTATTTTGGACCCGATTTGAATGTGGAAGTCGAACGGTCCGTGTGTTCTTGAAGTCCGATTCGGACTATTTGATAGTCCGATTCGGATTACTTTCCCGATTCGGCTTTTGTTCTCCTTGTTGTTGTAATATTGGGTGTCAAGGATCTCCTCCTTATACACCTTGTCTGAATCGGCTTTTCCCAAAGTCCGATTCGGAGTTTGTTGATTGATTGTTGTTCCAGTAGTCCGATTTGGCTTTTACCCAAGTCTGAATCGGCTTTTGACAGTAGTCCGATTCGGCTTTTGCCCCGTAGTGTGATTCGGTTGTTATCTAAGCCTGAATCAGCTTTTAGCTCGTAGTCCAAATCGGCTTTTTACCTTGTTATCCGATTCTGCCCAATTCCGATTCGGCCTTTTTATCTGTTATCCGATTCTGCCTTTTTATCAGTTCTATTTTTGTCAGATATGGCTGACCAAGGAGAAAACCCACCATTACCTATAGACGAGATTGCGGATAACGAGCTTTGTCCTCCGGACAAAATTCTGCCAATCATCGAGAACAACAGCTACGTAGATCTCGAAAACTTCAGGACAGAACATCAAGTGATGGTCGAAATCTTAAGAGCCATCTGATAGCCTACGCGATGTCAGCCATAACACAGGTGCCTACAGTATACGTTCAACAGTTCTGGAACACCGCACGTATGGAAAGGCAGAACCGGGTCGAGACGATCGTTGCTCGCCTTGATCAGACGGAATTGCCACTCACTCTAGAGGATCTTTGTCGCATCCTCCACCTCCCATCTGCCACCGATGGAGGCCACCAGACATTCAAGGCTCTTGTCTCTTCCAACACATTGGTTGATGATCTACATCTCTTCGAGTTCTCCAGACCCTTTACCAACCCTCCAGCATTTGTGGTGACGCTGATGGAGCCAATCTGGGCAACCCTGTTCAACCTAATGAACAGAATTCTATCATCAAAGACTTGCGAAGTAGATAAAGGCACGACGGTCTTTCTTCAAATATTCCACTCTGTGATCTTCAGACGTCAAATCGACTTTGCGGAACAGATATGGAGTGACATCCTCAAGGATGTCAAGAGGGTCATAAAAGGACACTCGACTATCCTGTGGCTGAGATTCTTCCAGCTCATCATTCGGGATCACATGGATCGAACTCCTACCATAAGACGCCGATCAGGGAATCCAGAACTCCCACCTTATCCGATCCACTGCGTCAACAAATGGGAACCTCGAGAAGGTATTATCCCGATGAACATATGTATTAATGTGCTAAATAGTGCAGACCAGGCGGCGGAGAGCATAATAGGGTATAGAGCGTCCTTAGGTCTAGAAGACGCACATATGGAACAACCCGAACCGGTTGTTCCTGCCCAAGGTGTGCAAGCTGTCCTGACCGGCCCGAGTACCATGGGTACAAGGTCCCGCGGTACCAGTGAGGGTGCCTTCGGATCGGGATTGCTTCGTGTTGAGGTGAGGGGTGATCCGGGAAGAATCGCTGTTTATTCCTGTTGCCCGAAGTCTGTGATTCAAGATCGTTCATTCATCCACACAGATTTCTAAACCACCAAGGTCTCCCTCCGTTGAGACCTCCATCCATCGGTCGACCCCTCAAGCGATCGGTGAGGCCACAGATTCAGCTCCACATGAACCTGAACTTGGCTCTACATCTACTGCTTCTAGGGTCACCCCCAACGTTCCTTAAGATTCATCGAGTGATTCTAGCGGAAGCTCATCCTCTGAGGCCACAGAATCAAACAAACCGGCTGAATGTAAAACAGATGATGGTGGTGAAGACTCGAAAAACATGGAGGACATTTTTGAGTCAGTGGGAGTCAAAACCGAGCAACGTCTAGACACCGCTGCAACTGAGACCGAAGTGGTCGAGATAGAAGAAGAAGGTTAGGGCGAAAAAGAATCTAGTGAGGATGAGGGTGATAGTGAGGGTCAGAAATAAAAAGAGGCCAAATGAGGTGAGGTCCAACAGGACGAAGAGTCGGTAGAGTCCCAAAAGGAGACCGAAGAAGAAGAGGTTCACTCAGAAGAAGAAGTTGTCTTGTCCACTGAAGATACTGCTCTTAAACTAGCATTGGATGCGCGGTTCCAAGGCTTCTCTATTGAGGGCTTCGAACACGTTCCATTCTTCTATCTGCGGACAAAAGGATTTGTCTTCCCTCCTAGCGCCTTCACTATCACAACAAAGGCATCCCCAATCAACTCCGACCGACTTTCCTTTTCGTCCGGAGAAGCCGCTAGTAGCCAACTAGCGCAATTGCACGCCCTATCCAGCCACTTCACCATCTCTCAACAGATGGTGGTTTCACTTTTGCACGGGTATATAGCACAACTTCCATCGGTCACTCACTCGGAGTCGGCCGGTGTTGTACTTAGTGATAACGGCGAATCTAGCCTTTGGGTAGGTAGGTCCCGGGACCTACCTAATTTTTCCATTTTTATTGGAAGTTATATAGAATTTTTTTTGGGACCTACCTTAAAAAGTTTAGAGGAACTACCTTAAAATTTTATTTTGCAGCTTATATAAAATAAAAACCCTGTTGACCTAGTGGATAATTGCTTTTCTTGTGTACAAGAGGTCTTGGGTTCAATTCTACTTGTGTACATTATATTTATTTTTTGTTTAAGGCCCAACAGTTTTAAATCTGACTCAAATATCAAAAAAAAAATCTTCTTTTGTATTTGAGAATTGATATGTATAATGTATTTGATATTTTGAATTTTGATAGTCATAGATTTAATATTATTTCGTATATGTTTGATTTTTAATTTTAATAACCCAACCCGACAAAAGTATAATTGATGCTTTTATTTTTGTTTGGATAAACTTAATTAGGGAACCATATATAATGTATTTCATATTTTGAATTTTGAAAGTCGTATATTTAATATTATTCGGTATATGTTTGACTTTGAATTTTAATGACCCGACCCGACAAAAGTATGGTTGACACTTTTAATTTTTTCGGCTAAACTTAACTAGGGAACCACGTAGTTTTCTGCTCTAGATTCGCCACTGCTTAGTGAGCAGTTGCCCCCGCTCGTGACTTCTTTCAGTGAACCTAGAGTCATAGATCCAATTGATCCGATACTGAATGTGTCTTCATTTGCTAGGACACTATTACAGGGAACGACCGCTAGGAGCCTAAGTGGCTCAGCTGGAACAGATGTAGTTCATGCGTCTCATGATGCTGTTCGAGGATCGTCCGAAAGTCCTGCCTTAGCTATCACTATGCCAGCTTTTGATGCAGGCCGACAGTCATCTTTTGTGGGTGTAATATCGTCAACCGGTGTTCTGAGTGTTTCGGGTGTTAGCTTATCGGTGTCTGTCCCTAGGGAACAGGAAGACGCCTTAAAGGCCTTCCAAGACAGAGTGACTACCTTAGAAAAGGCGGACGAGGAGAGACGAAAAGAGATGGACGAGTTCAGACACCAACTCAAAGGCAAATCCATTCAGACAGACCAACCTCAGACAATTCAGCCTACCATTCCGGTCTCTTCTCCCTTGAGGCTGGCCCGACCAACAGAAACTACTCAGCCACGGATTCAGGGCCATATTATCGAGGAAGAATTCAACACCTTGGTTCTATCCTTCTCAGTTGAGCATGAAAAGTTAGAAGCCAAGCTCCGGGCAAAAGACCAACAGCTTGAGATCACTAATGCTCAAATCCGTGATCTTGAGCATTATGTCGAGCTCAGTCTCAGCAACAAAAACAGAGACCTGATGACCCGGATGATACGGATCCTCAGGAGGGGGAGGGATACGCAGCAAAGAGACTTCGCATAGACTTAGCCTCTACCTTTGGCTCCGCCTCGGCATCTACTCCAACCTCATCTTCACTCCCTTGGATCCACTTCTCATAAGTGGAGTCCCTTGGTGACATCGGGACCAGTCCTTAGACATCGAGAAGCTTGCCTCTCAATCAACATCGTTGGACGCTTTCTTATCTGTACTAAATAAAGCGACAACGAGGAGGAAACTAAGACAGTTGAGTTGATCGACTGATACCACACCGACAGATACTGCCTGGCCAGAGATCAGTGAAGAAGCCAGACGAATTCTACATCAGCTAGCCAATAGTTACATCTTTACTCAACCAGGGGATGACATCATCAACGAAGTGGATTATGACCAGTTCCTCCAGATTGTTCAACCTACAGTTCAGTTAGACGCTCCTAACTCCACAGACAACATTTCTACGAGAACAGTTTTCCAAGACGACGCTCCAGAAGCTTTGCTAGTGATACCGCCAGTCATCGCACTTAGATGGGACCACATGGTAATCTTTCGTCCCTTCCTGGAGGAGTCCTTCCCAAGGATCTTCCAACAAGTGAAAGTGCATGAGTGGTCCCCAACAGTAGAATTCAGGGTATCTCATCTCAAGCTAGTCCGCCATCAAACAGCCTTCATATACGAAATGAGAATCAGCCACAGCACCAAGGAAGAAAACGGGTGAAACAAAGATTTGCAAAGGTCAAAGATATCAGACCTTACCGATTAGGCTACCGTTCTTTCTGCGAGTTTCACGTCCTCATGTATGGTGAAAAAGAACTCGTTCCGTATGTGTTCCAAGAAGCTGACTTAGACACATAGATCTTGAAGAAATCCTAGTTCTGATAAGGTATCTCCAAGGCCCTATTCGTCGTCTCAAAGCTTCATCAACAGCCTCGAAGCTCTGAAACGATACATCAAACACGTTGTCAACTTCACACACGTAACTGACTATCAGATGGCCATTGAAAGTCGTCAGCAGAAGGAAAATTTGCTGAAACCGAACCTGTCACTAAAAGCCAGCCATCAGTATCCTCTCTACTTTCCGATCATCAAGCCAAAACATGGAATCTTCTACAAGAACCGGAAAGGCATCATAAACTTCATGCGTCTCGAAGAATTATCACAGTTCTGCGACGACACACTTATCTATGTCATGAACGGTATCAAACAGAGATTAATAATAGACCAGATTCTAGATGATCAATTCAAGAATGGAAAGGGAAGGATCTTCAAGGCAATTGGGATGATAGAGCAGAAGTTGAAACAGAGATTGCAGCTTAGAAGAGTTGAGATGGCTTTAAAGCTGCACGGGAGGACGAACACGACTTGGGAAAAATATCTGTAGCTGTCAAAGTGGGAGCCTTGTTTGACTTATCCACCGCCCTTCTGACTTCTCTTCAAAGGGGGAGATTGTTAGACCCGATTTTATATTGTCAAGAAGTCAAAGGGACTTTTGTGTAATATCCTATTTCTCTAGTTTAGCTAGTTTAGTTTGTGTTCTCTTTATGTAACTATCTTGTATGCCCAAGAGGATTTCTTGTAAATTCCCTAGTGGACCCTATAAATAGAATGCATAGGGTTTCCACTAGGGTTGGTGAACCTACATCTCTTTATCAGTATTATATGAAGTAGCTTTTCTCCAAGAAACATTCTCATTGTTCTTCATATTCTACTCAAATTTCTTCACCCACAAACTAGATTATCACTCAAATATGTTGTTTTAGTTTGTAGTAGACATCTTTTTTCTTAATATTGGACTCACAATTTCTCATTCATATACAAAGGCAGAATACAAGGCACTAGCTAATGCCGCATCTGAAGTCTTGTGGTTACAAAATTTGTTACATGAGTTGGGCGTTGCTAGCTCCACTCTCATACCTTATACTGTGATAATACTTGTGCCACCTATTTATGTGTTTATCCTGTTTACCACTCTAGAATGAAACATGTGGTACTTGATTATCATTTTGTTCGGGAAAAAGTGGTCAATGGCTCACTACGAGTTCAACACATAAGTTCCATTGATCAACTTGCGGATGCACTGACCAAACAACTCAGGCGCAACTTGTTTTTAAAACTTTGGTCCAAGATTCTCTGATGGAACATCCATCTTGTAGGGGCGTATTATGTCCATAGTATCCTAACAAGATATCACCAACTAATTAGCTTATTTTGTGAATATCTTGTTGTAAATACCTAGTCAAGGTTATTAGAGCATCCACATTGGTGCAACCTCCAAGAACCTCACTTACCATATTTTCTCTTTCTTCCACATTATTGCCATGTAAACAAACTAAGAACCTTTTTAAAACTCTACAATGGAGATTCTTATAAAAATCTCACTTCCCTTTTCTTATTTAGAGCATCCACAGTGGTGGAACCTCTAAAACCTTACTTACCATATTTTTTCCTACCACGTCATTGTCATCTCAACAAACCAAGAACCTCCTTAAAACTCTACAATGGGGGTTCTTCAAAAACCTCAATTCCCTCTTCTTATATATAATATAAGTTTTATTTATGTAAACTATTATATAACAGAAAAAGAAACTATTATAAGAACCTGAGTTCTTGTTCAAGCACCCGGGGTCCAATAAGAACTTGTGACTGGGCAAGAACCTCTGTCTCACAGAGGAGGTTCTTGTAAAAATCCCATGAAGAACCTAAGGAAGAACCTCCATTGTGAATGCTCTTATAATATTTTTATTTATGTAAATTATTATATAACAGAAAAGAAAACTATTACAAGAACTTGGGTTCTTGTTCAAGCACTTGGGTTCCAATAAGAACCTATGACTAGGCAAGAACCTCTGTTCCACAGTGGAGGTTCTTGTAAAAACTCCAAGAAAAACTCCTATTGTGGATGCTTTTATATTGTCCTAGCATAGGCTGTTATATTTTCCTACAATAGTTCCTTGATTATCTCCATCTTTGTTATGGACTATTGTATTATGTGGCTATATAAGCCTTTTCCTGTACTCATTTTAACTTATACAAAGAATTTCAACCATTATCTTTAACACTTACTTCAAATTCCTTCAAAGTAATCTTCTTTCATCCTCTTAAAACCTTAATAACTAAAAGCCTAAAACGTTTCTTCTCAATCTCCAACATTTATTAAGCGTAAATCCACAAAAATGCTTTTATATAATTTTGAGCAACTCAAAATATCGTTTGCAATTTTTTTAGATTGGGAGTATTTTTGTTCTTTCTTTTAAATATAATTTTGAGCAACTCGAGTTTGGCTCGTTTCGAGCCTTATGTGTCAAGCTCGATCTCGAGCTTAAGAATTTTACGAGCTCGAGCTCGAGCTTAAGAATTTTACAAGCTCGAGCTTGTTTATTAAAGGAGCTTAAAATGAACCTCGAATTCGGGTTGAGCTCATTTAACTCGAGCTCGAATCCAGCTTTTAACGAGTCGATCCTAAGTTGCTCACGAACAGCTCGGCTCACTTACACCCCTAGACATATGAGTGAAGTATATCCCTAGAAAACCGGGAAAAACAAAAAATGAAAAATTCCGTCGCTGATCCGTCGCTGATCAGCGACGGATCAGCGACGGACAACCCTTATCCGTCGCTGATCCGTCGCTGATCAGCGACGGATCAGCGACGGAATTTTTCATTTTTTGTTTTTCCTGGTTTTTTAGGAATATACTTTACTCATATGTATATATGTGTTTGTGTGTCTTGTTTGTTAATGATAATTGATATATATTAGTTGTTTAAACCATCGATGAAGCTTGTAAATGTCAAGTTCATTAAGAATGAAACAACACTCGTTATGGGTTTGGATACGACCGACTATTGATCATTTCAGAATATCTCATGCATGTATATACATACACGATCCAAGGTCATTGCTAACATAGTTCATTAAGGGGAATTTCTATGTTAATGGACTTTATTGGCTTAATTCGATATTAATACAATTTAACTGAGTTTATTGGGTGTATTTTAGTCCAAGTTTGTTTAATTGGCCTCTACCTGGTTTTTTGGTCCTACTTCATTCCAAATGAGTAGATATTAAAAAGATATTTAGTATTTAAATAGTAGGGTTAGGTGATCAAATGTGAATTCAATTTTGATCGTGAAAGTGAGGACAAATCTCAGCTACACATCTTCTGTTACGATGGAAGTGATCACGGAGGATTGACGCGATTCCTAAGAGGTTTGAGGGTAGAGATTATTAGCGACGGATCAGCAACGGGATTAATTATTTATATTTTAATTATTTTTCTTAACTAATCCGTCGCTGATCCGTCGCTGATTAGCGACGGATCAGCGACGGAAATCATTAATTATTTTTTAATTATTTTTTATAAATAATCCGTCGCTGATCCGTCGCTGATCAGCGACGGATCAGCGACGGAATTAATTATTTATTTTTTAATTATTTTTTATAAATAATCCGTCGCTGATCCGTCGCTGATCAGCGACGGATCAGCGACGGAATTAATTATTTATTTTTTAATTATTTTTTATAAATAATCCGTCGCTGATCCGTCGCTGATCAGCGACGGATCAGCGACGGAATTAATTATTTACTTTTTAATTATTTTCGTAAATAATCCGTCGCTGATCCGTCGCTGATTAGCGACGGATCAGCGACGGAATTGATTATTTACTTTTTAATTATTTTCGTAAATAATCCGTCGCTGATCCGTCGCTGATTAGCGACGGATCAGCGACGGAATTGATTATTTATTTTTTAATTATTTTTTATAAATAATCCGTCGCTAATCCGTCGCTAATCCGTCGGTATTTTCCGTCGCTAATGGTCATGGTCATCTGTCGCAACTCCGTCGCTGATCCGTCGCTAATCAGCGACGGAAGGTTGCCGTCGCTGATAACCGTCGCTGATGCCACTTTTTCTAGTAGTGTTTGGGGGAGGAGTATATACATGCCTTGGATAGTACTATTTCCCTTTACATCATTCATATAACATTACAACCAATCACTGCAAGTATCTCAAACTTAATCACCTTCAAAGATATCTGGCCATAATCATTCATGTTTCCATTTGTGTACATCCGACATATATAAAGCAATATTTTGATATGTATGCATTCAATATTTAGTTCAGATGTGGTCCATAGCATATATAGTCAATGTTGGAGTTTGTTTCTCTTTAAATAATGTATAAGATATTAAAGAATGGTAGTAATTAGGGTTTTTGTTATCTTAACCCAAGAAGCAGGACCATTTAGCTAGTTGGGTGGTGACTTTACAGAACATAGTTTGTCTTTCCTATAAGCACCAAAGAGATTTGAATAATCATGCACCCCATACTACATCTAAAGGATTTATAAACTTTGGCTAAAAGCTTGACTTTATAGTACATTTTATTTTCCAGTCAGAGGGTTATAAGCATGCAACCTAGGGTTTCATAATTCAGCCAACTTTTGGGACCACTTCTCCATTATATCTACCTTGAATGGTGTTTCAATTTGTATTCATGACATGATATAGTACACGGAAAGTTAAGTTTTTTACTTGATTTTTGGTACGATCTCGCTCCCATAACTTCTTACATATTTGCAACTAGATGAAAGGGGATGGAGGGTATGACACATTTGCAAGAGGGAGCAAGAAAACCCCTTGATTGATCAAGCACATGTGACAGAGAAGGACATATTAAAGCTGAACATCTCTACTTATTATTGGTTTGAAGGGGATAATTGTTTATGAATATAAGGGTTATTCGATCTCGATTAAATGCTTAAAGCAATTAACTTACTACAAGTTCAAGGTATGGGGCTAGAAAATGTGCGCCATCGATCCATAGATCCTCATCTTTCATCATGAAGTAAAGGAGAGTTGTGCATTGGCAACAGTGCGTCGGTATTTAATATTCGATGTACATACGACCAACTTTCGCTACACGGAGTCTTGTGCGCCCATTTTTGGTGACATGAAGCTAGATTGTGTTAGAAATTTAAGGGTTCATGTTGTGCAACAAGGTGATTTCAAGAAACTTTTGAGCTAGCAAAAACCCCTTAATTCCCCTACATTTTCATTTATTTTGAAATAAATTTTCTTGACTATCATAAAAATCAACCACTGGGATGGATTAATCATATGTATATGTTCAAATTTAAGCTCATTTTTCTTGTCACTTTCCATTTAATCATGTCTAACTTGTTACATTCTTGTAGAAGAAGGCAATGCAGAATGATCTTGCCAGCATATATATAATTTTTATTACATTTTTAGGTTCCGATTTCATGGATGGTTGAAAAGAAAAGGAAGAAGTGGCCTAAACATGTATTAAAAACCATGTTTATTTCCATCATTTTTATACTTGTGTTCATTCAGAAGTAAAATATTCTTTCTAGAGTTAGTATCCACTCACATGTACATTTTGTATTTTTGTATATCCCAAAAAGAGAATAGAGAATCATATATTCATCTATGTCTCACAAAATATCACTAGAAACACAAATATTATTGAGATTGTAAGATCAAAATTAAGATGGGGGTATAAATTAACAATTAGATCATGCTATATATAAGATTAGCTAGGATGAATAAGATTCACTATTTGATAGCTTAAGTCCCCTGTACCAATTCATATTATGACTCTAGGATTTGAACCTTAATATCTTTTACTTTTGGCTCTCAGATAATCCAGCCTCAGAAGGATCATTAAACCAAGCAAACACAAGATTTCATTAAATGTAGTCACTATTAATTAATTAATAACAAAAATGCTAATATGTACACAAGATTGCATCAACTAATTTGTCTAAAGAACTTAATCAATTCAACCATTATTACTAACCGCTATTTTACTGTTTGTTATACAAGAACATCGTAAGAGGTCGCGCCCATGAAAGTGTTCAACAAATATGCTGAGTGATTCAGAAATCTAGTAACCACCAAGCAAGGAATCAATAGACTTCATTTCAGAAGACAATATAGTTCATTAGTTGCAGTGATCTATGTTGTCATCCCCTCAAAGGTTTTTAATCTTTTTCTCCCATTGAGGGCTGGTGCTTCAATTCATTTATCTTTTATCCCTAAGTGGAATTTAAGGGGCCTGAACATCATCCTCTAATTCCATCACACATGAATTTGATTAAGATTTAACAGAAACAAGTGCACAAGAAATTAATGGTTCAATATCCATAAATTCATACCTAGGGGTGATTCATTTTAAAAAGTTTTCTCACCTCAATATATCCATCACCCACTATGTCCTTTGCAATGGACATACATATTTTGTTAGTGGGCTATGAAAATATTTTCACCCAATTTTTCTATGGGACATCTCTTCCAATGGCTCTCTATTAATGTTTTCCAAAACAGTTTTATTATTCGCCCAAGTATAGAAATTGGGAAGGATAGAAAATCACAAAAATTTTGGGTGAGTTAAATTGGTTGTGGAAAACGTTTCAGTTTTCAAAAAAAATTCTAAGAAAAATAAAAATTTAGAAACTAGTTTGGTTTATTTAGTTTTTAAAAAAAAATTCAAGAATTTTTTTGTTTTTGTTTTCTAACTTCTATTTAAATTAGAAAAGTGATTAATTTTAGTAGTTTTCCAAAATTTTCCAAATGAGTTTTCTAATTTTCTAGAATGGAAAATGAAACTCCAAATTTCAACCAAACGTGTTTTCTAACATTTTCATAGAAAACTGAAAATGAAAATTCAACTTTATTTTCTGAAACGTATTCTAGAAAAATGAAAATAATTTTCCACAACCAAACGCACTCTAAAGATTGACGCTTCATAATTAAGCATTTGTCGATTTGTGTACATAGAACAAATACGATCTCTAATTCAATGCTTATATCCCTCATAACAAATACGTTCAATTGCAATATCTGCCATCACCTTAGCAGTTCAAGGGTAGGCTTTCAAATTCAGAAGCCCAATATTCCTCCTGTTAACTTTCTTTAGTTACCAAATGGCTAGTTTAATTTCAAGCAACCCATTAGCTATTCATATTGCACTTGATAAACAAGAGATCTATATATGCCTATTGAGATTCTTTGTTAATACTATTCAGCTAATTAGCCGGATTGTTTTAGGGGAGCTTACCAAACACTTTAATAATGAAATAAGCTATATTTTTTATTATGATTATACGTGACTTTAATAGTCACATTAATTTGTTGTTAAATGTTTTACATTGTGAATGCCATAATTTAAGTATTTAATCATTTATGAGTAAGATATAATGCATATTTTTTATACCAAGGACGCAATATGTATATGTACCGACAGGGGCGGAGCCAGGATCTTATATTACGGGGAGCACCAAATATATTAAATAAATTTTAAACTTAGATGTTTCTAAAATGGAAGAGTTAAGATTTTGACTTTTTTTGGACGGCAGTTAAACACACGCACACGCCCCGACCAAAGTCGAAGAGGTATTCGGGTCCATTCGGACACCTGACTAATCCTCTTGACCATGGAAACCGTTACCGGCCCATAGCCTCGCCCATGCCCGGCCCGAAGGTCGACCCATGAACTGGGGTGTCGCCTCCTATTCCCCCATCAAATCAACCCAAGTAGACATGGATACAATCCACTGCCTCCCTCAGGATGTTACCGACAGTTGAGCTACAAAGGAATTGACAAATGTTCTTAATTTGCGCATAGGGGATTCGAACTTGACTGGGCACTATGTACCCTTCAAGCACTAACCACTCCATCACATTACCTTGGACATTAAGATGATTTAACTAGAAAATTTGTATTAAAAGCATTTCTTATTTGACATAGCTGAAGAATCAATAGTTTTTTTTTCCTTTATTTTAAATACTTATCCATGGATCTTAAATGTTAAACTAGTTAACATAAGATAACTAAAATCATCATTTGACATATAACAATTATGAATTAACAATATATAATGAAACTTATGATCGACTGAATTAATATTATGAATTGAAGTGACTAAACACTTCAGCAACAAAATGACGTCTAATATTTTAAAGACTTCAATTTATGTTATATAATTATATGGTCTATATTTTTCTCTAAATTTTGCTCTAAGATTAATAATTTCCAAATTTAAACCGATCAATAATAATGACAATGTAGTATTAATTAATTGTGACAATTTGACAAATATATCAAAATCAAACTAAATGAGTTTACTTTAATATATACTTTTCTTAGTCATGATTTTCATCACTTTCTGCCCGCCTCCTTTCACTGCACAATATTTTCCTATAAAAAGTTTCTGTGTTTTGAAGACTATCTCAGATCGAAAGCTGCTCCCTCTCACTAAAAAACTATTTTTTTCAACTACGCTAGTGACAATTGTGGGCAAAGGCTAGCTCCGCCCTTATGTACAGAAGTAGTTGTTAAATTAAAAGAAGAAGCAAATGTGAAAGCAGTAGCTGTTAAATTAAAAGAAGAAGCAAATGCAAAAGCCTCTATCTTGTAGGTTGTAAGAATATGTGAAACCCTAGATGTAATCTCCAAAAGAGCCCTTGAGGAGAGAAGGGGGATTCCAACATATAGAGTGAAGATTTGATCCAAGTCTAGCCAATGTGAGACTCTAACACGCCCCCTCCAACAGAGGCTAGATGAAGGGCTAAGAGGGGCCAGGAGAGGCTTAGAGGTCTGGATAGAGAAGGGCTAGGAGGGTAGATTTCCCTGGGCGTGTCAGTCCCTAGAATGGTAGACCTTGACTCTGATACCATGTGAGAATATGTGGAACCCCTAGATTAATCTCCAAAAGAGCCCTTGAGGAGAGAAGAGAGGTTCCAACATATATAGTGAAGATTTGGTCCAAGTCTAGCCGATGTAGGACTCTAACATAGGTCTTGCCATGTAGAGAGAGAAAGAGAGAGCGCTAGAGGGAGGGACCAACGGAGTGCGGCTCAGGCACACAGGTGGAACATCAAAGTTAACGGTGGCGGTAGCTTTAGTTAGAGGATGAAAATAGCTCAAGATGGATGGTAAACAACAGCCTAAACAAGAAAGCATCTACTTTCTTCTTTTCCAATTTTCTTCACAATATGGACGAAGGTGGTCTCGGGAAGATCTTTCACAAATACGGTCACATCATGGACGTGCTTATTGCTCGTAAGAGGAATCTAGATGGTGGAAGGTTTTGCCTTTGCCAGATTCATAGGGATTTCAGACCCGTTGAATTTTGAAAGGGAGTTGAATGACATATGGTTAGGGAGCCTTCATTTAAGAGTCAATGTGGCCAAGTTTGGGAGGAGCAAGGAGACAGTGCGTCAGTGCCAAAAAAAAAAGGTGGACCGTGGTGGAGTATAAGTAAAGGCAAAAAGGCGGTCAAGTAGGTCATATGCGAACGTCATTAAAAGACGTGAAGTTAGTAAGTCGGCGAAACTCGGTTCTTTGAAGGATGGTGCTGAGAAGAAGACACTTATATTGCACTTATCATTGGTACTAAATGTATAGCCCCTAAATGCCATTCCTGGTCAACCTCAACCTTCTCTCAAACCAAAAACCACTAGAAACATTCTACCACCCCTTACCATCAGAGAACGAACCTCTATCCCTGAACCAAAATGATCCACTTCCTTAGCAACCTCTAGTCCTAAAGCCAAGGACAAAGGGAAGGCCCTGATGCCAGAGTATCAGACTTTTAATGATCATACTCAAAGCATTCGAGGATGGCATCAGGGAGGTATGTCCTCCCCAAGCGGAGCAAAAATCTCTCTTCGTACCTTCGGCTCTGAAGGAGCGTATGACGAAATCTCTGATGCTGCTAGGTTAGAGAGTCAGCTGGCTGAGCAAGAGCTTCGTCAGAAACAACGTCAAGAAAATGTTGATCTGGGAAGCCTCTGGACGCTCGCTTACTCAAGGAATCAGATGCACCTCTTGTTGATCAAGAAAATGCGATGGCGGAGATGAATTGGTGCATCTACAAAAAGAAGTTAAGAAAGGAGGATGCCCTAATCGTTGGTGCCACCATCACTGGTCAGCGTATATATAAGAAACAATGCCCCATGGCCTTCTTACACTTGACCAGTGAAGATGGAATGAAAACCGATCATACCAACACCAACATTGACTCCTTTGGTTATCAGGGGTGGTTAGAAATAAAAAGGGCCATCAGAAAGCTCAAAGCCACAACCTACAAAAATATCATTAGCTCAGCTCTTGATAAACTTTTTGAAAGAATGAAGCTGGTTGTTAGATCTCCTCCACCATCTCCTCCTCCTTCTCTTTTTGTTGATCTCCCTCCCCTGTAGATCTAGGACCCTGATAACTCCAAAATTATACATGTTTTGGTCGTACTTAATTGCTAGAATTTACCCCGTTTCTCACCCATTTCTGATCTAATTACTCACATTTTGGGCTAAATCATACTTTTGTAGGTTTTGGAGGCCTTGAAACGGAAAAGTACGAAAAAAGGCGGAAAAGCATGGAAATTGAGCAAAGTAAACTCAGAGGCTTCTTCGCGTCCGCGAGTTTTCAAGTCTCGCGCCGCGGAGAGAGCTACTTCTAGAATATTCATGCTTTTCACTGACTTCGCGTTGACTCTGGAGATTTCCGCTCCACGAAGTAGGCAAAAGCCCTCGATGGAAGATTCCAGAACTTGCTTAAAAAGGAAATCTAGGCTGTTTAAGTGCCTTGCACCATGAAGTTGCCGCTTCGCGATCGCGAAACGACCCCACGGAAGCCTTTTAAGTATCAGCCTCCTTCTTCAGTTCAGAGCATGAAGAGACATACACATCCAGAAATCCATCAATTTAGTCTTAGTTTAATAATCTGTGAGAGAGAGTATTGTGCCGATACGAGTGATTCGATCTTACTCGGAGTCTGTTCTCCGGTTCTCGACTGTTGTTGTACGGTCGGTATAATGTTTGTCTTTTATAGTTTTATTGCTGTTTTTACTATGTCTAGTGAGTAGTTCTATTTGGTAGTGCTTATTGTGGTAGATAAACCTTGTGGATGATAGTTTTATGAATTAATTGATTATTGGTTTGTTATTGGTTTATTGAATGTGTATTTATGGTTTCAGTTTTATTATTATTGTATGGTTATTTGAACTCGTTGGTTGGTGTATCCATTCGCCGCGAATAGATAGACTCCGTTACGATAATCAACCTTTCTTGACCTTCACTTTGGTAAACGTGGAGGGTTGTGTTAGGTGGTTAGCTTGGACCGAGAGTAACTAGATAGTAGAGTTCCGTGCAATAGTGATAGAATTGGGTGACTTTTACTAGACTGTCTGACGACCAGTCCATGTATTAGGGCCGGGAAGACCAACCTGGTTGACAATCATAATCATCACATGTTAGGGTGTCTTTGACTTAAATTCCTACAATAACCAATTCAATCATACCTTTGGCAAAGTTAGATCATCCACTTGGGGAGTCGTTATTACCATGATAAGTACTATTGTTTCCTCTTATAAAGTTTAAATCATCTTCTTTTTGCTTTCTAGTTAATTAGTTATTTACTTAGTTGTCTTTTAGTTAATTAAATCATCTTCCTAAACCCCCCCCCCATCATTCTAGATTAATTAAACTAGTTAGGATTATCAGTCTACATAACTAGACCGTTCCCAGTGGTAAGAACGATACCTGGACTTTCCTACACTATATTACTCGCGATCAGGTACGCTTGCTTGTGAATGTGGTAATTGTGGTTAGGCAATAGAGGTTAAAACTTGTTTCGCTTTTTATATATAATATTTACCGCATCAAGTTTTTGGCGCCGCTGCCGGGGAAAGGTAGTTATTAGATTTTTAGTCTTTATTAGTTTTGTTAATCGATCCTTGTGAGGGATTCCATCTCTTGCGAGTTTTTCGCTTATTAGTTTTTAGTTAATTATTTTTTATCTCTTTGTTTCCCGCAAGTTGCCCGTAATTGTTTGTTGTGGTTTCAGTCACGACGGAACTATTAGAGGCATTTGAGGAACCGGAGAGGGAATTCAGAAAAAGAAACAAAAAGAAGTCAAAAGCCAACAAAGTTCGACCGCGAGCTTTGAATTTCGAAATGGGAGACGATGCACCAATGTGGACCGCCCGGAGGACCGCTCCGACCGTACCCACCAATCCGATCATGAAGCCGAACTTAGACAAGGAGATCCCGGGGAAACTTCTTCACATGATTAAGGATCTTACTTTCGACGAGAAAAACGATAGCAATCCTATCGTGCATTTGGAGAACTTCGTGGATATTTGTGATTTGTTCAAAACCGAGGAAAACCGAGATGATGCGATTCGTCTTCGAGTTTTTCCTCTTACGCTCACCGGAGAAGCAAAAGCTTGGTTACGATCCTTGGAACCGAGTTCGATCACCACTTAGGAAGGACTTCGCTCAAATTTCCTTTCCCGATTTTTCCCACCATCGAAAATTGATAAGCTACGAGCCGAAATCCGATCCTTTCGACAAGATGACGGGGAGACGATATCTGAATCGTGGGAGCGATTCAAACACCTTCTAAATTCGTGCCCGAGTCACGGATTAAGTAAGAGTGATCAAGTCCAAACTTTCTATAGTGGACTTGGTTATTCTTCTCGAGCTACATTGGATTCATCCGCCGGGGGTGTATTCATGTACAAAACTCCCACGGAAGGGTATAAGCTTCTTGAGGACATGCTAATTCACAACATAGATTGGAGGACGGATAAGCGCTTGCAAGTTCCGAGAATGGCCGGGAAAATCTCAACTGACTTCGACCCATCCGATGAACTAGCCGCAATGAAAAACCAACATGTTAAGTTTGAACGTAAAATTGAGGAGCTAATAAAATATGTTCATGCTTCGCAGGTTGGATGTGAGGAGTGCAAAGGACCACACTTAACAAAGGATTGCCCGAACCGTCCGATGATCACACCCGAGGAGGTAAACTATCACAATCGAGGCGACTACCAAGGGAGGTGGAACAACAACCATAACTTCAACCAAAGACCTCCCGGCTTCTTTGCACCGAACCAACAAAATCAACAAATGGAGGGAGAGCCGCGTGTTTCCATCGAGGACCGACTCATCCAATTCATGGACGCTCAAAAGAAGATCAATGATGAGGTAGGTTCATATTTAGGTAACCATCAAAGTACAATGCAGAATTTGGAAATGCAGGTTGGGCGTATTTCGTAATTGCTAAGTGAGAGGACTCAAGGAGAGCTACCAACGCAAACCCAAGTCAACCCCAAGGTGGATAACACGAAGCCAATGCTTATGGTGGCCGGAGCAACATCTAGGAAGACATGGACCAACATCAACACGAGAAAGTACATGGAGAGCGATAGCGGAAGCGAACCCGACTACGCCACGGACTATGATTCGGAGGGGTTCACAATATCATTCGAGCATCTAGGACTCAAAGGGCCCATTTATTTGAGCGATGACGAGGAGAAAGATCGCAAACAAGGTGGATATGCGGAGTTCATGATTCCAAAGAAGAACAAAGGAAAAGAGAAGGAGAAAGAGAAAGTGGAGGAAGACGAGCTCACATACATCGCCCCTATCAAGCACGACCCGGGAAGTTACAGTTTACCTATTTCATCTTCTAAATTTAAAGGTCTTGCTTTGATAGATACGGGTGCCGCACTTAACATGATGCCTGTTTCTTATTGTAGGAATATCGGGATCAAAAATCTTGCACCAACGGATTACCAATACTGAGGAATAAACGGATACATGACTACACCGTTGGGAATAGCGGAAGGAGTCCCGATACGCATCGGGAATTTCGTTTACTACACAGACTTCATCATAGCCGACCTCCCGAAGGATACGGAGATTCAAATCATTATCGGGAGAGCTTTTCTACATACCGCTCAAGCGAACGTCGACATGTGCAACCAAGTATCGAGCTTAGGGTATGGAGATAAGAGGATCTACTTCAATCCCAATGGAGAGCTGGTTACCCATCTCAATACACCTTATGAGGACCCTTCTCAAGCTTATAAGGAGAACACCGGCCCGCCCACTACTACCTCACGAGCACATGAAGAGGACGGAGGACTATCCAAACCTGATACACCAAAAGAATAAATCATCTAACGGGTCGGGACCCTCCAAGAAGGAGCATAGAAAAAAGAATGACACGTCAGCCCGACGAGCCAAGAAATGAGATAAAAGCGGGGTCGAGCTCTAGACCTCATTCAAAAATGAAGCGCTTCTCGGGAGGCAACCCGAGCCCTTTTTCTTTTACTTTTCATTTTTAGCATTTGAGTGTGTTTTTGCTGATGTTTTTGTTTGTTATTAATTAGGTAACCATACGGAGGGGATAGAGACCAAAAACGAGAGAATCCGACGCGGAACGAAGATTTTGAGAAAGTGGATACATAAGTATTTTCACGTTCGCGACTTTTTAAGTTTGGCGACGCGAAGATAGCTTCCCCTTTTTTATCAGGTAAAAGTTTCGATCTTCGCGGCGCGAGTGTGCCGTTTCGCGGCGTGAAAATTAAATTAGGGTAATTTTTTTCGGAGACTGCTCTCTTCGCGACACGAAGTACTTTTCTTTGCGGCGCGAAAACAGTGCAGACGGGTTTTAAACCCTTTCTTCCTCACTTTTTCAAAACACAAAACCCTAATTTCTCTCTAGGTGCCGCGACCCCCTTTCACGAACCTGCAAAAATCGAAATTTTTGTGCTTCAATTTCATCAACCATGACTTCAAAGGTACGTATCCTAACTTGATTTCGTTGGATTCGCTTGCATTGGTAAGATTAAACCTTCTCTTTGGGCAACAATGGTGGTTTCATGCTCTTGATAGATTTAAGCTTATTCTTGAAACTCCATTGTTTGTTTTTTGCTAGTGTTAGAATATGATGCATGCTATGAGCTTTGATTGCAATTCCGTTTTAAAAGCATGTAATTTAGTTGGTGAATCTTTGATGATAAGTGTGGGGATTTTGTACTAAAATCCCCCACCTTTGCTTTAACCTTCTAGATTTGTTTTGTTGGGAGCTTGACTAAAAGTTCAAGTGCGGGGATGTTTCACACCCCCACTGTTTTTGGATTTTCACGTATGCATTCTTGTATATTGAACTTGTTAGTCGTTTAGGTTTTGTCTCTTTGGAATAAGCTAGTTTTGATTTTGTCTTGCACTTATCGATCACATTTAGCTAAGACAATGTCTATTTGAATTTTTGTAGGGACAAAGGACTCGTTCTTCGACCTCCTCCGCTCCAACTTTCCGTGCACCGAATGGGAGCCATGTATTCACCCACTTCATGAACGATCCCACGTTGAACGCTCAAAAGCGTACCGAGTACCGAGACATAGTAGCTCAGATCGCACCCCGTCAAATCTTTGTGCCAAGGAGAGCTGATTGGGATCTTCTCCGATCCATGGGCGTTGAGAACGAGATTCGAGCGATACTTGAGAAGCATGCTTACGATGAAGATGGCAGCGAGTACTACATTTACCATGCTTGGGAGTGTGTCTTTGACATTGCCGAGACCCTCTATCGCGAGCTCATCATCGAGTTCGTGGCGACTTTCAGGTTCGATGCCGTGAAGGCCCTCGAGGAATTTTACCAACCATGCATGTCATTGAGGCTTGGTGGGATTTGGCGATC
This sequence comes from Centaurea solstitialis, assembly GCA_030169165.1. Classification (NCBI taxonomy): domain Eukaryota; kingdom Viridiplantae; phylum Streptophyta; class Magnoliopsida; order Asterales; family Asteraceae; genus Centaurea; species Centaurea solstitialis. Next base: position 51,007,783 of record CM058043.1, read on the forward strand.
GCTTTCCTTGACCGAGTTCGGCGTGGCTTTGGGGATCTACACCCAAGCCGAGGTGGACGCTCCCGGTTTCGTGGAGTATATGTGGACTAGTGAGAAAAGGCTGGACGACTTTGATCCTCGTTTGGCTTGGGCGATTCTCGGTGATGGTGATTATGGCAACAACCTCAAGGTTAAGGGTTTTCTCTCTTTTTCGGACCGACTTCTCCATCGCATGCTCGTTCACACGGTGAACGCCCGCTCCTCGAGTGAGGAAAAGGTCTCGACTTATGACCTTTGGCTCCTCGAGCGACTCTCCACGGATGACAAATATCCGAACGCCCCTTACATCATCGCCGCGCAACTCGCTAAGGCGGGTGGCTATCGTGAGGGAAGCAAAATGGTTGGTGGCCAATACGTCACCCTCCTCGCCAAGCACTTCGGTATCTTAACCGCGGGTGTTATTTCTTCAATGACGAGCCTCGGCGAGATGGGCTTAATCGATATGGACCAACTCCGCGGGATGGGGATAGCTATGGTGGAGCACATGATTAGTGGAGATCGGAACTTGTGGATTTCAAATCCACAAGCTTATGGAGCGAGGAGAGAGACGCAAAGCACGCAAGAGCCACCGCCTCTCAGAGAATGAGGCGGAGCAACCGGCGGATTGGACGGCGTACTCGGGGTATCAAGACTTGAGTCACCGCCTCTCGGAGATGTCTTTATCTTACGGCCGGCATCATCAGCGGATGGAGTACAACACTACGAAGGCTCTCCACCAAGCTAATTGGCAAAGTGGAGTGATGAACCAAATTGCCTCCCACTTCGGTATGAGCCGAACACCGCTTATGCTCCATCGCCGCTTTGGCCGTTTTCCGAGGACACACCGCCCGGTTTCCCAACTTTCGCGGATTGGCGCAACCAACCTCGTGCCCTTATTGATCTTTATCTCTTTATCATTTATTCGATGTGGTTGTCTAAACAATTTTATTTCTGCTTTTATTTGGTTTGCTAGTTAGACTTCTTTATTTTGTTTGAATTGTTTAGGTTAATTTTTATTTTGCTTTAGTGTGTTTTATTTTGTTCTTTTTACTTTTTCTTTTTTTCCTTTTTAGTAATAAATACAACAGTTTATGATCTTGCACCGCGCACGATTCCGGAATACTCTCTTTCAGATCAGATCAAGTCACATAACCCGGGAAGTTTCTCTTTTCTCAATTACTCCTTACCTGCTTTAATTGTTGCATTGAGGACACTGCAAATTTTAAGTGTGGGGAGGGGGTTACGTAGACTTAACTGTTTAAATTGGTTCACTTTTTGCTTTTTGGATTGTCGTTTTTCAAATTTTTGAAAGCTTTGAGACTTGACCCCAATTTTTTTTGAGATCTAAGATTATTCTTTGGAACCTAGTTGCTTGCGTAGGAGAACACTAATGAGAGTATTTGAGTAAAAGGATGCCTTGGAAGACCAATTACCATGAGTGCCTCATCCTATTCCTTTGAGAGTTTGAGCCTAATTGTTTATTCATTTCGTGAGGAATACCGACTTTGACCCAAGGTAGAACTTGTCGCTTTGAATGCTTGTCAAGACCACATAAGAGAAGTATTTATCACCATTGCACTGATAGAGGCCTTCGTTTCAAACCCTTTTAGCCTTCGTTAAGTAACATCACCATAAGGTTATTTAATTTGCCTAGCCAAAACTTTGAAAGTGTTTAACTTTAACACTTTAACCCTTGAAACCATTTTGAGCCTTAGCCTTTCATTTCTTTACCCATATCACCATATATCTCTTTAGCCTATCTTTTTATCTATCTTTTGGCCATGACTTAAATTTGAGAACTTGAGATGTTGTGATCCATATTTTTCATATCTAACAAATAAAGAGGGATTGATTTTGAGCAAAATAAAAAGAAAAGAAAGTGATGACTCAATGAAAAAAAAAAGAAACATCAAAAGAAAGAAAAGAGTCAAAGGAAAGAAAAATGATCAAAAGAAAAGAAATCGAGCCATAAATAAGCAATATGCTTAGGCCAATGCTAAGAGAAAAAGAAAAAAAGCTCATCCCGAAAAAGTGCATAATTCCAAAAGTCAGATTTTTCTTAAAAATGTTTGGATCGTTGCTAATTGAGTTTCTCGAGTTTTTGTCGCAATCTTAGTCACTTATATATCCTTTATCCTACCCTTTACCCTTAGCCTAACATTACAACCCTTAAGTCCTCTTAACGGTTGACAACTTCTCAGTGGTGGAGATTA